>OW240922.1:56643526-56848526 GCA_933207985.1 Pelobates cultripes
ACCCTCACACACATCATAAACAGCACCCTCACACTCAGCACCCACACACACATCACACACAGCCCCCACACATCACCCCTCAAACACAGCATCCATCACACACACATACTGCACCCTTCACATAACCACTACATCCCTCACAGATACCCACTGCACCCCTCACACATACACACTGCAACAAAAAACACACGTAATACTTCCGAACATATATATATATATATATATATATATATATATATATACTACAGCACCCCTCACACACATACTGCACTCCTAAACACATTACGTTCCAGACACACACTAGATCCCTTACCCAACTCTGGATCATATACACACACTAGATCCCTTTACACACTCTGCAGAGTGTGTGTGTGTGTGTTAGTGTAGTGTATGCAGAGTGTGTGTTAGTGTAGTGAATGTAGAGGGTGTGTTAGTGCAGTGAATGCAGAGTGTGTGTTAGTGTAGTGTATGCAGAGTGTGTGTTAGTGTAGTGAATGTAGAGTGTGTGTTAGTGTAATGAATGCAGAGTGTGTGTTAGTGTGGTAGAAGCAGTGTGTCAGTGTAATGAATGCAGAGTATGTATTAGTGCAGTGAATGCAGAGTGTGTTAGTGTAATGAATGCAGAGTGTGTGTTAGTGCAGTGAATGCAGAGTGTGCACGCCCGAACTGGCCATCGGGCAGTGGGGGAGTGGGGGGGGGGTAAAATCTTTACCCCCCCACACACATAGAATCCCTCTAAACATATTCACACACACAGACAGCACCCCTCTCACACTAACAGCACCCTCACACACATAGCACTTTCACACACATCACACACAGCCCTCTCACACATAACACTCTCACACACATCACACACAGCACTCTCACACATAGCACTCTCACACACATCACACACAGCCCTCTCACACATAGCACTCTCACACATAGCACTCTCACACACATCACACACAGCCCTCTCACACACAGCACCCTCACACATAGCACTCTCACACACATCACACACAGCCCTCTCACACATAGCACTCTCACACACATCACACACAGCACTCTCACACCCATCACACACAGCACTCTCACACACAGCACCCTTACACACAGCACCCTCACACACATCATAAACAGCACCCTCACACTCAGCACCCACACACACATCACACACAGCCCCCACACATCACCCCTCAAACACAGCATCCATCACACACACATACTGCACCCTTCACATAACCACTACATCCCTCACAGATACCCACTGCACCCCTCACACATACACACTGCAACAAAAAACACACGTAATACTTCCGAACACACATATATATATATATATATATATATATATATATATATATATATACTACAGCACCCCTCACACACATACTGCACTCCTAAACACATTACGTTCCAGACACACACTAGATCCCTTACCCAACTCTGGATCATATACACACACTAGATCCCTTTACACACTCTGAATCCATTATATACACACACTCACTAGATCTCCTACACATTCTGGGTCCTTCAAACACACACTAGACTCCTGTATACACACACACTGCACCACCTACACACACACACTACATTCCTAAAATACACACTCTGGATCCCTTATAAACACACTAGATTCATTGTAAACAAACACATACTACCCCCCTAAACACACACTCTCTACAACCCCTACAAACACTACATCACCTATACACACACACACACACACACTATAGCCTGTATGAACACATTTATTACATCCCCTATACACACATTCTCTACAGCCCCTAGCCACATATGCATTACATTACACCAAAAACACAACACGACTAAACCGACCTTATTACACAATACCACACCACAATCAGCTCACTCTACACACACGCAATCCCACAAGCAGGCTCCAAACACATGCACAATACTCTTTCCTGGCCCTTTTGTCTCCTGGTATCCATTTATAGAGACACCAGAGACAAGTTGCAAGGAAACAGAGTGCAAACATGTTATTAAATTTGCTTGCACTGTGCAGAACAAATACAGGGCTTTTTTTCTCATGCTAGAGCTCTTTAGCAGAGTTCTGCGCATGGTCTGCCCTGGAAGAGCATTGAACCAACATGCTCACTTTGAGAGGGGGCATGTTTGTCATTGGTGATGACGAAACACACCCTCTTTGCCCCGCCCCCTTCTTAGTGGGCCACTGTGATAAAAAAATGCCCGGGACGAATTTTTCTCCCAGTCCGGCCCTGAGAGTGTGTGTTAGTGTAATGAATGCAGTGTGTGTGTTAGTGTAATGAACGCAAAGTGTGTGTTAGTGCAGTGAATGCAGAGTGTGTTAGTGTAATGAATGCAGAGTGTGTGTTAGTGCAGTGAATGCAGAGTATGTGTTAGTGTAATGAATGCAGAGTGTGTGTCAGTGTAATGAATGCAGAGTGTGTGTGTATTAGTGTAGTGTATGCATGTAGTGTAAAAGTGAAAAAGGTTATTCCCCCCTCCCTGGTTCTTACCTGGTTCGGGGGGGGGGGGGAGATTCCATGATCCCTGGTGGTCCGGTGACATTGTGGGACCCCGGGTCCCTGTAATTGCAGAGGGGGCCCAGCGGACTGCAAGTGTATTTACAAGCTCTTCCCTCTCTGTAACTCCCGCGAGCGCGGCGTGCGTGCCGTGCGGAGTGTTGCCATGGTAACCCGTGGCAATGCTCTGACGGGCACGGGTCTCACAGAAGTTACAGAGAGGGAAGAGCTTGTAAGAACACTTGCAGTCCGCTGGGCCCCCTCTGCAAGTACATGGAGCCGGGGGCCCGCGGCTGCACCTGCACTGCACATATATATAGGGATCATCGCTAAATATATGTGCAGAGAGTAATTGTGGGGTCCTGGACTGCCAGAGCAGTCCGGGCCCCCCAGGACCGCCGGGCCCGTGACAACCATTATGGTTGTCACCCCCTGATGGTGGCCCTGCCACAATATATCAGTGTTTTAACTCTTTAAAATGTGACGGGATTGGTTATAGGGTTTGTGATTAAATCTGATTCCCATTTATGGAGGAGGTCCTCCAAAACGTATTCTTTATTGCTTTTAAGTTTAATGTACCCTTTATCTAGTTGTACAGTATGTAGCAGTTGACATTTATGGCTGCAGGTGATTTTATTGGTTGGAAATCCTGGTTAGTGGATTTAAAAAAATGATTACTGATATTAATTACTGAAAATATACACTGGAAGAAAGGGTTAAGAGAGCCATTAGATATCATTGTTTTGCCATTACCATTACCCAAATGAATCAATTTTTCATCCTATCTTACTGCAAATAGCTATAATTCAGTATAAAAATGCAAACATCATTAGGTTTAATAAAAACCATGTCTCCGATATCTTGGCTGCTAAAAGATACTCTGCAGATCAGATTTAAACCGATTTCAAGGGCTACTGTGTTTTTAAACTGCCCTTCCGTAAGGTTCAATAATCTGAATGCAAACTATGGAAAAGAGGCCTATTAATTATAATTTGAGGTAAAGGGCCTACAAGTACAGCAAACAAACAGAGCTGCAATGAGGAGGGAGGGAGACAAAAGAGAGAAAAAAAAAAGAGAGAAGGCAAAATGATTTTCTATCAACAAAACAGCAGGACAAATTCTCGTTCTTCGCATCGGAAACATCTCCATCCTATGAAAACAGTGCCTGGAGCCAGCACTAATCTCCCAGATAAAATGCTTTTAATGCCAATTAGTCCTTTCACCCAGTGGACACACTTTTTGTGTGATGGTAAGATGGAAAAGCTTGCCAACAGCAGGTTAACCCCATATGGCTTATAGAGAGCAGCCACAGCAGGGCTGAGCAAGAGTAGGCCCCATGCTGTGCATGGATTAAAACCGCCAACACTCTCAGCCACAAAGCCGATCCATAACTCCCAGCATGCTGAGTCATCCATCTCTTCTGCAGGTTATCTCCTACATATAAGAGAACAGCTGGCGAGACTGGGTAGACCCACAGCTCTTGTTGGAATACAACTCGACCAGTCAATAATATATGGTTGCCTAAGACTGCTGGGCGTTGCTGTCTGGCAGCAGATGGGAGTTGCTTTTGGATAGCCATTGTCCTTTAAAATATGCAGATGAAAGTACAGGCTTTGTTTCATCCTCAAATTTACCAATGGATGGGTTTTGCTTGTATCACTGTTGATTTATTTTGACGTCAACAAATAGTCATCACACATTCTCACCAATTGAAATGTCAAGATGCACTTTGAAATAAAAATCTTTGTATAGATCAACATTTCCTAGATCTAAGCCGCCGGCATAGAGAGAATGTAGAAAAAAAATTAGATATTGAGAAATATGTTCGAATCCCCTCTTTCCGTGGATGTAAAAATGATATAACTGTCGGCTGAAAATTATAGAAAACAATTGACCTCGTGTCCAAATACCAACTTTCAAGTCTCCAACCTTCTTAAGTGTCTTAAGTTTTATTTCAATCACAAATAGTTCCTAATACATAAATGGCTTTTAGACATGGATACTGTAAACAATGCCATGATACAGCCAGTTACAGAAATATGCTATTGTGGAGAATCTCTATATTATTTCAGTAATACTATACCATTGCTTCCTGCAAGTCTTATTACACCATAATTGCAGTGTTAAACCTATTATAGGAGCCGGGATGGATCAATAATAAGTGCATTTGGGGCCCGCCACTCTGGTGTGTAGTAGACAAAACTAGAAGCTGGTTATAGTAGCAGTCGATCATGTATTAGTGAGAATAACATATCGATGTATATATAACAGTGTCAGTTTGTAATACTAGTGAATATAATTAGGTAGTAATAGGTAACTGTGCTGTAAAAAGAAAAGAAATTACAAAAAAAGAAAAAAACTGAACATTATTTATGGAACGCAAAATGTATAAAAAAAAAAAAGAAGAAAAAGAAATAGTCTACTTGTTTTAAGAAGAAAATATTTCAATTCATTCACAGGACATAATGTGTTTTTGGTGTTTTTTATTTTCCAGTTTTTCCTTGAGAAACAAAATGTTAAGATTTGACCATAAATAAGAAGCACAGTTAAATATCCTAATGGCAAGATTGAAAGTGTGTGAGAGAAATACCACAAAGGGGAATATAGCAATTTAGGAATTAGTTGGGTACTTTATTAAAACTCTATTGGTATCCATGGTGACCGCAGCTCGTTTTGCACTTTGTCTTAGAATAGCTCCAGCTTTTGCCTTGATGTATTTCCCTTTATGTTTACTGAGAGGCATCACACAGAACTACAGTTAGAGAGACACAAGGGTCCAAATATTGCAGAATGGGTAGAGGAATCCAACTGAGTTGGGGCAAAATAACATCAAGTCAAGGGAAAGCTACGACGGTAAACTCACCATAAACACAACGAAAGGCAACTGACTTCTAGCACTATTGAGGAAATCTATATTGGGTTGGAAACAAGAGACTGTCAGTTCGCTTGCCTTCTATAGCAAGCTGATGACACGAGTGTCCAGACTGTTGCTTGGCTCAGAGCATGCAACATACAACAAGCTTGTATTAGGGAACATGAGAGACATAACAAAAATCTAACTTTGCCATAAGCATGACAGATATGAATCCAACGATAGATCAGTATATATATATGGGATACATGGATAGATATAAGGCAATGTCAGAAATTGTAGGAGGGGCTTAAGTCTTACAAACCTGATAATACAAACCCTATTATTTGCGTAGGTCATGGACAAATATAATTTAGGCGTATTATCTGCAGATATTGAGACGATACAAATAATCGTATTAGAGCTTATTCTTGCAATCAATGTGTTTGTAATATGATAAAGACTAGTATAACCAATTTAAAGAAAACCTTATGAATTGTATTTTGGCAAACGATGATTTGTTGGAGGATTGTTGGAGAAATAAAAAAATTAAAAATAAACTATGTAACTATCACATTAGAGAACATTAAAACAAAAACCTGTCTAGTAATATGTTGTCCCACACATCTGTGGGAAGATGCCAGCTGGCCTCGTTGGCAAGTAAGGAGTTAAGTAGATGTGTGCTCTAGGCAAAGCCCCGTAAACATACCACTATTACTCTCTACAGAGATAACCTCCTCTCCTGGTCTGCGGATGGCTTCCTAAATTCATCATTAATGTAATACTTTACATCTGCAGAACAACTGAAAGGTGGTGTGTGCAATATGAAAGCATATGTCAAACTGACTGCAGGGGATTCCTACTGATTTTGTAAGGACCGTTTATATGTAATTATTGTTAAAGTCACATCTGTTTTTGCCTTGTAACCACCTCCTTGCACCTCAGTCTGCTTCACATCTCTGCTCTATGAGATCCATGTTATAATTTGTCAAAGCTCAATTTAAAAACTACCTCAGAGGCTTTATATTTAATATCATTCCAATTAGAAATGTGAAATCACCCGTCAACATTGCTTTGCCATTGTGGTTACAAAATTGTATTTTTTTACACCATGTTAAGGAATACTGTAGTTGTTCCCATAATGCATTTGTGAATCCTTCAGATAATTTGTAGCCCATTACTATTACAATGCATTATGGGAGACAGAGTTTAGAAATTATCTCAGGTATAGTGTCTTAAAATACGTGTCAGCTTTTACATAATTTACAAATACAATGAGGAAAAAAAATATTTGTAGCTTGTCCTTTGGTTAGTCCCCATCTAAGTCTCAAACAGGTTTAAGTAAAAATTATGCAGGTTTCCTCTATAATGACACAACCAAGATAAAACATGTTTCAGATCTGAATGTGGACAAAGCCAAAGACAAGCTACCAAGGTTTTTGTTTTTTTTCTATTCTCAGTTTTCTCATAAACTTGTTTTTTTTGGCTTATTAGCAAACTTTGCATCATATCTTGGCACTGAAGATAAAAAATGACCTATTCCAAAGTATCCTGTTCAAGTTCACCATTTTTCATTTTCACTAAATTCCTCTCTACAAGTCTGTACTATTGACTGAGCACTAGAATACCCAAATATCTGGTGAATCTTTAGATTCTGTTCCTTAGAGGGCAGTTGGCCATACACATCCGTTAGATTTTAAATGATGTTATGCAGCTGTGCTAATGTACTAAACTCTCTTTTTCATACATTTAGTAATATTTTTTGTAGAAACCATTACATAAGAATAAAAAAAAAAATCTAACCAGGAAGAGACTAATTTAATCAATGGATTTTCTGTTATGAATAGCTGAAGACTGGTAGAGTGAGTAACAGTCAGGAATGAGGTCATTAAGGCCTATGTCAAAACAGAGTTTGTGCAACAAAGTTTTTTCTTTCATTTGCTATTTAGTTTTGTTCCTTCTACAGAATGAGATTAGACCTCTATTCTCCTTTTGTTTGAAGCTCCTGACCCTTTTCTAATTAACACAGCAGAGGAATTTCTGACATAATTATTTTGGGGGTTTCAAAACTCGGGCAAAAATAAATCCAATCAAAGCTTTTTTAGTCTTTGGGGCGGGGAGGTAAGGAGGGATAAATGAGGATAAACGAGACAATGCAAATGTTCCATACGAATGATTCTAATGATTAGCATTTTAGAGCATTGACCAATATACCTCTTTGTTATATACTGCATAGATGAATAATTAATCATCTAGAATATTTTTTATGAATACTTTTACCTTATTGATTGCAAAGCACTGTCTAATTCTAATATTTATTCCTTATTTCAAATCATTTATATTAAATGTGTTCACTAGATATATATATATATATATATATATATATATATATAAATTTATTTTTCATAGAAATTGTTTAGGTTGTTTGTTTTTAGTTGTTGTTTTTCTTCACCATTTAGTATAGATTAGCATACAAATATATTTGACTGATCACTTTCAATTAAACGGTGATTCACGTCCCACTTTTAAACTACACAACTGCAACAATAAATGGCTTTTATACTCCTGATGAATTGCCTTTGTTCCCAGTTTGCTAAGACAACCTCACAATAGTCTCTCTTCAGGCCACAAAGGCATCACCGTCTGGGTATATTATTTAGTGGACACTATGTTTTCAGTATTATATTGTACAAAACAAGCAGAAATAAAAACATATATATTTTTTTTAATGCTCGAAAGTGAGAACTAGCAGCATCAGCCACTGTTAAATAATTAAACCTCCGGAAACCTTGAGTGAGGTAACCGTGAAGAGAAGGCAGGGGGAGACACGATCATAATGTAGCGTTAGAAAGGAGGGGAACAGAGACAAGAGGACTTAATGTTTTAACTTGTTCCAATCGCCACCGCCCCCCTGCACCTCCTTTGCAAAATCTGCATGGGGAGCACAATTACCATTAAGTCTAGGAGGCTACAGTAAGTCTCTTGGCCCCTCTTCTAATGTAAGGTTATTGTAATTGATATGAAGGTAATTGATAATGTGTTACGGTGAATAATGTCTTCAATTTTCTGCTAAATCCCATTTTTGTAGCCATCTGGGCTCCTCAAACTGCACCCCTGGGAAGCAGAGTAATAGATAGTAATTATTCTCAAGTCATTTACTTTTTCAAAGTGTTTAGTGCTTATCTGTTTTACAATTAAAATGGAAACGACCCTGATTCACTTCTTTTCCTCTCCTTTTTTATTTTTTACACATTTAAACAGTATTCACCAACACCTTTCATACTCCTATACCCACCGGGGGCAGACATATAGCTATGTATGATTGCTGCGGTTTTATATGTGATGGTAGAATGTGGAACTCAAACAATAACCTACTATTTCACATGGGCTGTTACACACTGTGTGAGAATGGCAATGCAGAGCAGGTTCACTTATCCAAATCCACACTTGGACAACGATTTTTCAATTGCCATTAACAGACGTATCCTCTGATGGGGATTTTGTGTTTTTTAGCACTTTTACAAGCTCTGAAGCATAGTCTTTTTTGTGCCATAAGAGTTTACCTTTTGCGTTTTCCATACTATTGAATTTAGTCTAAGACAAACAGCCAGAAAAAACAAACAAACAATGAACCAAAATAATGAAATAAATACCAAAAAAACCCCAACAAGAAACAAAAGAATAAATAGTGGCTTAATGTGAAGCTAGAACATTTTATTTCCTGTACCAATACGTCAATGGAAGCAATGATGTAAAAACTAAACTATCACAATTCATTATAAAAACAATGCCAAGAGTGAGCTGAGGTTCAATTTCAAATTAAAGAAATGTTTCGAAATTCTGATCTCCAGGCCTTTGACCAATAACTCTTTTCTTATATACTTTTTCATTGCAACGTAAAATGGATTTTATATTTAAAAAGCATCCAATATACACTGCGACCCCCTTTTCACCTGCACCCGGTGTCTGGACAGCCAAGGGATTCTGCCTGGCTGCCCCATGTCCTCCTCCCTCGCTAGCCTACCTGATGCCTCTGCCAATCGCGACCAGGAGCTCTACTCATCTTGTAACTAACTGACTTTTTCTGTCTTACATCACATTGTTCTTCTATTACCTCTCTATACTCCTCCTGCCATTCACAATGGGATTCGTAATACACACTGTTTACTATATAAATATTTCCCACTGAAACACGTATATCAGAAAGAAAAGTTGAACAGAAAAACCCTCATAAGGCTGGTCCAAAATAACAAACGCAGAGACATACATATTGATGGCGCTAATATCGATAGGTAGAATAATGTTGGCGGTAGAATAACGCATCTTCCTACTTGGCCTAATGTCACTTACAACTCCGCTGGGCTTGGTTATATCAACAAATAGAAACTTACGATTGTACGTACCTAAAGAATAGATCTAACCTCAATAACCGCTGCCAAGGGCAGTAAAAAAAAAAAAAAATTAAAAAACATCCCATAGGATGTAGGCTACATACAAGATTCTCATTGGAGGAACTGGAAAACTATTTGTCATGTAAAATGTAAAGGGAACACAGGCAGAGTTATCCATAGGCATTGATGGCTACTAGTAACAACGTGCCTATTACCACAGTACCCACAAAACCAGATGTTGACAAAGTCATGTTCTTTTCTAGGGAAAACTGTGAAGAAACTGTGAAGAACATGCAATGTTACAGAGATTTTTGTCTTTTTGTTTTTTTGTGTTGTGGCATGCCAAAGTGAAGAACAACTTAATTCAATGTTACAGAGACCTGTTGCACGAAGGAATAACTTTCACAAGCAAAGATGCACAAGGATACGTATTTGTTACATCTGGTTACTGTGACTAATGTTGAACATATACTGTGTGTCTGTTAGTTATACAGAAACATAAAGTCAGGGAAGACTACTTTCCAATCTAACTAAATTAATCTTTTGAAAATGGGACCTGCTGAAAATGGCCCCCGTGGGTGCAGTGCTGGAATTCATGCATGCATGTGTAGTTATAAACATGTCTGTTGTGTTTGTGACAGTACTTGTTACCTGTAAGTTGTTGTTATCTTTGTGTTGCCGTCTACCTTATGTTGGATTGAGACCTTGCCTTTAACTGTACTTGCCTGTTCGTCCTTTGGCATTAAATGCCACTTTAATCATATTGTGTCTGGCTTAATTTTCAATTATAAACAAGACTGTGTTCTGCTTGTCTCAGCTTAAAACCATAAACACAGCTATATGGTGCCTACGTTTTTGTCGTTTCAATCGTTTGTATACCTTATCTGTCATGATTTCTTTATGTACCTTGATGTCACACCACCCCAGCCATGTCTTGGCCTGTTTATTGGACTAGGTAAAACATGTCAACTCTTAAAAACATGCTAAAAGCAACAATACCAAAACATTGTTAAAGCTAGTGTAGGCAACCTTCGTCAGTACAGATAATGTGTACTACATCTCCCTTAATACTCTTAAAGCTATAATGCTGCTAAAAACCTCATGGGAGATACAGTCCCCAACATCTATAGTGACAAAAGTTGCCTAACCCTGTGTTAAAGTATTGAATTGAAGGAATCATTGTAACAAGATTATGAGAAGCAAAATTAGGGAGAAATTTGAAAGAGAAACCCAGTAAGAATAAAATAGGGGTAAGGCAACAGTTGTGATTAATCAAATTGTAAATGAGAATGTCTTAGGTCCATTTTCAAAATAGCTTAGAGCTGGTCCACGTCTAAAAGTTCTAGAATTCTGATGCTGTCTGCATGAAAGTTCTTATGCAGGATTTGTGATTTTGTTCTTAATTCACTGCAATGAACTATTTAATGAATAATGTGTATAGATTGGATTTTGAAGGGGCCCAGGGGCTAAGCTTGCGATAGGGCCAGAATGTCTGTCTGTCCCTGATCAAATTTCTACTACAAGACCAGTCACTGAAAACACTATGTATATGCTGGTTTATGATTAATCTGTGTATTAATTAGACGTACTTACTCCTACTATCTGTTGAACGCGAAGTGACATTTATCGTTACACCTGATGTAAATAGATCCGACATGCTCATTGTTTTTATGGTGACATTTCTGTAATTGTCTAGAAACGTGATGTATAAACACAAATTAAACAAAAAACTAAAATTCCTTCATTTCCATAGGTTTTGCTCACTGATGATGTGTATTAATTTTCACGGACATCAGTGCACTCAGTAAAACGACCATAAGATATATAGAGGTCAGTGTAGAAATAGATGTGTTGGGTGGTTTATGACCCACGATCAGCATGGTAAAACCATGTGTTTAATATCTGAGGTATGAAATATAAATTGCAGCCCACTCATTGTTTAATGACTATTCAGTAACTTGTAATGGGGAAAGTTGAGTAGCGTGATGCTCCTCAATGGAGAGAGCTAAATTAAGAGCCATATGCTAAGAGACAGATTTTTGTACCATTTAGTGAGCAAAGTAGCTGGTGTTTCATTGCCGTGAGTTAATTGGGTGTTATTTGGTTCATGTATTTGCTCCTTTTCCAAATATAATTCAAGACAGGGAGCTGCTAAATCCCATATTGGCTTATATCCTCTTAATTCTATTCTTTTTTCTCCCATCCTGCTGGTCACTCACAACGTGACGGTCATTTTCTCTGTCCTTTAAGAAGAGATTAAATAAACCATTTACTCTAATCTTTCAAAGTTTGTTTTCTCTTACTTTTGCTTTGTGCTCCTTCCCTCCCCACTTCCTTTGATGAGGATGGTATTTCCCCACACAGAATTGCTGTCCAGAAAGTGTAACTATGTTTATGACAAATTAATGGTCCTGGTTGAGATTGGTGGCCTATTTGTAAACTGCATGCGTTATCTGAGCTTGCAAACATTGCCTCTCATGCTGATGATATTCATAATAGTTATCTACACGTCACACATAAGTGTACAAATCGCAAACATTCATTGTTCCACCCACATTCTGCAGTATGTGTGATAACTATATACACCAGCCATCCCACTGCCAGCAGTCAGTAACTCCAATAACTGTATATCATGTTCTAAGTTTGTCATATAAAATGTTACAGAAAATATTCTAACATATAGAGCAATTTATATATGTAAAAACACAAGTGAAATAACCAAATATAAATTGTTGTTTCACCATTTTCAAACAGCACAGAATAGTAAGCACTTTTGTTTTATATGTATGTGTGTATATGTATACAGTCATAACAAAAAAGAACGTACCTCCTTTTTTTATTCTATGGTTTTACAAATCAAAACATAATAACAATCATCTGTTCCATGACGGGTCTTAAAATTAGGTAAATACAAACGAAGATGAACAACAACACATCACATATAACATATCATGCTTTATGTGACAAATATCTTGTAGGACCACCTTTAGCAGGAAAGCAATCATTTTCAGTATGACTTTATCAGTCTCTTGCGTCGTTGTGGAGGAATTTCGGTCCAATCTTCTTTACAATGTTGCTTCAGTAAATTACAGTATGCTGGCATTTGTTTATGCCTCTGAAGGTTCCAGCACAGCATTTCAATCGCGGCCTGGGCTTTGACTGGGCTATTGCAACACTTTGACTCTTTTCTTATTCAGACATTGTGTTGTAGATTTGTGTGTGCTAGTGTGTTTGGGATCATTGTCCTGTTGCATTATCCAATTTAGGCCAAGCTTTAGCTGTTGGACAGATGGCCTCACATTTGACTGTAGAATACTTTGGTATACAGAGGAGTTCATCGTCACCTCAATGACTGCAAGGTTCCCAGGTCCTGTAGCTGCAAAACAATCCCACATCATCACCCCTCCACCACCGTACTTGATAGTTGGTATGAGCAGGTTTGTGCTGATATGCTGTGTTTGGTTTTCACCAAACGTGGATCTGTGCATAATGGCCAAATATCTCTACTTTGGTCTCATCTGTCCACAGGACATTGTTCCAGACATTTTGTGATTTGTACAGATGCAACTTTGCAAACAAAAGCCGTGTTGTCATGTTCTTTATTTATTTTTTTAACAAGGAGGCTTTCTTCTGGCAACCCTTCCAAACAAACCAAACTTGTTCAGTCTTTTTCTAATTGTACTGTCATGAACTTTAATATTTAACATGTTAACTGTGATTTGCAGAGTCTGAGATGTTACTCTTGCATTGGGGTGAATTTGGCGTTACTTGCGAAGCAGAAACCAAGAAAGTTGAGGTGTGACAAATTGTGATTGAAATCCCCTTCCACCTGAAGTCCGTGGACAGTCAATACATAGACCTGTGCACCAGACATGCCATAAGATTTACTTGAATGCCAAACCTCAGTAGCAAACCAGTAACCAACCTCATACTGATGAGTTGCATTAACAACGAAACAGCTGTCCATGAATGGTTCACTGGCTCTGTATCTCTTCCTGAGTCGTGTTTCAAAGCTGTTGTATACATCAAACACAAACTCCAAGGAATCCATGTTTAAAATGTAATAATGAGGCAAAAATGTGATTCTTTGTTGAACTAATTTGCATGTGCCCACCCAGAATCCTTAGCGGTAGTAACAGCACTGCAAATTTGTGATTTCTGTGGGAAAAGCAAGTCTTATGGTTTGACTGGTGTGCGGATCTATGTTTAATGTTGTATTGACTATATAAAGATATATATTTAGAGATAGAAAGAGAGCAACAAATCTCTCTCTCTCTATGAGTTGAATTTGTATCTGCAAACAATTTTTGGACAGTGGATTTCATTCAGTTTTCATAGGTGACGTTGAAGGCACAGTCTGTTCTTTTTGTGATGCTAACTTGCTCTCTAGTGGATTGCATTGATTTGTTGAAGCTGATATAGAAGGCAGGTTCTACCGGGTGTTAATGCCAATTAAAAGGAATTTTATTGATAGGGCTCAGTGATACAGACAAAATCCAGTTTCCATTACTGTGTTTTATTGCTGGAGCGGTGTAATACATAGTCACACCACTGATTACTTTGAGTTTTATTTCTGTGAAGTTACTCACACTCTCTGTCATGTCAAATGCTTGGCAGATAGTAAAACATTGTCAGAGCATTAGAAAGAAGTGTGCATGTATTCTACTAAAGTCAGCACCAACTACTCAACCATGAATATAGGCTCCTCCTACACCCCATAATGCTTTAGCGTTTTCATAGGCTTAGTAAATTAAAATTAAGGTTCACACAAATAACCGTGATCTCACTCACTTTGTTAAGAATGTTAAAACTGCAATTTATTATGTCATTAATATTATTTATACATCTAAAATATACAATTACAATTGCAATGATTTATATAGCGCCAACATATTGTGCATCGCTGTACAATAGGTGAACGAAGACAACAAATTAATTCTAACAAAACATATTTGACATATGAGAATAGTAGGAGAAGAGGGCCAAAACAAGCTTATATACTAAAATTATTAAATAATTAAAGATTTTTTATATAATTTGGGATAAAATTGCTTGGTGCATGTGTAATATTACAGCTATCATATGTACGGTATATTTATAAAATAAAGCACACAATAAAATGATGTTTAGAGGCTCCAGCCCAGCGCTAAAGAGGTTAATTGTATAAGGATTTTATAAGGTGAGAAAGCATTGCCTGCGTGCCTGTGTGTAAGACCAAGTGTGGTGGCTGCTGGCCGAGCTATTTTCTGTCACTGCTGATGCATTGCTGTTCCAATGATTATAGATTATGCTTGTTATGAAATAAATAGAGTGCTGGCAAGGTAGAATTGCCTCCTTAATTTATACATCAAGGATCTCTATTGACATTTGCAAAGACTCTGAGTCCAGCAAATTTTAAAAATATGTGTGTGCATGTGTATGTGTGTATATCTATATTTTTCCTGAACATAAATTGTGTGTGTATATATATATATATATATATATATACTGCTCAAAAAAATAAAGGGAACACAAAAATAACACATCCTAGATCTGAATGAATTAAATATTCTTCTGAAATACTTTGTTCTTTACATAGTTGAATGTGCTGACAACAAAATCACACAAAAATTAAAAAATGGAAATCAAATTTTTCAACCCATGGAGGTCTGGATTTGGAGTCACACTCAAAATTAAAGTGGAAAAACACACTACAGGCTGATCCAACTTTGATGTAATGTCCTTAAAACAAGTCAAAATGAGGCTCAGTAGTGTGTGTGGCCTCCACGTGCCTGTATGACCTCCCTACAACACCTGTGCATGCTCCTGATGAGGTGGCGGATGGTCTCCTGAGGGATCTCCTCCCCGGACTAAAGCATCTGCCAACTCCTGGACAGTCTGTGGTGCAACGTGACGTTGGTGGATGGAGCGAGACATGATGACCGAGATGTGCTCAATTGGATTCAGGTCTAGGGAACGGGCGGGCCAGTCCATAGCATCAATGCCATCGTCTTTCAGGAATTGCTGACACACTCCAGCCACATGAGGTCTAGCATTGTCTTGCATTAGGAGGAACCCAGGGCCAACCGCACCAGCATATGGTTTTATAAGGGGTCTGAGGATCTCATCTCGGTACCTAATGGCAGTCAGGCTACCTCTGGCGAGCACATGGAGGGCTGTGTGGCCCCCCAAAGAAATGCCACCCCACACCATTACTGACCCACTGCCAAATCGGTCAAGCTGGAGGATGTTGCAGGCAACAGAACGTTCTCTACGGCGTCTCCAGACTCTGTCACGTCAGTCATATGTGCTCAGTGTGAACCTGCTTTCATCTGTGAAGAACACAGGGCGCCAGTGGCGAATTTGCCAATCTTGGTGTTCTCTGGCAAATGCCAAATGTCCTGCACAGTGTTGGGCTGTAAGCACAACCCCCACCTGTGGACGTCGGGCCCTCATACCACCCTAATGGAGTCTGTTTCTGACCGTTTGAGCAGACACATGCACATTTGTGGCCTGCTGGAGGTCATTTTGTAGGGCTCTGGCAGTGCTCCTCCTGTTCCTCCTTGCACAAAGGCAGAGGTAGCGGTCCTGCTGCTGGGTTGTTGCCCTCCTACGGACTCCTCCACGTATCCTGATGTACTGGCCTGTCTCCTGGTAGTGCCTCCATGCTCTGGACACTACGCTGACAGACACAGCAAACCTTCTTGCCACAGCTCGCATTGATGTGCCATCCTGGATGAGCTGCACTACCTGAGCCACTTGAGTGAAAGCACCACCAGCATTCAAAAGTGACCAAAACATCAGCCAGGAAGCATAGGAACTGAGAAGTGGTCCGTGGTCACCACCTGCAGAACCACTCCTTTATTCGGGGTGTTTTGCAAATTGCCTATAATTTCCAACTGTTGTCTATCCCATTTGCACAACAGCATGTGAAACTGATTATGACTCAGTGTTGTTTCCTAGGTGGACAGTTTGATTTTACAGAAGTGTGATTGACTTGGAGTTACATTATATTGTTTAAGTGTTCCCTTTATTTTTTTGAGCAGTGTATATATATATATATATATAAAGTTAATAATCAGAAAAAACTGTATTCCAATTTCACGTTTTTTCTAATCAGTGGAACGCAGCCTGCGTTCCACTTGTCCGCCAGCATTTCACTTATCACAATATCAGTCTGGGTGGAATGCAAATGCGTCCCACACATACAGAGTATGCACGACCGAGGTGAATCCTGTCAATCTAATGGAATGCATGGTGCGTTCCACCCACGGCGGACTCCCACGTGACCGGAACTAGAAAGTGAAATGCCGGCGGACGAGTGGAACGCAGGCTGCGTTCCACTGATTAGAAAAACCACTAAATTGGAATACAGACAGCATATAAAGACTCATATGGACTTAGGAGCATTGATAAAGCCAACTGAAGAAGCCATGTTGGGCGAAACGCGTTTTGGCGATGTTAAAGCCTTTATAAATTTTATCGACATTTATTTTTATCTGTATATTCTATAAATTTTCATTTTTTACTCAGTTGGATTTCCTGCTATTAACTGCTGGGAGGTGACTACCACAAGTGTCCAGACCAAGCATCCAGATCAGGTATCCAGGCATCCAGACCACATACAGAGGGATTTGGATCACCTTAAAAAGATCCTACGGTCATCCACACCAGAGCCAGGTTATATATATGGCTCTACTCTTGTGAGTACATTCTGTTTATGCAGCATCTCTATATACATATTTTGAGTTATCTGCACTATTGTATACCCCTCTGTCTTTGCAGCATTGCTGAACGGAACAAAAAGAAAAGGAAAGTATACTTGCTCCACCTATTGTGTTTGTATGATATGTATATTGTGTGTTGGTATAGGGGATACCACACAGGTGTTTAGAGCTTTTTGTCACTATTATATACATATATATATATATATATATACCACTTGTATTGTCCTTTGTAGTGGTTATGATGCTTGGAGTATTACTTTAATGAAGAGTTGGAAAGGATCACTGGCTTCATTGGACTGTAGACTGTCCTGCAGACTGAGTGCGTGTAAGCGGATAGACCTCTGCTAAACCCATAATGTGAACCACATACACTATCTGCTGGTGGTACATTCCATGGAGAGGTTTGCCTTGCCATGGAGCCTCCACCATTTCTGCATCCTCTATCTGTAGTTTTTGTCAGGCATTCCCTAAGCAGTTCATCTTTGGAATGCGTCTTCGTGAATGCTCTGTTTTTCATCCAGGACTGTGGCCTTGGCACTCACAAGGCCCAAACCTCCTTCCATCCATATGGTGAGCAGTCTCTGGGTTTTGGATTTCGGGTGGAATCCCCACTCATAGTTAGTAGGTTACAGATTTTGACATCTGTGGTGACCAGTTCTTCTTTTGATTAGGTTATTGTTCTAGCTGGGTACTTGATGGCTGGTAGGATATATTTGTTGATCTTGTTATTGCATCTGGTACTTCAGGACCTGTCTGACTCTCTGGAAGTACTATCCTTGTCTCTTCTTCATTTTTGCCATGTGTTTGTGGTACCCCCAGGTACTTGTAGCTGTTCTCTATATCTCCTATCTCACCTTGTGGTACTTGAACTCATTCTGTCCTGATAATATTCCCTCTTGCTATCATTCACCCACAAATATCTAGTCTGAACGACATTCCGATGTCCTTGCTATATATCCTAGTTAGGTGGATTAGTGAGTCAAAACTATACATATGTACTTATAGTGAATGATATCCGATGCATTGGATATTCTTATTGTAAACAATGCATTTTGTTATCTGATTTTTTACACCTGGATAATACAATAGTGACTTTTGCGTAGCAAAACAATATGTCGGGTGACCGTTATGTCATAAAGTGACAAACATAACTTTTTTTTATTGCACAACCTTCCTATTAAGGTAAGGTACAAAAAGTGAAAGGCAATTTGTATAGTGTAGCCAGGTGCAATATGAATAGGATTCCTTACAGCGAATCTACACAAAGAAACCTTGACGAATGGGCCAACAAACACATATAGAAACCAGGCACCAACTGAACTAGGACACATATTATAAAAATTGTATAGAGTGAACTTGACATTCATTCGGTGAAACAAAGCCTAGGGTGAAAGTGACATTTGTATAGAAAACCGATGCCTTGGGTGAGCTGGCCATGCCTAGAGTGAGATAAACAATCATGTAGCGAAACAGTGCATAATGTGAACTAATATACCTGTAGTGAACCTTACACGGAGTCAACTGACGAGAACATAGCAAAATCATAATTAGAAATTATAGTCATATGACATAAATTACCAGAAATAAACGGTGTGACAGTAGGCTTATAGCACAACTAGAGATATCCTGTTTTACAGTAGGGATTGTATGGAATGTATTTCTGATTTATACAGTAAACAGGCATTTAAATAGAAACTGTGCATAGACTGAATATTAATATGAGACATTGTGCAAAATGAACTGCTATACATAGAGTGAAGAAATCTCCAGAGCCAGATTTCTCATTAGGCAGAGAAGGTACCTGCCTACAGGTGCATGCCTGATAGGGGAGCTGCAGGCACCTAGTATTCCTGTTAAAACTCCTACTATTTGCACCAAGAGTGTTTACTGTGCCTGAGCTGAGGCTGCAGAACTCATAGATTGTTGGGTTCAGTCTAATGGAACCTGATCTCTGCAAGGCTTCAAACCCCCCCCACCCACCCCCCCAGACTCAATGGCCTCCAGCACACACAGACACTACTATACCCACTGCTACCCGTAATGTTACTCACAAACACTATTATTTACTCACACTGCTAGATGTATTGCTATACACTGTTACTCACACACAGCTACACACAAAGCTGAAAATAATGTTACCCACATCCACACTGTTCATAGGATATTCAGTGCCCCCCGGATTCATTGTCCTGCCGCATCATGCGGCTCCCAGAGCTACCAACTCCACGCTGTATGATCTGGCAAAGTCCTCAAAATCCCAGGGAGCTTCAGTCTACTTGGGTGCTTGGGCCACGTGCAGCCTGCTGAGGCTGTGGAAATCTTCGTGTGGAAGGGGGTCTCTGAGCCAGGGCTCTGCTAACAGACTTCACCTCTGGAGCGGTTATCATGGTCTGCTTCCTCTGCACGTTCCGCCAGAACCACCGACAGATGGAATTGAATGCTTGTTGGAATTTCTCTTCCTAGCTTTGTGTCAGGGTCTGTTCTGCTTGTTTTGCTGCAGTGCCGCTGCCAGCCATTTTAATCAGGCTGGGTAAGAACTGCCCGTCACCCAGGAAAAGCAGGAAGGTGAGTTATGCTGTTTGGTGGGGACTAGCACAACCCCTAAAGGCCCAGAGGGGGGGAATTATGGAGCTCTAAAGACAGCAGAGAAGCCCATGCAGTCTTGGTCAGAGAGATCAGCCATTACTCCCACCGAGGAGATGCACTAGGCCGCAATCAGTTGGAGGACACAGTTGGGGCACAGCAAGAGTAATCGGACCCAAAATCAACACCGAAGTTGCCCAAAAAGTGCCAGACATCATAGCAATTGCATGGAATCGATTACTGGGGTAGGTAAATCCTCTATATCTCCTAATTTGTGAGATTTCTCAGGAGCTCAAGATTGCTGTGTCCTGTAAGCATGACAGTCAAACCCTCCCCCAAACCCCTCCAACCCTTACGCTCTAATATTAGTAACACTCTCTTTGTCTTAGTTTTGAAACCAAATAATTATACACATTTCAGACAGCCTTTGGCCTATCTCACTGTTTGGAAAACTCACAGCGTCAAAGATTAGCAGTGTGAAATGTATCTATAGACTCCTGGAAACCTTAAGAGGCTTCACTGTTCCTTTAACTTGCTACATAACTCCATCTTAACAAAAAATGCATTAACTGTCTGGCAAATAGAGGAATACAACTGCAACTCCACCTGTGTTTCCCTTTAAGAGACTTTACTCAGATTTATTCACTAAACTGCAAAACTGAAAACGGTAATGCCAATTCAGCCTAAAAATTTTGACTTTTTAGATTACAGTTCTCTATGATTCGAAAATTACTAAATAAACCCAAACTGATTTGGAGGGCTTGCAGTGGGATATCTCATGTGAATGATATTATATAAGCACATGAGTAACAAAGGATTTAAAGGTAAACTTGTCCATGGGGTGCCTTACCCTGTTTTCTGTACCTACCAGACTAACGATTGAGGAATACTAATGAGCATTAATGTACCATGTCTTTAACATAAGACCTTACTAGATATTAGGATACTTGGCAATAACATCAAATAGGAATGAATGAATAAATTGCAGTAAATCAAAGCATTTTCTCTTTCTGATGTCTTGCAAAATAAAAATTATGTTTATGCTCCCCTAATAAATCTAACCCTTTAGCAGATATATTTTTGAATTAAAGTATTATGTTTAACAAATTGCGCAATAATTTTTAAATCAACCCACTCTCCCATTTTCCAGTAGGTCAAATTGACATATTTGAGGATATAAGTACTATGAAAATGCAATTAGATACACAATGCCATATAAAACATTTATTTTTGTGTCCATTTGCACTGCTGCCAAATATATGCAAATTTAGATGTAAGCTTCTTAAGTCCCCGGGTAATCTCTTAAGAAAAGGGGCAATTGAATTTAAATAATGCAAAGAGGAACTATAGACAATTTACAGAAATAAACATAGATCTTGATCACTTTTTATTTGTAAATGTTCACGATTAACTACTCCAATCCTTGTTAATTTAATATATTAGTGCTTTAATTTTGTTGCTGAAATAATGGAATAGAACATTTTTATTTAGAACATGCAGTAAGAAATTCTCAGCTTTGTCATGAAGTGCAGTTTCGGGTGAATAGAATGTCAGGTGACAATATACAGATGTTTAAATGTTATTATCAGCATCTGAATTAAAAAGGGAATTGTAAATTGGAAACAGAGCCTGATTCCTTCCTGAAATTCGATACAAGTGTGGTTGCCATTTCAGGCATAAAATGTGCTCAGTACAATTCTTTGCATGTTTTAGGCAGCTTTGAGTCTTTATTCAATAACCCCATTTGCACTTAAGCTGCCTATTTTGCCATAGTCCAATGCTTGACTTCCCGTTATGACCACATCTCAAATGATTATACAAGACAATGACTGTAATAACAGACCCACGGTTCTGCCACAATAACGACAAATTTTGTCAATTAACTACATCAAACTGCATTGGCTAATACTATATCATACGGATATTGCCATACAAAATTAAAAGGGAGCTAGGCTTGTAACGTTTCTGTAGAGTCAATGCGTCATTATTTGGAGAGGTACAGACCACATATCATCCTCACAACACTATATTCCCCAGTTGACATTGGAAAGTGTATGATGCAAGTTAATATAGATAAAATACAAAGCAAATATCCACGGCATGTTTTAAGTAAGACAGGACACAATAGAAGTAAGATAGGAACCAGCATATACAATTTATATCTCTACATACAAGACAGCACAACATAACTGAATGATTTAGCAATGCTATTATTATTATTATTATTATTATTAGCATTGATACAGCACTGACTTATTCTGCAGTGCTTTACATTATTATAAAACAGGAAAAATGTAATAATAAATGAGACAATTACTACATTTTACAGGAACAATAGATTGATGAGGATTCTGCCTAAACGAGTTTGTTATCTATATATAAAACAGGGTAAATATATATATTATTAGAATTATTATTATTATTATTTATGATGCATGCATTTATTTTAAAGTACTGCCCAATATAATGGGCAAAAATAACATAATGACGTTTGGTAAAACAGCAGGTTTAGATAGCCGGGAAGAAAGAGGTGATAAGAGTGCTAGTCACAACAGCTTACGCTCTAATTTTAATAGATTAGTACACAGAAACATTAAATCACGTAACAGATGATACAGCATTCAAATTAGCTAACTATATTGTTATTCTAGCTCAATGACACCGAAATAGAATATATACAATTCTAAGGATCTCAATCTTTTTGTGGTTTTCAAGAGAGAAGGAGATCTGTGATTTAGATGATAGAATGATTTGTTTTTTCTTCCTCCATCATAAGATGGGTACCCGAGAGAATTTACTATATTCATTGCATTTAACTTGGTAATCCTGCAGACATGCCATATATAAGTGATTCATAACTGTGAAAAGGTCCTAAAATGATTACTTCACTGGTTACAATGGCTCATTACAATAGTGCTCAAGCTGAGTTTAATCCTCTTTACGTCATATCTTTATACAAATATCCTCTGGTCTTTGACCTTTCAGTTGTATGGAATGGTTTAGAGGAGAGTAAAGAAGCGCCTGGCCCAGTCGGTAGCACTCGTCTTCAGATGCATTCCGTTCATCTTAGCAACCTTCAATAACGTAACTAAAAAGGAAACACGGAAATGAGAAAAGACAGCAACAAAAAGACTGGCAGGAGAGTAACAGAGGAACACGGAACAGGATTAAACACCAGAACGACAATTTTTGGGCACTGAGGTTTTTTGTTTTTTTCCCCTCCCTGTTTTCAACTTGTTATCAGAGGAGAGAAAAAAACATTTGGTTAGTTCAAAAGGGAGCAAAAGAAAGAGCAATCTTAAAAGGAGACCAAACAATATATAGAAAAAGAGCAATCAAAGACTATTTTGATAGAACAGGAAGGAAATAGAGATGTGTGTGTGTGTGTGTGTGTATGTGTATGTATATATATATATACACAAAAATGTCAAAATCCACTTTCTACATATCAGTATACACATATAGTCTATCTACAACCAGAACATACATTGTGTTACCTAATAGAAGCACAGAGGTGCTGTTTGCATTAACTCATTGGCCTTTTCTGCCTAAACAAATTATTACCTCAAGCAGCATTGGTACAACCACCAATGCACTATGGGCTACCTGATGGTATCAAATGCCAGGACTACACGCATACACAACCTTGCAATCAAATGCAAACATTGCATACAAAGACATACCTGCAATCAAATGCCAGAATTATATATAAGTACATCCCTTCATTGACACTAATACTACACACAAATGTAAACTCAAATTTAAAAGCCAACACTACATACAAACACACCCCTTCAATCAAATGCAAACAATACATACAAACACACCCTTGTATTAAAATGACAAAATTATATACAAACACCCTTTTATTCAAACACTACACATAAAAGTACACCTGCATTTAAAAGCCAACACTACATACAAACACATCCCGGCAATTAGACGCAAACATTATATAGAAGTACACCACTGCATCCCATTGGCAGCGGTAAATACAAATACATCCCTACATGCACACATATACGCTATACAAAACATGATTACATTAAAAATGCACAAACACTGCAGACAAGTACAGCTCTTCAAAGATGGGCAAATGGTAGATCCCCAGCTAACACAGCATCATGGGATTTGTATGACAGATGGGGATCTACCTTTTTGCCAACCTTGTACTAGAGGAAGCCCAAACAAATTTGTTGTACAAGGTCCCTCTCTACATTAGTTTCACCACTACCTCAAAGGGTGTAAGATCTACTTCTATTTGAAAAGGTTATCCCAAAACAATGTATGACACCTGATAAGTCTTCTTAGCCCTGTTTTTTCTTGTCATGATGTCTCATTAGAGCCATTGACGTGAATCCTTTACATTTTTAATAAACTAATATTTAATTAATTCCTGTGAAGTAATACCTTACATTCTTTTAAACAGCACCTTCTTTGCAGATACTCAGTCATGCATAATGTAAACATTTGCAGGTATATTGAAAAACAAAGTACCAAATTGACATCCAACCCCAGTCTTTGAGAAAAATAGATGTACGGCAATTCCTCATCTAGAAAAAGGTTTTTCCCGAAAAGCAGGGCAGATCAGAGAGAGTACCAACTTAAGCACAGGTGCCCACAAAATGTTCTTGTGAAAACTTTGGGATTAGAAACCAATGTAAATATTTTAATTGTCATTTTTATCTTCAAAACTGTAAAACTACTTGTTAGTAAAACCGATATGAATGACAGACAGTATGTAGATATATTATACCAAAGCTAGGTGGGTTTTCATTAAGTACAGTAGTTGATTTGTTCTACACAATGCCTCTGGTTTTGTTCATATAGAACACATTTTTATTTCCCTATCATAGACACTAAATTAAGGAATTTAAATGGCCTACCAGTAACAGGCTAAGAGCACACCATACCCAAGTGGTCTACATATGGACACAAGAAACCTTTCATTTAAATGTTTTTCTTAGAAATAATCCCTATAAATCCCTATAGGTCATTCTTACAGGACAGAATAACTGTATGGATTTCTGTATTAACAAAGCATTTCGTTAAAATTATAAAGCAGCAGCAAGCATCTATTCCCAGTTTTAGACAAAGTTTTTCTTTTTTGTCAAGGTTTGTAGGTAAGTATGATTATATAATGTTTTCCAGATTCTGACTACTACTACCAGAACAACAGCATTTATCCCCTTTAGTACAGATGTGGATAGACATTGGAGGCTCTCTGAGATTGATTTGGCATGTTATTAAACTGTTCTACAGATACGGATTGAATTTCCATCTTCCACATCTTTACATGTATCGCCTTATTATTTTGTAAACTACAGTTTTTGGACTTTCATCAAGCAGGTACCAGTGTCATCTGCAAATTAATAGGACCAGAGCTTATCCAGCTGAACTGTGGTTGAGTTTGGACCTTGTTTGTGTATTTGTAGTGCTCTCATTATCTTCATTTTTTGGGTTATTGCCCATTTAAGTGTCATCTCTACTGATGTTAAATCCATGTGACATTTGTTATTTTAGTTTTATGTGGCTTTGAGGAAAAATACGTTTTTGTATATGTTAATTATTTAATGTATGTGTCTTTATTATTTATTCTTACTATTTTTTTTCCTAAAATCAATTTTGCACTACATAGCTCAGTGAGAAGGGTCTTCAAGACCATAGTATTGGTTTTCTGTGTTGTTTTAAAGGATTCAATTTATCTTAAGAAAGAGGTCCCTAAAACTACCTAAAACAATGCATCAAAGGTTTTGTAATGCTATTGTTTGACCACCCATGAGATAGGCAATAATCCCATTATGAATAAATTCTTACTTTCACTTTGAGATCGCTGAGGAAAGCAAACTTGGAAGGTTTCTACATGTGGTCAACTTGTTATTTATATAGATAAAAAAGTTATCTTCATCTCAAATATGTTCTTTTATGAGCATTAAATACGGAAATATGGGGGGCGGGGGCGGGCGGCCATGCTAGCAGGCTGCAAGTCACTATGGCTCCTGAGGAATCTAGCTATTTTTGGCTAAATAACTGCTTTACTCTGCTTGTAACACCCTGGAAGTCCATGGTGCAGGGCTGTGGAGTGTCC
Organism: Pelobates cultripes; assembly: GCA_933207985.1. Classification (NCBI taxonomy): domain Eukaryota; kingdom Metazoa; phylum Chordata; class Amphibia; order Anura; family Pelobatidae; genus Pelobates; species Pelobates cultripes. Next base: position 56,669,644 of record OW240922.1, read on the forward strand.
CGGACCCCCGGTGCAACTGGAGCACCCGATATCGGGTGATTCTGGGTCCTGGATAGAGACTCTGAGCCTTGAGGACTAGGACCTACCCAGGAGGGGAGTGGGGCAGACAGCCGCTGCCTCGCTTTACGCCCTGGCTAATGCAAAACTGCAACTTACCTGATGCCTTCCTGGTACGTTCCCCCACTTTGGACCGACGGGTGTCATCCTGGTCCACCCTTTGGGGGCTCCCTGAAATTGTTTAGGGCATGCGGCATACCTGCTAAATACACAACTTGATCCAGAAACCACACGATAGCGGATGACGGGTGCTTAACCACCTTTAATGAGGAGACTATCGATGTCTTGCATACCCTAAAAGGTCCCGCTGAGCACAGCTGTGGAAGAGCCTGAGACCCCCCCCCACCTCAGATGATCTGACCAAATCTAAGTATATTGGAAAGGTGGTCATACATCCGGAGAGCGGCATGTGTCTAGTATGGGCCTGACTGGCGCACAGACACCAACTGGAATCTGCCGTGGGGCCAGTGATACAGCCAAAGTGGGCTACCTAACCTTAGGGGGCTTACCTGACTGCCGCGATACACACCGATACTTGAGCGGGCATCTGGGCCTACTGCCGGGAATTTTGTGGAAGGTCTGCGCATGGCCAAAGCCTGGCATTAGAAGACCATGCAGTTGAGTACAAATGCACCGACGACTGGCACAAAACCCTGGAGCACCATCTACTGATGTTGTCTATATACGCTTCAGTCCTAACTGGGGGCCTCCTAGGGGTTTCATACACAGATAAGCAATGTTATACACTGTACTATTTTCTCACATTTCTGTGATGTCATGTCTAATACTACTCTGTTTTAACAATGCACAACAAAAGTAAGTAATTACAAAAAAAAAAAAAGAAATACGGAAATATGTGTTCAATTCTCATCAATATTTTAGAATATTGGTGGGCAGAGGATACAGAACAATTCTCCCTTACTCCAAGATTGACAATTGATGGACAAACCATAAAGGATGGAGTGTGGGTGTGACATCAAAATGCAAAGGTCAAGTAAAGCTATGATAAACATGTCAGAGACAGCAACATCCTATGAAATGAAGCAACCTTTAATCTAGTAGATATTCCTGGAGTTATTCTGGAACATATGGAAATATTAAATATTGGATAATTTCTTCTTCCACCACCAATAGTATTTTCTATTCTTATTTCCTATGTTCTCCTTCATCTAGCTTTTTACCCATCATCTTCCTTACATTTTAAAAATCCCACCCATTCACTCCTACCTATCTCCTGTGAGTACCACGTCACACTCGGTGGTCTAGTGGAGAAAAAAAGGAGATACCATAAATATTTATTGCATGGTTTCCCCGATGGTGTAACACAATATGTCATCACTCTTCATTTCTCAGTTCTTCAAGACTTAAGAAAGCTGTGCTAGAAAAAAATATTGATTCCTTACTACCTCCAATTTACAGATAGAATAAAGGGGGCATTTGATTTCCTGATCTACCTGTGCAGCTTTCACTTTTTCTCTCTACTGGACGGTTTAAACGCTAGTGCCACCACTGAAACGGACAAACTTTGCAGGAAATAGCATTGGGTGTAATGTTGGATTACTACGTACTCTAGCATTGCACTCAATATCAATCCTTAATGCAGAAGGGCAGGGAGAGCAGAACTGTGCTCTCCCACATATACACACACTTCATACCTTACACACACACACACACACAAACTACATCCTTCACAAACACAATGCACACCTGTACATGTAGCGGAGTGGCAATATTAAATCCCACGATCTCCGCTGGTTCAGAATGTAATCCACAGTCAAGCACTGAAAAGTAGGGCAGTATCCCAAATCTCCCAGTAACCGGACGAAACACAGTTCTGAGAGTCAACTGAGGCTTTATTCACAGGCTCCACAATTTATACAATTCCCCATGCAAGGGGTTTCCTGAGTCCTATCCCAGGGGTATTCCAGGAGTGGACTACGTGGGGAACTTAAAGTACAGAGCATTTCTCCCATCAGGCACTGCTGCACGAGAGGGATCCTCCCACTGGAATGTACCGTTAAGTGGATTATCCCTCCGTGCAGCAGAACCGGCAAATTATATTAAAACACACAACTTTTCGAATATTAGGTTGATTTGCACGAATGGACACTCGGTAGATAGCTGGGGTCTGAGCGCATCATTCGTGAGATTAACGCTCAGATCCCAGCTAAAACAACCGAACGCCGCCCGAAAAACATATTCACCAAAACATGCATTCAAAAGACCGATTGGCATATGGGGAATAAAATACCGAATGGCCCGGAACTCCCGAACGGCCTGGAAGTCCAGCGGTGTTCGCGCCGTTGAGTAGCCATTTTTAGTACCACGCGCTCGACGACCAAACACCGCTGGAGGAACAAAGGATCCAAGATGGCCGACCACCGCGTGGCCACCTAGGAGAGCCTCTAATTACCGATTGCAACATTGTTGCAATCGGTTAACAAGCGCCACACGTCTCTTAATGTGTGGGCTATTACAGGGTGGTTTATTCGGTTCAGGAACGGCCCGCAAAGGTGCCGTTCGTGAAACGAAATGAAATACAGCTATCTGCTTTCGACAGATAGCCAATACAGGCAATACAATGTTATACAGTCAGCATACATTACACCCAGGGACATACATATCACCACAACCATACAGGCAACCCTTAAAGCCACAGTCTCTGTATAATGTCCAAGTGGCTAGGTTTGCCACAGTACTGCACCCCTCATACACACACACACACACACACACACTGCACCCCTGTACACACACATGCACACACCCCTCACGCACACAGCAACCCTCATACACACACTCCACCCCTCACACACACTCCACCCCTCACACACACATATTGCACAACTCACACACACACACACACTACAGCCCCTATCCCAGCATAGCTCAGGTAAGTTGTCAAACTGTTCTTAAACAGTTTGACTACTAGCCCTGGGAGGGCACTACGGCACTACTGGCACCATAACCACTACAACGTAATGTAGTGGTTATTGTGCCTGGCTTGTTTCTTTAAATAATCTAGCAGTGCCACTCCCAAGATTAGGGGTCCAGTTTATTCCGCAGAGCTGTATATAAATATGCAAACCTAGAAAATTGTTTTGACTTGGGATGCCTTAGAAAAATATATAGAAATATTAAGGGCTTTAACCTAAAAAGCTTGGGAACCACTGGTCTAGTTAAATTTTTATGGGAAATATCAAGTGAAAATGACAGTGCTTACACTATACCAAATGGCTCTCTGTTCTTCAAGCAAGAGACACCGAATAATGTTTAAACAGCCAACAGCATCCAATGATTAGAAGATCATTTTTAAGTTAGATTTCTCTTTTACATTTTTAAATTTAAAAATCCGTTTTGAAGGTTTAAACAATCTGAGGCAACCTAAGAAGTGATTGAAAAAAAAATGGAACAAACATATAAAAAAAAACACAACATGATAGTATATAACAAATAGTTGATTTATTTTCCAAACCAGTGTCATGCACAATAAAAAAGGGGAAGCAAAAAAAAAAAAATGACTTGAGCCAATCTTATTGTAGCTACTGCCAGAAACTGACACTGTCCAAACACAGTCAATGCTGTTTTACAATCCCTCTGGGGACTGGACCTGAATTCAGAGTTGATTATCGTACTAGATTAAGGTTCTGTTGCAAAAAACCTATAAAGACAACTAGGGAAATAATAAACAAAAAAATACATAAAAGATTGTCGCTTAACCGAGAAAGAAATCAGGATGCACTGTGGAACATGTCAGGGGAGCGGAGTTTTAAAGAGCAGTAAATGCTAACAGATACACATTTATTTACTTGATATAATAATAAAGGCAAATGCACAAACTAGTACAAGTATCCCTATAGGCTCGGTGCTGGCTGTGTTTAGAGGCCACTTTAAGTACACCTCTTTATTATTGAGTGAGGATTTATAGAAGCAAGCCACTTGTCTCAGCCTTTTTTTCCACTCACCTACTCTGAAAAGTAAACACTTAATTTTTTTTTAACAACGTTAATAGATTTAATGTTCATTTGTTCGGTAGCCCAGGGGCAGAAATGCGTGACATTTAAAATAATTGTTGTTTCAGGGGTATCCTCTGGAGTAAAATGCGGCAAAAGTACAGAGAAGATTTAAGTAAATTACCCTGTCAGCTTCAGTTTATTTGCTACATGATAGCCAGCGGCAGAGCTGTGAGATATCCATTAGAAGCCAAGCCGTAAAATAGAGAAAGCAGAATTTTTAAAAAGGCAAGGGTGAGATTAGTGAAAAGCTAGTGTAACATGGGAAATAATAACTGGAGAAGTTGATAAAACTAATAAATATATCAAGTAGGTTAAAACAGAACTTAAAGAAATTTAGAAACAAGTTACTATCCCTGTGGATTGCCATTTGGACGAGAGACGTGTGTTTTTGAGATAGAACACATGACGGTAATGCAAAAATGATACAGCTGTTAATATAACATCATAACATGAATATAAAGTGATAATTAATTTTGTAATAGTGGCATGAGATGGTAAGTCACTGTATATGATATAAATTAATAACATATAACAGTTTCATTGGGACAAAGAACTCTAACATTTTATGCATGCGTATTGCATCTTAGTTATTTGACCAAAAAAATTCTAAATGCCAAAAAGCATATTGGATATATGGGACTGATGACAGAGATCCGTTTTAATGACTATCTCATAGGGCTCTGTTTACTATACATAGATTAGTTCACCAAATTTTGAAGGATTTTAAGCTGAACCTGGGTTTATCTGGTTTGTATTTAATAGCAGTCAATTGTAAAAAAAAAAATAACACCCTGTTTGGGTAAATTTAAAAAAAATATATAATTTGTCTATAACCAAGATGAACTGAGTAAACTTCCTGAGAACATACAAGCAAAAAGGAAAACAGTCCTCTCTCTCTTCTTGATCTACTGGGCTGCAGATTTAGGGGCTTATTAAAAAAGAAAATGTCCACTTGATTTAAATTTCAATTTGAGCTCAGTGGGCAAGGAGGTTTATCCATGACCATCAGAGGTCTAGTTGTTCCAGATATCTTTGGACAAACTTTAAATTATTATGAATGTGATCAGTGGCAGAACTAATGTAGAGAGTGCCCTGATGCAAGAATTATTTTGGGATCCCCTATCACAAGGGTGGCTGAAAGGTAGATCACCATCCCCACAATGCTTCGCCAGCTGGGGATCTACATGTGCCCATTGTTGTAGGGTTGCATTTAGCACTAAGCAGTTGTGTGTTTGAATCTAAACATGTTTATTAATGGAGTTTGTGTAAGTGAATATAGGGTTGTGTTTGTATGTAGTGTTGGCACTTGAATGCAGGTGTGTAGTTATGTGTAGTGTTGGTTTTTGAATGCAAGTGTATGTTTATATATAATGTTGGTGTTTTAATAATGTTGATGTGTTTGTGTGTAGTGTTGATGTTTGATGGTAGGGATGTGTTTGTATGTAATGTTGATGTTTAAATGCAAGGGTGTATTTGTGTATAGTGTTGATGTTTGTATGCTTAAACATATACACATGCACTGCCACACACTGATACACATGTGCACTCATATACACACATGCACACTAACACGCATGCAGATAAAGACTGAAACACACATTGATACACATACATGCACACGCAGAAACACACACTGACACACATACAGATAAACAGACACACAGAAACACACACTGACAAATATACTGATGTACAATGACACACTGCCACACATACAGTCACACACATGGCCATACATACAGACACACAGAATGACATACATACAGATACAAGGATGAACAAACTGACACACATGTAGACGAACAGACACACAGATACAAATACTGACACACATAAAGACACACATACAGGTCAAAATGTAGCCACCCTTCAGTTTCCTACATTTTGAGTTCAGAAATGTGGCTTCTGCAGGCTCATGCTCTTGGGAAGTAGAGTCTGGTTCTTGTCTTTAGACTGTGCCTCCTCTTCTACCTCCCACACAGCTTGTTAGCTTCCTCCCAGCACTGGCTGCAGATATGAAAAGGTTCAGGTCACCATGTTAAAGCTTCACTATGCACTACCAGGCCCCTGAAGATACCTGCCAATTGAGTGTCCCTAAATGCATGGGCCACCACATGAAGCCCTTCAGCGTGTGTGCCCCAGTGCAGCTGCTCAATCGTTGGTAGTTCCCCCACTGAATGTGATACAGAATGCCTGGTGTGGTATATAGTATGAACCCAGAGGTTTATCTTATGTGCTGAATCTAAAGCTGTGGGGGATGCAAAGTCAGGCACATTTGGTAATGTACTTCCACCTGAGTATGGATAGAAGTATTAGACATAGATTGACATGAGAGACCAAAGAGACATTGACAGTAGAAATGTTCAAGAGAAATATGAGGAAACCACAGAAGAAGGAATTTTAAGAAAATATGCCAAACGATATGTAGAGATTACATCAACGATATTGAGTTCTTAAATTCTAGTTGAAACTAGAATATTTGGAAAATGATCTGGTTTAAAGGACACTATGGACAAGCAGACCATTTCATCTCAATTAAGTGGTCTGGTTGCCATTTCTCTTTCTATTTAATCCAGCAACAACTGAAAACATTGCCATTCTGTCTTCCTGACAGCCACTGGAGGTGCTTCTGGTCCAACAGTAGAGAGAAATTCAGCTTTTAAATAAGATGGTCTCATAGAAACCATTTGATTGGCACAATGTGCCATTTAGCTAGGCTCTGGGGGAAACTTTGTATTGGCTGAGATCATCTACACTAATAATCCTAGCCAAAGAGTCGGAGTGCAAACTTGGAGACGAGCATGGGGAGAGCTGAAAGGTAAGTAATACTCACCTTTCAAACCCTCACATGTGGGAGACCCAGGGCCAGACTGGAAAAAAAAATTCAGCCCGGGCGTTTTTTAATCACAGCAGCCCACTGAAAAGGGGGCGGGGCCAGATAGGGTGTGTTGTGTCATCCCCAATGACAAGCACGCCCCATCTCAAAGTGAGCATGTTGGTTCAATGCTCTTCCAGGGCAGACCATGCGCAGAGCTCTGCTGAAGAGCTCTAGCATAAGAAAAAAGCCCTGTATTTGTGCTGCACAGCGAAAGCAAATTTAATTACATGCTTGCACTGTGTTTGCTTGAAACTTGTCTCTGGTGTCTCTATAAATTGGATACCAGGAGACAAAAATGCCAGGAAAGAGTACTGTGCATTTATTTGGAGCCTGCTTATGGGATTGTGTGTGTGTAGAGTGAGCTGATTGTGGTGTGGTTTTGTGTTAATAGGTTGGTTTCAGTCATGTTGTGTTTGTGGTGTAATGTAATGTATGTGTGTCTAGGTGTTGTAGAGTGTAACAAAACCCCTGTATGGATCTTTAAAAACATTAGTTGGGCTTATGGACTTTTATTGGACTAGTACTGGCCATTTAAGCACACTGTATGGACATATTGGGACTTTTGGGAACAATGCCCCTTTAAGACTATGTCCCCAGTCTGTTAAAATCCTGTGTTAATGGCTTTTTCTCACTTGGTGCTTACTGCACCAAGTACTGTACAGGCAGACCACACAGAAGTGGAAGCGTGTGGCTAATTTACCTCCCAGGCTGGGAGGCTGCTGTAGGTTAATTGCCGACCACTGGGTGGGCACTGTTCGTACAGTTGAACACGTGGTGACGGCCATCTTTATTCAGTCGAACGCAGTCAGCGGTGAGTGCCGTCAAATCTCTGGAACTGAAATTGGCTACAAAAAGTGCATTTGAATGGGACTTAGTCATTTTTTCCAGTGTAAAATAGACCGACCGCACAGCCCAAATCTATGGAACTGTTTTGGGCATGAAAATGTACGTACGGTCGGTCAAAAAGGGACTTCCACCTAATTTTTTAACCACTGAACCAATTCAAGTGAATTTTGTATATGTTTGTCCCCAAATTATGCTGGTTATAAAAATATAAGTTTTATTAATATTGCATGTAAAATCACAAGGTTACAAAAATGGCATAAAAGTATGTTTTTTAGCTTGGAGATAATTGAGATGATACAGTAATTAACTCAATTATCTCCCAAGCAAAGGGGCGGATTCCTATTGTAATAAGTGGGTGTGATTATCCATGTGCCTTTGTTTGATTGGTTGTTAAATGTACAGTTCCAGTGCCCCACAAGGTCCACCTTGCTGGGAAACTTATATATAAGCAAGAATAAATGCTCATTGGAGTCAGTTCTTCTTCACCCTCAATCTAGAGTTTTGTCTCTTATTGGGGGTAATCAGCTATACTGCAAATCACACTAGCTCTTTTAAGAACTCTCTCACCTGGAAGACTACTGGATGCTGAGAATACCCCTCACCCATCGGGAGAAGGACACCCTCCGGCGGTTGGAACCCCTCTACTCTCTGGGGTAACCGCTACATAGAGAGTGTGTGTGTATAGGGGGCATAGTGTGTGTAGGGGTTGTAGAGAGTGTGTTTTTAGGGAATGTAGTATGTGTCCGCTTACAAGGAATCTAGTGTGTGCATAGGGGATCCAGAGTGTGTATGTCAGAAATGTAGTGGTGCAGTGTGTGGTGCAGTGTGTGTGTGTAGGTGGTGCAGTGTGTGTGTGTATATAGGGATCTAGTGTGTGTGTCTGGAATGTAAGGTGTTTAGGGGTGCAGTATGTGTGTGAGGGGTTCTGTAGTATATATACATATATGCTTGGAAGTATTGTGTGTGTGTGTGTGGTGCAGTGTGTTTGGGGGCTGCTGTGTGTATGTGTGAGGGGTGTAGAATATATTTGTGAGGAGATGTGTGTCTGTGAGAGGTGCAGTATGTGTGTGTGTGTGTGTGTGTGTGTGTGAGAGAGAGAATAGTGTGGGTGTGAGAGAATACTGTGTGTGTGTGTGTGTGTGTGTATGCAGTGTGTGTGTGTGTGCAGTGTGTGTGTGAGGGTGCTGTGTGTGAGTTGTGCAGTGTGTGGGGTGTGCAGTGTGTGTGTAACGAGAATATACCCCTACACGCAGGATCCAGCTAAACAGAGGCAAATACAGAGGAGAGATACGTCTACCGGACCTTAGAATGGCCGGACTCGACGTATATGAGAGGAGACAGAGCCAGGAACAAACCGAGGTCAAGGGCACAGAGAGACAGCGTAAACTAGGACAAGCCGGGGTCTGGTACACGGAAAACAGCAAGCCGGCAAACAGTACAGATAAGGATAAAGCGAAAACGAAGTCAGAATACGAAGCCAAAGTCAATACGAGAAAACACAACTGAACACCACAAGCGCTAAAGGGAACTGAAACAGAAACCACGATAGGGCAACGAGCTAAGGGAAAAAGGTAAGTTAAATAGCTTTTAAACCAAAGTGATTGGCTCCTGTCACTTCCACACCCCCTATAGGTAATTGTATAGGGAGTGTGGTATGACAGGAGCCAATGGGAGCCTTTTGGCAATTAGGCTCCCACTGTCTCTTTAAGAGCGCGCCCGAGACTCGCGGCGCGCTCTTAGTTTCAGGCGGGACACGTGACCGCTTCACGCGGTCACTGCCCGCCTTCCATCTGAAGCAGTCGGATGAGCCGCGCGCGGCTCGTGCAGCCGCAGGACCGCGCGCGGCTTGAAGAGAGGACCGCGACCGGCCCCCGGTTAAGGTAAGTAACGCTACAGTGTGTAAGGGTGCTGTGTGTGAGTGAGGGTGGTGTGTGTGTATGTGTGTGTGTGTGAGTGAGGGTGCTGTGTGAGGGTGGTGTGTGTGGCTTCTGAGAGTGTAAGGGTGCTGTGTGAGGTCGATTTGTGTGAGGGTGCTCTGTGTGTGCGTGGGTGCAATATGTGTGTGTGAGGGTGCTGTGTGTGTGAGGGTGCAGTGTGTGAGGGGGCTGTGTGTGAGGTGTGCACTGTGTGTGAGGGTGCTGTGTGTGAGGTGTGCAGTGTGTGTGTGAGGGTGTTGTGTGAGTGTGGGTGCAGTGTGTGTTAGGGTGCTGTGTGAGGGTGGTGTGTGTGTGTGTGTGTTTGGAGGGATTGTGTGTTGGGGAGGCAGGTTAATGACAATATATATGTGTTTTTTTTTATATACTAAAATAAAAAAAAATAAAAAACAGGCATTGTAGTCTGGTTGGGGGGACCGTGCTGCCGCCCCTGGCGGTGCTAGTGGTGAGTGAGCCTGCAATATAGAGCTCCTCTGGGTCCTCTCCTGTCTCCCTCCCCAGCCGGCAGCCGCATCACACTGCATGTGGGCCGGTGGGGGAGATCTTTGATCTCCCCACAGGCCCGTCATTGAACAAAGCGTGGTCGGCGCTCTTATAGCCTGGGCCCAGCATGGACCGGCCGGGGAGATCCTGTCACCTCCCCTGCCGACCTCAGCCCATGACCACCGCCGCCCACCAGGCATTTGCCCGGTGTGCCCCAGGGCCAGTCCAGGCCTGGGGAGAACTAAATAGTTGTTAGGACATTACAGCGTTACAAATACATTTTTTAATTCCTAATGCTATAGTATACCTTTAAGCTTGGTAGACAAACTTCCAATAGCAGTTTTTGGTTTGAAAGCTACTAGTGCCAGCAGAAGTAAAGTCCTACAGATGTTCCGCGGAGAATATAATGCCATGATTATTGTGTTTCTGGTGCTCTTTGGTATGTTTCCTAACAAAACAAATGTTTTATTGGTATTGGGCAATCAGTCTGAGGTATATCATGGACATGATATAGTCAATATAGACCTAGAGTTTAACAACATTTTCTGTACTAAAAAGTGGCACAAGTAAGTAAAAGGGGAGGAAACACAAATGGAATGTGCATGCTGATTCCACTGGTTTCTATGGTGATTGCCCCACTTTTAGCACTTCAGACCACTTTTTGACCATTTTGATAAATCGCTTACATGACTCCCTATATACATAAGTATACTAGGTTAATTACACAAATCTAGCAATTATTATTATATTCATTTTTGAGAAGATAACAAACATAGAAACATAGAAACATAGAATGTGACAGCAGATAAGAACCATTCGGCCCATCTAACTGCCCAATTTTCTAAATACTTTCATTAGTCCCTGGCCTTATCTTATAGTTAGGATAGCCTTATGCCTATCCCACGCATGCTTAAACTCCTTTACTGTGTTAACCTCTACCACTTCAGCTGGAAGGCTATTCCATGCATCCACTACCCTCTCAGTAAAGTAATACTTCCTGATATTATTTTTAAACCTTTGTCTCTCTAATTTAAGACTATGTCCTCTTGTTGTGGTAGTTTTTCTTCTTTTAAATATAGTCTCCTCCTTTACTGTGTAGATTCCCTTTATATATTTAAATGTTTCTATCTATATCCCCCCTGTCTCGTCTTTCCTCCAAGCTACACATGTTAAGTTCCTTTAACCTTTCCTGGTAAGTTTTATCCTGCAATCCATGAACCAGTTTAGTAGCCCTTCTCTGAACCCTCTCTAAGGTATCAATATCCTTCTGAAGATACGGTCTCCAGTACTGTGTACAATACTCCAAGTGAGGTCTCACCAGTGTTCTGTACAATGGCATGAGCACTTCCCTCTTTCTACTGCTAATACCTCTCCCTATACAACCAAGCATTCTGCTAGCATTTCCTGCTGCTCTATTACATTGTCTGTCTACCTTTAAGTCATCAGAAATAATCACCCCTAAATCCCTTTCCTCATATGTTGAGGTTAGGACTCTATCAAATATTCTATACTCTGCCCTTGGGTTTTTACGTCCAAGATGCATTATCTTGCACTTATCCACATTAAATGTCAATTGCCACAATTCTGACCATTTTTCTAGTTTACCTAAATCATTTGTCATTTGGCTTATCCCTCCTGGAACATCAACAATATGGTACATTTATAAAATCAAAACCAACAAAACAAACCAACTTTTCTTTTTAGATTTGATCTAAGGAAAATATTCAACTACTAATTAATAACACGACATAACACTAAAAGTACAGAGTCTACATGGGAAATTTAGTTGTTTACTATCTCGAAAGTTTATGTGGCATCTATGAATAATGTTAATAGGGGTTCCTTAATTAAAGAAATCACAGCATGCAAATAAATTAGATTTTTATGGTTTCTAGAAAATCTGCAACTTCCAACAAATATTTTAATGGGAGCTATTGAGAACCTCAACATTTATAGTCTTATTTAAGATTAGTGTATACTAATAATATTTTCTTCTCTCTGTGGACTGATGACCTTTGTGACAAAATGCATCCTTTTTGGAATGCAACTATTAGCAAACTTTGTAAAAAAAAAAATTTTAGTAATTTCCCTTATAGGAACTACACAGCTTTATAAATAATAATTATTATTTGATGTTTATATAGTGGCATCATATTCAGTAGCACTATACTATAGGGGGAATACAGACAAATAATGAAAATGTATCGTAAAAATAAATTTAAAAAAAAAATATTTACCTTTATTTATAACACTGGAGTGTTTCAAACACTTTTTAGATTCAGTTTACTGTTTAGAAAAATGTTTACTTACCTTTAATCCAGAGGGTGAGGGCACTGTACCCCCATACACACACTTCCCTCACATACACACACTTCCCCCACATACACACACTGCCCCCCCACACACACATACACTGCCCCCATACACACACTTCCTCCACATACACACACTTCCCCACATACACACACTGCCCCCCACACACATAAATTGTCCCCCATACACACATTGCCCCCACACACACAACACTGCCCACATACACACACAGTACTCCAGGCACCATAACCACTACACAGAGCTGTAGTGGTTATTGTGCATGGATTATTTCTTTACATAATCTACAAGTGCCCCTCCCGAGATTAGGCTCTGGATCCACCACTGGGTGAGGGTCTCATAACTGCAGCTCCCCACCGCCCTCCCCCCAGGATATAATTACTAATAATGATCTCCCATCCAATGCTTCTCATAGTACATAGTACTGGGACATTGGGAGGTAGGACACATACATGGCAATTGTCACGTGGTACCTATAATCCCTCTCACAAAGAATTATTGGATCCACTGCTGACCTGTGAGAAGCTTCACATTTACTTTGAGTGAGTGCTCAAAGTGTGTGAAAAAGTGCACCCTCCCAGTTATCTAATTGACAGCCAGGAAGGAGCATACTAGGACTTTAATAAAAGTGATGATTTCTCTGGAAATTGGTACTTTTATCAAGTAAGAAAACGGGGTTTCTACTAACCCCTAAAGTGCTTTAAAGAATTGAAAGTGTTCCTTTAGGCTTACAAAAAGCACGATTAAATATTTATCAGACAAGAAGAAGGTTTGTTAAGTCATATAATGGAAGGTATCTAGAATATGTTTGTCAGTGTCTGCTTCATTGGGGACATCCAATAAACTGGAAATTGTGGAGGACTGACAGAGAGAGACCTTATTGTATGTGTATGTATTTTGTTTTGTAGGTGTTCCGTAATCTGCTGACTATGCAAGATGACTATTCAACTCTATCTGCCTAGCAATAACCAGTGTGCATGTGGATGCCCAGGTTCTTGTCATGAAGAAAGCGATATAGAAAAAACTTTGGCGCCTTTCCGGATCTCTCGAAGTACAGTTTGATTATCAATGAAGGCTACAAATTTTTGAAATAAAATGTAGGATTTTGAGTGTTTTTATCCCATCACATGCATGTTAGTACTTCACTAGCAAACAAAGGTGAACATACAGACTTGTTTTATTTCAGGATTATTCTGGAAGGCTAATCACTAAACAATGTGTTGTGATGAACTGGTAGTTGAGGTGCAAAATGCATTCGAAACTAGCCAACCTGGAATTTCTATCCAATTTTTATTTAGATATTTTTCAACTTGATTTTAATATTGGCTTATCATTTTCATTCTACGCATTGATTCATTGTAAATAAATAAACTGGTATTTGATATTGTATATTGTTTATATTTTCATGAACTAAAAAGTAATTTGATTTCTGTACTGCAAGCACTTATAGAGTATTTTATTAGGTGTAAAAATGTATACATTCTCCATCCTTACTAGTATATTTAAAATACATAAGCCATTATATATCTGCATATTTTCATCTTCATTTTATACATAGCTACAGATGTGTCAAAAAAGAGATGCGTTCCAAAATCCAATGAGCCGGTATGAGAAACCTCAAAATAGCATAATTAATTTAAACTATAATATTTAAGTGATGTACATTGAAATGAATGAGACAAGAGATATGAAGGTAGAGATATGTATTAAAAATGATGGTCACTGGAGATAAGAGACATTTAGCAGGTACAAAGAAGCTTAGTGTCATAAAATGTACTTTCTTCCCTTGTGTAGTGCAGTAAATCAGAGGCACAGATGTCATTTTAGATACCAAAAATCTACCATAGAGGATGGCTTGGTTCAATGGATCATACGCACCGTAATCGCTGGGCTAAAAATATTACTTCTTTCAATGTCATAAGAATGTGCAAGAAACAGTTTTGCTCATGAGTTCTACACTTATAAAGGTAAGTAGATTACTAATGTGATTTTTTTTTTATATATAGACAAAGGAAGGAAAGTTTTTAAAACATGTCCCTTCTAGTCCTTTTTTCTAGTTTTCTAAAACTTTTCATATCAATTAATTTAAGTATATGTATGCCTTTTACAAATCATATTTAACATGTAAATTTAAAGAGAAAGTGCAAGATCAAGGTAATTGTGTCTGCTCAAGAGAGGGTAGGTGCTAAATCTACACAAAACTGTGTTCATGTTCGTTACGGCAATTTTTAGAAAATACAAAAGAATTTGTCTATGTTCTAGATATTTTGCTCTGATATATTGTTTGAATAGTTTGAAAGGGAATCCTGTCAGGGCGAGCAAGAAAAGCAATCTAACTAAAGATGTCATAATGTCCTTTTCAAGGTTTTGGATTGTTTAACTGGAATGCGATTGTCACAGGACTACAGAGTGGATCCCACTCTGTCGGACAAATGATTGGAAGTCAGGACACTTTATACAAGGATAATCCAAAAATCATAGTCTAAAAATTAGTCTAAGGTAAAAGCCCAGAAGGCACAGGTTCAAACGTGATAAGGCAACCAAATTGGTCATAGTTCTAGAAGTTGCATATCTAAAAACATAGAACACAGGGAAAGTTCAATAGCAGGGACAAGCCAAGGTCAGAACCAAAGAAAGTCCAGTCAAAACATGGAATGCATAGGTACTACATAATAGCTGATCAACTTTCTGTGGTGTTTAAAGTTGTAAGTGTGTAATCTGTATGTTATCTGGCTATTTAATAGATACTATATGCTTTAATTCCATAGAAGAGTGAGGAGGTCTCTACAGAAACATGTAGTATAAATTACAAAGTTAATACAAAGGAGCTTCCAAACTAATATATAATTACATCTGTTCTGTGCTCAAGAGCAATCTCAACAAGTCCATCTCTCACTAATGTTCTGTAGGTGTGTGTGTGTGTGTCTGAGAGTGTGTGTGTGTGTGTGTGTGTATGTGTGTGTGTGTGTCTGAGGGTGTGTGTATTATATAAGACATAGATAGATAGATAGATAGGTACAACAATACCTATGTATGACCACTATTATTAAACATACATTTTCAATTTTTATGGAATTGTTATTGCGTAACATAGATTCCCTTTTTTTCATCTTCTTGGTTGGTAGCACGCAATATTCTACAGAAATGATAATTTAGTTAAATTGTTCTACTTGTGTCTTAAACTGTTTATTTCAGTGTGACTAATGTGCACTGTGAGTTATTCTTGTAAAAAACATAACACGTACTCTTGTGCGAGTGTGGTTTGCACGGCCAGAAATCATTGTGTGCTCATCCAGCATAATAAGTAACAGGGGATTTTTAATTCTAAAGAATCACCTGCAAGGCTTTATGGCTAAATCATTTCTAACTCTCAGCCTACCCAATATTTCTTGGCTAATAGACTTCACGTTTAATTGAAGGATTTCCTCTGGACTCTGTCTGCACTGCAGTACCATTCAGTCTTTCACCCCTCTACAGAAAATCCAATCCATTAAAGGGTCTTCATTAGTTTGAGTACTAGCCAGCTAACCAAGCGGCAAAGGTCAAACACAGTCACCTGTCACAACAGGGCAGTAAAATGTCTAATTGTATGGGAACAAATGAGATAAAAAGATAGTACTATTATCTCTTTGATTTATTTTGTTTCCAAATACTCGTTTCAGTCCAATTTACAATGCTAATATATAACAAAATACAGAACAGATAAACTTAGCTAGCTTAGCTAGCTTGTGTATACATTTATGTTTCTCCTCTCTTCTTCTTAATGTTTCTAAATAAGTAACGTTAATAGTGTAATTTAATGCAGAGGTGACCAGCTCAGTCACCGAGTGCCACAATAATACCAAAATGTGCCATTTCTCTAATTAACATTAAACCAAGTAATTAATTCTGGGTATTACTCATCTGTTATGTTCTAAAACAAGTTCTTCAACTGTTGTGTTTGTTGTCCTCAAGAACCAGAATTGGACCTTCTTGGTTTAACCCTCGGAGCACAGGACATGTAACATTCATTATACAAGCAATTCCACGGCAAATTAAAAAGGTAAGGATGTGGATATATGTACAGAGTATTACCATCATTCAGGTATAACTTGTTTTTTTCAGCAGTTACAATAATTTACTTACTCATAATCAAATCGTGTTTGTACTAAATAAAAAATAGATCTGATTGCTACAGTCTAACCTCTTAACTGAATTTGAAGTGAAGTCTTCTAAAAACATTTGTTTTGTGTTAATAGAGTCTCGATGCTTGAAGATGATTAACTCTCAATTTATTTAGAGATGTCAAGTGTAGTATGAAAATATATCTACTTCAGGGACAATATAGGCAACCAAACCACTTCATCTCATTCAAGTGGTCTGGGTGCACTGTCCCTGTTTTCCTTAATCCTGCAATGTAAAACACCAGCCCCTAGAGGCACTTCCTGGGGTTTTATGGAGTATGACTCGGTGAAGCGATATTGTACGTCATCATGCTTTGCATGAGGGTTTTCAGTGTCATAAAAAAAACACAGGAAAGCAGTGAGGCAATGCTTCCCTACGGGGAAGACCTAATGCGCATGCAGCACTCACTGGGCATGCACTTTAGGTCCCCCGTCGAATGACATCGGAGGAGGCAAAGCATGATCCAGCACCAAGGGACCTGAATAAAGTGAATAAAAGATTCGTTGGTTGGGACAGTGTGGGTATGAGGAACACCTTATTGTTAGGAATACATCTTTAAGCTGAATTGAAAAAATATAGCTAACTTTAGCTATCTTGGGAAAGACGCTCTTTACCCCTAGAAGCATATTAATTGTATCAACTTGATAGCTGATTTGGAAAATAAATCTATTGTGTAGGCACTATAAGCATTTAAACTCATTGAATTGGCTACAGTGCCGTTAGTCATCTGGCACTGTCCCTCCATTCAGTGTTAAACCATTTTCAAGCAGCTTAACACTAAATAAGGGCCCTCGGACACCCACAGTCTGGCCCCTTCTGGAGTTATAGTTAAGTAGAGATTACATATTTCCTTCCAGTCAATTCTTAACAGCAATTGGGCATGCTGAAATGGACCAGCTAACACTCTCAGCCAATCGTATCCACTCATTAGCCTGAGCTGCACAAAGAGCATGATGCTGCTGAGGACTGTGATTTAGCATTAAAACATTAAAAACGGTTTAATGCTGAATGGAGGGAGAACACCAGATATTATAACCACTTCAAGAAGATGAAACAGTTACAGTGCCTACAGGGTCCCTGCTGGTGGAAATACGCTGTCAATGGTCATACATTAAAAATTAGAAATAATTCTTTAAAATTGAGGATCCCTGCTAAATTGGGAGGAATCCACACAAACTGACTCCCTATAACCCACACTGTGAACAGCAGGTGTCAACCAATGAAGAAAAGTCGATCAATGCTCACAAAGTCTCATGGTCTGCCTAGTAAAATATGCATTCATAAACATAGAAAACACATTAGATGTCGTAAGCTATTAATACATAATATACTCTTTATCAGTACAGAAGCAGCAATGTGCCTGTCCGAGTTATTCTTTTTATTATTTACTTTTGCTGTATAAGAAATGAATGGAGCTCAGTGCTTAGGTCTACCTGGCAAATTCTTGAGTGGAAGAGTGGACCTATGCACATAACTAACGGCTCCTGCCACCAACAACCTAAGGTTCCGCCAAGGTTAATTGTATTCCTGTGAATCCCACAATTATCAGTAATTGCAATCCTAAAGGTCAAAGGATTGGGGATTATTGATCTTATTGCAACATTAAAGAGACACTATAGTAACCAGAACCACTACAGCTTAACGTTGTGGTTCTGGTGTCTATAACCTGTCCCTACAGGAATTTTAGTGCAAACACTGCCTTTACATTGCTGACTAGTAACACTTCTAGCGGCAGTCACTCAGACGGCCAGTAGAGGTGCTTCCTGTCCAGTATGATTCTGGAGCAATCAGTGCTTAGCAAATAGCCAGCTTGCTTTACTTGTATAGTGAACCTGACATTTTTCAAGCTAATATGAACTGGCCTGAATAATGTGACTTGTTTGCAAATGCTGTCTTTGCCACTGACCTTCTAAGATGAACTTTCATTCTACAATAGATATTTCATTTGATATTTTACAAATCAATTGCAAAAATGATTGACCTCAACCTTTTGTCCTTTAGTAGATAGGCCACCATATGTATATAAAGGAGCATGTACATTGAAATCCACATGTCATTGAAATGCTTTATCTTTAAATGCATTGTTTTATTTGTTTATATTAATTCTATGGTGTGCATTACTTTTAGTATATCTACCAGTTTAACATGAGATTATTTAGTCTAAAAAAAATCTCATGTTACAAACAACCGAAGAACCTTCATGCGTGATTTTGTGTTGTCATTGGAATGTGTCTCCATTCGAAGGCAATCAGGTTTTGTAACATGACCAGTTGGATAAAGACAGAAAGCCAAACTTACTTTGTTATTTGCTCCAGTACTTATTTCACAGTCGCCAAGCAACAGCTTCTCAAGCAATGTAAACAAAACCCAATAGCTAAACCATTAAATGGGGCAGACTTTTTTGAAGATGTGATCTTTCATGTGAAAAGGAAGTCATGTGGAACTCTAATGTATAGTAGTGAAAACTGTATTCTTGTGTATAAATATATATATATATATATATATATATGGGTTCACTGCTTATAGCAGTGAAGTGTGTATTAGTCTCTTTAAATAAAATTAAATAAATACAAGTAATTAAAAAAAAAACTATCGTACCAAGTGATCTCAAATTAACATTGTTTTAAATTTAAAGTGAGTAAAGTGGGTCACAGTGGTGACTATTGTTTAGTGTTTGCATTTGCAGTAATTCTGTTTATTCAACCTTAATTGCTTCCACTTTCTTTACAGTCCCATTTGTTTTGCACTGTTTATAACTTGTGTTTAATCTTCTTACCCATCAGCTAGTGTTTTCTTTCTCCAAAGATACACATGATTTAAAACTAGTTTTCTGCTTTACCAACAATACCTACTGGGTGCCATGTCTGTAACTAGAATTGTGTTGTCTAGGGTTGCCATTTAAAAGTCTACAACTATGGTACCCTGCACCAGAGAAAAATACCTTCAATTAAACTCCGAATAGGCATTGATTGTGTAAATAAGTGGTTCGTAATTATGTAGTATGCATGCACAGTGACTATGCACAGGCACATGAATTTCCCGTTCCTATTTGAGTTTCTCTAACATTTGGGAAATGCGCTCTAGAATTTAGAATATATATTGTTAAACTGAACTTCAATAAATATGTGTTAAGGCTGCATTTATTTCCTTATAAACACCTAAAAGTAGAGTATTTGACCATATTTCTTTATAATTTTTGTAATATCTACGATCTGTGAGAAAAATATGCTTTTTTTTTTTCAAACCACTGATGCTTTTATATCCAGAAGAGAGAGGTATTTGGCCTTCACCCTTTTTTCATGTGGAAGTTATATAACTCATGGTGAGGGATGGTGTTGCCAAGAAGAATGGTCCAGCCAGTTATACTTCTTAAAAATAAGATTAATGTGATTTTACATATAATTGTTCGATTTATCAAGACACCTTTATATATATCACAAAAAGTCATAAAACATATGTGGTAAATATACACAGTCTCCTGGATTTGAATACCAACACATATTTTGTAGCTGTAGACCTGCTTCTGCTTTGTTCAAACCACTAGCATTTCTTCATCCTGAAGTGAGATGCCATTGGCCTTAGAAGTCATAGACACTCTTTAATCTGATTATCTCTGAGGAGACTACACCCATTCATGTAGTTCTTTGGAGAATATTCCACTTCAAGTAACCTCTCCCCCTACTTGTCCAGTAGTATTGAGGTTTTCTTGGCTCCAGAAGCATGATTCTCGTGTAGACTAGAGGGAACATGATATCACTTCCTGTGATCCAGATTGTCGTGTAATTTGTCTAATATATCTTAGTACTATCCTCCACCACACCATCCTCTGTGCCTATTATTCACAATCATTATGCTTATTTAGCAGAGGTTTTTGATAAAGGAGAGGTTGATAGATAATGCTCCTTCTCATTGACCTTATAACTCTGCCACCCATGTGCAGTCTTTTCTCTACAGCTAAGAACAAAGCCATGGAAGAGTATGTCACTTTACCCTTGAAGAAGGACTTTATGAGATTTTTCTCTAGCTGGTGTAGGATTTTTTTGTAGTCAAGTAGAAGATCAATTACATTATATTAACTCCAGGTGACTTAACATAATTTCTGTTCAGCATTCCTACCTCATATGTCTCATTACAGAACTGTTCATCAGGATAGAAGGGTTAAACTGAATATTAGAGGGGTATTCTATCTGCACTGTATCATGGAGAGACATAAATGGAAGTCAGTTTTTAAAACTCATAGTGGGCATTTCCAGTTTTCTGAAATTTGCCCATTTGGTTTGTATAGTCCCCAAGCCATCTTCTAGGAATGTATAAATGATATACTTGGAATTTTCCTCCTATTATTTGTAATAGTCTACCTGGAATTTATTTTGACTCACTTTACCAATTTTGCCTCAATTTGTACCTTTATCAGACAAGCACTTTCCAGCATTCTAGAAAATTGTCTATATTGTATGTGGGAGAATTCAATTTTTAAGCAAGAACAGATTCTACAGGCATTCAGATTAAACATGTATTTATTGTATGCAAAAAACTATTTAAATTTTAGCATTTAAAAAAATACAGCAGTTGAATGAGGCCAAAATCAAATGCATTAAAGTGGTATTGGTGCCCAGAGTATCGCTTTAAGTTGTCAAAAACGCTACTATCTTTTTCCTTCTCCTACCTTGCTAGGGAACATTGCCAAAACTTTGCAGAGGGGTCCTCCATTTTTTGTGTAGCATGGAATCTGTTTCTATATACGATGGAATGTTAGATAACTCATTCTTTTTTTATTGGTTTTTCTAAATACCAGATTGGATTGCTTCATATTTTCTCCATCCGCAACTATAGGCTTTCCAAGATTCACTGCTCTTCTTTTTTTTTAACTAAATAATTGCAGAATAACCACAGTGTAGAGATTGATTTCTTTTCAGGAGAACAGACCACTTGCTTATAAAGTAGGAAAGGCCAGTGTAGGGGTTAGTTAGCCCATACTGCTAGAATTAGACCTACACTAATCTATTAACAGCAAACTGTCATCCTTCTTACCTTTCCCATTAGCCGGTAACAGAGTTCAGATGCCTCAGTTCTTTCAATTAAACCACCCTCCATTTCCTATCATGAAAGTCAATGTTCAAAAGAAGTATTTCTTGACTGCAGCAAGACCCGCTCACTGTATTGTAAATCTGTATTTAGTGTTCCAGTGGGGGAAAGGAATTGGGCACATACTTTCAAAAATACTCAACAGAACATGAAAGGGACACTGTAGGCACTGCATCCGCCACATCTCATTGAACTGGTTATATAGTCTGGAATCCCGTGGTGCCATTTTTTCATTAAGCATTTAGCAGTGTTTAATGCTTTTATGTTTTAATGCTAAATGGGATTTCTAGGCAGCCCATACTCTCTGTGCTGTTTTGGCTAATGAGGAAGTGTTAGCCTGAGCAGCTGTTATTTGAAATAAAGTAGTGGTCAAGGCACTCAAAGTGATAGCCAAGAAATCATTTTTATTGGAACAAAAACAGCAAAGTTTCACCAAGATGGATCTTTGTCAAGCTTGACCCGTTGGGTTGAAACTTTCCTGTTTTTGCACCAATAAAACTACTTTCTTGGCAATCACCTTGAGTGCCTGGACCACTACTTTATTTAATATACCTAACATGGATTTGGCCATTCTCAGATCTGGTGCACCTTGGCAGCCTGATGAGTGCCGTTTCTTTTATCTAACTACTATTGAGCAGTTGTGATTGGATGAGAGTGTCAGATCCCACTGCCGGTATGAATGGTATGACTACAAGGAAGTTTGCAATCTCTACTTTAGCCCCACCTCCAGAAGGGCTCAGGGACCCTTATTTAATGTTAAACTGCTCACAAATGGTTTAACACCTAATGGAGGAATAGTGCCAGGGGACTCCAGACACTATAACCAATTCAATGAGCTTAAATTGTTATAGTGACTACAGGGTGCTTTTAATGAAAGTATCCAATGTTACAAACCACAAGTATCATGTCAAAAGCTAATTTATGAGTCAGCCACATAGCTGGGGCAGGATGAAGTAGATGCAGGTAGTATTTGGCATGACTGGAGTAGGGTACTGTTATCTAGCTCCCTTGTTTTCTGCCATGATTCTAAAGATAGCACTCATTGCTGTCAAGCATTTCAATCTGTAAGGCCATTGCTTTAGTAGAGCAGCATCAGAAGGATTATGTAAATAAATAAAAGCACTGCACATTTAGACATTTTACTATCACTCGGGCATAAGTAACTGTACTCCACAGATCAGCTGTTCAGTCTAATTTAGATCAGGCAGCATTATACTCTATTTGTCTATTAAGGGCTACACACATGGAGCTTGTCAGTCTCTTATTTGGATTTTATTATTAAAATATATATATATATATATTTATTTATTTATTGTATTAATTTTTTTAAACCTGAACATTGAAACCTCCATTATAGATTATAGGATGATCGACTTAATGACAGCCTAAAACAAATGATAAAATATATTATTTTATTACATACCATTCTATATTATATAAAAGTCATAAATAAATAAATAAATCCAGAGATACTTTGGCCTTAAATTTGAAATGTATTTGCAATTCACTTTTAGGGTTATTTACTAATGTGAGAATTCAAATCGAAATTTAAATTTTAAGGAAAAGTAGCCAAACTCACAACATAGCAGAGTTGGAGCAGTTTTCTAATTCGGCAATTTCGTCTTAAATTTGAAATTTACTTTGAATTCACTTTGAAGTTTCAATTTGGAGAATCACTCTGATTGAGTTACAAACAATTGTCAATGTAATGAAAAAACTTGTTAGGGAATCAGTAATGATTAGCCCCATAAGGGTGCCCACTGCCTATAAAGTTAAAGGTTGCACAGAAATATGTGCATTAGTTTGGGCAACAGTGGTTTATATTGCACAAATATGTTTTAAACAATTATTGCAGATTTTATCCTGCCTCAAAAACCTTTGCATAAACATTTCTATTCTGTTTACAATACAATCTTTTTTACTAGAGTAAGAAAGAGCATATGTTATGCATTTCATAAAACATACTATAAGTATTTAAAAAAAAAATATTTAGCTAGTTCTCTGTGCCCTTTCTGGGCCTTTAAGGACTGTTACATATTTTAAATGCTTAAATAAATGAATCACTAACATAACAAAAAGCAAATACCTTGAACGATACTTACAAAACTCATCTGCAATTAAAATAAACACCCATGATCCATAAAATAGCAGCTGCTACTTAGAAAGAAAACATTGTAAGATTTCTTGACATTTAAACAGCTTGTTCAATTGTGTACCTGTTAAGTATATTAAATGAGAAATACTGTGTAAATTAGTCAATCTTTAAAAAACAAAATGTAACCTACAATACTGTAGCAAGTCTGTCATTTACTAAACGTTGCTTCTTATCTTATTCTTAAAACTAAACAAATGAGCTTTTCAAGTCATGGAAATCAGTTTTTATGATCATAATGTCCCAATTGGAGCAAGGGTTAAGTCAAAATGTTCACTGGTAGCATATGAAAGACCCACTCATACCAAAACACATTTAAAGATATGGGACAGGTATCAGGTATAAATCTTGTCAAGGGCAATCAGCACATACCTTTTCTGATAATTGACTTAGGAGAAAAGATATTGGCACTACCGATGAAAGTGGAAATTGTCTTACTTCCGGCACTATATCTAGAGGATTGTAGCACCATGCTTAGTAAGAGATTTGGTTTGTAACTGATGAAGTGATTGCAGAGTTCCTGGCCAATTTGTAGGGGAGGACCATGCAGTAGCATCATCATTCTCATGGGATTTTCTAAAGATTGTGTTGGTAAAATGTGTAGCAAATCTGAAATGAGGTGCAAGAAGAATAAGGATATACAGAAACAACAGTTCCACAGGCTAGTTCGGGAGTCTGTGATATATATACAGCAACTCCCAAAGATAGTCGATTCAATGAGTAATGTATCCAACTATTTGTTTGCCGTTATTTTGCCCTTAAAAAGGTAAACTAGCCAGCCATTTGCCACAATACATTGGAAGGAATGGTTGGATGAGATTTATCAAGGCAAAGCAAATGTAATTTGGTGTCTAGTGCTAATGGAAATGTTATATAAACACATTAAATTGGTTTTCATGGTAATTTTCCCTTATATATCACTTTGCAGCAGAATATCACCAATTTTTATCTTGATATATCTGTCAAGGCATTGTCCCAACATGCAAGCAAGAGGCAACAGGTACTCTATGGACACAACACATGTTACCTGACTTTAGAGTGGCTAGCTTAACATAAGGAGTGTAGAATATAGTCTGGTGATTTTGCATGTGTGTCTGAGTGTGTGTGTCTGAGTGTGTGTGTCAGTATACGTGTGTGTGACTGCCTGTGTGTGTGTCAGTATATCTGTCAGTATGTGTGTTAGTGTGTGTATCAGTGTGTTTCAGTATGTCTTTCAGTGTCTGTATGTATGTGTTAGTGTGTCAGTATGTCTTTCAGTGTGTGTGTATGTCTGTCTGTGTGTCTGTGTGAGCGTGTGTGTTAGTGTGTCTGAGTGTGTGTGTGTGTCAGTATGTCCGTCAGTGTATGTGTCTGTGTGTGTGTAAGTATATGTGTCTGTGTGTCAACATGTCTGTTAATATATGTGTCTGTATGTGTCAGTATGTGTCTGTGTATCTGTATGTTGTAAGTGTGTGTGTACCTGTGTGTGTGTAGGTTCCAGTGTGTATATTTGTGCAGCCGTATATAGTCAGTGGGTGTATCTGTGTATGTATCTGTGTGTCTGTGTATCTACATGTGTGTCAGTGTTTGTATATGTGTGTCTGTGCATCTGTATGTGTGTCAGGTTGTGTATCTGTGTGTCTGTATGTGTGTCAGTGCGTGTATCTCTATGTTGTCATTGTGTGTATCTGTGTATCTATACGTAGTTAGTGTGTGTCAGTGTGTTTATCTGTGTGTCTGCATCTGCATCAGTTGTGTATCTGTGTATCTGTATGTGTGTCAGTGTATCCGTATGTTGTCATTGTGTGTATCTGTGTATATATATGTAATCAGCATGTGTAGCTGCATGTATGTCGGTATGTATGTATCTATGTCAGTGTGTGTCTGTGTATATGCATGTTTGTGTGTGTGTGTATCACAGTTGGGTGTGGCAGTGTATGTGTATACATCTCAGCATTCAAATGCCAACACTACACACAAATATACCCCTGCATTCAAACTTCAACACTACATACACACACTCCTACATGCAAGCACACCTCTGTGTTAAACACCAAATTAAATATAAACACAACCCTGCATTCAAAAACAATCACTACACATAAATGTATGCTTGCATTCAAACGCCAACACCACATACAAACACACCCCTACAATCACACAAACAGGCTCCATACAAAAACATGCTTACATGCAAACATATAAATACTGCTCAGTGTTAAATACAACCTTGCAAGTATGGGGAAATGGTAGAGCCCCAGCTGTCAAAGCATTGTTGGAGTTGCATGACAAACACGGATCTACCTTTTGGCCACCCTTGCAATGGCAGGGCCCAAAATAAATCTTGCACCAAGGCCCTCTCTCTACTTTAGGTCCGCCGCTGTGTCAGGGAGTGGGAGGGAAAAGGGTCCAGGGGGCCCAAGCAAATGCTTGCCCAGGGTCCAACCATTATTAAAGATGGCCCTGGATTCCACAGATAACAGTAGTCAAATTACAGAGGCAAGTCAAAACCAGAAAACACACTGAATACTATACAGCACTCTCGGGCTACTAAGATCACGACAGGGCAAGGAAAATTATGTTAGAGAAGGGTTTAAGAAGTTTAAAATATTCAGTGACTGGTTGAGAAACAATTGGGGTGTAATTATAGTTTATTGGAGTAAGATGTTTGGCCCACATATATTTGTTCTACATTGTGGCTCGAAATAGGGTGCAAATAGCATGGGCCAAATGAAGAAGGACTGCTTGCAGAGGTCGGGCTTTGACTGAACAAGGAGTAGATGCATGGTAATAATGAGGGCCAAACGAAAGTGTGACAATATCTTACTCATTAACTTTGTTACTGGATCAATGTTGCAGGTTAGCCTTGGGGTCCTTTATTCTATAAAGCAGTTCTTAATTTTTCTCATAATTTCATTTATACATTAGAATAGGCGCATTCTAGGTCCAACAGCTTGAGACTGTAATGCTTTCTGTATCTGGTTTTGTAATTACTGTAAAGCAAGTTTAAGCTTCTTATTTATATCTGACTTTAATTTTTTATCTACTTAGAAACCAACAAATATTCGTATTTAAAATAAATAAAGTATGATAAATGATGGAAAATGTTAGAGTGTCCCAGTGCATTCATCATCACTATTCTATTTTCTTTCCTGTTCAGAATTTTATTTGTTCTCTTTTTATTTGAAATAAATATT
Organism: Pelobates cultripes; assembly: GCA_933207985.1. Classification (NCBI taxonomy): domain Eukaryota; kingdom Metazoa; phylum Chordata; class Amphibia; order Anura; family Pelobatidae; genus Pelobates; species Pelobates cultripes. Next base: position 56,696,763 of record OW240922.1, read on the forward strand.
CATAAAGCGCGTATGTGTTTACATAAATTAGTGCTATCACACCATTCATATGACTAGGGGCGTATTTATATTAATTGCAACACATGGACATCAAGAACCCAGGGTTATTACATATAATACAATTCAGCACCTTGGACAGAGGCCATGTTATTAATCCATTCAACAGGAAAAATGTTATCTTAAACTCTAGCAGAATCAAAACTAAATAGCGCAGGTCTGATCAAACAATACATAAGCATAATTTCTACTGTAATAACGTTACATAGTGTCAGACCATGGCCTATTATTAAATAATAAAAAATTCTCTTGCTCTTACTGCCAAATTGTTAATCAGTTTACTCATTTGTGCAATGTTATAAATTGATAGAATTGTAATATGGATTTTCGTTTAAAATATGTACAATTAAAAGGATTGTTGAAACAGGAAAATGAGCAAAACTGTGAGAACTATAAAAGGAAATAGCTATTTCTACATCAATCTATGGCTATATATAGTGCATTACAGGGCACCCCATAGTGTCTTTCGCAGTGCTGGATTGTAGAAATAAATCTTTGTAAGTTTATAATGGTTACTCACTAAAATGAGAATTCAAAGTGAATTCACAGTAAGTTCCGAATTTAAGGAAAAAATTGTCAAACTGTAAAATGTCAGCTATGCTTCCAATTTAGCTACTACGGTCTTAAATTTGAAATTCACTTTTTATTCTCACTCTAGCAAAAAATCCTGTATATCTGGCGTAAATACAGAAATATGCATTGATGGAATGACATCGTACTAGGTTCCTGTAACTGTAAAGGAAAATAATTTTGAAAAGTTCTCTGTAAACTAGAAATTATAATATCACAACACACAACGGCAACAAAAAGTCTTCATACGTGATTCATTATGTGTCATTAGAAAATGGCTGCTCATATAATTTAACCTAACTATTTATATATATTTTTACCCTATTATTTGACATATATGGCTCGGGATTTTTAATATACTTAAAAGAAGAAAAATGGTACATCTGTCAGTCAAAAAGCATGCACATCTTATCTATCAGTCAAAAAAACAAGATATGCGTAGTAGTTGTCCTCCTAAAAAGTATAATTTTATTTCTTTATTTATTTTACATACTTTTTATATTTTATTATTATTATTATTATTATTATTATTATTATTATTATTATTATTGGCATTTATATAGAATCAAGAAATTTTGCAGCAATTTACAATATAATTTTTTTGTGTAATTTTACACACCTGTTACATCAAATATTTAGCATATTAAATAACTGTTTAGGAAAGTTATAAACATAGATAATAAATTGTTTAGTGCTGTGTAAAACACTGCTAATGAACTACAGTTGCATGTGTTTTGCAAGTTTTCAAAAACCTTAGATATTAGTAACAAGAACATATTATTACTAATGACTGTATATTTAATTTTGTCAAACCACTGCAATATTTACAGTGCTGGCTTAATTTTACAGAACAAAATATATTAAACATTTTTATTTCATCAATATCTAGGTGTTTGTATACATTAAAGGTTAGCTCTTTTTTTTTCTCTTTTAAAGGAGAAAGTGAGTTTAAGGATTAAGCTCTGTCCACCTTAAAAGACATTGATATCAAAACCTTGAAAAGTACTGTAGGGAAGGAACATAGATTTTTTTTTATCTTTAATCCTGGCTGTGAGCAAACAATTAGCAGGAAGCAGTGAGGAATAAGGTGGCTGATTTAATTACGTGACACTGATACAGCCAGTGATCTTGGATGAAAGGAGGGTGGCTTGAAAGGGTCAAATCGGTTTGTAAAAATCTGTTTCACAAATGCTGTTGACCCCCTCAGGGTACAGAGAGAGATTATTGTGGCTCAGTGTCTGTCAAACATGAGAGGGAAGAAAAGAGCTTGAGGTTGTGAGCAACATAGGAAGGTAACACTAGGCACTTCTGCTACTCAGCAACGACGAGTCTTCCGAAGAATTCCTGTAAGCCCAATGAGGCTTTGTCTGGCTGGCCGGTCTGTGATGGGCACTACAGCAAGCCTGACTTTTGTCGGCGAGGCTCAAAGAGATGGAGTTGAAATTGTAATGGAGAGGCGACTGAACAGGCACGCAGAGAGAGGGGGCAAGAGAGAAACACCCTCCCTTTTTTTTCTTTTGCTATCAAAGTCACTTTTAGGCTTTGTTCGAGGACAGACTCACAGCCCTTCTGATCTTGCTGAATGTGGATATTAACAGAGCAATGGGCAGAATACAAGAACAGGAAGGAACAACTTTCCCTTTTTTATTTCCTATTCTGTCAAAGCTGTCACCTTTCACCCTACATCATTCTTCCTCTCCTGACCCCTGTTCATATGTTCATCATGGCGCGCAAGTGCACACAAACATTCAAATGCAAACGATAATCACACATCAAACGCATAAACACCTGCCAATAATCTTTACAAGCTAAACTAGACTGCTTCATTAGTCATCACTATAAGTTCAAGTCAGTTAGCCCTTCTTGACATGACGGAAATCCCAGAATTCCATACGTGGCCTGGCACGCACCTTTTCAACTTGTTTCCTTGAACGAGAATAAGCCTCAATCCAAAGAAGGTTCTCTTAAGAAGTTAGCAACTTTAGGATATTGTAAGTGGAGGTGTATTTGTGCTTAAAAAGTATCTGTTACAAAAAGTCGCTTCAATGTGACAACCAGACTGAGGAGGTCTTGGTAAGCAGCAGGGTGTAAAGTGTAAACACGACAATTATTTTCGTATAGGAAATGTATAGTAAGCAACAACACCTGCCCTGAGCATTGATCCAGAGTGCCTTGTTATTTAGTATCTATACTGCATGACCAAAGCATGTTTCCAATTAGCCTTAATAGATCTGATTAACTTTCATTACATCACCATCGAGAGAAATACCAGCCCATGATATGCAGTCAGCGTTACATGCACTTTTATGATGTGCATGCTAACGTTACCACCTTACCATAGTCCCATTACAATGCATACGCTTACATTGTTTATATTGTTGGCCAATATAACTGTGGGGGGGGGGGAGGGAATGAGTCGTTATTAACCCTTTATCTGGCAGGCAGGCGTTTTGCTATGTCACTCTGTTCATACAACAAATGTTGTACAAATGTACAAATGTTATTTATTGATTTATGTAGGGGTTTTTTTTTATACTTATTTTATGACTTTGATTGTAGATCATTTATTTATTTTACATTAATTTATAAATTATTTAGATTTTCTGATAGTTTACCATATTTGTGCTACTCTCCTTTTACTAATTTTCTTATTTTTACAAATATTAAACAATACATTCTGCTTGTACCAATATTTTGCTGTTTTTTTTTGTTCTTCAAAATTTCTACAAATAGCTGTTATAATGCGGGGACACACATTTGTGATCTCAAGTGTCAATGTTTGTATTATCCTAGACAGGTTATAAGTTCTCCATAAGCTATGTTATGTATATGTGAAATCAACACTCTGGAAGCCAATCATTTCACATAATAGTCAACATTCTAGGCCAATTCAAATGTAAGTTTGAGTGCACCTTCCTAACACGGTATAAAAATATACAAAGGAAAACAATACATCAGAGTGAAGACACTTAAAATTTGCAATATATGGGTTATCTCATAAACATATTATAGTTTTCATCTAAATTGCTCAAATTATATTGTATATTAGGAAAAGCAACCTAATAAATCACTATATTGAGTATGTTATCATATTTATACAGTCTTAGATGTTACTGAAAATTCTGATGATATATGGGTAGTCTCAAATGTTCTATGATGAGTATTATTGGGAAAAATGCACAGAAGCCTAACATAATTTCTGCCATACCTTAACTTCTCGAGTCAGGATAGGCAACATTTTGCATTCTAGATGTTATGGACTACATGCCCCATAACGCTCTTACAGCCAAATGCTGCCAAAGCATTAGATGAGCTATAGTCCCCAACATCTGGAGTTCTTAAGGCTGCCTACCCCTGTTCTAGAGCCTTGGGCACATAAAGTGGAGCCTAAACTCAGCCAGATATAATTTAGTGCTCCTTCTGCATTAATACTGCATTGTAGAGATAAACTGTTGTGCCATGGCATTTTCATGTAATTACCCTGAGAAATTCTCCCCAATTGTATTTATACAGGGAGCAAAGACATAATAGTGAATGAGGTAATGGTTGTTTGCAAATAGAATGTAAGTGTATATGGTTAGTCTTCAAAATGGTGGGGATTGTGGAGAGACATTAACATTATTCCTTTAAATATATATCCTTGATTTATTTATTTATTCCATTCTACTGTCCATTTATATGATGTGATAGAGACGAAGACTTATAAACTCACACCAATGGTAGAATTTTTTTTACAACTTTAATATTGACTAAAAAGTTGCTAAAAGCAAGACAGATGTGCTTATTTTCTTTGAAAATGTAGGGTAATGTAAAATATACTGTAGGTACACAATAAAAGGGATCATGCCATAATATATATTGATTTTATGGTGATGTTTAATGAGTAGAAATCAATAGCAGAAGCCTACTCAATAGAACAGAGAAAACTGCTGCACTCTAATTGAGAACATTGTTGTTGGGACAGCACATTTTTCAATTTTATTGAAATATTAATACAAACACAAATTGTCTAATTTTCTTTAAAAATCTATATTTAAAAATTGATCTACTTAACTGTATTGTTAAAATATATTTTTGTATAATTTTTCTTGAAAGTGCAAATTTTATATAGTTTTTTGAGTCAGAGACATATTTTGGTGTCCCTCGACTGAATGGACCAATTGAATTCATATGTTCTTCTCTAGCAACAAAAAGACAATAAAAAACTGTGTAACTATCAACCAGTTAAACTGATACTGAAATTACCAACTTGCAAAATTAATACTGAATAGAAATGCAGTGACAAACTAAGGGTTTAAGTTCACAATGGGACCCTGATTCTAAAATGTCCTATTTTGACCTATAGATATAAAAGTAGACTGATACCACATTAAATATAAAGCTGAAATCAAAAAGAGGTTTTTTTTTTAACAAAAAATACTGATAATGGAAGTATAGAAAGTTGGAATATATTTTTTGGCACAATTTTAGGGTGAATTGGCATCAGTCATGCAATACTAAATCTAGTTTAAATTATAAAAATTACTCCTTAATATCTGCAAAGATATTACAATGCTATACAATCCACGACTAGAATTAAAATAGTTTTAAAATTTTAAATTTCTAGTCTTAATTAATTAAAACAATTGTGAATATTACTGCAAAGTTTTTTGTTTTTTTTTACTAAGACTACATCTGTACATTCATGGTATATATATATAATTTTCTTTTTTTTTTTTCTTTTTTTTTTTTTGGCACGCCTTATACAAAACTGTGGCATGCCATTGTGTACCATTAAAACAAGCTTCAATCTTAACTATTGCACAAGGGTTTTTTTTTCTTTTTTTCTCAATACCACATGAACGAAAACCTTTTTTTAATTAATAATAAAATAGTGATCATTTTTTAGGGTGGGCTGATCACTGTATATGAATTTGCTATAGCTAAGCGAGGATTGGGACAGTGAGTGAGAGATGGGGCAGTAGCTAGAATGAAGGCGCTAGCATTTCATTGTGAGGGAAATTTTATTTTTAACAGATGCTAAGGCAGATGGTGGAGAATTAACACAAAATGGGAGAAGAAAAAAGAGGAGGAACATTACTGGTTCCAGAGAGAGTGGACATTAAAAAAAATAAAGAATAAGGGAATGAAAACAAGTTTAAATACTCTCTCCAGAGGGAGAGAAGGAGGGAGCGGGAAAGAGAGAGATGGAGCAGGGATGTAGCAGTCTGATAATAACCAAAGGCGTGAAATTGCAAAAGTAAAATTTGTGGTACCCGGGAGAGGGTGATAAGACCCTGTTTCAATGCAAAACTCACTCAGAAATTACTGATGTGATGTTTTAGCTTTTAGCATTAATAACTCAGAGAAAAGGAAAGAGGATAAAACAATTTGTTGGGAAAAAACAGATATTTATATTAAAAAAAAAATAATAAAAGACATTTATAAAAATTAAACCCATAAAAAAGTTATTTTATTTAACATTAAAAATATTATTATCACTTTTTCATTTTTTTCACTTTTACAATAAACAAGTCGTTTTAATACTGCTTTCAATAGAATTGTTGTTTTTATAGTATAAAATTACATTTGTAATTTTATATGTACTTCTTTTCTACTTACAGAGAAAATACTCTTATTTAGGCATATCTCTGCCGTGGATGCTAGTAGGTTTTTGTGGAAGTGGGTATTGATGTTGTAATGGAATGGCTGGATACAGAGAAGAAACAGAAGTGAATGAGGCAGAAAGGGAGTAATAGGAGCAGATACAGAGGAAAGGTGTTTAGGTGACAGGAAGAAAAGAAGAATCATTAGAGAGGAAATAGAGTAGAACACATGTTAATGGGGCAAAGGGACCAATATACAAATAGCAATTTATGTCATTACAAATAAATATCAATAGCAAATCATGCCTTGGTGTTGTTATTGCAACACTCTCAGTAGAAGTACACACACACTTGAAATATATATATATATATATATATATATATATATATATATATTAGTGTAGATTGGATTAGCTGTATTAGTCCAGTAGACACGATTTTGGCATCCTATATATATATATATATATATATATATATATATATATATATATATATATATGAGCTTACAATATATAGTTAAAATATATATTTAATATATATAGCTAAAATACTAATACCAGCACTCCAGGGCTTACAGAATTCTTTTCTTTTATTGCTCAATCTCCAAATAGGTCGACGTTTCAGTTCTTAACAGGAACTTTCATCAGGACAGCATATATGTTTATATATATATATACACATATACTGTAAGTTCTTCCTCTTATTGCTACATCCTAAAATGTGGACATTCTGTTCCCAGGGACAGAACAATAAATAGAGTGTTGAAGTGAATCAGAAGTGAGATAAACTAAATGATATTTACAACATTTTATTTTTAATGATATTTCCTAAATTTAATTATTTACATTAGAGGTAGGTTTATGTTGACAGTTTATATTATTTTTTTTAAATAATGCACCATCCAATTATCTATCTAAATTAAAGCAGTATGGCAGGAAGAAAAAAAGTAAATTAAAAAAATTAACTATATATATATATATATATAGTACATACCAAGAGAGTTGTGGTGGGGAAAAAAGTGTGGATGAAAACCCCTTCCACTTGAAGTAAGTGGATAGTTAATACATTGCTAAACACAAATACACAGGCCAGTCAAGCCATAGGACTTGCTTTTCCCACAGAAATCTCACTTGAACAGTGCTCTCACTACTGCAAGGTATTCTGGGTAGGTGTCTGCTGTATACAACAGGTTTTAAACACAACTCAGGAAGAGAAGCAAAGCCAGGGAACCACTCATGGACAGCTGTTTCGTTGTAATGCAACTCCTCTTCCTGAGTTGTGTTTCAAAGCTGTTGTATACAGTAGACACATACTCCAAGGAATCCAAAAGTGGAAGTGAGGCAAAAATGTGGTTCTTTGTTAAGTTAATTTGCATACAGCTACGCAGAATCCCTTGCAGTAGTGAGACCACTGTTAAAGTGAGATTTCTGTGGGAAAAGCAAGTCTTGTAACTTGACTGGTGTGTGTATTTGTGTTTAGCAATGTATTAACTATAGATATATATATATATAGTGAACAGACATAATGGTATTACCAGGATACACCAGGTTTTTTCGGCAATTTGTCCCGGTTTTTGGCTGAAGGGCAGCAAGTACTGGAAAGGATCCAGTGCAGAAGCATTGTTGGAGCAAGTAAATAGTGCTCTATAACCACTCTATAACCGATTCTGATACTCAGCTGGAGACAGAATTCTACTGAACACACTGAGCCTTCCTGACCAATAGAGAGAGTCAGAGGTGTGTGCCAAGGATGAGCAAGGCGTTGAACGCATAACGGCACAGCGCAGATTTATGGCAGCCATTGGTGGGTGGGCCCACAAGCAGTGCTGGGGTTTTAATAATTTGCAGGTTTGACTTTATTTGGGTTAATTCACAGAGTAGATCACAGGGAAGTGTGAGGTGCCCCTGGGGGTCAGTGAGTGCCGAAAGTTGGAGGGGGGGGGGGGGCCTGGTCTCCAGCATAACCCCTATCCCCATCAAGCAACAGGTATTTTACAGGAGGGCTCTAGCCAGGGTGACCAGGTGTCCCGGTTCTCTACTTCCAAAATCTGGTACCCTGTGTATGTGTATATATATATATATATATATATATATATATATAAATATATATATATATATATATATATATATATAAAATAGATAGATAGATAGATAAACACAATTGTTATTCATTCAACATTAACAAGCATCTTATAGTTCAATGGATTAATACAAGAACCACACACACAAATAACTGAAAAAGTAAGTCAGTTTCCATTTTCTTGAACAAGATGATCTCATTAATTTCTTTTCAAGTCAATGAGAAACATCTAGAAGCTATATTGCACATGTTCACATTCATTTAGTTCACTTAAATTAGTGAACATAAACCTATATGAAAAATACACAAGTGTATGATCAGCAGTACCCATAGAAAACTAGTCAGGATTGGTTAACTTACGTTAGCCAGTTCATAGGTGTTGCTATGGATTAAACCTGAACGATTTTCCTGCAAAAGAGTATGATTTACTTTTTATTTTTATAATTTTTTTATTTTTACTTATTGTCTCTATAATTACTTTACCAGTGTATTTTATAACTGCAGTGGACTATCCCTTTAAGGTATAAATATAAGAAATTAAATGTTAATAATTCTAACAGTGTTACCACCTAGAGAGAGAATAATGGGAGGGGGTGAGAGTATATGTGCAGACCTGGAAATATATCTTTCATACCAAATTAATTGTGAATCACACCAAGCCAGTAAGCCAGGACTATTATGAAAGGGTTAGTCACAGGTGGAGTTTAAGGCCTACAGAGGGAAATTAGCCAAAATTGAGTGGCTTTTAATTTCTTTCTAACGAGACTCTGTGGCTGGGGAGGTAGAGATGGATTCAACTCAGCTGGGCCTGAAGACGGCAGCAGACGAAAGTGAAGTGAGCAAACCTTTCTGGTCTCATAACGCTGAGCCCACACGATCCTTGAAATACAGCCAGGTAAATGAATGATCCTAAAATAATAGGGAAAATCTCATTCTGTGGCTACAGTGATAATCAGCTTAAAGGTTTATTCCTTTCTGTTTTTTTATTGTGGTTTTTACATAACGGTTTGTCTTTTTCGAACTCCTAATTTTTTTTCCATGCTCTCTGATTTTTATATTGCATTTCTTAATGACTAAATAATTAACCCCAAACTGAATTTTTAGATTACTGAAAAAGGTTTTGGACTTATTCAGTATCATAACAATAGCATACGAGGCTGGTTTCCTGTGTTCACTGCTATTGAAAAGAAGAATGGAAACAGAAGAAGAGAAATTGTATGAGCTTTTTCTTCATCCATAGAATAATATATTTTAGCCAAGAAGTGTAACCAATCTGGATAATACTAATTGGAATGCTTGGTATATTTCGTATCTGTAGTGTAACAACAGAGAAAACCCCTACTCTATGCTTCACCAAGTTTGAATTCCGGTGGCAGAGAAGCAAATTTGCAGAGGCGCCTTGTAAAAGTATTAAAAAATGGGGCACGTGACATCAGAACTTCCCATGAAAATGTAGTCAACCTCCAAAAATGCAACCGTGCACAAAACACCTGGACTCATGCTTATTCAGTGAAAGTGTTAGATATACAGTGCATTCAGAAAGAATTAATAACCCCTTTTTGCAGCTGTTTGTTTTTGTTTGTTTTCACATCAAGCTACACTCAGTACCCCATAATGACAAAGTAAAAACAGATATCTGAAAACTTTGCAAATTTATTACAAAGAATAACATGAAATATAGCATTGAATTAAGTATTCAGACCCTTTGATATGAGACCCGAAGTTCAGCTCAAATGATTGGTGTCTACTTGTGGCACATTTAATTGATGATTTGGAAAGGCATGCACATGTCTAAATAAGGTATCAATAGTGATGTCGCGAACATAAAATTTTTGTTTTGCGAACGGCGAACGCGAACTTCCGCAAAAGTTCGCAAACCCGGCGAACCGCGGTGGGAGCCCTAAATACTAAAAGGGGTGGGGAACTAAGGTCCTCACCCCTGGCCCCCACCACTGAGCGGCGGGTGGGTGCCCTAAATACTAAAAAGGGGGGGACCTAAGGTCCTCCCCCCTGGCCCCCACCCCTGAGCGGTGGGTGGGGGCCCTAAATACTAAAAAGGAGGGGGACCTAATGTCCTCCCCCCTTGGCCCCCACCCATGAGCGTCGGGTGGGGGCCCTAAACACAAATTGGGTGGGGACCTAATGTCTTCCCCCCTGACCCCCACCCCTGAGCGGCGGGTGGGGGCCCTAAACACAAATTGGGAGGGACCTAATGTCCTCCCCACCTGGCCCCCACCCCTGAACGGCGGGTGGGGGCCCTAAACAAAAATAAGGGGGGACCTAATGTCCTCCCCCCCCTGGCCCCCACCCCTGAGCGGCGGGTGGGGGCCCTAAACAAAAATAAGGGGGGGGACCTAATGTCCTCCCTGCCTGGCCCCCACCCCTGAGCGGCGGGTGGGGGCCCAAAACAAAAATAAGGGGGGGACCTAATGTCCTCCCCCCTAGCCCCTAGCCCTAAAAAAAGTATCCCCCTACCTACCCCCCCTTCACCCTAAAAATAATGAGGGGGGGACCTTTAATTAAGTACCTGTAAAAAAAAAAAAAAACTTACCATTCGATGTTTTCTTTCTTCTAAAATCTTATTTTTTCAGCCCCAAAATGGTTTTTTGTTTGGCCTTTTTTGGGGCTGAAAAAATAAGATTTTAGAAGAAAGAAAACATTGAATGGTAAGTTTTATTTTTTTTTACAGGTACTTAATTAAAGGTCCCCCCTCATTATTTTTAGGGTGGGGGGGTAGGTAGGGGATACTTTTTTGGGGGGGAGGGGGTGACTAGGGGTTTGGGGACCTCTAGTCACCTGGGGGGACATTTTTTTAGGGCCCCCACCCACCGCTCAGGGGTGGGGGCCAGGGGGGAGGACCTTAGGTCCCCCCTCCTTATTTTTGTTTAGGGCCCCCACCCGCCGCTCAGGGGTGGGGGCCAGGGGGGAGGACATTAGGTCCCCCCCTCTTATTTTTGTTTAGGGCCCCCACCCACCGCTCAGGGGTGGGGGCCGGGGGGGAGGACATTAGGTCCCTCCCCAATTTGTGTTTAGGGCCCCCACCCACCGCTCAGGGGTGGGGGCCAGGGAAGGAGGACATTAGGTCCATCCCCCCCAATTTGTGTTTAGGGCCCCCACCCACCGCTCAGGGGTGGGGGCCGGGGGGAGGACATTAGCCCCCCCAATTTGTGTTTAGGGCCCCCACCCACCGCTCAGGTGTGTGGGCCAGGGGGGAGGACCTTAGGTCCCCCCAATTTGTGTTTTGGGCCCCCACCCGCCGCTCAGGGGTGGGGGCCAGGGGGGAGGACATTAGGTCCCCCCCCAATTTGTGTTTAGGGGCGGACCGAACCGCGCATTTGTTCGCCGTATGTGGCGAACGCGAACATGCGATGTTCGCTGGGAACTATTCGCTTGCGAACAGTTCGGGACATCACTAGGTATCAATGATATCAATGCATATCAGAGTATAAACCAGGCCATGAAGTCAAAGGAACTGCCTGCAGAGCTCAGAGATAGGAATGTGCAAAGACACAGATATGGCTACACAAAATTTGGATGCATTGAAGGTTCCCAAGAGCACATTGGCTTCCATAATTCTGAAATTCTGACTGCCTGGCCAAACTGAGCAATAGATGGTGAAGGTCCTTGGTAAGAGAGGTGCCCAAGAAGCCAATGGTCATTCTGGGTGAACTCCAGAGATTATGTGTGAAGATGTTAGAAACGTGCGAGAGGACAATCATCACTAGAACACTCCACTCCGGCCTTTATGAATTGTGAAATTATTTTTAAAAATCTTCACAAAAGTTCTAGGACTTGCAAGAAATTATTAGTCCCAACTACCCCAAAAATAAACTAAAATTAAATTCTTTATTACACTCCACACATCGAAATATATGAGCAAATAAGTTGTCACCCTTTATACAAAACACACTTTGATTCACAAACTTTAGCGTAATCAAAATATTGCAAAACTGCTACTAAAATATAATATTTTCCCCAAAAACATCCTCTTTAAAAAAGTCCTTATAGCTGGAGCAAACTGGGCTTGCTACATTTATACAAGGATTAACATAAAAATGCAAAACCAAACCATGTGTAAAATTGATACAGTAACCATTGTGTGCGTGTATGCTTATATGTCTATCGCCAGAGCCTCTAGCTACAGTAGAAGTACTGTATTCTGTTTAATCTATGGGAAAACTGGTCTGGTGTCTTGCCTGGGATGATCTGCTCAGCAATGTAATAGGAAATATGAGCTGTCAAAGGTGTAACTCCCAGACTACAAAATGTAGGAAAGCCTTATACACCTATTGGTCAACATGGGTGTCAGATGGTCCATGTGGCCCAAGGACATCATCGATAGGCTTTCTTTCTGGATATATTCTGCTATGTCTTGACTGGTGTGAGAAGATGACTACAAACCTAGTCAGAGACTCTTTTTTTTTTTTTTTTAAAGGACAATATGACACAAAGAGACTGACTGGAAGACTATACAAACTGAGCATTTCCTGGACTGCAGAATTGCCAATAATCCTATGCATGTACCATTGCATGTTCTCTGAGTGTTTGTTGCAATTGGATAAAAACTGACATTTCTTGTACCATGATTGCAAATCAGGGCCTATACTTATTAATAATACAACCACTGAGTCACCAAGAATTATTGTCCTGGGAGTAAATGAGATGCCTTAATTAACATAACAGTGCTGAGACAATTTTTCCATTGACCTACACAAAACAGGCCAAAAGCAGGAAAACAGAGAGTCCACATATTTCCGGTTATTTCACCATCTTGCACCCCTTGCATTATTACTGGAATGCAATTCAACTATATGCAGTCATGGTGTTAATGATATTATGCAGTCATGGTGTTAATGATATTATATAATAATTAGGTTTGGGTTATACAAAGCATACAAATCCCAATCTATCACGCTGTCCTTGTCTGCACCATTAAATCATTATTAACATTACCATTATTGGATAAGTGAGAAGAACATGGCACAGTTATGTCCCCGTCTGGCAAACTAACTCCAAAACTGAAGCGCTGCCCCTACCCCCTGTTTTTATCCAGTTTTCTGATTGGAAAAGAGAGACTCCGTATTGGTGTTCCAGCTGCTTTTGGACTATTATCACTTTTGTTCAGCGCTGAATTTATTTTTGTGTGATTGTGTAACTCCAAAACTTGTTGACATTAACCAGGTAGACAAACAAGAGACTGAAGGAGCTGGAAAGATTCACTGGTTAGATATGATAAACCACTAATGAAATAACTTAAAAATTGTCAGTGAGCAGGATCCAACTGTTCTACATGTTTCAAGCTAAAATTACAAATTTAAGTACAACAATGGGCATGGTTGGAGGGACGCTCTCAAGTGCTATAGCAAGCTGGTCAAACTGTATCCTTGTAGTAGTAGGGCAGTATTGCCAAACACCTTCAAATATATTGAAAACAGTAGGTTCCCATCCATCTGATCATACAGAAAACATTTACTTAACAATCACTAAGTGAAAGACCGGAAAGAGTCCAGTTGTTAATCTAACAGTTGAGCAACTAATCTCTACCAGTCTTGCATGTGTCCTGCAGAACCAAATTGTTGAAATTATTCTGTATATTTTTAGGGGTGAAAAAAACTATTTTGGCTATAAAGTGTCACCAACTATGACAGTTATGATCAGATGTGGGCATGTGAGTAATTTAGATCAAAACCATTGTAAGTAGCTGTGCTGATTTCTCCATACCATTTAAAGCAGGGGTGGGCAATCTGTGGCCCTCCAGATGTTTTGGACTACATCTCCCATAATGCTCTTAGGGCCATAATGCTAGCAAAGCATCAAGGGAGATGTAGTCCAAAACATCTGGTGGGCCACAGATTGCCCACCCCTGATTTAAAGGATTACTCTAACATTTTTAAAATTAGCATTTTTTTATTTACAATGTATTGTTGGGTATTAATAATTGAATCCAGTGTAAAACTGCAAAATATGCTTTGTACTACTCTAGAATCCAGTGCTAGCCAAAACTCCCCTCACTAGTTTCCACGCCCCTTTCAACCTCACTGCTTCCCTCGCGAGGTCCAAACAAATGCTTCTCAAAGAAAAAAACATTTTATTGGATCATTCTCATCTGCTCTCTAAAGTGTATTAAATCGCAGCCCAAGTTTGCTGTGAACATGGTTTCTTGCTAAAGGGTTTGGGCAAATCCAGTTTTTAAAACATTTTAGAACTCTAGTTTTCAGGTTGATATCTCTTGAACTAAAGAATTTAGTTAGAATGTATTTCTCTGACCCTGGCTCGAGAAACAGACTCTGAGACTACTTTGAGGTAACTAAAGGGTTAGTTTAATTATTATTATTTTTTTTAAATCCAAGTCAAGTGTGCCCTAGCCAATCCGTGTGAGTCAGTTGCAATAGATGACTTTTCAGCTGACTTGCCTTAAGTCAATAGCCAAGCTTAGAGTTAGCTATTTCACTTGACATTGTGAAAGTTGGTTTGAAAACTAAATCTTTACTGATTAGTCTCATAGATCTATTCAATTAGTCTATATATTATGTCAATTTTTTTGAATGGAATGTAATTTTGTTTTCATCCTGTTATTGTGTACAGTAGATTTTTAAATTTTTTTTTTTTTTATTGGTAATGCATACTTTAATTTTTTAACCCAGCAAATTAACCCCTTAAGGACCAAACTTCTGGAATAAAAGGGAATCATGACATGTCACACATGTCATGTGTCCTTAAGGGGTTAAACATGTTTTATATACCAGTTATAGTACAAGAAAGAGCATAGTCTGAAAGAACTGAATGGTGCATACTGAAATTATGATAAACATGCGTTTTCTAAGCCATTTTAATATAACTAGAGGTCTGTCCACTGCTATCATCTGGAAACACATACAGAAGTTTAGTTTAAGATGGAATTCAAATGGAACTTAACATCAAACTCAACAATTGCAAATAGTAAGGTCACCTGATTCTGTACATTTATAGCTTTTTTACATCAATCTCATGTGTGATTTTAGTAATCTGCAAGTTTGGTGGTTGTTTAGTCCAGAAAGTTGCAGAAGAGTTTATTTTACCTTTGTGTATAATTAACTGATTTCTGTACAATTATCAACTCTGTAGTGAAGAAGCAATGATGCTGTTTACATATAACATTCATTTGCATAGCTCATACAGGATTGGGGGCCTTAAGGCTTTTAGTGTTCTCCCTATAAGGTAAAAATTTTTTTTATATATATATATACATATATATATGTTTGTTATCCTGATGAAAGTTCCTGGTAGGAACTGAAACGTCGATATTTTGGAGTAAAAAGAAGCTTTATTTAAAAATGCTGATTTTTTTTTTTTTGAGTGCAGATTTTTTTCTGTTCTGCATGCCTATTGCGATCTAGCACCTGGTTCTACATTGCAAGGCTTTTGCAATGTAAAAAGCCTTAAATATATATATATATATATATAAAAGGGAAAGCTTAGCTTTGAAAAATAAACTTTTAAAATGATTACATTTTATGAAAAATATTTTAATTTTGTAATATTTTGATAGTTTAAATTTTTTTAAATATATGATATATTTTTTGATATTTCAAGATTTGGAAAAATGATTTAAAAAGTGTATCCTAAAATATGAAATCATTTAGAAAGCATATCCATTAATAATATATAAATTGAGGCAAATGATTTTCGCAGAAGCACCAATACTAAGACCTCCAGCACCTCAGATGTTGTAGTCTATATCTCCCCGGATTCTTTGCCAGCATTATGACTGTTAGAGCATTATGGAATATATAGTGACTCAGACCTACATTTTCTGGTCTACGAGGTGGTCCATAGTCCACACGTGTCTTTGTAGAATATCTATTAACTCCCTGACCGAAAACCTGCAAAAAACTTGTCATCATTTGAGTCACTGGTCATGATGGTCGACCTGATGGTCGACTTCTTGCTGTAATATTGTTTTTCTTCTTCTTTTGACTATATAAAAACAGCATCTGGATTACTCTTATATTATTTTGTTCTTTCCTAATATTCTTCAGATGAGCTGTTAAGCAACACTGAAGTAAAAAATTATAATAAATAAATAAATATTACATGAAAAGAGTAAAATATTTTAACATATCACAATTTGGGGCATAAGGTACCAAAGTCTAGAGTTAACCCTGCTCCCTTAAAGCTTCGGTCCCATTTATGTCTGTATGCTTATCTTTTGTAGTACAGGGTGGAATAAGCATAGAGAGTTTCCAATTTAGACTCCTCTACGAACATGCCAAGGTTTAATACACATGGGCAGTGAGGTGGTTAAATCAAATAACCATAGAGTTGTGTTTATGGTACTGCTTATGCTATCTCATATTCAGCAGTACCATACCACCATGTGAATAAAGAAGCATTTGATCTATTGGTTTGCAGCCAAACCCTCTTTCCCTGGGCCGCATCCTGCCTGCATTAAAGATATTAATGATTTTCTCTGCAAAACTGCACAACTTAATAGGCAGTGCAAGCCTGATGAAAACGCTTTAATTACCAATTTTAATTCCTTCTTCCTGTTTACCGACACACTCATGCAGAGATCAGCACACAAAGTTCAAAAGGGAGAAATTTGATTTTCTCCCAGAACTTTTTAACTTTATGTATTTAAGATAAACAATCTTATTTAAAATCATTTTAAAAAGTTTTTTTGCTTGGCCTTTTATTTTTTTACTTTTTGTTAACCTATTCAATGCAGGTCTTTTTAACCTATCCGAGTAGATACACCAAACCTCTTGGGACTATATTTAGTCACTGTGCCAGGTTGAGAAATACATCTGCAAACTTTGCTGGAATAGATTCACACAATCTCATAATCTTATGCTTGTATTGTTCCCAGGTGGTCAAAAATGTAATTTACAATGCCAGTGTTCCGCCGCATTTTATAGACCTGATGATCTTTTTTGTATTAAAATGAAAATTGATTTATATGGGAGATCTTTGTAGTTTTCATAGTAATGGATATTTGTGCTACTATATAGGTGTACTCATCTATCCCATTAGATGTTCTGCAATACATAAATATAAACGGCTGGTACATGAAATTGCAATGAGATAAGATCATAGACACCAATAAAAGTTAAAGTCTTGCCTAGTCTTAGGCAGTTTACTGCAGAGTAGCTATGCATTTTAGATAACGCAAATAATGATAGCTGCAGTTATAGAAATACAGGAAAATAAAAAATTAAACTGAAGCTGCCTTGTGATTAGCCGGCTGCTGTTTTATCCAATCAGAAAACAAATAGTCAATGGCAAGAAAATGCAAACGAGAATAACTCAATCGGCCACTGTTTACTTTAAAAAGCATACTTTAAGTAGCAATATAGGTAAAAATAGAGAAATTTCATAACTAAGGCCTCTAAATGTGTGTACCCCAAACTGTACCAAACTGTAGTATGTTTGGGCTCTGGTCCTGGCGTCTCAATTTTATACCCCAACTGGTATGGTTTGAGTGTATCATTATACATGATTGTGCTGTGCAGAGGGCACTAATACCATTCTGGTAGTTTTTAGGCAGTGCTCTTTGTATGGTCTGCCTTGAGTTGGGTCCAGTGTGGACCCGCTCAGTCAAACTGATGTACATTTATGCCAGGGTGATATGTTGGTTCACTGGGTGGCCTTGTTCCATTTCCAGGTAAGACTGCCTCTTTTAGGCATTGCCAACAATAACACACATAGTTTATCTGGCACTCTCCTTTAGGCCTGACTCTGTTTTATAACTCCCAATTTTGGGATGTACATGCTCCGAACTTGAAAATGCATATTATTCCTTAAATCTGTACAAATTGAACGTAAAATTGCTGACATGCACTTTAATCTACTGGTTAGTAGACTTGTGCACGGCAAGTAAATTTGGTTCAGCTCAACCATTTTTTTCCAAAACTAAAATGTTCTTTGGGGACAGACAAATTTTGCCCATGTCGGTTTGGCTCAGCAGAATTTTGCTACTGAAAAGGAAACTAATCATATGGACAGAAATAGTGTGAAAATGGACCACTCAATAATGTAAAATAAACACAGTACCTGGTTTCCTTTGAATTGAGACCAAGCAGTTCAGTTGTTGTTTCATCAAACCAGAGAATCTTGTTTCTCACAGTCTGTTTTGTGGCAAATTCCAAATGGACTTTCATGTGTTTTGCAGAGAGGAGATGCTTCTGTCTGGCCAGTTTGCTATAATGTTTCGTTTTGCTGTGATGATTGTCCTTTTGCAGGTTTCTCCAATCCCCATACATGATCTGTGGGGCTCATCCAGAGTGATCATGGGGCTGTTGGTAACCTCTTACACCAAGGCCATCTCCTCCAATTGCTCAGTTTGGCTGGGTAGCCATCTCTAGGAAGAGTTTTGGTTGTTCCAAACTTCATCCATTTAAGAAATATGGAGGCCACTGTGGTCTTGGGAATCTTCAATGCAGCCTAATTATTTTGTAGGCTTCCCCAGATCTGTGCAACACAATTATGTTTCTGAGCTCCTCAAGGAGCTTCATTAACCTTATTGTTTTAGCTCTGATATTCATTTACATATGAAACCTTATAAAGGTAGGTGTATGCCTTTCCAGGTCAGGTCCAATCAATTGAATTTGCCACCGGTGGACTCCTATCAAAGTGTAGAAACTTCTCAAAAATGAAGAGATCCAGAGAAATAGGATGCATCTAAGCTAAATATCAAGTGTCATAGCACAGGGCCTGAATACTTGATATTGTCCTTCTGCAGGTTTCTCCTATCTCAATACATGATCCGTGGGGCTCTTCCAGAGTAATTATAAATTTGCCAATTTAAAAAAAAAAAAATCTAGCTTTTGCTTTATCATTATTGGTTATATAACATATAACATAACAACAGATTGATGAAAAAATTATTTAAACAGTTGTATTAACAAAAAAATGTGAAATGTAAAATGAAGGTGTCTGAATACTTTCTGAATGCACTGTACATAATATAAATATTACGCACATAGTTTGTGCCCCACAACTCGCTTCAGCAGCGCTCCATGCATGGTCTTCTCAATAATCAGCCAATTTTCCACATTATGGGTGTCGCCACTGGCATGAGTCCCTTCGGTGTAGATTCCCCTATCCGTTTACGTACTTTGCAATGTTGGGAGATATGGCCTAAATTTATCATTATCCATGTCACTTTTTACAATTTACAGTTTAGTGAATAAGCACAAATATAATAGAATAGACAGTGTAAATACACATTTTTTGGAGATTTGTATCCAAATGATCCTTGTGCTTTATATTCCACCAGATTTATTGTTTTCAGTCTTCCTCAAACATTTTTTAAATACTGCTTATATACTACCTTCAACCACTGTAAGCCTAGCATCACCCAGCACATCATGATATATAAATATATATATAGAGATATATATACACACACACACACCACTATTGTTCAATATTTACCAAATAGCAAAAATAATTCTACATTATAATTAATTAATGTAATTACTAATTCTCAAATGCAGTGGCGTACTAAGTTGGGGGCGGAGGGGGCGGTCCGCCCCGGGTGCCAGCCGGGTGGGTGGTGCCATGACCGGCCCCGCCGCCCCCCCCCATGCTGCAGTCGCCCGAGCGCTCTGTAGGGAGCCTCGGGCGGCTGCAGCTTTGCCCGGGCGGTGCGTCCATGAGGGCGGACCGCACCGCCCGGGCGCAGCCTGAGGAGAGGCTGACAGGAGGGAAACGCTCAGCACCCCCTCCTGTCACTCCCTCTGTAGTAGCGTGGCCGAGCTCTGTATAGTCGGCGGGTACAGGGAGCATCTGTCTCCTGTACCCGGCCGGACTAACAGGAAGTGCACACAGTGTGTGCACTTCCTGTTAGTCCGGCCGGGTACAGGAAACTAAAGCTACCTGTACCCGCCGACTATACAGGGCTCGGCCACGCTACAGCAAAGGTAGGGGGGAGGGGATGAGAAAGAGGAGAAAGGGGGGGATGAGAAAGAGGAGAAAGGGGGGTGAGAAATGAAGGGGAGGAGAAAGAGGAGAAAGGGGGTGAGAAATGAAGGAGGAGAAAGGGGGGGAGAAATGAAGGGGAGGAGAAAGGGGGAGAATGAAGGGGGTGAGAGAGGAGAAAGGGGTGAGAAATGAGGGGGTGAGAAAAGAGAAGAAAGGGGGGGTGAGAAATGAAAGGGGTGAAAGAGAAGAAAGGGGTGAGAAATGAAGGGGGTGAGAAAGAGGGAGAAAGGGGGGTGAGAAAGAGGAGAAGGGGGGAGAAATGAAGGGGAGGAGAAAGAGGAGAAAGGGGGTGAGAAATGAAGGGGGTGAGAGAGGAGAAAGGGGGGGGAGAAATGAAGGGGAGGAGAAAGGGGGAGAAATGAAGGGGGTGAGAGAGGAGAAGGGGGTGAGAAATGAGGGGGTGAGAAAGAGAAGGAAGGGGTGAGAAATGAAAGGGGGTGAGAAAAGAGAAGAAAGGGGGGTGAGAAATGAAGGGGGGTGAGAAAGAGGAGAAAGGGGTGAGAAAGAGGAGAGGGGGGTGAGAAAGAGGAGAGGGGGTGAGAAAGAGGAGAAAGGGGGTGGAGAAAGAGGAGAAAGGGGGTGGAAAAAGGGGGTGAGAAAGAGGAGAATGAGGGGTGAGAGAGAAAGAGGTGTATATTAATTATGGGGTGTATTAATTATAGGGGTGTATATTAATTATGGGGGGTTTATTAATTATGGGGGGTGTATATTAATTATGGGGGGTTGTATTAATAATGGGGGTGTATCAATTATGGCGGTGGTGTATATTAATTATGGGGGTGTGTTAATTATGGGGGTGTATTAATTATAGGGGTGTATTAATTATAGGGGTGGATTAATTATTGGGGATGTATTAATTATGGGGGGTGGATTAATTATTAGGGGTGGATTAATTATAGGGGTGGATTAATTATGGGGCGGTGGATTAATTAGGGCGGAGTGGATTAATTATGGGGGGTGTATTAATTAAGGGGGGTGTATTAATTATAGGGGGTGGATTAATTATGGGGGGTGGATTAATTATGGGGGGTGGATTAATTAGTGTGGATTAATTATGGGGGGTGGATTAATTATGGGGGAGTGGATTAATTAAGGGGTGGATTAATTAGTGTGGATTAATTAAGGGTGTGTGTATCAATTAAGGGGGTGGATTAATTAAGGGTGTGTGGATGAATTAGTGTGGATTAATTAAGGGGTATGGATTAATTAAGGGGTATGGTTTAATTAAGGGGTATGGTTTAATTAAGGAGTGTGGATTAATTAAAGAAAACCTTTAACATTTTTTACAGGTTTTTTTTTGGGGTGGGGTGCTGCCAGGATCCGCCTGGTGCCAAATGCTCTAGGTACGCCCCTGCTCAAATGGGAGTCAAAGTAAGTATATTTGGAGGCTCTTTCTGTGCTGAACATTAAAACAAAAAATCAATGTAAGGTTTATGAAATAAAATGGGAATTATGTATAACAGCACATTTTAGGTAAATTCTAGACCAGAGGTAGGCAACCTTCGGCGCTCCAGATGTTGTGGATTGCATCTCCTATAATGCTCTTACAGCCATAATGTTGCCAAAGCATCAGAGGAGTTGTAGTCCACAGCATCTGCAATCCCAAAGGTTGTCTACCCTGTTCTAGACCAAGCAGAGTTTAATAATTTGCTGAGTAGAATGTTTTTCTACTCAGCAAATTTCTACTCTAGCTCTGCTAGTTTGGCCTACAGTTTGCAATGCCCTTTTTTTTCAGCATTTCCTGGTTTAGTTTGCAACCTCATATAAATGGCAAATTAAATAAATTGTAGAGAATCCAACACCAAACTACAAATTGACTTATTCATGAAGCAATGTTTTGTAATTAATTGAAAACAGATTGTAAAATGTAGGCTTAAAAAACCCATGCTGTGACTATGCCTGACCTGGAAAATTTTGTCAAATCAAAATTTTTTCTCCAAATTTTGCAATGTATTTTTTTACTTCAATTTGGTGTTTAGTATATAATATCTAAAGTGAACAAATTGTGATACATCCACCGCTGAAGTAATAAAAAAAAAAAAAAGGCCTAAATAGTAGACTTACTAACATTATTTTGCTGTTAAGCATAACTCATTAGTCTGTATTCTGTAGTTTTTGTAGTTTTATCATGCACTCTTTCAATGTAGGCCAGCAGCAATCCTTTGTTCCACGTGCATTAAACACACAGCCCCCATCTTGTATTGTCTCAATAACAATAAAAGGGGTAACTGAGCTTTTATGCGGTTTCAGCCTATTGCAGTCATTTGTGGCAACGAAAAGGTTAAACGTGTTGCATATAGACAGCATGATAAAAAAAAAAAAAAGTTTCACAGTGTGTGAGGCAGGAAAAAAAGTAATAGTCAGAAAATTCATGATTAGAATTGTTCATATCTACAGGGCTGAGAGAAGTGCATGTCCAAAGACGAGGTTATTAAGATATACTGCCCAGGTTGTCTTTTTAAGTTTCACGGGTTATGAAGATACACAGTGTGTCAGTAGAAGAGATTGTGTGTAGGAGAATATGTGCTTTGAGATAGATTTAGAGATGAGGGACTTGCCTGTGTTAAGGAAGAGCTATGGAGACATAGGTTTCCCATGAGCAAACCTGTGAAGAAAACTATAGAATTAAGATATACTGTTATGTCAATAGGATAGTAAATGCAAGGACTGGGAGGGTGTACGTTTCAGCACATCAGATACAGCCTTCGTTTTGTTTTCTGGGTGCGAGTGCAGGATGTCATATTCCCCACCAATCCGAGGAAGAATATGAATGAGAATGTTCACTTTGTTGCCACCTGGGGACATCCCTCGGGACAACAGTCTTTTGCCCAAGTCCATTAATGTTCAATTACTAAAGGTTGATTGGCCTTGTTGTCTGAAAGAGGTGGTAAGGTCAGTCTCCGCCCCACTGGGTGCAGCCCAATCTGCTCACATTAGTCAGTCTATTGGATAGAGAGAAATTAAGTGAGACAATTAATCAATGGACAGTTGGTGAGGAGATGAGCTGTCTTCTTGCAAAAAGAACCTGCCAAGCCATTGATGTTCTACTTTCTGTGATCATGCATTGAGCATCTTCCAATTGCATTGTGTTTCCCTTTAAATTGCATTATACAAACGTATGTGTTTAAATGTATGTATGTATACATATATACACACACATACATACACAAACACACACACGTTTGTATAATGTTTTCCCAATTATATTTCATTATACAAACGTGTATGTGTGTGTGTGTGTGTGTGTATGTATGTATGTATGTATGTATGTATATATATATATATATATATTTATACCTACACATACACACACACACCCATATATATGCCTTTATGAATAGAGATATATGTCTGCCCCTACTGCCTTCCCGTTACATGCTCACAAATTCACAAATTCCACATCCTTTAAATAATGGTAAAGAATCCTTTATAAATGCCCTGATGTTCAAAACATAATAGGTTATATGGCCATCAAAATGCACCTAGGAATAGTATAGGATAAATACTTGTCATCCCTCCCCCTTAGTCCAATCTCATTCTCTCGTTCCCATGTTGCTGTATGTCAATTGCCCTTCTAGAGTGCGGAAAACATAGAAATACATCAGTCTAATGCAAAGATAAGTATTTCATTTGTTACTCAGATTCCTTATGGGCAAAGGGAAAATGGTATAGAAAATGCAAAATCATTTTTTTATCCCTAGAGGACCTGAAAGATTGTGATTTGCCTGTCTCCCATATTTCACTTTTATAGTAAAAATAGGAAAATACTATAAAGAAATGGATGTATGAAAATAATATATATATATATATATATATATATATATAATAAAAAAGAAAATCCAGCGCACTCCCTTATCCACTAAACGGCAACTTCGGTGCTAACAGATTTTGTTAGTTTTTTAAAAAAACACCTAATCTAGGCAAAAAACAATGGGGGTTTAGTTATATTATATGATAATACATTGCATAAGCCTGCCACAACGTCAATGTACCCCATCTTTGGCAGGTCCTACTCTAACAGCCTAATGTCTGCTTCATGAGCTAAATGCTGCAGGCATGTGGAACCTAATGATATTATGAAGTATTTCTTAAATTGACAGTACTGCCCCCCAGGAAGTGCTATAGCATGCATAGTCTTTTCTTTGCATGTTATGCTGTGGATTAGTGTGTTACTGGCAACCCTACAATGCCAACAGAGCAGTAATATAAGGTCTTCTGACAGCATAGCTTCTAAGCTATACTGTCAGTTTGGCTATTCTGGATTTAGTGTGATAGCTGGTATGTATATTAGCTTTCTTCCATTCTTAGTAAACCTAGAACAAGGAATTTAACACTAGGCCTCATGATCAGCTTGCATGCCACATTTCATAAATATTCTAACCAGAGGTTGATCAATTAGAAGGGAATCAATAACTAATTGTGCTGAAGCAGATATCCTATAAACCCAGTCTGTCAGTAGCACTTTGGGATCACCCAGTTCTGATGAAGAACATATTAGCAAGTCAGTTACTGTGATCTTTATCCCGGTCCATCAATATCACTATGTCTCAAGTATGTAGCTAATCCATGACATATTTGCAAAGGGCTCATGGTCTCTGCACTTCTCAATGCATACCTCACAACAATGGGAGGTATAATGTTGGGTAGGGTCCACACACTGAAGGGTCCTGTGTGGTTTAGCCCCCAACCTATGAAGAGAGAGCTGTTGAAGTGCTCTCTGCAGGGTCCAAGTGGCCATTCACAGAGTGAGTGTGTATAATGATATGCTCATGCTTTGTTGCCCTAGGACAGTACCATGGTTCCCTTGGTGTGGATGGTGGGATAGGTTCCTAAAATTGGGACTGTCCTACCAAAGTTGGGAATGTTGGGGTGCCTGTCAATGCTTGATCCTTGGGCAATGTTTTCACCCTACCGGGTCTTTATCAAGCTTGATAAAGACCCAGTAGGGCCGAAACGTTGCTGCTTTTGCTCCAATAAAACTGCTATTTTTGTTATTCCGGAGTGCCTGAACCGTTATTTATTTTGCATAACAGCGATTGTATAGGCAGGTAACATAGCTTTCCAATGTGACTTCATCAAACAATAAGTTGGCTAACAGGAGCAGAGATTGTATAAATTTCATTACAATTTATACATAAGCAGAGGTGGTTATGGAGCTTGGAACATCTCTTTACATTAGGTTGGACTCAGCAACACCAAGTTACAGGAAGCCCAATCCAATATATTTAATCAGCAGCAGTAGCACACTGTGCTTGTGTACCAGAGAAATGGCACAGCGTGGGAAGTACAGCATTGTCAGCCGTTTGCTTTATCTGAACACAGTCTTCCCAATAACTATTATCAGATCAAAGTGTCAGCATGTACTTCTAGTGCTGAGTAGGCCACTCGCTAATGTTCTTTATGTAAATATATGCAAATAAAACAAAAAGGAAAATAAAGTGAGCAGTACTGTCTACATTGGTCATCATTCCACAAAAAGTATCCCCAGGCCCAGATACACAAGAAAAGCCTCTTTAAAAGAATTGACAATCCATCAGGGGGCATATGTTTTGTACAATACATACTAATGACAACCAATATAATTGATTGATCAGTGTAAAGATGTAGGGTAGAGAAAGAAAGAGATAAAATGGAAAAGATAGATTGTGGATAGATGGACAAATGGGTGGGAGGACAGATAGAAAATCGGAGGGTAAGTCATCTGTATTATATGTTTGATTGGTAATATTCACTGTATCCTAATAGAGGCAGAGAGATAGACAAAAACAGAATACAAAGATAGGATCCAGATAAAAAGACAGAACATATTTAAATCAGCATGTGCACAATTTTATTTTTTTGGGTGGGATCATATTCAAATGGCCTAGGTTCTCTTTGTAATGTGCTAAAACCATCTTGAGATCTGAGTGGGGACTCAACAAAGGGCATGCTACTTGACTTGTCCATTCTCAGTATTCTCTTGCATCTTGTTTTTTTGCTCTCCCCCAAATTAAAAGGGTAATCCAGACGTGGATCACTTGCTTACAGTGCCTATAGGGGTATATTGGCTGTACCTCATTGACGAGGTCTAACTAGGCAAAAATGATTGTGCAGAGAGATTTGGCCTGTATTTTGGATGTGGAATCCCCGTTTGGGTGGGGTCAGTCTGATATGCAAATGGTCTGCGTTCTCTTTTTAGATGAGCTAAAATCATCTTGAGATCTGAGTGGGGACTCAACAAACGCTACTTGTCCGTTCTCAGTATTCTCTGGCATTCGTTTGTGTGTTTTTTTATTGAAGATCATTACATCAAACAAAATGTTAGCAGATGCAGAATCCAAAAAATACAATGTCCTTTAACCTAAAATTATCAAATGTTTCATAGAAAATAAAATTGACAATTGGGACATGAGTCCCCACAAGTCAACTTATAAATTGTACTTTGGATATGTACTAGACTTATGAATGGTAATCACCGTTGAACAGACAGACTCAACGTATAAATTCCTGTGGACCCTTGAAAAATCCTGCCAAACATAAACCTAAAGTTAGACTTGTAACCATGGAAGCCAGAAACAAAACTTGAAGGCTGGTCACAAATCGGACAGATAAAGTGTAAATCACTGCAACATGGTATTTACACATTATATGGCCAATTTGCGATTAGCCCTGGAGTTTTGTATATAAATTCTGTGGTTACCAGTCTAACTTTCTGCTACCTCCTCGTCTGTCTCACTACAACATGAAATCATAATTTCAAATTGGGTATTTTGCAAGGGACCAGAGTTATTTATTTGCCAGGCCTGTCTGTTCAAATTATACATGGTAAGGCTTAGTGGTCGAAATGTTGTATAAATATATATTTGTCCTTATGGTTTAATAAACCTTTTTATCATTACACACACACACAACATTGTGACACCTGTGGAGTACTTCTTCTAGCTTGTATTTGAGGACTGCAGATCCCTGCCACGATGCTCCAGTGTATCATATTTTTTTCTTGTGTGCAACGCATCCCCTCTTTTGGTAATCACTGTTGGTGAGTAATACATTCAAAAAGAAGGGAAAAAAAACAATGCATCTCTGTAAAACCAGGAAATCACAGGCTAGTTTGAGAAGGTATCAAAAAAAAAAAAAAAAAGAGGAGTGGAAAATGTGTATGGTATAGGGGGTGAAGGTGTGAAAATGTCCGTAAAAAATTCCAGGAACAGCTAGGGAAATGTACACTTTTCTACAAGGCCCACTGAAGACCATTTACACAGGAATGTCGCACGGACTATCATGTTAACACGGACGATTCTCACTACTGCCCACAACCCAAGAAATACAGTGAATTTGCATGTAAACACTGCTCAGCTAAGGCAACTGCTCTTTTTCTCCCATCATTTATATGCCTCACTTTTCCACCTTATTGGCCTACATTACTTTGGCTTGCTTGTAAAAAAGAGAAAAGTGCCAAATAATAATTCCATCAACATAACCAACACCATATAGCTCTTAAATATGAGGTGGGAGAAATCTTTATAGGGTTTTTTCTTTGCCTGAATTCATTAAGTACTTTTATTTCTTTTCATTTAGATTCAATGTACATTAAAAGACTACACAGGGCACCAAAACATCTTCATCTTAGTGGTAGTAGTTACGGTGTCTGTAGGTCCTGGGTGCTGTCTTACCTGATTTAGTTAAGTCCTTTTTGAACAGCTTAATACCAAAGTGCTGTTTCTCTAACTACCTCTGTCCCTTCTAAGGCCCCAGTCCCAATGTGGAAAACGTCTTCTTGATCTCAGGTGGTAGGCTGGGAGTCTCTTTCAATTTCCTTCCACTTTAGAAATGTACATATATAATGTTTGTGTGCATAGAAAGGGTTAACCACTATAGACACTGTGAAACATAAACTGGATATTGGTTCTGTAAAGGTTAGTCTATGTTAGCACCTGAAGGAGCATCAATACTGTTTAGAACCTCAACTAATTAACATAATGTGGAAACGGTATATTTTACAAAGGGGTTTGGTTTTCGGGGATTGGTTTGCATTTCTCCATCTCCAAATTCTCTCACTAGTAAATCTTGGGACACTACCCAGAACTTCAGCAAGGCGCCATGGGTAGCTGCAAAGTACAGGATCTGAGCAGCAACGTGTCAAGTGCATGCTAACATTCCAATACAAGTTCTCTACCCCCAGGTGACTGAAATGTTCTTTCTTTTTGGGTTAGGTAGCTGGGGGTTCCGTCAGATTGATTTCTTCAAGTATATCATAAGAATTGACTTCCATTTACCTTAACCATTTGCTTAGTGTAACCCAGGCATCCCAGAACTTGTTTCCCATCAAATCCTAGCAAGTTGCACTATTGTACATGTTTGTCCCTCCTTTATTTTGCCCGTTGTACTGTATAAAACCCTGCTTCCTGTTCAGTAAATGAAGTGCCTTGTCTCTATACTAAACTTTATCTAGCGTTTTGGTATGAGGTCGGAAGAGTTATTTATGACTCTATCCAGTGGCTGCCAACTGGCTGTGTGATATCCCTGAAGATGCCCAGGCTGCTAGGTGAGAAACACTGCATTACCAGGTTGCTGTAGAGATCCCTATAGGCCAGATCCCAATTTGGGGATCAGAAACCCTGTTTCCATTAGAGCAAGATGTGGCAATAGGGTAGCTTTTATGCCAGGAATTGATTGTCAGGTAGTTCTCCAGCCCTCCTTCACAGCAACTATAGCTGTTGCTATGATTATTCCTTGGTAAAGACATTTGCACCTTGTCAAATAGGAATGGACTGAAAAGCTTCACACGTCGGTGCACTGTAAATGAAGCCAACGTGTTCACACTGGCCAACAGTTAAACCAGACAAACAGGGCCAATCCTGGATGGGTGCAATGAGGCGGTTCACCAAGGTCTGCAGTGCTTGGTTCTGTCCCCTAACATTTGGTCCCACTCCTTCTACTTAAGCTCTCCCCCTCACGATGGGCGAAGGGCAGAGTTGGAAGCAAAAGGTTACAAGCTGACATGTTGTTCTCAAACAGCTTGTTAGCTTGTAAACTTTTCCTTCCAACTGCCGATCACGAAGGGGTGGAGCCTAACAAAAGGGGCAGGGCCAAATGTGAGGGGCAGAACTTAGCGCTGCACCTTGCCGATCCTCCACTTTGCATCCACCCAGGATTAGCCCTGCAGGCAAATGATCAGTGTCTTGCAATGTTCATGGCTCTCAAGAGCTGACCAGGTAGATTGGGGGATTATTATTATTATTATGTTATTATTTATATTGCGCCAACAAATTCCTCAGCACTTTACAGTGGGTGGACAAACAAACATGTAGTTGTAACCAGACAAGTTGGACACACAGGAACAGAGGGGTTGAGGGCCCTGCTCAATGAGCTTACATGCTAGAGGCAATGGGGTAAAGTGACACAAAAGGTAAGGATAGTATTAGACTAGTGACAGTTGCAAGAGAGGAATCAGTCGGGAGCTATTAACAGTTTAATTGATACACTTTTATGAAGAAGTGAGCTTTTAATGATTTTTTAAAGGAGTGGAGACTGGGTGAGCATCTAACAAAGGAGGGAAGTGAGTTCCACAGGAACAGTGCAGCCCTCGGGAAGTCTTGAAGGCGAGCATCAGAGGTGGGAGTACGGACAGAAGACAGATGTAAGTCTTCAGCAGAGCGTAAGGGCCTAGACGGGACATACTTGTGTATTAGGGAGGATAGATAGGTAAGAGCAGCATTATGTAGAGATTTAAAGCAAGAACCAGAATTTTAAATTGAGCCCTATATCTTACAGAAGCCAATGTAGGGACTGACAGAAGGGTGTGGTGTGGGGCGGTGCGGGCAGACAGGAAGATGAGCCTCACCACCGCATTCATTATGGACTATAACGGCACAAGTTGGGAGAACATAAGACCACTGAGAAGTGGATTACAGTAGTCAAGGCGAGAAAGGACAGTGGAATGGACCAGCACCTTAGTCGCATCTGGTGTTAAGTAGGGTCGGATGACCGCAATGTTTATGAGATGAAAGCGGCAGGATTTGGTGATAGACAGAACATGAGGCTTGAAGGAGAGGTCAGAGTCAAAGAGAACACCTAGGCAGCAAGCCTGCATGGTGGAGCTGATGGTAGCACCATTGACTTGGAGGGAGACAGACACAGGAGTAGCAACACTTGAGGGAGGAAAGACCAGAATTTCAGTTTTGTTCAAGTTGAGTTTAATGTATGCAGAAAAAGGATAGGGGGCACTCCCGGTACCACCAATATTGGGGTACTTTGAAAGTAGTGGTGGGCTTAACAACATATGGCCATATGGTGGAACTAAATCCCCATATTTATTCTCAGATAGGCATTTTAGTAGCCTTCTTTGTATTATTTTTTTGTAGTCTGAGTGCGCTGCAACTATTTATTTTCAAGTTGAGTTTAATGTGACATGTCATGATTCCCTTTTCTTCCAGAAGTTTGGTCCTTAAGGGGTTAAAGAAGTGGGCAGCCATCCAGTTAGAAATAGCAGAGATGCAGTGAATGACACTAGTCAAGAGGGACGAGGAGAGATCAGGAGAGGACAGATAGATTTGCGTGTCATCCACATAGAAATGAAATTGGAAGCCAAAGAAGCTAATGAGTTTACCATGGGAGGCAGTATAGATAGAGAACAGTAGGGGACCAAGGACTAAACCTTGCGGGACACCAACAGAGAGGAGTTGGGGAGAAGAAGCAGAGTTAGAGAAAAAAACACTGAAAGAGCGCTGGGAGAGGTAGGAGGGGCACCAGGAGAGAGCAATATCTTGTAGACCGATATTGCGGAGGATGAGAAGAAACTGTTGACGATCAACAGTGTCAAAAGCCGCAGAAAGGTCAAGGAGAATTAGGATTAGGATTTTGCAGCAAGTAGATCTTTGGATACTTTGGTCAGTGCCATTTCCGCAGAGTGCTTAGCGTGGAAACCAGACTGAAATGGGTCTAGCAGAGAGTTGGACTCGAGGAAGTCTGTCAATCTCGGATAAATTTGGGTTCTCCCCAAAGGGCCCTGTTAGGCAAAGGAGTTTCAAAACAAGGAGAGTGCTGAGATATATACTGTTTGACAGGCCAGTATGTATCTCTCATGGGAGCTATAGAGCCCTGTGTTGTTTCATGCACAGGCCACTGCTTATCCAGGTCAAACCAGAACTGAATCAGAAGAGCCCAGAGCATCTATAACTACAAGTTTTCATGGCCCTGAGAAGGTCACAGAGGGAAACAAGAAAACCGTGGATAGCACGGAATTTTCCATATGGGCATTGTGGTTAGGCTGAGCCAGAACAAAATTTGCCTGGGCCCATTTTTTTGTCCCAGTTTAGCTCTGTTGTTAAGCTTTGGTATGCATGGCCAAGCAGTCGAAGCTATATAGGAAGAAAGTGGGAGGTTTGAGGTAGGAGGGAATGGGAATTATAACACCTAGAAACAAACAGAATGGTGATAGCACCACAACCACATCAGAAGATGAGAGTATTGAATTAGTGGGTAAAAAGAACAATAAAATCTATCATTTATCTTTACAAAACATTTATAGTGGAAATGAAACAAAGCCTCCTATAATTAATTGGTGCTCAATTTATGTTTATAAGTTGCTGAACCAAAATAAAATCTGTTGCTAACACTTGGCTCATGTGATAAATTCACAATGAATGATGCGCAACCTCTGAAACGGCCAGACGATAAGTCTCAACATATACACCTCTCTTCTGGAAAAATGCCTTTTTTTTATTTTATTTTTTTAAAAGAAGGAAAAAAGAGCACAAATGCATAAGAGATTTCAAGAAGCATAGACAATTTTGTGAGTAAGTAGGAATAAAGAAGGAGTGAGCTCAGGAGAAAAATGACAGGAGCTGAATTTCCAGCACACTCACTTTAAATCAAGATAAAAGACTAGAATGGAAAATAACAGTCCACACAAACCCCAGGACGGCACTGGGCACTAATGGAAACACATGGCTGAAGGCTGGAGTGTTGTCAGCTTCCCCACGCGCTGACATTCCTTTCTGATAATCCGGCCTGCCATAAAATTAGAATAGCAAATACGTACTGACAAAGATGCATGTTTCCCTCTATTGTGCTATCATAAAAAAAATTCTCTGCTGGTGACTCTGGGAGCTGCAAACTTCAATTTAAATTTACAGTGCTGCGAAAGGAAAGTGATATGCACTCAAAAATTTTAATAACCTATTAAGTTACGACTTCAATTTCATTTTATGAATATTTTCCTTGGGGAGCACTGCTATCACAGAGAAAGATAGAAATTTAAAAAAGATAAATAGTGCCATTAATCTCCAGCATTTCTCTTCCATTATCCTTGAAAATTAGGAGTTATTTTTGTTCAGATCTTCATGTAATTAGCTCCCTACACTTGATTCACTAGCCAGAAAATGACCATGTTCAGAAAATTAAAAATTTGTCATTAAGTGGAATTTAACATAATATCATTTATCTTTATCTATTCCCCAGCTGACAGCAGGAGCCTTGGAAGTTGTACAGGCTGTGTCAGAGTGTAGTGGAAAACCACTGAGTACTATAGACGGAGAGAAGGATCTCAACGGGGAGGGGGCTCGGAGGAGAAAAGAGTAAAAGAACGGATAGGGGAATAAAAACTGTTTAGATAATAAGAGTAAGGTGGGGGGCGAAGAGCATATTTAGAGAGGAAAACATCAAGGTTTCTGGAAAAAAGTGATCGTAAGCTACACGACACGAAAGTAGGGTCTACAATGGTCATCATGCGCTGTGTAGCGGTGGGTGAAATATTTTGGTCTTGCAGTATTTTATGCCAACAATGACAATGTCTGGTCAAGTTCTTAAACTGTCCGTTAGACAAATGGTGAAATAATACCCCAACTGTTAATGCAGAAGGTATAAAAACAAAAACATCAAAGAAAACAGCTTATGTATCAGTTATATATATATATATATATATATATATATATATATATATATATATATCCACTGAAACTCCACATAAGTAGAGATTTCCTGAATGCTTGGGTGAACACAATTATAATTGTAGTACATTAGCAGTTGATGATATGTAGGTATCAAAAAAGCTGCAAATAAGTATTAAAAGATGTAAAATAAAAAGGGATATTCGTCACTTCCACTGGAACCTCCAGTTTGGGGTTATGCAATAACTTAGCAAGTGCAGTCTAGTCTTTGGCCAATTTTGGTAGCCATCCAAATAGTTCATAATTGATATTGCTCATAGAATACATTAAGGAATAGGAATAAAATGACCTTAAATGGATATTCTAAGCACCATACATCCCAAGTCCACCCCCTCTGCTGTGGTTGTCTTGATTAGGACTTTCATGTTATTATTGTCCACCAGAAATATAACATTTCTACAACATGTAATGGTACGAATGGATAAAGGGCAGTAACCATTTTAGCACAGATGAATCGATGTAAATTAATTAGTTAAAAGGTGAGGGGCCATGAACAAGCTCCACCTTATTCCATTCACATTCCAATATTTCCATCAGTGGTGGCTGGGGATGCTTTAAGATGGTGGGGTTCCAGGCTCCTCCCCCAGAATTTGACTCAACCCTGTAGACACCATTTTCTGATCTGTGGCATATGTCGACTTAACCTCATGTACTAAAATTCTAGAGCAAGGTTACAATATAGAGATAACCATACATTACAAAGACCTCAGCACAATATGGGCATACCAATAAAATACACGGTGCTGAGCATAATACAGAGTCACTTATACAACACAAAGATGCCCATTAAATACAGAGCTGGGTAGACTACAGAAATACCATACAACAGTCAGAGCTGAGTAAAATAGAGAGATACAATACAAACAGCTGGGCACAATAAGGAGCTACCCATAACTACCTCACACAGCCAAGGGCACTGTGTGCAATACAGAGATACCCAGACAGGACAAGACAGTACAATGTCTCTGTATAATGTTCCAGCTCTCTCTGTCTAATCCTGCACATTAAAGCATTCATTAAAACAGTGCTTTATGAATCTTCCTTAACATGTACAAAGTATAGGATTGGGAAGAGTCATAAAGCATTGATTTGGGAAAGCACTGATTTTAATCTAAATTTTAGAACTGATTTTAATCCAGACACCAAATGCATCAAGCAGATTGCTGTAGATTCGCTTGGGCTGACCGAGATCTGACTGGAATTGACTTTAGTAAATATGAGAATTGCCATTGTGTTTGGAAACAGTAATTTTCACCAGATTTTATCCATCTGGACAAAATTTATTGTTTAGTGAATAAACCCTTAATGTTTCTAAAATATTACAAATAAAATATTTCTGACAAACAAATGGTGGGGTGTTGACTCAAGTGCCCATGGATGAGACCTCCAATGATTTCCCTCTATACCCTTTCTTAATAATGCCCTACCTGGGTCTATTCATGAACATATGTATCTGTTTGTTCATGTCTGAGTCATTCTATTCGAAGACTATCCTTCCAAACCCTACTCCGCCCCTTTGGTTCGTACCTTACCATGTATCCAACCTACATCATCATGAAACATCACAAATAATCTCACTACAAAAGTGTGGTGAACATTCTAATATGTAGCAAAGGATTTCATCCGAGTGCAATGTTTTTACGAGCCTGTGATAATATGTTATTACCAGGCCTAAATTTAGACATATTATATTTATAATTCTAATTTTTAACTTTAATTATTTTCATGACTAAAACACCATTTCACAGATAAACACATTTTGATCTAATGAGTTTAACTTTTAAGTTATGATGAATTCATATCTCCCAACATTTCAAATGGACAAAAAGGGACAGTTTAATTTTAGGGGTATGACTCAGGGTGTTGCCAGGGGAGCAAAATTTTAAGTGACTAACTAATAATAATTTATCCAGCTATAATGTATTTTAGTGCAAGAACAATGTATGTTACTTACAGACTGATTTCTAAACAGATTAATTGTAGTTTTTGGGTAGATTTGGGCCCAACATAGAGACAATCTCTGCCAAGTATGGACACTTGGGAAGTATGACATGTCAGTATAAGTGTGTTGTTCATTACACAGGTGCTAACCCCTAACAGGCTTTACATTAAATCAGCCTATTTATCTATATATTTTGTCTTTTATCTCTTCACCAATCATCTCCCAGTTTCAGAAGCATTCCAATGATTTTCATGTGGATAATTTAATTGGTCCAGACCTAAGAATTACTCAAATATTTGCTTATAAAGGTACATTTTAAACAGCTATTTTGTTATTACAAATGATATGAGTAATTTTTTAATATATTTTTATACTGTTCTTTCTTTCTACTCATTCTACTGTTTCTTTACCAGGGTATCAAAAAATATGTTTTCCTACTATTATTCTAGAACAGGGTGGGCAACTTTCAACACTCCAGATGTTTTGGACATCATCTCCCTTGATGCTTTGCCAGCATTATGGTTGTAAGAACATTATGGGAGATGTAATCTAAAACATCTGGGGTGTCAGTGCCTATTTAGACACATAGAGGGGCTGGGGGGGATGAGACCCATGGATGGTTCGGGGGGATGAGACATATGGGGGTGAATCAGACACATGGAGGGGCTTGGGAGTGAGATCTATGGGGCAAATGAGACTTGTGGATGAGCTGGGTGAAGAATGAGACACATGGAGGGACGGGGGGGGCATGAGACACATGGGTGGGAATGGGAAACGCAGGGCAATTTTTCGCACCCGGCCTTGGTGGTTTCTAGTTTCTAGTTACACCTCTGAGTAGAATCCTTTACTATATAAACAATATTACATTTTATAAAGATATGCAACATGTATGATTTATGCATCATGTTCACTTTTAAAGCAAAAGAACAGCTTTATTCAAACAAAAGAGTAGCTTCCTTAGTTCTGCCTTGCAAAATTAGAAGTATCACGTTGCCAATTTTTGTGATTTGCAATACAGTGCTTGAGACTGCACATGGTTTGTGTTATTTTATTATTTTCAATCATTTCAATTTTTTGCACTCAAAAGCCTTGATTTAATTTGTTTGAAACATAATCAGAAATGATGCCATTCTGTTAGAAAAAAAACTTTTCAAATTATTATTACTTTTTGTTTCTTCTAACAGAATGGAATAATTTCTGATTCAGATTTGAATTAAGTAATGCAAGGCCAAAATTACACTATTGTGCAAACTACCGTATACAGTGTTGAATGGTGCCCAGTTTTACGCTACTGAGCTTGCCTTCTACAGCAGTGACCAATGGTATATAATAAGCACAATAAAGCAAAAAGCAAATGCTGTCAGGTCAGAGGCATTAATGCATTGTGTATTTCATGGATACCATACCAATTACAGTGGAGGATGAAGATGTTGTGCTATGAGGTTTACAGCAGGTACACGCCCTAGACACCTGCATATTGCTCATAAACAGGGGTCAAGTCCTGGGGAAAAAGGTGTGGGAACTCACCCAAGATTCACCCCACCCCCCCACCACCACCCAAAAAATCATACGCTGGTACGCATATATATTGTAAAGTGCCAGTTTACAAAGACAGGTATATGGAGATATCCTCTCCAGAGTACGTCCAAGTTATCGGTGCTCATTTATTAATGCCGTCAGAGTAGATGGTCCTCTTTGTAGAGTCCGATTGATTGGGGTTAAAACTCAGCTAAGCCTGACAAATTCAACCCAGTTTAGATGGAGCAATTTGTCGTTTGGCTTACTGCCAGAAATACTGTTTAGTAGATCGCTCCCAGACTTTCAGGTTTTTACCGTGTAAGAATAGGGTCTCTATCTGATTTTATACATCGTTTGTGTATAAATGTATTTTCCATTTTTTCTTTTTGTTTGAAGTATTCTATTTTTATAACGCATATATTTATTAAAAGTTAAGTTTTAAATACTACAATTTCCAAAGGAGGGCTTATATCATTTTTTTTTATAAGGGCACTTTAATATTACTTGTCAGTATCTACTCTGCCCCTTTAGAGGTGCCCATTCTCATAGAGACACTATACTTGACTTCCCATGTCTTCTATATACTGTGCTTCAAGTTTAGACACATACAATCACACACGTTCGGTTAAACATATGGGAACTGAAAGGCGTTCGGTGGGAGCAAGCTCCCGAACGAGAGACATAGACTTAACCTATCCATGGACTGCTACGTTCGGTATTTTGATTATATTGAGTATTCCCGAAAGAGACCGACTGCCCAGCCTAATTTCATGGAACTCTTTTGGGAAGGAGCCTTGTGTGCGGTCGGTCAAGATATGACCTCCAGGGAAATCCCGAACCCCTGAACCGATCTGGGTGATTTTTGGATATGT
The DNA here is from genome assembly GCA_933207985.1 of Pelobates cultripes. NCBI lineage: Eukaryota > Metazoa > Chordata > Amphibia > Anura > Pelobatidae > Pelobates > Pelobates cultripes. The sequence goes on from OW240922.1 coordinate 56,734,279, forward strand.
ATGTCACCCAGATCGGGGCTATCAGGGAATGTAACTTTTGTGTGGTTTCCATGGGTTTTGGAGGTACTTTCGGGGTACTGCTAAAATGTATGTTTTCTGTGCCTGGAGATAATTGAGTTTAGTACAGTTCCTGCCTCAATTTCTCTCAGGCACAGAGGAGGGATTAACCTACTTTGTATGGGAATGTCCTGGACCTGAGAGTCAATGTAATTATGTGTATGTTTTTACTGTAGTCTACTCTCAGGTCCAGTGGGGAGTGCCCCTCGAATGGGGACTGACTGTAGCCACCACAGACATGCACACACTTACTGACAGAAACACACACACACACTGACAGAAAGACACACACACTTACTGACAGACAGACAGACACATACACACTGACAGTCACACTGACAGTCACACACACTTACTGATAGACAGCCTTATTGACACACACACACATACTTACTTTCAGACACACACACACTTACACACTGCTAGCAGGAGCAAACTGAAACAAAAAGGATTAATGACAAAGGAACGGGTGTGGCAACAAAAAACAAACATATAAAAGAATCCAGGGAATTCCAGGAACTAAATAAAGGAATGAACCCAGCATAATGAAAACCAGACATAGAATAGATAACCAGAAGAAAACAAGAAAAACTAAACAAGAATTGTAAAAAGAGTACTGGATACCAGAAGCCATGACCAGAAATAATCTGCAGAATGTAACAGGACATGACATAGTACCATGGAGGATGAACAACTAGGAGGCTAATATAGAATACACTTCTAAAGTACTAGCTAAAATTTAATTAAGTACACATTTGACATATTTTAGGATAAAAGAATAAAAATATATCCAAGTGTCAGAAGCCTAAAGTACACAAAAATTTGACCTTGACTTGTCCACTTGACCAATACTTTCAATGCTCTTTTAGAACAGCTGACCTGAGACCCGATGGATTTAGTCTATGGGTTACCTGCTTATCCTGACCTAATATGAGGGGGAAAGATTTAGGAATGTAATGGCATATCTGTTGTGAATAATTATCACCGTTGCCAGCTATTTTACAGGTTATGTAGTTACATTTTAATATAGGCTAACAAAATTCCAACTCCGCCACAAAATGGAATTTAGAGTCACATCTGATCTGATTTAAAACTATGAAGATAATACTATGTTTGAATATATAAAACTGTTCCATTATTCCCTCAAAAACACCAACATAGCATTACCTTATCTTATTATACATATAAAAGTGAAATTATTTGACCATTTTTTTAAATTCTTCATTTAGTTTATTATCTATAACTGTAAAACATCAGCCTGTTTTTTATTTTTGCTGTTGAGGTTAACATGGAGCAATAACCATTTAAATACCCAGATGTAGAACAGTTGAGACATATGCTCTGGATAACATATGGTGCTGGCGATAAACTGGCTCCTACTTGTGTGGGAAGCTTTATAATAATGGATTTTGTTGAATTGGTTTAGAGAGATCATTACATGCCAGAGCATATTTCTCCAATGCCTGTGTCTGCCACAGGACAGAGGCAATTCAAAATCCAATACTCAATAATAGGAGGTTAGGCTGTGCTGACACTATGCTGCTGAGCTACTTAAAAGATTACTATACACTGAAAGGAGTTCCCAGCCATTTATTCTGCTCACAATCAAATGTTTCCCGGTGTGAAATAATGTGCCCTCAAACAAGGAGGGGGGCTGTCATAGGAATGGCATCTCCTTTTGGTAAAATCTATTGTCAATACTAAAAATATAAACAAAGAAATCTTCATAGTGTAGTATCTCTAAAACCAATAGATTTCTGCATTGTGCGACCACAGAAAGCAGCTATGTTATAGATACAGGATGCTCAAAATCTATATTAATAATACAAAAGACCAGCGGCGATCCAGAGTGTTATGGTTGCGTCTTCTGTTTTCTGGTATTCAACCAGCACACTCTTTTCTTCCTGTCCATAAGTGATATTGAAGGCCCACCAGATCTAATTCTCTAACCAGATGTGAGTCACACAAACCAATAAGACACATCCCATCAGACTATCATTTTGTTGGGTGGATTCGGTCCAAACTGTGTGAAATAAAATATTGGTCTGAGTAATTCTACTCCATGCTGATTTATTTTATCTTTTATATCCACATAAATTCTGTGTTACTTTTCCTGTTTCTTGCCCAAGGAGCTGCTTCATTAGGAAGCTTTGTTTACAATTTAAATGAACCAACAATACAACTATAGTTTGAATTTTTTAGTATTTCACTTGAGACAATTGTGTTTTGATGACCTGCTCATTGACCAAAATATTTCTCTTTAGAATATCTACAGAGATAAATTGATTGTTATACCCGTTGCCCCCCTTCACCTCAAAATGCAATTGAATCTTGTGTAGCTTAGGTACCTGGGTAATTCTTGGCTACATTAAAGCAAACAACTGTAATATTTTTTTTTGTAAATCTGATTTTTATTGATTATTATTTGTCAAATGTAACCGTAAAGCATGGCAATATTATATTTAAGCATTGAGACTCGCAGATCTCCATGAAAGCTGGAATGAAATGAAGTGAAATATTCGCTGTCTTATTCATTGGACTCGAAGGGTATTCGTTAATCTATAGTTGAGTATTATTTGTCAAATGTAACAGTAAAGCATGGCAATATTATATTTAAACATTTAAACATTGTGATGCGCAGGTCTCCATAAAAGCTGGAATGAAATGAGATGCAACATTTGCTGTCTTTGTTGTTGGACTCGCAGGTCCATATGAGGTGGGTATTCGTTAATCCATAGTTGAACATAACATTTTTATATCCCATTTCTATAAGACTTTTGTAATATAAAGGTTACCTCTGTAGATGCGCAGTGGTCTTATGAGGAGTGTATAACCCTCACTATATTGTGTAAATGTGATTGGTGTCCATGTGGGTTGTGTTGTGCGTGTAAATCAGGTAACAGCAGTAAGGTTGCGTGCTAGTATGGGCCCTTCCCATTGTGTCATATCTTCTGCCTATGATGTCGTTTGGAGAATTCTCCCTGAGTGGGACTGCCATTGTGACATTGTCTTTTTCCAGTGCTACCTATACCTTAACTCACTCTTAAGTGTAATGTTTTGAGGACCCTTCACCCTCTGTTTTGGTGGGTTTCATCATATCAAGCTCCCTACTTAAGTTTGGAGTTTGTCGTTTTCGATTCGGGTAGCAAGGTTGTGCAGCTTTCGGAAGATATGTGCGATTTTTAAGCTAGCAAGTTGCCCACAGTCCTGTCCAGTAAAGCTGTGTCGGGTGTTTTTTTTTTCGATTGTGTGTACTGGTATCCCCTTATTTTGTGTACAGTGTGGCGTCTGTTGGGGGCAGCACGCAATTCACCCACTTTTATTCATCTTAAATTGGTCCCTGAGTAATGTGTTCCTTGTGTTCTCTGTGGTTTTGGTCTCTAGGTGAATGGCTGTGTGGTGTACCTTTCGGCCTGGGCTGTGCATGTTCCGGTTTCATTTGCGTTGTGCGTACCATAGTGTATCCGGCCTCCCCTGTCTGGGTTAGCCCTCCCGTGTGTCCCCCTCCCCTTCGGTTCTGAGCAGTTGTGCTGCCCTCAATCTGAGCCCCATTCCACTCCCCCCCTCACGTATGTTTGTCTCTACCAAGTTCTGCGTGGGGGCGAGGCAGCATATCGTCCTAAGCGCTCGGGCTCTCATACTCATTCCCCCCAGTTCCCCCTCCGTCCTAATCGTTGATCGCATTCTGTGAGACGTATACATACCAAGGTCGCCATCGTTCCGTGTGTTGTTTCTTCCTCCCCTACAGGTCCGCCTTTGTATTTCTTCAACTCTGTGTCTCCATTGCCCTACCATCGGCGGGTTTGACGTTTTCCATAGTGGCGCTATTAGTGATTTTGCTGCATTGAGCAAGTGTCTCAAGATTGATCTTTTGTAGACTGAGAGTGGTTCTTCCTTGTGGTGTATCAAGGCTAATTCTACTGTCAGGTGCGTGGGTGCCCCCAGAATGTTCCGTATTTCTGTCGCAATGCTGTCCCAGTAAGGTTTAATTTTTCTGCAGTCCCATCATAGGTGTCTGAGGGTTCTGCGTCCGTCTTCGCATCTTCAACAGGTATCCGGGACCGCTGGGTTGATCCGGTGTAGCAAGACGGTGTGCGGTACTCGTGGGAGATCAACTTGTAGTTCACCTCTTGGAAGTGGGAGCTGGAGGCACTTTTGTGCTGTAGCACCAAAATTTTCTCCCATTGGCCCTCCGTGAAGGATTTGTCTGTTAGGTCTTCCCATTGTCTTTTGTATGTATCTTTCTTTTCTTTCTCACCAGTGATTAGAGGTTGGTATATAACTGATACTGTGCCCTTTGCCTCCGGTGTGTATGCCTCTGTGTATTTTGTTTTTCTGTGGTAGGTTATGGTAGTAGTGTTTCAGTTGAGCATAGTGGAATTGGTACATTATTGTAAACATCCCTCCGTCCATCATGTCTCGTAGTGTCTTCATTCCCGTTTCTTTGAACACCATTTGCATAGGTATGTATCCTTCCTGGTTGGCAAGTGGCCATGAGGATGACGGGAGCCCATCATCTAGGTTCGTGTTGTGGGTGATGGGAATCAACGGACTTGGGTTCGGTGAAATGTAGGGCACTTGCCTCAACCTGGTCCAAGTGTTGATTGTTTGGGCAATGGGAGAGTCCTCTCCGAGGTCGTTCGTTGCCTCTGATTCCTTGTGCCAGATAAATGAGTGGAGGTGGTTGTCCGCGATGTCCCTGCTCAAGGAGACCCACCGTTTGTGAGGAGTGGCCGTGTGTAATTCCCTGAGGCGTTGCAGGATCATTGCTTGATAGTATTTACCTAAATCTGGTAGGGCAAGTCCTCCCCATGTTCTCGGAAGACACAGTTTTTCGTGACTAATCCTGGCCCTGTCTCCCTTCCATACATATTGAAGGATCGCTGTTCTGAGCGTTTTGAAGAAGGCTGTGGTAGAAACAACTGTAAAATTTCTTGGTTTCTATGTGATATATAACCATGTAGGTCCACTTACCTATATGGTTATATATAAAAGTAATTTTCCATAAACCATGTACAATGGATTTACTAAGTATTATCTCTTGACTCTGTCGTTTTTTTTCTGTTTTTACTTTTTTTGTAAGTAGAACTATTTATAATGCACTTAATGTCCCAGTGATCCTTTTTTTATGAGAGGTTGGTGCAGTATGCTAATCCAATATTTTCACCCATTATTATCACCATCTCTTCTTATTGCAATAGGGATGAAGGAACCTGTATGTGGCATTGCTTAATTCATACTATGTAGCAACGCTTCACCCCTTATACACAATATAAAGAAGGAGAAAAAACAAGTTCATTTGGAACTAAACTGTCAGCTCGCCATGTTGATAGACATAAACTTCTCTTTTTTTGCTTACATTTTGTAAGGTGTTTCTCAAAGCACGTAAAATCATTGTTTGGCAAATCAACGCCAATATATGTTTTTTTTTTAATTTTTTCTCATTAATGCATCTCTTCCTTTACACGTGTTTCTCATGCCTTGATTATCATCTGTTTATAATGTAGTATAATGTTGTTGTGTAAATGTAATTGATACTGTGGTTATTAATTTTAACTCATCAGCAGTGCCTTCCAATTAGTTTTCCTGTGGGTTCTTTGCCCCCATTTTGGCGCAACCTGCGTTGGTTCGCTTGCCATTCTCTGTTTCCGTCTCCTCTGTTTGGAACCTGTATGCTATAGCTGAACAGGGCGACAAATGAATATGGATATCATACAATAAAACCTTCAAAATGGGGATTTTTGTGCAAGTGAACGGCAGCCAAGCCTGCTAGACTGAAAATTGGATAAAAGGATTAAAACAGTAGCACATTAACAGGAGATTTAGAGTCTAATAAACTCATTTCATAATAATATGTGCACTGCGGATGGTAATAAATCATCTTGGGATCCCTGCGTTTTGCGGTGCTGGAACAAAGCAGTGACCCGAAAGCAGAGTAGGATTTCAGCGTGATGTGGATTAATTTCACAGGGTTCTTAGCCAGAAATAAAAGCTGTGTGACTACTGCATGTCTGGGGAAGCTGCCATTTGGTATTGATAGCATTGGTGCTTGCTAAACATGAGGAGAGATAACAAAATCCAAAAAAAAAATCTGTCTAATGGGTTAAAGCTATCTTGTCCTGCATGGCCCCTTCGTTAAGAGTAAAGAAATTACCTCTGGATGAGAGATACCCTTGTGATGGTCCAATTTCAGGGTCCAGTAGGTGAAAATTCTTTGCTTCATTTGCGCCATTACAGAGGAAACTTCTACAATGAGCATATCAGACTCATAATCAAATGGGTAGTCTATAACCGAAAAGCCAGGCAGTTGCCTTCACACATGAAATATGGGAACTCCCAAATGGACTACTCTAGCCACCGTGTGAAAGAGACTTATGGAATTACCTGTTAGAGTTAGGGAGACTCTGAGAATATGTAAATAAGCAAAAATCAAAGTGTAACATATCAATATGAATTTTTAAAAAGGAGCTATGTGTCTGCATTTGAGCAGAATGCCCACGTACGTTAAATACAGTTAAATCATATATCTCTAAAATAAAGTTATTTCAAATTGCTAAAGCAAATGTTTTTTATCAATCTCTGGACTGCTAGTGTAATGCTGACAGTGAAATGGTAGAGTCCATTCTCTCCTCTTCCCTCTGAGACAGTTGCAATGCTATCACCCAATGGAACTTCCTGTACTGTTTGGAAGCAGGGGGTGAGTTCACATTTGTAGCAACTTTACAGGCATTATATCAGTAACTAGTGGCTTCTGGAAGAGAAATTTGCTTCTCCAGAGGCTGGTTATCATAACTAGAGTATAAATTAGGGTAAGTGAGGCGTTATGGACTAGATTTCATGCAGCAAAATACATAAATGAAATAAATACATTAAAAAAATAAGATAGTTTAAACGCCAGTTGTGTATTGAAAGGGTTAAGCTACAACTTTGCATTTTCTTTGATATCCTGCAAAAGGTATTCAATAAGCCTGAAAATGGGTCTGAACAGGACCCCAATGTATCATGTCCTTTTACTTTTGAAGTCGAGCAGAGAATCTTCAGAAACACACACACCAAGCATATTCCTATCTATACTTCATCCCTGATAAACTTGGAGTTCTACCACACAGGACCAGTGGGTGCTACACCAGCCTCCCTTTGTCCAACAATAGTCTGCGAGTAAAGGCCACTAGGGAGAAGGGGACCCAGACCCCTGGCATCAAAGACCGGGTAGCCTTATTCCAGTGGCAAGGGTCAGTGGTGCTGTTTCAAATGGCACCCATGGTTCCCACCTGTTGCAAGGAGGATTTGCCCTGAGGCGCCCACTATGGGGCATTTCATTTTCACCAAGAATCTCTATCTATCTCATGGAAATTGTTTTCTCTACTTATGAAGGCTGAGGCATTCTAAGTTTGAACTGATTATATGGCTTGATTTAATGTTACATATATTAATAGCCCATATTTTTAAGAAACCATTTACTAGTGCTATAAATTGGTCCTGAGATGACCTCTCCTGCTTGTTGTGTTGCTGCTTCATATAGTACTCTTTTTTTCCTTTTTTTTTTTCCTTTAACCCTAACCCATTTCAATTTAAATGTTTATTATACTATCATTGACAGGGCTGTTTAATCTAATTTAGGCACATCTTACTCCCCTATGGGTCCACATCAGCCCTACAGGTGTGGGACTCTTTGATATATAATTCCCCCCTCCCCCCGTGTACTTGTGCAATCTTGAGTCAAAGTTATATCTGCTTTCCCAAGTGCCTAGAACAGGTGTAAACATATATTGCTCCACATGCTGTATTGCTATTACCATATATACCTTTTAATAAATCTTTATGATAACAGTTGAAAAAGGATGCATAGGCTGCACTGTTGTATTAACAACCACTACCCTTCCAATGAAATAATAACATCCAGAACCCCTGTAATGACAGATAATGGAATAATTATTTTGACCTTGAAAGATAGTAAAATAAACATTTAAAATAAATTTACTTATGTAAATAAGAAGTACATGACCTTAATTGGCACTTAACGGACATCAAAAGTTTGCTACAGTCCACTTTAGATCAGAGTGCCCATTTCAGACACCAGTCAATTTTAGATCCATCTGCCCGATTCAGACCTCTGTGCTCACTTCAGTTATCTCGATATTGCACAGCCCACCATGAACCTTTGGTTACTTCTAATTTCGTTTATCAATTAGATTCATTAGTCATTTACAACATTTGTATCTCACCCTACTGTCACTTAAACAGTTAAATATGTTGGACTAAATTTTACACTTCAGAGCAACATAACATTGATTATAGTTCATAATTCTAACAAACCTAGATCCATATTAAACAGAATCAAAGCTCTAGCACAATGAATTGCATACAGTTTAAAATAACATCAGAGGCTACCAGTACCCATACATCTCACATCAATTCTATTCCCTAGGGTCCAAACCAATTTCTCTTGTTTTTCAGCCCGTCTTCCTGCTTCAACCAGCAGCCTTCAATCCCATTAATCCAAACACTGCAGGCATTGACTAAGACTGATATGAGAACCAAACAATCAATTTGTATCTCTTTTTTTTTCTTGTGTCGATGTACAAAATATCATGAAAAAAGGCGTCTGTGGTGATAGTTCCACAACAATGAAATAATAGAGTAATAAGGCAAGCCACTTTTGACCTTGCAGGACAGCTAATTCATCTGCCCATCTATCTTAATTATTCTGTGAGTTTCAAAAGAGAAACTGTGCACAGTTCATCCATTTTGCTATGACAATTCCATTTTTCCACCTACAGTAAAATGCTAGATGTATTTTCGGTCCTCCTCCAGTTAAGTTGTGTATTTCCAGAGTGCTCTTTTACACTCTCACTGGAAGTTTGCAACAATTCATCAAATAACTACTTCTTGACAAAAAGTCAACGTCCTTAATTTTTTTCTTTCTCCCTCACAGAGCCTTTTGTCTTATTTTTCTAATATTTTGTAGCACAAACCATTGCAATTGTATATACATAGGATATATGTAACCTACATGTATCAGTCTATACAACAGAAATTTTCATGGTTGTTCTTCAGAATCTTAGGTCCACCCAAAGTGTCTGACTACAATATGAAGTGTATAAAAAAAATCTGTTTTTAAAATATTATCACATTATATAATTATTGTTTATTTTATGATAGTAGGTATCTTCGGACAAATAGAAAATATGGTAAGTACAGTACAACTCTTATCCCTCTTCTTGAAAAGTTGTTTAAAGACCATGTGTCCCTACTATTCCTTCATGTTTATCATCTTACTCTCACACTTATTTTTTCTTTTCCCTCCCTCATACACTTATTTTTTCTTTTCCCTCCCTCACTTATTTTTTCTTTTCCCTCCCTCATGAACACCCTAGGTATGAGGCACACTGGCAGACACCACCCCAAAGGCTACTCTGATATGAAGATTAGAATTCATACATTTTCTTGACCATGTTTTCTGCACTCTACACCCCATTTAAAGAATGCAGGCCTTCTTGGAGGCGATGCTGAGAAGTCATTCTATGAGTCTACTCCTATCGACCAACATCCGTGCTCAATCCTTGTGTCTGTCATGTGGTAGGAATAAAAAAAGACAGAGAAAGAGGCTAGGTGTGAAGAACTCTATCAGTGGGGTGCGAGGCTAAGAGTGAATTTGGCTAGTTGCTGCTGTTTTTAAGTGTTACAATAAAGATTGGATTTTTTACCACAGCAGAGTCCATAGTGGTATATCTTGAGGATATTACAGTTAGAGCAGGCTCCTCTGCTCTACACTTATGAGTGTTCCCTTCTGAAGCTTTAATGCCTTTTAAAATTTACTGTGCAATATTGCCCTATGAGGTTGTTGTTTTTTTCCTTTTTTTTACATGTGTACCTTCAATGTGGAGTTAACTCCTACCAATGTATATTGTGTGTAAGTAAATTGTGGCACTTTACACTGCTTATTTTGCACAATAATTGCAGCACTTTGTTGTTATCTATTTATTAAATATATGCACTTTAGCAAATAACATTTTTACAAAGATTTTATATATTTTACTAAGTACACGTCTTAAAGACACAGCGCACCTGATTTGTTTTTAATATTGTCATTTTGGGTTTATACACTGTGTGAGGTGCAGTTTTATTTGAATGTTTCTTTGGTCTGTTTATTAGCGCCATTGTAACTTGAATTTGTCTGTTTTCGTAGGAATAAAAAAAAGAACAGAAAATAAAAATCTGCACATTATGACATGATTATGTGATAGAGAAATGTTAGAGCAGTGGAGAGCCTGTGTTGGGGAATATTCAGTAATATGGGGAAATGTATAAGAAGCCTACTGGCAGAGGACTTTGAATGTCAAGGGAGGAAGTTTTCATTTTATACATTTTATTATCATGATGGGGAACTTGGGAAGGTGAACATTTGCAAAATAAAACAGTTGCAAAAAATGATGAGTGAGAAAGTAAAACTTTCTATAGAACTTTATCTGTTGAACTTTGAAACATCCCAGCATGAGTGTGTCTAGTTTTTCCCCTCTCTTAATCGTTTCCCACAAGCTCTCTGGTTAACACACTATCAGTATTCTCATGGCTTCCTGGAAAAACAAAAATAAAACTTTTAATTACAAAAGTCCAATGAATTTAACAGGTCTTGACTTCCACCCACACGCATCTTGAATCCTTGACTGAGAAGGTGGTGTACAATCATGGTGAAGATAAAGAAGAATAAAGGGCCAGAAGACAACATGAAGGTTTGCTATCACATAAGGAAAAGGAATGCTTATAAGTATGGTAAGAGACAAATAGGAACTACATCATATATATTAGACATGGACATTCGTTTCAATCCGAACGACAATTGGTCTGAATTTGCCTATTGAGTGATCAGTCGAATTCGCAAACTCTAAGCTAAAATGTAGCTGAACCAACCTCAACGCACAATAGTCAAGCATGTTCGCTTTGATTCGTGATTTTTTTAATGCAATTCATAGTACCAAAAAAAGAGATGATTGATGGGAAAAAGGATGATTTATTTAATAAATATGTACTATATTAATATAGATATTCTTACTGCTCCTCATCTTATTCTATCTGTTGGTTACTCTTTTTACTTTACCTATGAACCATATTGTGGGAAAAAGCACCTATCAGTGTACTGCAATATATATATATATATATATATATATATATATACATATATATATATATATATATAAATATTATATAATGTATATATTTTTAAGTACACAGGGTGGCCCAACTACATATTACGGTAACAAAATTTCTGCCACTTTTTTTCAGTATATTGATTTGCCCATTTCAATGCAATTTTGGTGCATCTGATTCATTTCCCAAAACAGGTTTCCCGTACTGAAATTCTGGGCGTCCCCAAACATTTTCTGAAGAGGATAGACCAATGGATATTCTTGTGAATTTGTGAGTGCAGGATTCAAAAACTCTTGGCACATCTCTATACTGCACTTTTTGTTATTTTAAATGTTTCTAATCTGACTGTGACCAAAGTTACAAAATATAATGAAACTTAATCAAAATTCAAAACACAACGTTCATAATAATAAAAACTCACTCTCATCCTGTAGTGATTGCAAAAATTGTGCACATGTGGTAGCTTAGCACACTCTATTAAAGATCAGTACACGGTCTTACCAATTATTAATATTATTATTATCATCATTTATACAACACCAACCTATTTACAATATTATAGAAGGTGAAATTTAACAATAGATAAGACAATTACACTGCTACAGGAACAATAGGTTGATGAGGTCTCTGCTCAAAAGATCTTACAATCTAGAAGAGGTGGGGCATAAAACATAATACAAGGGCAGTGTGGGGGTACCAACCAAGTGACAAGATGGGAAGAAGCAGAATCGAAATGTAAGAGTGAAGTGTGGCCCTTTAAGAGAGAGCGAGCAAGAGTTTTCTGAAATATAATTACTGTGGGAGGCTATAAGCTATTTTGACAAGATGGGTTTTGAGGAACTTCTTAAATAATTGTAGACTAGGGGAGAGTCTAAAGGGAGGAGCAGGATTTTCAAGAGGAGAGGAGCAGCCCTCCAGAAGTTCTGCAAGTGCAAGTTAGCGGATAGGAGAAGGTCATTGGCTTAGCAGAGTGACTGAGAAGGGGCAGAGCTACCAAATAATGAAGTATTTAATTGGGGATAGAGTTGTTTAGAGCTTTATAGGTAAGGGTTAGCATTTTGAATTGAAACCTACATGGTACAGAGAGCCAATGTAAGAATTGGCAGAAGGGCGAAGTGTAAGACAAGCAATGGGAGAGAGAAATCAGCCTGGCAGCAGGATTCATCACAGACTGTAGTGAGGTAGTACAGTTTCTGGGGAGACCAATTAAGAGAGAATTATAGTAATCAATGCGAAAAATTACAAGGGCATGAACAAGCTTTTTAGTGTTGGGGGTTTTTTTTGTAGGTGTTTTTTATGTGAAATTAACAGGATTTAGCAACAGACTGAATATGAAGCGCAAAGACAAAACCAGAATCAAATATAACAAAACAATAATAAAACAAACAAAAATATAACTTTGGTTCAATGTAAGTTATACAGATAAAACAGTTGTTCTCATACAGATGAGATTAGAATAGGAACCATTAAAATGTTAAAATGTTAGGTACTTATGCCAAACACAGCATGACAAAAAATATATACATACACACATACATATATATAGAGTGGACTGAAACGTTGGTCTTATTTTTTGAATAATACTTCAATAACGATTTGATATTTTAAAGCCCGCGAGTGCCAGCCACTTCTTGGATTATTTTTTATATATACTTTGTTTTGTTTTTTAAATGTGTGCCTTATTTCAGTTTTTATATAATTTACTGCTTGTGTTTTGTGGACTTTTTATGAGTCTATTAAGTATTGTTTATAAATACTGGTCTTTTTCTGAGTTATCCATTTAGTATATGTATAGTCAGGCTAATGCTGCTGTATTGTTTGGATAAAATTGCGACCGATGGAGTATTGTCTTCAGAAACTACAAATCTAATTCAACGTCTTGTGAGCGCAATCCACAACAAACAGTATATATGTTAATCCTATAACATTATAAATCGAACACATCTCCCGTACTATATACTCTTAAGTAAGGCGACTGTTTTCCCTGAACATTTGCTCATATTTCCTTTTACGCTGGATCCCGTTGTTTTGGAAACATGGAAGAAATATTTTATGTATAGGTATGCGATACCACTCTCCAGGAAAATTGCAAAATGACATATCTTTTGTCCCTGATATTAGACAGTTAAATACATCAGGGAAACAAAAGCAGATTAAGAAAATCTCTGTACCACGGAAAGAAAAATATTTTAGTAGGGAGCCAGGAGCTAACATTGACAAACAATGTTGTCCATTACTATGGCTTTTTTGTCTAGCCTCTCCCACTTGCTTGCAGGTTAAATTATCATTGCGTTAAGCCGTAGGGATTACCAGAGCACCTTGTATTTCTGTTAAACACATATGCTTCTATGCTTCCGTAGATGCTGTATGTATGACCCAAGGCATCTATTGTATCTTCTAGGAAATGATTATAATAAAATAGTTGCTCTGGCTTTATGTACTTTTAGGATCCATTTCAGACTGCTAAGTATGTGATGTTTTTGAAAGGGTTAGCATTTTATCATGAAATTCCTTATTTTTAATCTAAAGCACACACACCTCTAGGAAGCTTCATCAGAGAATTCTTGTTTTTCTACTTAATACTATATATTCACCAATTGGGCATTTCTCATAAGTGATATTCATCCTCATATAAAAATGGCAATAGTTAATTATATATATAAATAAATGAAACCAAAGATGGCTAGGGCTGCACTCACCTGAACATGCATATCTTATAGGATGCTGCTGGGGCCAATTTATACAACATACAAAATACACAATCCAACGCATTACCTCATTCACTAAACAGCAATTTCAAGTTTCACAGATTGTAATAGTTTTACTTAACCCCTTAAGGACCAAACTTCTGGAATAAAAGGGAATCATGACATGTCACACATGTCATGTGTCTTTAAGGGGTTAAAAACACCTCACCCATGCAAAAAATAATGGTGGTTTAATTACAGTATATGATCATACATTGCATAAGCCTGCCACAACATCAATGTACTGCATTCTTGGCAGGTCCTACTCTAGCAGCCTAATGCCCTTATGAGATTAATCCACTTACTTGGGAAATTCTTCCTTATTGGGACTCTCTGCAAGTCAAGGCTAAATAGAGCCCTCATATATGTACAATTATATTATAAATACTGTTTAGAAAACTGCTTTCGCTTAAACTACAATTGTCCCCTACTAAAGGAATCCAACAGACACAATGAAGAACACAGCTGGCATCGGCAGTGTGCCCATAGAGAGAATATAGTAATTTCTTCAATAGAAGTAATGTGCGATAAGGTTGATATTTTTAATCCTTTCTCCTCGGCAGACCTTCTTATCAGCTAATTTTAATGCTGTTTCTATTGTGTTTCTGTTTCCACTCTTGTATACTTTGTTAAGATCCCCTGGATAAAATCTAACTTGGATTCTAAATGTATCTTTGTTTGTTGGCGGGAGACATTATTTTTATTTAACTTTAGAATGAAAAAAATGTCAAAAAATTTGATTTGGGCAAGCCAATCTTTTTACTGTTTAATCCCGAATGTCATTTAGTTGAAATAGACTGTGTGGATTTTGATTTGTGTTTTATTGTGTTCAAGTAATTACCCCATTATGAGAATGTGTTGTCATGTCATTTTGCGTAGTATTCATGGGAAGCATATTGTTGTGTGTGTAATATATTATCTGACTAGCTGGCTAAGCGGAAATACAATTCAATGAGAGTTGTGAGTAATGAGGAATGCGTTTGGCTATTAGTAAAGCCCAGACTCCTATTCTAGATAGATAAGTTGGCCTGGTGTAAATTACTCTAGGTGTTCCTTAGATGCAATTTATCATACGCATGTTATATTTAGCTTATTTTCCCAAACAATCTTAAAGGGGACAATGGACCAAAAATATATTTATCATCTGAGCATTTAAAAATCCTTTCTGTAAACCCTATAGACAGGGTTTTTTTTGTTTTGTTTTTAAACAAATATATGTCAGCCTACCTGTTATTGAACTCGGCCATACAAATCACCCAGACCATATACATACTGATAATATGACACTTCAGTTTGGTATTAGGTAAATGATATACGCGTAAACAAACATCATTAAATATGTTCACCATTTCAAAAATTACAAATAGAACATACCTTCGGTATTGTTTAATATAACGTTTTTGAGGGGGGGTTGCAATAAGTCCAATATAAACTGTGTAGTTTAAATTTCTAAGGGTTTGATTTTTTTTCTAATAATTAAGCAAATTTCAGGTAGTCAGTTTTCCCGTAGATGTCAATTGGAGAACAGCCATTCAGTTACCAGGTTACATAGATCTCCAGCATCCCTGCATATTCAAGGGACTGGATTAAGTGTACAAAGCAAATGGAACATTACATCAAGGTTGTTTACTTTCTTAGTCCTCAGACTCTGTGCTTGTGCTGGACTTTAACTGACGCAGAAACAAATGTTCCCACTTCTATTTCAGTTATTTTCTTGCTCTTCACTAAATAACTTTATATAATGTAATCTTCACACCTTCCTTCACTCTACGGGAGTCTATAAGACTCCATTTACAATTCCAGTGTAGGGAGCACTGCTATTTAGAGTGAGAGAAGAGGCATGCATGTCTTATTCAAATACAATGAGTGTTTTATTCTTGTTTTATTAAACAAGCACTGTACCACTTGAGGAATTATAGCAATAGTGTATTAATTGTATTGTATTGGGAACATGCATAGTTACAAAATCAGAATTGATACACAAGAGTCAGGCCTTGCACTATATACCAACTGCACACCTTTAAAATATTATTTTAGGTTCTGTGCAGTCCATTAAAAGTTTTTCTGCAGGATTGGGAAACAACGGATGCTGTAAAGCCACTAATGTTTAAATACGACAATATTTCTGCAATGGATGAACAGATACATGGAATAGAAAAATCTGCAAATGTATTTGATTTTATTATTTTCATCTCTCTGATCAGCAATTAATTTAAAAACAAAAAAGAAAAGCTTTTGCTTATTTTATACATTGCTAGTACATCCTATGTTTCATATAAATTATACGTTAACTTTTCTTAACAGCTTAAAGGACCACTATAGTGCCAGGAAAACAAACTTGTTTTCCTGGCTCTATAGGGTCTTTAGGTCCCGTCCCGCCCACCCACCCTCAGGGTCCCACTCTCGCTGGGCTGAAGGTGGCTGAAGGGGGCTGAAGGGGGCTGGGCAGCGCCGGGCTCCCTCGACGCTGGGGAATTCTCCTCCTCCTGCCGACGTCAGCGCCGAATGCGCATGTGCGGCAAGAGCCGCGCGCACATTCAAACCGCCCATAAGAAAGCATTTCTCAATGCTTTCCTATGGACATCCAGCGTCTTCTCACTGTGATTTTGAGTGAGACAGCCACTAGAGGCTGGATTAACCCTAGTGTAAACACAGCAGTTTCTCTGAAATTGCTATGTTTACAGCTGCAGGGTTAACACTGGAGGGACCTGGCACTCAGACCACTTCATTGAGCTGAAGTGGTCTGGGTGCCTATAGTGGTCCTTTAATACCATAAATCAGAGTTGTACTTTTTAAATGTAAAGATGCATGAATATATTTAGGGGCCTGATTCACAGGACAGTGAAGGGTGATAATGAGTTGAAAATGGACATGCAAACATTCAGATTGTACTTTTTTAGCTTACATCTTGCAAGTCAGTTATTAACCCCACAACTGTTTATTGAATGGACTACAGTTTTGGAATAAAACGTGTCGGAAAAGTCCTATATCCTCATAAACAAAATGCTGATTTTTACTAAAGCAGACCTCTTACAGGTTTTTTTTTTTAATTGTTCAAGTTTAAGAAAAAAGTGTAAATGAATACACTTGACTCAATATGGTACATTTCATTATATGTAACTGCCTCACTTTAGAACTCAAAAAATGTGACCTAATCACTTGTAATCCTATATTATATTATTTATATTGCTTTTACTTTTTCCAGTTTGTTTTGCATTCATTTATTTATTTTTCTCGTTGTGGGAAATTAAAGAATACATCTTGCTACAATCCCCACCTCCTATAGACTGTAAGCTCGATTGAGCAGGGTCCTCTTCAACCTATAATTCCTGTAATTTTTTTGTAATTGTCCTATTTATAGTTAAATCCCCCTCTCATAATATTGTAAAGCGCTACGGAATCTGTTGGCGCTATATAAATGGCAATAATAATAATAATAATAATAATTTTCCTTCTAATTGCACAAATGTTCATTAAAAAATGAGAAGATAAAATGTAGTGGCAAAACTAGAAAATATAAACTTTAAACTGGGAGAAAAAAAATCTCCAGTTGAAGTTTAACTATTTTGGCCAGTTTCACTTTTCACATGGCAACTCATAGCTAGCAGTTATTTACTTAAGAGTGAATTGTCGGGAATTCAAACATGAGCTCAATGCAAATGTCAATTTCAGGGAAAAATAGGTAAAATGATGACATATCAAACTTGGATTTTTTTTTTCTAATTCAGCAATTTTATAAATCAGCCTAAAATTGTAAATTAACTTTGAATTCTCTTGGTTTTCTTGACAATTCACCCATTAATGAGTAACCCTGATAGAGTAATCATTCATACATTTACAATAAATACTGAATTGACCCTGTACCCATGTTTTGAACATTCAATCATTGCATACTGTAGCCAGAAGTTCAGAATATGTTAAATTCATACCTCTCGACATTTAACCCCTTAGTGACGGCGGACTTACAGGGTATGTCAGACAAAAAATGGTCGTTAATGACCACTTACATACCCTGTACTTCCGCGGCACATTTGGGCAAGTGATCATTATCGGTTCTAGCCGCTCTATGGGCATTGCAGCGATGCCTCAATGTCCAGGAATCCTGCAATAACCCCCCTCACTGCCGGGCCCCTGAGCGATCACTTTCTGGTTGCTCCACGTGGTTTCCGGCAGTGAGGCAGAGCATCGGAAGCCATTAGGCAGGCTTCCGGTGCTCTGCCTGTGTGCTAAGTGCCTCGAGGGATTGAGGCACTCAGTGAGGATTAAAATTATTTTAAAATGTTTTTAAATTAACCCCCCCTTTCCTCCCTCCCTCTCTCTCCATTCACTTATTCGATGGTCACCGTTACCCCACCGGCAATCGGTGTTCTTCTCCACTGGGGGGACTGTCTGACAGCCCAGACAGTCCCCCCCCCCCATGAGCTAAACAGGACCCCATTTGCCATGTGATCACTCTGAAAGAGTGGTCACATGGCCGCAATAGACATCCATAGTGTTACCTGCAGGGGGACTGCCTGAACTGACAGGCAGTTCCCCTGCTGGTGAAAAAAAGTTGAAAAAAAAGATTTAAAATAAAAAAATTAAGTTAATAACATTTAAATATGTATATCTCATATACATATATTATATCTATATATAATATGCATATATATATATATCTTATATATATATATATATATATATATGTCATACTAAGTGTATTTTTTATTAATATATACATATTAATATAAAAATACACTTAGAGTAAAAGTACACACGTGTATATATATATATATTTTTTTTAATAAAAAATAAATAATAATTAATTAAAAATAAATAACAAAATTAAAATAATAAAAACAATTGACTATATATATATGTAATTTTATTCTAACTGTATTTTGATATTAATATATTTATATATTTATATCAAAATACACTTAGAATGAAATTATATATATATATATATATATATATATATATATATAAATAAAAATAACACAAAATATACATATTTCCATATACATAATTACGTATATATGTATATATATTTAAATTCTACGTGCATATTTATGTAGTTTTTTTTATCTATCTATTTATTCAGGCTAATTTATAAACATGTTTATTGTAGTTTTAAGGCATGCTGTAGTCACTATGACAACATTTAATCTTATCGAGTTGGTTATAGTGTTTGGAGTCCTCTGACGATGTCCCTCCATTCTGTTTTCCATTTTCAAGCAGTTTACCAGTAAACAGTTGTCGGTAGCCACCCACAGCCCAGCTCTTACTGGAGGTATGCCTAAGGCAGAGATTATACACCTTCTCTCTAGCCTTACCAATTCATACCAGCAATGGACATTGTGATTGGAGGAAAGTGTTCAGCTGACACTCAGTGAATCACAGCCACCCACTGCTGTGCAGGTTAATGCTTTGTCTTAAGCCCCAATTAGCATGGAGGGAAGGTTTGTTCGGGACTCTTGCTTAGTATCAAAACATTAAAAATAGATGTAATGGAAGGACAGTGCCAAGGGTCTCCAGACACTATAACCACTTCAATGAGACAAAGCAGTTACTATGCCTACAGTGTCCCTTTAAAGATACATTACTCTGAGTATAAATTCAGACAAACCAAGGATACTCAGCTCCTACGAAAGAGCAACTTTAGGATAGGTAAGAAGGACAGATGAGTTTAAGCTCAAACTAGGCACTGTCTAAACTAAATATTATTTGGGAGGTATGCTAATTAGTAAGAACATCATAAAATTAAATTAAATATTCAGGGGCACTACCTTTCTGTCCTGTTTCAACACATTTTCAGGGAAGATTTTTATTAGACATTTTTACTATTCAGCTTTCAGATACTTGCTGTTTTTAGTAGAGTGTGGTTTCCTCTTACATGTCTCAGATACATATACAATTGTGGTGGTTGACTGTTATTAATTAATTTATTTTAGATTCCTTATGCAGTATCACTATCTAAACTATTAAAAAAAAAAGGTTTATATCACTGCGGAACATCAATAGATTGCAACAACTGGATACACAAGCAGGGAGTACGAAACCTCTCGAAAATTGGATACGTATCTGGTGTTAACTCACTAAAATGGGAATTCTGGCAAGGGAAAAATTATTCTACTCCCATATTTTACCAAAGCGACTAGTATGACCTAAAATTTCCAGTTTCGTTCTCCGCAATTCCCAAGATATCCAAGATGGGGCATTTTTTTTTAACTTTGCTCTCTACAACCAAAAGAAAGTAAAATTAACTCAAACAAAACAGGTCATGAACGGTCTTAACCCTTTCCATTATTAGGGCACCAAATTAAGCTTTGTTTAAAAAAAATCAGATCACTTGTACATAAAGTGTTCCTATATGTGCGTGTGTATAACACAATTTAAGCTAATTGTATCACTGTTACTTTGGGGACAACCCAGCCTGCCTCTAAAGCTATTTGCTAATTTCACCCCTTAATGTACGATTTCAGAATCTTTCATTCTAATGATTTTAATGCAATCAGCAAAACTATCCATGTAATTGTAGTTGGCAGCGAGCTCTGGGTGGAATGGCAGTCAGGGAGAGATCTCTGAACTCAGGTCCCGCTCATACGAATGCAAAACAGCTTGGTTTCAATAATCAGTAGCAGAAGGCAGGCGGCAATGTCTGGGAAAGGCTGCGGAAAAAAAACATTTGTCGGAAGACAATGACAAAAAAGGGGGTCTCAGCTCGGTGCTATTGAGAAACAATTTGTAAGCACGGCTGTTGAAGTCGATCCAGAGCCGACTGAACAGCTGGAGCCACGGAGTGATTGATAAGTACGCCCAAGAGAACTTCATTTCTCCGTGAATGAAGACAAAAGCGCAGCAATGTTGGGCGGCTGTGTAATGTCAGTATCATTAAGTGGTGAGAGTGGATATACCCGGCCTTCAGATGGGGACTGGGGAAGGATGTGAGGAGAGGTCAGGACACCCCTCCCTAGGCACATATACACATGCAAACACTGTAACACACATGCACACAAATCAGCATTGTCCCCTCCCTCTGTGACAGTTGCCCCTCTTCATTCTCCTGTAAATCACGTGGTGATGACTGTAGCTGTCAGAGGGAATTCTGATAATAGACATCCAAGTACAATTAGTTTCATTGCTAAGTGAAGGAAATACGTGTTCATCTGTTTTGTGTAGGGTTTTATTTGTCTTTGTTTTTGTTTTTTTGTTTGCTTTTTTTGTCTGCAAGTGAGTTCATTGGAACACTATAATATGTAAGATATACTTAAAACAAATTGTATTCATGATGTGCAATGATTGAAGTGGTCAGTCTTCTACTTGCTATTGCTGACCCCAAGTATTGTACTTGGCCGTCTTTTCTCCACCTTATATTGTATCTGTGCTACTAATGTTTAATATCCAGGACAGTAAAAATGACAGTCATAGCTTAAACATTTCTTTATATATACTATTATAAAATAGTGTGTAAAGTGTAAGAAATAGTATTTGTTTATATATATATATCTATATATATATTATATAAAAATAACATTGATGTTTTGCAAAATGCTAGGGAAGACATCATTCAATTCACACTGACCCTTGATTTAACTATGTGAGTGCTAAAGTGAGAATCTTTTAAAAAGGGGATAACATTTGTTAGTTATGAATATTCATATTTACCGCGTCAAATTGATCAACAAGAAAAGAAAGTTGTCTGTCAATGGGATTTTAAGAAGTAATATGTTTAATAATGTTCAATAATGTATTCCAAAAATATATCTGATAACACACTGTATTAAAGTGGGAGATACAGAGCTATCTGTATGTGTTTTAGTATTGTAAAGAGCTTAAAAACACACACACACAAATGCACACATGTAAAATTCCCTTTGCTTGTTAGTTCATCATGCCGTAGATCTGCTTCATAGCTGCTACAAACTGACCAAATGTATGTGCACCCCCCTTCAATTTAGCAACACCTATAGATGACAGTCACCCCATTAATTTGTCAGTACGGTTATTATTAAGGGGAAGCTTTTAGGAAAGTGGTTCTTAACCCTTTTTGACAGTGATCTCCGTTAAATGTATGTTAGTATCTTTGCGGCCTATTCTTCATTCCCAAAATTAGCTCTATGACCCATTCTTTAATCGTACTATATTCTATTCTAAAAAATAATTCTGGCCCAGTTACATTCATTATTTAGACTTATGTCCGTGCTGATAGCGTCTCTACTATTTTTTATTAGGATTTATGTAAAACCATCTTATTCTGCAGCACTTTATATTTTTGCATAGAGGACTGCAGTGTTCGTGCTGTAATAATTTCCGATATACATTTGAAATTGATATGCTCGTTTCCCTCATTAGAGATCCAGTGAAATAGGGATCCCCCCACTGTTCAATGGGCAGCGAAAGCTATGTAGTGAAGGGATAGGCCAAACATAAGCCTCAGAGTTCTAAAGAACATGAACAAATTGACTTTGTTTACAGTATTCAATACAGAGTTTCGAACTACCTCTTTAGGTCATATCATCGTGTTATTGGTTTCTATGGCCTATTATCACCTCATAGCCCAAAGTGCAAAACCAAATGTTGGCTATAGCGGTGTTAAAAACATTTCAATCAGAATCTGTAGTGATAATGGATCCTCTGTCTGGAATGATGAATAGTATGCTAACATTGGTTAGGTGCAACAGGTGACTTTGGGTTTGGCGGATTAATGGGCAATGCTATCTGCCTGACAGAATAGTGCCAATTGTAAAGATTGGTAGTGTAGTAATAGTGGGCTGGGGCTGCTTTTCAATGTTTGGGCTAGTACCTATAGTTCTGATTATCTAATTTGTGATGAATAACTGCACTGGGTTTCAGAGTCTGCAATGGGAGGCAAAAACTTGTCATAGACCACTCATGTATATCTAGCTCACTGTTCAATAAAATGTGATAATTAAATATATATATTCTGAAAAATACATTAGGAGCTGCATTACCACATCACCCCCAATTGTTTCTTTGGTTCCCAATTGTTAAACTAGCCGAAATAAAATATACTAATATTGAAAGCTGAGGACAAAGGAATCTATCCCCCCAAAAAACACAACAAATTAAGGGGTTTAGAGAGAGAATTAGAAAACCTTTTTATTAAATACATGGTATTTAATCATAATCCCTACTATAAATATGGGTTGATATTTCATACACAATAATTATGTTCTCATGAATTACAATATTTTATCTGATGTATCCAAGTTGGAAATATTATACAAGCTGTGTTTTTTGTAATGTTTCTTGTTCAGCCCTCGACCATGCAATGTATGCTCAAACAGATAAATATATAGTCTGACACCTCCGTAGATGTAGCAGACCATGTAGAATTTGTCTTGGGCCACGTCATTACTGAGTGAGCAACTGTTTGTGGCTTTGCTGTTACTCCGTGCTTTGATTAAGTACAAAGATTTATCCCCCTTTGCTTGGCTTTCATTGAATAAAGAAGTACGTTGAGAGGATAAAAATGATGGAAATGGCTAAAAATGAAGATGAGAGCAGGACAGGGCTAAGCAGAACAGAACACAGGCAAACAATTTGCTTTTTCTTCCTGTCTCCTTTCCTTCTTGCTCCAGTGCTGATTCTCATCAAAGCAAATGGAAATTGTTACAGACAGATCAAGTGTCTCCTACTTTCTGTGTCACAGAGTTTTGCCGATTTCGTGAACCATACCAGAGAGGGGTCAGGCAGAGAAAGAGAGAGCGCAAGGAGATGACCAATTCTGTTGATTCTATGACATTATAACTGATCTTCCCTGAGTCACTGATTTTACACTGTGCGACACAGCTGAGCATAGACACTTGTTAGAAATCACCTCAAGTGCAATCACTACTATATGCATTTGAGAAAGAGCTCACCTTTAGATATCAACTGGAGTAACCATGTGGCATAAACAATGTCAGGGAGTGAAGTACCTGCTTTTTGAATCATTTACAGTAAAATACATTTATCTAAATAAAGATTTTTTGTGTGTGTTCTTTTCTGTATTAGCAGAGACAGAATTGACACGCAGGCCACCTAAATCTCATTGAAGTGGACTGGGTGCACTGTCCCTGTCCCCCTTAGTCCTGCAATGTAAAACTTTCCAGTTTTAGAAAAAGAAAAACCCCATTGGAAAACATTGAGGTTCACTTTGTGTGTGGAGCTCGACGCATGCGCATTAGGTTCCCCCATCGGCTGACATTGGAAGAGGTGGAGCGCAACCCAGCATGACGCTTGAATTGGGTAAGTGAATAGAGGGTTAAATAACCCTTTACAATGCTGGGTGAGGGGGCAAAGGAACATAGGGTTTGGAATACATCTTTGAAGTGTATGTAGTGCAATGAATGTGAAGGCAAAATTAGAGATTGTGAGGGGCTTTGAGAATGCTTCTAATGTGAATGTGGCTGGGAATACTGGGGTCAGTGGATCTTTGAGTTCTGGGGTGAATGTTACTGAGAGCACTCATTAGCAAATGGAAAATATAAAGAGTACTTATAGTAAAAGATGTGCAGAGAAGGACAGGTAAATGGACAGGGAGGAATACAAACATAGATAACTTTTCAGGCATTGTGTCCAATTATCAAAACGTAGATCAAAAAAAGTATAGAAGTAGAACCCGAGCTTACAGGAAGATAGTAAGCATTCCAAGCTACACTTGTACCAAATTTTAATCATCCAACCATAATGGCGACAACCACAAACAAGTATAGTCTTGGTCAGATCAGGATTCTGAAGATCCTAATTAATCAGTTGTTAAAATACACAAGAGGTTAAGAGAACCATGATTCACACTTAAAATATCTGATTTCTGCAATATTGAGAACATAATATTTTAGTTGCTCCTTCAAAGGTAAGTGCCTTACAAAAAATCTGTATAGGATATCTTTTTCTTAAAAAAGAATCATCATGCACAAGAAAAAAAACTAATTTAATATAACTAACAAGATGATATTCGGAATTTGTTTGTTTTTGTCGCACTAAGGAAATCTTTATAAAGCCGAAATATATCTCTGATGGATTTTATTATCGTATTATTTAAAGCTTTTTGGATATATTACCCAAAGTCTCCATTTATATAATGGAGGAAAAGTTACTGAGAGTGGTATATAGTTGGTGTGGACACACACTGCAAAAGCCAAATAGTAAGGTTCCACCTCATTATTATACACCTCATGTGAGTTTATCAGTTTACTATTACATTCCTCGCTGGTGAATGGTGAAAAACTATGGTTAGTTTCCTGTTCTTTTAAGAATATATTTATTGAAGAGTTGAAGAAGCAATATCTATGAGGGGAATGGCCGAACTTATTTGCTCACACTGATGTGAGTGTTCCATTGACACTTGTTTTCCTGTTTATATCACAGTTTACACTATGATCTGTATTTTATTCTTTTTAAGAAATTATCTACACAAAGCTGCATGATTTTTTGGGAAAAATAAGATACATTTTTGAGTGTTCTATACACATAGTTTTTTATAGCGCTGTACTTCACTCTCACTATTAGCTGCCTACAGGTGCCTGCAGGGATTGTGCACTTTGACCTAAGGTCTGACACTCTGTGTGTCCTGTCAACTGAGGTCTTTATTTACAGCTCCAGTATTTATGCAAGTCCCCATGCAAGGGGTTTCCCTACTGACATAGCAGGGGTAACACAGTAGGGGACTACATGGGGGACTTAACATTCTGGGCATTTCACCCATCAGGCATTGCTGGACGAGAGGGATACTCCCACTGGAATACACCGTTAAGTGGATTATACCTCCGTGCAGCAGAACCGGTATTTCACATTTAAATACATAACTTTTACACTATTCGGTTTATTTACACAAATGGACGTTCGGTAGATAGCTGGGGTCTGAGCGCCCATTTCGTGGGAATACCGCTCAGATCCCAGCTAAAACAACCGAACGCCGCATGAAATACACTCGAGTTCGCCTAAACGTACCGCACACCGATGGGGAACCACAATAACAAAAGACCGGAGTTCCCAAACGGCCTGGAAGTCCAGCGGTGTTCACGCTGTTGAGTAGCCGTTTTCAGTTCCACGCGCTCGACGACCAAACACCGCTGGTGAGACAAAGGATCCAAGATGGCCGACTGCCGCGTGGTCGGTAGCCGAACGACGGCCACCTAGGAAAGTCTCTAATTACTGATTGCAACATTGTTGCAATCGGTTAATGAGCGCCACACGTCCCTCTATGTGTGGGCTATTAGGGGGTAGCTCATTCGGTTCATGAACAGCCAGTAAAGTCGCTGTTCGTGAAACGAAACACATGAATTCTAGCGGCTTTCGGCTGCTCCCATACGAATTCCATACACATAACATTATCACACAAGGTTATATATATAGTACAGCGGTTATTACAGACAACCTTTTTATATATATATAGTCCAGCATGCTACAAGCGGCGAAGTTTGCCACAGAAGTTAATGGTGACAAACACATGGGGGATAGGAAGGGTCAGTCTGTGTATGGGTCAGTCTGTGTGTGGGGTGGGGATTCAGTCTGTGTGTGGGGGTGGGGGTCTGTCTGTGTATGATTCAGTCTGTGTGTGGGTCAGTCTGTGTATGGGTCAGTATGTGTGTGGGGGTTCAGTCTGTGTGTGGGGGTGGTGGTCTGTGTGTGTATGGTCCAGTCTGTGTGTGGGTCAGTCTGTGTGTGGGGGTAGGGGTTCAGTCTGTGTGTGGGGGTGGGTGTTCAGTCTGTGTGCTGGGGTGGGGGTCTGTGTGTGTATGGGTCAGTCTGTGTGTGGCTCAGTCTGTGTGTATGGGGGTCAATTTGTATGTATGGGTCAGTCTGTGTGGGGTGGATCAGTCTGTGTGTGTGGGGATCAGTCTGTGTGTGTGTTGGGGTCAGTTTATGTGTATGGGTCAGTCTTTGTGGGGTGGGTCAGTCAGTGTGGGGTGGGTCAGTCTGTGTGTGTATGGGTCAGTCGGTGTATCGGGGGTTCAGTCTGTATGTGTATGGGTGTCTAGGGGGGTCAGTCTGTGTAGGGTGGGTCAGTCTGTGTGTGTATGGACCAGTCTGTGTGTGGGGGTCAGTCTGTGTGTGTGTAGGGATCAGTCGGTGTGTGGGGGTGGGGGTTCAGTCTGTGTGTGGGGGTGGGTGGGTCAGTCGGTGTATGTATGGGTCTGTCTGTGTGTTGGGGGTCAGTGTGTGTGTGTATGGGTCAGTCTGTGTGTGTGTGTGCATGGGTCAGTCTGTGGGGTGGGTCAGTCTCTGTGTGTGGGGGTCAGTCTGGGTGTCGTGTGGGTCAGTCTGTGTGGGGTCAGTCTGTGTGTGGGGAGGGGTCAGTCTGTGTGTGTGTATGGAGTCAGTCTGTGTGTGGGGGTCAATCTGTGTATGTATGGGTCAGTCTGTGTGGGGGCAGTGTGTGTGTGTGTGTGTGTGTGTGTGTGTGTGTGTGTGTGTGTGTGTGTGGTGTATGGGTCAGTCTGTGTGTGGTGGGGGCAGTCTGTGCGTGTGTGGGGGGTCTGTCTGTGTGTGTGTGTGTGTGTGTGTGTATGGGTCTGTCTGTGTATGTGTATGGGTCCATCTGGGTTTGTATGAGTCAGTCTCTGTAAGTGCTTGAGCTCCAAGAGAGATACCTCTCAACTCGTGACCTCCCCTGTACCCGATGGTTAGGCAGCCTTCTCAACCACCATGGATCTGATTGTGCCACCCCCTCCCTGCAAGGTAAGATGAGGAGAAGGGGAATGTACTTTTTTTTTGTAAACAATTATTAAAGTAAAAATTGTAAAGCTCTTACCTATCCCAATCTCTACACCCCCTGAACACAGTACACCCAAACAGACAGTGAACACACTCTTCACCCACATACACACTTCTTCCCCACATACCTTCACCCACACACACACATACATACATGCCCCACCCCATTACACACGAAATATCATATATATATATATATATATATATATATATATATATATATATATATATATAAATACAGCTCCTTGATAAGCACACAATGCAACCCCAAAACACATACACTCACAATATAGCCCCCTAGATGCACACACACACACACACACACTTTACAGGCCCTATCAGCACACACACATATTTTCTCACACACTCAGAAATTGCTATTTTTTTTAAATATAAATCCACCCAGCCTCCCTACATTTGGGAGCTGAGTGGATCTTTCCCTGTTGTCCAGTGTGTCTTCTCTCAGTTTTACTGCCTACAGTTTCTCTATGCTTTTGTGAGTGCTCTCTGTAGTGATGCTGGGGCTGAAGTGACGTCATGTCACTAAACAGAGCAGAAAGGAGCAGAGAGGAACTGCAGAAAGGTTACTGCTTCCTCACGCGCCGCCTCCATGCTCCCCTTGGCGGCAGACTTTAATGTTTCCTGCGCGGCTTAGCAAAGGGCTGACAAATGCCAGGTGCCAGGGCGAAATGTCTTGTCGCCATGGCGACCTGGCTCCTGGAATTTGTAGAGCCCTGTGTATATATGTATGTGTATATATATATATATATATATATATATATATATATTTATATATATATATATATATATATATATATATATAAGTGGTTCACTGGCTTTGAATCTTTTCCTAAGTTGTGTTTCAAAGCTGTTGTATACAGCAAACACAGACTCAAAGGAATCCATGTTTAAAATGGAATGAGGAAAAAATGTGATTATTTGCTAAACTAATTTGCATAGGCCCAGAATGCTTTGCAGTAGTAACATCACTGCAGATTTGTGATTTCTGCGGGAAAAGCAAGTCTTATGGCTTGACTGGTGTGCAGATTGTTGTTTAACCCCTTAAGGACCAAACTTCTGGAATAAAAAGGAATCATGACATGTCACACATGTCATGTGTCCTTAAGGGGTTAACATTGTATTAACTATATATATATATATATATATATATATATATATATATATATATAAAACATGTGTGTGTGTATATATATATATATATACAGACACACACATATACACATGTTTTATAACTGCCCCCCTACTTTTGTCCCTGGCCCCTTATGTGCCCCCCCTAAGTATGAATCCTGGTGATGCCACTGACCATAACCACTTCCAATCACTGACATGGCCATGGTGCCTGGAGTGACTATAATTATTAGCGGTATAATTATGTACATATAGAAATAAAATTGTGTAACGTGTGCAATAACTGTAGAGTAGGATGGTATAGCAGAGTTACAACGAACAATTGAAAAACAAGTTATTTGAAGTAGGAAGTGGTATTAATAAATTCTAATGTGTTGGCACTCTCCACAAGGTGGTACATGTATTGGGGGTCACTCCCTTCAATAAACCTCAAAAGAATATAAACAACCTAACATAACATAACATACAGGGATATAATTCTAATTAGTGGGGTAATAGCTGCTTCATCCAAGGAGACACCTGACTGCTATTTTGGGGTCAAGAAGGAATTTTTTCCTAGTTTGTTGCAAAATTGGAAGCACTTCAGACTAGGTTTTTTGCCTTCTTTTGGATCAACAGCAAAAACAAATGTGAGGAAGGCTGAACTTGATGGACGCAAGTCTCTTTTCAGCTATGTAACTATGTAACCCAATAAATATTAATACCGCACTTTGACACACAAAGTGTGTCTAATGAAGACAAAAAGTATCTGAATTATGCAATATTTAATCAGTCAGTAATTTTCAAGTACTGTAGTTCAAAATCATATATAGGAAGAGGTATTAACTGGTGAGAATAAGTAATCAGTTAAATATTATACTTCACCAAAAAAAGTCGAATTCTAAGGAATTTTCAAAAAGAACTGAAAATTAATGGGTACGTCTAATAAGACAAGGTAATAAGACAATAATAATTTGGAAATTCTAACCTTAGAACAGCATGTTTCTAACTAATTGATTACTTATTTAGTTTTTAGTGGCTATATCCACTAATTTAATGTGGCTTTGGTAGGAAATATATAACAATGTCTTAAAAATATAACAAAGCCAATTTCCAGTGTATTTTATTGAAATGTCAATGTTTCATAACGGTATGTCCTGTTAGTAGTTTTACTTAAGAAAGGAAAACAGTCTGATGGATGGGGAAAAGCAATATACATTCATTGCGTCAGGAAAAAATTCCATCTGCTAACCTTTCAAATAAGCCTGATTTGATGGACACAGAATAGACCCGCCTGTACTTTATTTTTATTTTATTTTTTTGGCTTCAATATCTCTCTCTAGAGATTGGATAGTAACAAGGCTAGCCTCTCCTGGGATCCAGAATTTCTTTTCCATATAGAATATTTGCAATGTGGCAAGCTTTGGGTTATCAGTCTTACTTTGAGAGGCTAGATTTGAGTCTGCAGGAGATGAGTTGTACTGACATTACTGATTCCTCAAAAATACATTTAAACAATTTTGCATTATTCTGGGTTTGTTTGTTTGTTTGCTTGGTTATTACTATGTGATGTCAGTTGCAAACTTATCTTTATAAACTATTCATTTTGCATACATAGTTTGTGTTATTATGTTTTTAAACTGTGTTATTCCAGTGATGCAAAAGCAAAAATAACAAATATTGCTGTGTTTTGTAGTATTCTCCTATTTTGCATAGATTGTATGTGTGTGTGTATTTTGATAGAAAAAAATAATTAGATATATGGAATTTAAAATAATTAAGAAGTCCTTGTATTTGAAGTATTGATGCTTATGGATTGTATGTTTAAGGATTGTAAATTGTATGAATTGGTCCCAGCAGCACACTTATACCCTTATAAGTATACATGTTCAGGTGACTGCAGCCCGCTTGGTCTTATATATATATATATATATATATATATATATATATACTCTCGTAGGGATTTCCAGACCAGAACATGCTGACCAGACCCAAAACTGCAGTCGATGGCTGGCTTCTGGTCACTGGCCATTTCGGATCACAACCATTGCTATGGTTTAAAAATAAACTATGTTTAAAACAGCATCATTTGAACTCTGGGATAGTTGTGGGAACTTTCTCAACATTCAATGGTACTTGAAAAATAAAAGAGAAGGTGGTGATATCATTTTCAGTTCTTCTGCAAAATGTAGAGGGACTGACCAGAATACAGGTTAATACAGATTATACCAGTTACTGGTTACATGTTAATACAGGTTTATACACTCATTACTTTTAGCCCCTTTTGATACTTTCATCTTGACTCTTCGTCTACTCATGTTTGCTCCACTTCTTATTCACTGCCCCTCTCTTGTCTCTTTTTAACATTCAATGATACTTTAAAAATAAAAGAGAAAGTGGTGATATCATTTTCAGTTCTTCTGCAAGAGGTAGAGGGACTGACCAGAATACAAGTCAATACAGGTTATACCAGAAACAGGTTATATGTTAATACACGTTAAGAACATTTTCTCTCATCCAGTGAAGGCTAGTATTGTATCAATGGTTGAAGTCAAATGAGATTTATTACAAAATATTTAATTTACATTGCACTAGGCAGGTCCAGTTTTACAGCTTCAGTGTGTAGCTCAGAATCTTAAAAATATAATGTAAAATCAACTATTGTAGGTCAAACCTATCTTTTGTTCTTTGAATTCTGGGGATTAAGAACATGTATGCAGGAATGCATTTGAAAACTTCAAAATACTAATGATTCTTACTCATATATCGTTTCTCTCATTTGAAAAATTATTTTTATAGCATTATTTTCTTATGAATGGAGAATACACAGCATGATAATAGGCCAAACTACCCAGTGCATCTATTTCAGTTATACACTCGTTTCTTGAACTTTTACATTTTTAGGTAGTCACCTTAAAGAGAACATTGGCCTCAGCAAGTTTTGGTCAAGATGGTCAAAGATGTTAACCCAAAGCCATACAGAAGCAATTAAGCAGAATGGAAAAATATGTAATCTATATAACTAGGTATCATGGAGTTATGGCTGAGATAATGTAGTCAATTAATCTGCTTATGTGCAATGACTTGAGCTAGTTCACTT
Source organism: Pelobates cultripes (assembly GCA_933207985.1). Taxonomy (NCBI): domain Eukaryota; kingdom Metazoa; phylum Chordata; class Amphibia; order Anura; family Pelobatidae; genus Pelobates; species Pelobates cultripes. Next base: position 56,766,163 of record OW240922.1, read on the forward strand.
AATAATAGCTATTTTTATGTGTGGTTGAATAATTACTGTTCTGAGGAGCAAGTCAATATGTGTACAAATCTCTTCCTTGCCCTCCTTGTTTGAATTGATTAGTATTGCAAGCCACAACCAATAGAATTAGTAGGAGATTTATAAATTGTTGACTGAGCCAACCAGCACAAACGCTCTTATATATTTATTTCAGAAATATGATGGAATTCATTCTCAAATAGCCTGAACTATGAACAGGTCACTCTGCATTATATATTTGAGAATGAAATTCAATAAAGTAAAATATACATATTTTTCTTACAGTAAGATTTCAAAACTCTAATTGGTCCTGTACATGCTTTGCTCGTTCACATAGTTTCCATATGTATTTAATTTGTTAGAGAATCTTTTTATAATAGAGTGTGAGAAATATGAACATTGTTTTTTATTTCTGTGCCTGAAAGTCCATATTTTCCATATGTCCAGGGGTCTTTAATACATAAAAAATACTAACTAGGTTACCTGTAAACCTGAACACTGCAAAAATATTCTGTTCTTCAGAAACTATATGATTCTGATTTTCCAAAATATTGGTATTATGAAGAATTCTGGTTTTATTAGAAATAATTTGGGTGGCTGCAAAAATTGCTGGGAAAACCCTTATATGAAATAAAAATAGCTTAAAGTGTCAATTAAAAAAACAACAACTCTCAAACTGTGAATTGATTCAAAGTTGGCATTAAGTGACAAAGACTACTAGACTGGTGCACGGTGAACATTTTTATTTCTTACAAATTAATACGATACTGATTTTCAAAATTTGCCAGTTGTGAATAACATCAGTCAAAGTTTGATTCAAAATTCTTTCATTTAAAATTACACTAAATCTGTTGTGATTCTGATGAAGTTCGATTCTGACTGATCCAAATCTCCAAGTCTAGTTACCTGTGTGTGATCAGATTTATTTGGTAAACAAGGAGCTGTGGTAAGCTAGCAAACATGTTGCAAAATTAAGGACTGATTAACGGTGATTGAAGAATATTACCATATCAGCTATTATGGCTTAAATATAGAAACTCAGTTGTTACCTCCTCACAACTCATTGCTTGTAAATAAAACACACTTCTATTCTCATTGATGTTAGCCTCTTTGATACTTTACTCTTTGCTCTTCATCCACTCACGTTTGCTCTACTTCTTATTCAATGCCCCTCTCTTCAGTCTTCTCTTGTCATTCCCTTGGCCCTGTCTGAGCACCATCGCAGTCTTCTCAGTGCTTTGCATTATTCCAGTTTGGTCGATGCCGTACTTGATGATGTCAAACATCGATCTAGCGCCGATAATGATGCAGAATACTGTAATTCTTATTCCCTATATGCACACCATGAATATCACCATATGTTGGTGCCCAGTCAATCTGCAACATTCACAAGATGTGGGTCATGAAAGTTTTGATGTTGCATGTGACACTAATGAATGATTAGCCTCATTGCATGATTTATAGCCCTTTTGACCTGAATGCCTCACCCTGTCGTGGAGTCAGTTGCCCAAAAGTGCATTCTTCTATTAGTGTGTTTTGATGGTATTGACTTGCTCTGTTGTATATACTTTTATAAGATAAGTCCGGCCACTTTATGGTTCAGTAATACCTTTTATCTCAGTATAGGGCACTACTTGCCTTATTTTATCCGTGTTGGGGAAGTTGTCATTGACATCTCTATTCTAATTAAATTTGGGCTGGGAAACACCTGACAAAGTCTGAGGTCAGACGAAACGCATAGGGGGGGAGAGACGGAACTGGTGACAATTGAGTTTAGTGTTTAGATTTATTTTTTGCCTACTACTGTTTATTATTTTGTTCTTACTTCTGAAGAATTAATTTAACTTCACCTGGCCTAAAGAGAAGTTGGATTTACATGGGCTTGTTTTCTATTTTAATCTTGTGAGTGCAATTAAATAAAGTGTCAGTGGATTTATATACAGTACTGCACTATGTTTTCTGTCTCTCCTTATTTCCCCTATATGTTTAGCTGGATAAAAATATAATGAGAAAATAAAGAGATTCTGTCTCCATATATTGTGTTCTACTCATATACCACCTAAGCTTGTGAGTGCATTATATTGATAAGCCCTATCTGGTGTCAGTATTTACTACACTATTGTGGCCTTGTTTGTTTTTTTATTGCAGTTTATTTATTTATATTTTTGTCTATTAAGAAGAAATCGAGGAATCTTCTTTATAACCTGCATATTTTAAATGCTCATTTTTACCTATTTCCACTGGTGTTCATTTTATTGGATATTGTTAGTTATCTTATAGCAGTTAAATACCTTTATTTTTGAAATTTATGGTTTAACTGTTTGTACAGTATGTTGTCATTATGCTCAAATGTAGACATTCTTTTTACATTCTGTTGCAATTTTCAGTAAACTATACTGCTAGTAATGCCTTCAAGGTCCTTACAAATACCTATGAGAAATATGTTCAACCATTTTTATTTAACTATTTTGTCATGCCTACTATATGTGAAAATATTGCTTCCTTTTTTTTTTACTAACATTTCAGACCCTGTGTGAAATATTGCACTGTCTAAAACTTTTTATTTATAAAATATGTGTATAAATTCTGATTGAATAAGTGAAAAATATTTTTTTTGCAAATTTACATAAATTTACATTTATTTCATTTTTTAAAGTTTGTCTGCAAAGCAATCTCTACACAAAATTGCTATTATGTTATGAAATGTTTATATTCTAGCTTTGCATCCCTTGCTTAATATTAAGCAACATCCCTTGCTTAATAAATATTAGGCTAATTTTTTTTTAACCAAAAAGTGCTCAGTAGGGAAAGGATTAATAAAAAATACGTACCGATGTGCTATTGCAAATTTTATATTTAAATAAAGTTATCCGTTTTTTTTCCAAGATATTTTTTTTCAAATATAATAAATATGTCATATCACTTTAACTAAATATTTTATCAACTTTTACAATTGTATTTTTTAAATGCTTGTTTTTATTCTAGCATCCTATTAAATGTTCTTCTCTTCTACGATTCCTGTAGTCAAGAAAGACCGATAAAAATTGCAAAGTAGGACATTACTAACCTCGCTGACATCAAAAGGGTTAAACCGTCCTCGACTTTTACGCTGATATAATAAATGAGACTGTTGATTAAGAGAGGCAAATCCCATTGTCCTTGGGCATTTACATGTTGAAAAGATCTAATGTTTTCTTTTCATTTAAAATTTGACACCTATTTATCAAGGACCCAGCATGTCACGCTGTGAAAAGTGACACCATTTTGCTTAGTGTGACAGTTTATGAACGCTGGACAATGGAAGCCAACTTGAATTTATGATTCTAAACTCTCAGTGCGACAATTGCCAATTCCAACTCACACCAAGGGGCTCGTACATCAGACGGTTTTCATAAGAGCCCCCTAAAGAGTTACATTATGTTGCATAGACTAGGTAGAATTTGTCCCAATTTTCTTGATTATCCATGTCACTAGTACTTATATCCTAGTGCAGAAAGTGGTTTTCTTACCTATAGCTCGTAGCAGTAAAATATTACAATTAAACCATATTATCACGTCTGTGCGGCTCTTTTCAGTATATTGTTTTGTTTCTAAAGCAAGTTTAGTTGCACAAAGCAAACATGAATTCTTGCTAACACCTTTAATGTTTTTTGTACTAATGTAAATTGTGAGGACTTTCAAGCAAATTCAAAGTGAATTTCAAATTTAAGGCCAAAGGAGGTGAATTGGAAGCATAGCTGGACTGATGTATTTTTCCAGGTCGACTATGTTGGCCCTAAAATTAATTTTGAGTTCACATGGAATTCCCAACAATCCTCACTTTAGTAAATAAACCAGTTTTATGCATATTAGATATGATTGGCTTGCCTTTTAGACTAAAAGCTCTTTTGAACAGGTTCCTCTATCCTCTTGTTTATGTTCACCTTAACTTGTTTGTCATATAGTATCTGTTTTTGTTTGTTTAAACCCTGTGCAGTACTGTGGAATATGTTGGCTCTCTAAAACTAGAAAAATGCAATTGTCTTTTAACTACTGCTGACGCAGGCCTATGCAATATCCTACAGAACACCATGAGATCTTGCAATTTTATTTTACAATTTAGGAGATATACCCCATAGAAAACATGCCTGCATTTTTCTGCAGGTTTTCTTTCGGGGTAAAAAATAGATTGCAAAAACCACTGATCTGCTGTTTGTAGTCTTTGCAAGCCACCTCTTTTACCCGAGCGCAAACTAAAAGTCCAATTAGAGAAGCCTCTGTGCTGGAGCTATGAGGGTGCACGCAAGTGATTGCAACTTTCTCATGCTTGTACTACAGCCAATTGAGAAGAGGGAAGGCAGGTGATCGGAGCAGATGGAATCGGTTATGGGCGCACAATATAGCCTGGGACCAGCGGAGGAGCTACTTGTGGCTCACTGGGACTTTGTCTCGCTTCGGGACTACCATGATAAGCCCCCACCCTAAAGTGCCCCCATTGTAGCAGGGATAGCATTTCAACACCACAGATGACCCTCTAGCTGGGATAAAATTCATGCTCAATTGAGATAGTCACATCGTGAGGAAGCTTGTTATTATTTTGTTCTATCCAATTATGTTTGGCTATAGCCTGAAATGTTATGTTTCACCTATGCATAGCGAATCTTCAATACTTGACTTAGCTAGTTTGGCAAAGCATAGCATCATTTCTTAATCATACTGTCTAGTGGTTCTTATTACTGAACAGGTCCTTTTCACCTTTCATAGCTAGATATATGTGCCAGACTTGTGCTTAACTCATATTTAAGTAACTTCATCCTTTTGCGAGTTACCATCCTGTCTAGTTAGTCAACACTCCTGACCAGATTAGAAAGTATATTGTGTCTCTTTAGGTTAGTCTAATTTAACAGTAATATAAAAAAATTGCAATTGTTCAACAAATGTATTATCCTGGACAATGTTAATCTTGCAGATGCTATTGAGGCATTGCAAAACTGTATGTCTCTTTCATGCACAGAAAAATAAAGAATTTAATTTGGAAAATTAGAAATATGTTATATAATTATATATAACTATGATAAATATATAATAAAATACAACTAATATATTATTAAAAGTAAAATAATTCAAAATAATGGAAATCAAGTATTTGAAATCGAAGTGTAAAAAATGTCACAGAGATTTAGGTCAAACCATGTGCATTTTCCTGATTTCAGTATTTTTAGAAAGGAGTTGTCATCGAAAAATTAAGATTCCATGAGAACCCCACTTTTTATAAAGATTACATATTGGTGGGCGGGGCCTGACAGTTATGGTGACTGGACGCGTTCTTTGAGTGCTCCTCATGCTTGTGGCAATTAAGCCCAGTCGCCGGCACCATTGGCTTCCTATTTTAAGCTGACGGAAGCATCCCGCTATCCAGTATCGACTGACCGGCTCGGGGACGCATCCAGCATCTGCTGAGATTTTGTGTGTGAGGCCTAGCGGGCATTGCGGAGGGGAAAGGCGGCCGATCTCCCAGCCCAACGAGCACTGACTCATGGAGCCAAAGCCCCGTAACACCCCCTATGGACTGGCGGGGTAGATCCCGGTCCTTGCCCAAGGGGTCCTTACCTCCTTGGGAGGATGGCAGTAGAGCCAAGATTCCTGCTGTCACTGCGGATGGCGCATCCATCATGGCGGCGATTGCCCCATGGATGCATCTGGAGGAGAGCACCTGTCTTTTGAAGCGGTTGAGACACCACTTTCACCAGTTATGGCAGAAGCTGCAGGACAAGTGTCTACTGCCTGTCCCATGACACACTAAGTCTCACCCGTCTGCACAAATACTTCAGAACCCTTGTGACAGACACGTGGCTCAGGGCCCTGTTGTGATCCGCATCAAGCAGCAAGGACCGCAACGCCGTCGCCAGAGGTTGCCAGTGCATAACCATCTGCTGAAGCGAGGCGCACACATGACGGGCAGGAGAGCTCCCAGCCAGACGGCAACGCACCATGGAATGCTGACTGCCCCCCAACATTTGACCTGCCATCAAGGTACTAATTCCCTGGTAATTACACCGCTGGGTTGGCTAATTAGCACCACTATCAGCATAGGCGTGCGCACGGGGTGTGCCGGGTGTGCCTGGGCACACCCTAATCCCCGCGGCCCGCCTATGTATATTGAGACCGGCAGGGGAGATCTCAGGATCTCCCCTGTCGGCTCATGCAGAGCCGGCGCTATCCAAGCGCCGGCTCTGCTCTCAGCCTCCCTCCCCACTGACCCACATGCAGGGAGGGAGGCAGGAGAGGACCGGCGGAGCTATTGCCGGCAGCTCCGCCGGGTTCCTCTCGCGAGATATGAGCGTTGCCATGGCAACGCTCAAATCTCGCGAGAGTGAACTCTAGCCCCACAGGGGTTAGAGTTCACTCTCCACTGGACCACCAGGGATCACAGCAGCAAGGATCCCCTCCTCCACTGGACCACCAGGGAAGGAAGCAGCAGCACGATCCCCCCTCCCTACAAAAGGTAAGAAGGGAGGGGGGAGAGCAATTAATATACCCCCACCTCCACCCCCCACAATCACCCACCCACACACATACAACACACATACAGCACCCACACACATTCAGCACCCACAGACATACAGCACCCACACACATACAGCACCCACACACATTCAGCACCCACAGACATACTCAGCACCCACAGACATACTCAGCACCCTCACACATACAGCACCCACACACATACAGCACCCACACACATTCAGCACCCACAGACATACACAGCACACATACACAGCACCCACAGACATACACAGCACCCACAGACATTCAGCACCCACACACATTCAGCACCCACAGACATACAGCACCCACAGACATACAGCACCCACAGACACACAGCACCCACAGACATACACAGAACCCACAGACATCCAGCACCCACAGACATACACAGCACCCACAGACATACACAGCACCCACACACATACAGCACCCACAGACATACACAGCACCGACACACATCCAGCACCCACATACATTCAGCACCCACAGACATACAGCACCCACAGACATACACAGCACCCACACACATACAGCACCCATACACAGCACCCACAGACATACACAGCACCCACATACATACAGCACCCACAGACACAGCACCCACAGACATACACAGCACCCACACACATACAGCACCCACAGACATACAGCACCAACACACATACAGCACCCACACATACATACAGCACCCTCACAAACACACACAGCACCCTCACACACAGCACACAAACAGCACCCTCACACACACACAGCACACTAACAGTACCCTCACAAACAGAAACAGGACCCTAACAAACACACACACAGCACACTAGCAGTACCCTCACACACAAACAGCACCCTCACACACAGTACATCAACAGCACCCACACAAGCGCACACACACACACACAAACTGCACCCTCACACACAGTAGATTAACAGCATCCTCCCAAGCACGCACACACAAACACCCTCACCCACATAGCACACTACCAGCATCGTCACACACACATCACACAGCACACACACACAGCAGTGTGTGTATGTGTGAATATATGTGTATGTATGTATATATATATATACATATATACATACATATATATATGCGGCGTGTGCTTGTGCTTTAGGGTGCACATCCTAATGCAATAGGCTGTGCACGCCTATGACTATCAGGGACTTTGACATACCTTTGAAAGGCATAAGTTGAATGACACCCGGAATGTCTAAGTGTGCTGCTCCATGCTCAGTACCATGCTGCAGTACCCTGCTTCTCCATAATCCTTAACAAATAGTAAGTGGACTCTCATGCCTATCATATGGAGCCCTACGGGGTGGAATCTCTATCCAGACAACAATATGATAAGTTCCATGCTACTCTATGCATTTGTTGTCTTCTCATGCAAAGTTATGTTTAGCTTTAAAATGTTACTATAGCTTACCATACTAAGCCTGCTTGTTTTATAAAGAAAACTGTGCAACACTCTTGTCATATCCTGTAATGCTCATGCACCCTCTTATGTTTTACCTCAACCAATGGATATGTCTATATAAGCTTCTTTGTCAATCAATGCACAACAAAAATAAAGAATATAAAAAAATTTTTACATATTTTCTTAACTATTGTTACCCAATAGAGCTGTGTAACACAAACATAAGTTGATCTATTGAACTAAATCATTTACTTAATAGTCACAGAAGAATTTGGACAGTGTAGGCTGGTAGACAGTGCTAAACAACCACTGAACAAAGTTCCTGTTTAGCAGATCCTTAGACCTGTCTTGTCTAGCATTCAAACAGCATGCTTTGCTTCTATTTCTGCTAAGGATTCTGTCTAATTGTCTGTTATTAACTCTGCATCACTTTCTGCTGTGATGAACACTAGGCAGAATGCACTATCAATGACTACTGAAGCTATTAGTTCAAAGTGCCCATGTAAGGAACATCAAGCTACAGCTCTAAACTAACACTAGCTTAATTAGCTGGTAAACATCTTTAAGGTTAGTTACACAGTTTTAAGAAAAAGGAATGATTCTATTATTAGCAAACACACATTTATATATTGATACCCATTACATGAATAATATCTGCCTTGTAATGCATGTGACGAACTGCCCTGGAACAATGTTTATTGTTACGAAGCCCAAGTTGTTTTCCCCCTGGTTCGATACTTCTACCTACCGAACACCAACCACCCCCTGGCTCGTTATCTTCCAAGAAACCACAAACTTAAGTGCTCTCTCTGGGAAGCCGCCATTCGTATAACTGAACGCCAGTGTTCTGGCAAATGATGGCCCTTTTGTCTCCCGAACGAGTGTCTGGAACTCTAGGACGGATACCTTAACCCGCAAACCTCTGGAACTTTGTACCATCACCTGCTTCTCTCCCAGACAAGCCAGGAGAGCCCTGTTCAGTGAAAAGACACTCCCGAACAAGAGGAACAGTAACTCCCTATGAGCCAGGGGGACCTTTTCTAAGATTGACCGGCTGCTACCTCTTTTCTTATATAACTATTTTGGGCAGCAGCCAAGTGTGCAGTCGGTTAAAACTTTACCCCGGTGGCAATACTATTGGGATCTGAACACTACTTGGGTGCTCAGTTGTACAAAGTTGTATTCCTAACACTATAGTGCCCTCTGGTTTCCCCCCCCCCCCTCGCGCCTCCCTTTCCCGTCACTAAAATGGTTATAGAACCTTTATTTACTTACCTGATTCCAGCACCAATGTTCCTCTCCACCTTCTCCAACGTCATCTGACAGGGAGACTGCATGTGCGTCGAGAGTTAAATATCTCTGCAGTGATTCACTTCTTGTGGCTTTCAACTCACTCTATAGAACTTGCGTGTTGGCTGTTGTCAGCCATCATCCAAGCCACACAGCAGAGGAAGCTAATTATAATTCTGATAACACTACCAAGAATAGCTAAACAATATCATGTGGAATTATAGGATGAGCACCATTCAAAAACAACTTTATAGTAGACCTATTAACAAACCATTTATGCATGAAACATTAAAATTATGTATATGCAACATTAGCACTTTATGGAATTTTTCACAAAGTTGTAACTATCTTGCAAGCATTTTAAGACATGTTTAACCTCTTGTTAAACATTCATATATTTCTCTAGAATTTATTATATAATATTCCCATGTCATTGTTCTCCTCTAACTAATTGGCTGATTATTTTGTATCTTTGTAATATACTTTATAACAGAAGAAACGTTAGCTTGTAGTGTACCACAAATGATCTACAAGAAAGCATTGCTAAAACGTATAAAACATACAATGTCATATATAGATTTTATGTTCTACTGATTCATATGAAAAATTTGAGATTTCATCTATTTCTCCCTCAATTTACCCATCTCATACCCTAGAGCAAGGGTAGGAAACCTTTGGCATTCCAAATGTTGTAGACTACATCTCCAATAATACTCTTATAGCCATAATGCTGGCAAAGCATCAAGAGGAGATGTGGTCCACATCTGGAGTGACAAAGGTTGCCTACTCCTGCACTGGAGTATTTACACTTTTCTTTGCACTCTGAACTTGCTATTTCCAAAAACTAGATGCCTCCTTTGCATACTATACACTATATGTTTGTTTTCTTTTCTGATCTTCTTATATTGGATGTTAAAAAATGTAAATGAAAATTATTTACAAAAAACAAAATGTGAGATGCGTCCATAGTTTCCATTCATTCTCAGTTTTGCGATTTATTTGACGTTTTAACGTATGCATTGTGAATAAAGCGACCTAGTTATTGCAAATTAAAAAAAACAAACAAGAAATGGGTAAAAAAATAACCTTTCTTATACTTTGCCTCACTGTATCCACACGTTTTCCGCTTTTGTAACAAAAGAACCAGATGCACCTCTACTGTCTTTCCAGCATAGCTCAAAGAGGAAAGCACAAATCCAAAGAGACATAGGCATACCTGCCATGGAATTGCCTCCATGTCTGCCAACCTGTCAGGGGAGCGTGTAAAAATGGTGTAAATTAATTAACATCAGACCTCTTGTAGCTGTTCATTTCTGTAAACAAACATTTTAATATGCAGTAATTAATTAAATCTGACACGCTGCCTCCCGCCTTTCGCCATGGATCTATTTTTCAAATTTGATTCATATTTTTCTCCAGCATTTAAGTGGATTTGGGGGGGAAGACAATTTTCAAAGGACAAAAGTTTCAGGTTCAAATTTCATTGTAAACGGTGTTATCATTTACACAAAATATGTTTCTATGCCCAGTCAGCATTTGGTAGGATTACTGTATAATTTAGGAACAAAGAAGCAAAAATTCACAAACGGAATATAATGCTGACTGGAGATAAAGACGCAGGCACCAAAGCATCCAGTGGTATGGAACAACGTAACCAGAGGGAGACCACTAAATATCTGAAGTAACAGAAAGTATCAACACAAAAATAAACTGACTCCTAATAATAATAAATACCGAACTAGCCTTATAAGGCTACACCCATGCCTAAGTAAGTGAGGAGATAAAGTTACTAAACACCTAATTCTGCAATATTCATATAGGCTTTATTAGTCCTGGCCCTTTAATGCATAGGGTGTTGGTAAATCTCTCCTTAGTACCTAAGCACCAGAAAAAGTGCCAAAGGGAGAAAGGTCACTGTCTAAAAGATTGGCAGCCCTAATAATCAAACGTAGACAGACGGATAAAGTAAAATAAAAAAAAGAAAGCTTCTCTCCTTGTGAGACTTACTAGATAGGCATAGAAGAAAAAATGTAAATCATAACAAACTCCCATGCCTAGGTAAGTGAGGAGATGAAGTGCTAAACACCTAAGTCTGCAATATACATATAGGTATAGACTTATTCTATTGAAAACAGACTTGTGTCAATCAAGTTCAGCCTTTGTCACATCTGTTTTGCTATGGATCCAAAAGAAGGCAAACAAAACTGTTTAAAGCGCATTCCAATTTTGCAACAAACTAAGAAAAAAAAACCTTCTAGACACTAGAATGACAGTCACATTTCTCTTTGGATCAAGAAGCTGTTACCCCATATATTACATATTATATCCCTAAATATTTTGTTTTGTGAGAATTCCTTTCATTCACAGTTTAAATATCTGTACAGATCATGATGATTTTTACATCTTTATTGTTTTTACTATAAAAGCCATTTAGTTTGGCTTAGGCTACATGGGTGAATTTGTCTCCTATGTATAGTCTTGTCAATGAATAGATTTCCAGATAATGATTTGTATTGGCACCAAACATATTTGTATAATGTTATCATATGTCCCATGAGGTGCCATTTTTCAAAACTAAACAGATTTAAATTATCAGGGATAACTTCATAACTAGAATCTTCCATTCCACTTACTAATTTTGTAGCCAGCCTAAGCACTTTTCCTAGTGCCATAATATCCGTCTTTAGAACAGGTGCACAAATTGCACTGCATATTCAAGTTCTGGTCTTATCATTGATTTATAAAGAGGCAAAATTATGTTTCCATCCCAAGAATGAATGCCCCTTTTCAGGCATGAGAATACATTACTGGCCTTAGCAACTGCTGATTGACATTGCACATTGTTGTCTACGTTGATGTATACAATTATTCCCAATCCTTCTAATCTGTTGTTTTCCCCAACTCACTACTATTTAGGATGTAAGTTGCTCCTGCATTTCTTACTTCAAAGTGCATAATTTTGCATCTATTCAAATGTATCTGCCATTTGAGTACCCAGTCCCATTATCTATATAAATCCCCCTGCAGCGAAGTAATATATTTTTCACATTGTATTGCCTTATCTTGCTTTGTGTCATCTGCAAACACTGATACATGGCTTTCAATGCCTATTTCAAGATCATTTATAAATAGATTGAATAGAAGTGTCTCAGAACAGACACCTAAGGGACACCACTTACTGCTTTTGTCCAGCTTGAAAATTTACCATTAATGACAACTCGTTGTACTCTATCTTTAGACCAATGTTCTATCCAAGAATTATCATGTAGACCAATTCCTTTTAATTTGAACAATATTGAACTCCTTGGCAAAATCCAAGTAGATCCCATTCACTGCAGCACCATGATCTAAATACCTCTGCTTACTTCTTCGTAGAATGAATTGATCTATGTATGCTGATCTCTGCTAATGATATTGTTGTTCCCAATATATATATATATATACACACACTGATCAGCCACAACATTAAAACTAAAACAAACAAAAAGGTGACAATTTACATATGTAAAAAATGAGAGCAACTTATGATATATATCTTTAAAGAAAGGAGAAAAGAACAAATAATAGTGCAGTACAATAAGAATTGTACAAATATAGGGTCAGGAATATATGTTTGTGTTCATGACCCTATATTGTTCCTTTAACTCATGCAAGTTGCAAGGAGGGCCTTCGTGGATCGGAATTGTTGTTCCAGCACGTCCAACAGATGCTCAATGAGATTAGGATCTAAAGAATTTGGAGGCCAAGGCAACACCTTGTTCTCTTTGTCACATTCCTAAAACCATTCCTGAACCATGTTTGCAGAGTGGCAGGGTGCATTATTCTGCTGAAAGAAACCACTGCCATCAAGGAATACCATTACCATGAAGGGGTGTACTTAGTCTGCAACAATATCTAGTTAGGTGGTATGTGTCACAGTAACATCCAGCTGAATGTCAAGACCCAAGGTTTCCCAGCAGAACATTGCCCAGAGCATTACACTGCCTCTGCTGGCCCGACTTCTTCCTAGGTACATCCTATTGTGATCTCTTCCCCAGGTAAATGACGCACACACACCCAGCCATCCACCTGATCTAAACAAAAATGGGAAACATCAGACTAGGCAGCCTTCTTCCCTTGCTCCATGGTCCAGTTCTGATGCTCACATCCTAACTGAAGGCACTTTCGTCAGTAGACAAGGGTCCAGGGCCATCTTTAACGCAGGGCAAATGGGGCGGCTGCCCCGGGCCCAGTTACTCCTGGGGGGCCCCAGAGCAGATGCCTCGTGGGCCCTGCTACCCGCGATTTATTTGAGCAGTCCCCGTGGTCCCCGCACTGGCCTGCACAGTAAGGAGGCCCACCAGGTGGCCATGCGGGAGGATGAAGGCAGTGAGGAGGAGGCCAGGCCAAGAGTGCAAGAGCCTAGCTCCCAATTGCCTCAGCCTGCCACTGGATGGCAGGAAAACCAACCTCCAGTTAAAGGTAAGCACCTGGAGGGTAAATGTTTCATTTGTGTGTGTCAGTATTTCTGTGTGTGTGTTAGTATGCCTGTCAGTGTGTTTGCCTGTTTTTGTCAGTATGCCTGTCAGGTTTGTGTGTGTGTGTGTGTGTGTGTGTGTGTGTGTGTGTGTGTGTGCATGTGTGTATGTCAGCATGTCTGTGTCTGTTTGTGTCAGTATGTCTGTGTGTCAGTATGTCTGTGTGTTAGTATGTCTTTCAGTGTGTGTCAGTATGTCTGTCTAGTGGTGTGTGTGTGTCTGTGTGAGTCAGTATGTCTGTCAATGTGTGTGTGTGTTAGTATGTCTGTCTGTTGGTGTGTGTGTGTGTGTCTGTATGAGTCAGTATGTCTGTCAATGTGTAAATCAGTATGTGTATCTGTGTGTCAATATGCCTGTCAGTGTGTGTGTGTGTGTGTGTGCTTGTGTGTGTCAGTATGTCTATCAGGGTGTGTCAGTATGTCTGTCAGTGTGCGTGTGTCAGTATGCCTGTCAGTGTGTGTGTGTGTCAGCATGTATGTGTCTCTGTCAGTATGTATGTCTGTGTGTCAGTGTGTCTTTCAGTGTGTGTTAGTATGTCTGTCTGTTGATGTGTGTGTGTGTATGTCTGTCTGTGTATGTCTGTATATATGTGTCTGTGTGTGTATATGTGTGTGTTTGTATGTATGTCTCTGTATGTATGTGTGTTTGTATGTGTGTGTGTCTTTGTATGTGTGTGTCTGTATAAATGTGTCTGTGTGTGTTTGTATGTATATGTCTGTATTTATGTATGTGTGTTTGTATGTATGTGTGTGTGTATACAGTGGCGTACATACAAGGGTCACAGGAATCGCAGCTGCGACCAGGTGCTCACTGCCCCGTGTTGCGGCCCTGGCCTGTACAGTGTAACCGCCGTGGGGAGGGTCACGGATCAGTTTTTGCACCGGGGCCCCATGGATTGTGTATATGCCACTGGGCACAGGTATTTTTTTGTATTGCTTTTTTATTTTAGAAAGTATTCTTCTGGGGTTTCTGCATGATGCTCTCATTAGCGAGATTTCTTGCACTTTAGACAGCCACAGTGCCCCTTTAGTATATCCATTATTTTTGGAAGGAATTTAGGTAAAACTATTGACTGTGGGTGTAATGTGTAAAATATACAGTACTGTACACATTATGCAATCTATTTTAAAATTGTAGATATTTACAATAACATTGTGTGAGTCAGTATGGCTGTCAATTTGTGTGTCTCTGTGAGTCAGTATGTGTGTGTGTTGGTTTATGTGTAATTATATGTGTCTATGTGTGTGTCAGTGTGTCTGTTAATGTGTGTCAGTATATGTGTCTGAGTATCTGTAAGTGTGTCAGTGTGTGTATCTGTATGTTGTCAATATGTGTATTTGTGTCTGTTTGTCTCAGTGTGTGTATATCTGCACGTGTGTCAGTTTGTGTATCTGTGTGTATGAGTATCTGCATGTGGCAGTGTTTGTATCTGTATGTCTGTGTATTTGTATGTGATGTGTGTCAGTGTGTGTACCTGTGTGTCTGTATCTGTGGCAGTCTGTGTATCTGTGTTTCTGTATCTGTGTCAGTGTGTGCATATGTGTCTGTATATCTGCATATGTGTCAGTGTGTATCTGCATGTGTATAAGAGTGTGTGTGTGTGTGTGTGTATCTGCGTGTGTGTTTATGTGGCTGTGTATGTGGATATGTGCATACATCTCAGCATTTAAACACTAACACTACACACAAATACACCCCTGCATTCAAACTTCAACACTACATACAAGCACACTCCTTCATTGAAACGTCAACACTACATACACAAATACCTCTGTGTTAAACACCAAATTATAAACACTCCCTTGCATTCAAAAATCAACATGACTTATAAGTAGGCATGTGCATGGGGAAAATTTTCAGTTCGGCTCGGCATTCCGAAATTCGTGACTTTCGTAATTCAGCACTTCAACACTTCAGCACTTCGAAACTTCAGCACTTCGGAACTTCGGCACTTCGACACTTTGGAAATTCGGCAACTTCGGCACTTCGACACTTCGGAACTTCGGAATTTCAGAACTTCGGCATTTCTGAACTTCGGCACTTCGAGACTTCTCTTGCAGCCGCTTAGTTGATAACTCCCTAATTCCCACGGTATTAGAGAGTTATCTACCAAAAGGCTGAAAGACCTAAATTGGTCTTTCAGCCAAATTTACTAATACTAAGTAAAAATTACCTAGTATTAGTAAATTTTGCCCCTACTCGCTTTACCGCGAGTAGGGGCATGTCTAGTAAACAGTGAGCAGCCTGTGGCTGCTCACTGTTAAAAAAAAAAGGTCCCTCCTCCCGAGCCCCCACCCACGACGTGCGAGTGGGGGCTTTTAAACTAAAGGGGGGACCTATTGCCTTATGTCCTCCCCCCTGGCCCCCACCCGCCGCTCTCGGAATTGGAATGGGGGGGACCTAATGTCCTCCCCCTTGGCCCCCACCGCTGAGCGGTGGGTGGGGGCCCTAAATACTAATAAGGGGGGGACCTAATGTCCTCCTCCCTGGCCCCCACCCCTGAGCGGCGGGTGGGGACCCTAAATATTAATGGGGGGGGGACCTAGGGTCCTCCCCCCAACCCCCACCCCTGAGTGTTGGGTGGGGGGCCCTAAATACTAATAAGGGGGGGACCTAATGTTCTCCCCCTGGCCCCCACCCCTGAGCGGCGGGTGGGGGCCCTAAATACCAATGGGGGGGACCTATTGTTCTCCCCCCGGCCCCCACCCCTGAGCGGCGGTTGGGGGCCCTAAATAAAAAATAATCCCATGCGGTATAGCGAGTAGGGGAATAATTTATTAATACTAAGTAATCTTTACTTAGTATTAGTAAATTTGGCTGAAAGACCAATTTAGGTCTTTCAGCCTTTTAGTAGATAGCTCCCTAATACTGTGGGAATTAGGGAGTTATCTACTTATTCATTCCTTTCATTACATTGACTGGCTAAGTAACTTACATTTTATATGAATGTGTGTTACTTGATTGTTGTAAGTGTTGCAAATGCTTACAGCTGAATCCTGGCTATGTTTGTATACTTTTTATTTAAAATTGTATTCAATGTAACATTCTTCTTCTTTCACTGGGTAAGTATATTAGTACTTAGGCAATACTGTGCTTCAGAACTTCGGCACTTCGGCACTTTGACACTTCGGAACTTCGGCAACTTCGGAACTTCAGCACTTCGGAACTTCGGCACTTCGACACTTTGGAAATTTGGTAATTTCGGAACTTCGGGACCTTGGCAATTCGGCACATCTGTAATTCGGACATTCGGAAGTACCCGAATTTCCCGAAATTTGTCCGAATTCATATTCGGACCGAAACGAATTGCACATGTCTACTTATAAGTGCATGCTTGCATTCTAGCACCAACACCACATACAAACATACTCCTACATACACAAACATTGTACAAGAAAAAAACACACATACATGCAAGCATGGAAAAATGTAGAGCCCCAGCTGTCAAAGCATTGTTGGAGCTGCATGACAGATGGGGATCTACCTTTTGACCACCCTTGCAATAAGTGGCCCAAACAATTCTTGCACCAGGGCTCTCTACTTTAGTACCGCCACTGCATTGGGGTGTAGGGTGTGATTTCATGCCAGTGTGTTGGGTGGGGAGAGGGTCTGGGGGGCCCAAGTTCATGCTTGCCCAGGGACCATTCAATATTAAAGACGGCCCTGCAAGGGTCATCATTGGCACTCTGGCCAATCTCCGGCTAAGCAGACCCATATGCAGCAAACTGTGATGCACTGTGTGTTCTGACATCTTTCTATAATAGAAAGCATTACATTTTTCTGTGTGATCGTGGGATAGGCATAAGCTATCCTAACTATAAGATAAGGCCAGGGACTAATGAAAGTATTTAGAAAATTGGACAGACTAGATGGACCGAATGGTTATTATCTGCCATCACATTCTGTGTTTCTTTATCAGACTAGACGGGCTAGCCTTTCCTCCCCACGTGCATTAATGAGACTTGGCTGCACATGACCCTGACCGGTTCACCAGTTGTCCATCCTTGAATCCCTTTTGGTAGGTAGTAACAAAACATACTGGGAACACCACACAAGACCATTTTGTAGATGCTCTGACCCAGTCGTCAAGCCGTCACTACTTGGCCCTTGTCAAAGTCACTCAGATCTTTCTGCTTGCCCATTTTTGCTGCTTCCAACACATGAAATTCAGGAATGGACTGTTCACTTACTGCCTAATATATCCCGCCCTTGACAGGTGCCATCGTAACGATATAATCAAAGTCATTCACTTCACATGTCAGTGGTTTTAATGTTATATATATAAAAACGAAGAGGGCTACCCTCATCTGAACATGCATACAGTGTAAAAGTGCTGCTGTGGCATCTTATACAACATGCCAACAAGACCTATCCACTAACAAATAGAGGATCTTCCTTATCATTATCAATGATACCAATCAATATCCTCTCGTGCTGGTCTGTGAGATAGACATGTATCCCGTAAACTATGCTGAGCAGAGGTTTATAGGATATATAGTTCAGCTTCTGGCAGTACCTCCTTTCATTTTATTAAATGAGTGGTAAAAGCTAAAAGAAACTATATTTTTTTTGACTGCCCATTCACAGTTTTTACTGTGTTCACCACAGCTAGGAAGGCCAAGCAAAGACAGTGAGTTAAAGCAGGTACCTAAGCAAAGTATGCACATGCACAAAAAATCTTTGTTCTGTAAGAATAGGAACCTCTTCTGATGTTTGAATGAACATGGGCAACTTGCAAGTATGTAAGCATATCCCTGCAGATACACGCAGATTTGGGCATGAAGATAGAGACAGGTAACCTTCCTTGCAACACAACGTATACAACGAGTGCATGTTGTTATGGTGCTTGTAGTTTCACTTTAAATATTTAGATCATGTCCTTTATAAATTAACGGTTCTATTTATATATTATTTTTTTTATCTAGAAAAGGATGCACAGATGTATCTTCTTTCATTAATTCTGTCTGAGTATAAGCAACAATGCACTCATATTTTGATCCTTTTGCTGGGAAACAAGAATTTGGCCTCTGTAATCTACTTCCTGAACACACAAAAAGTGGGAAGACCATCAGCCATAAGAAAAAACAAAATGAAATGCATTAAACAACACAGCATTTTGTTACTACCACTTTGGTTGAGAATACAGAAAATAGGTGTGCTAAGGATGCAACAGAAAATAATAGGTTTATTCTGGGTAAAAGGTTTGATTATTATAATTTCTAAATGTTACAAATAAATGAGGAAAATGCAACAATTTTTTGCCAGCATTAATAATAGATAGTTCATTCCCCTTTGGACAGGAGGTAAAACAACAGAAAATTGGAATGACCCTTCATATCCTAATATCCCAAGTTTTGATTCCAAGCAAAGAAAAACCCAATTGGAAAGGATATGACCAGGAAAAGAATACGGTAAGCCATTTTGCATTACTAATGTCCCAATAGCCAAGCTGAACAGAAAGTAGAGGGAGGGAGGGAGTAAGTCTGAGAACAAAATAATTTAATGGGGATTTCACACTGCAAAAGAAAACTAATTATTATGGGGGAAAAAAGCATTTAAACTACATTGCCTAAATGGATGGCTTCCGAGGCTCACACTTCCTAGCAATAATGCTCGATGAAGGCACAGTCTGAAGATCAACTTACTGTCTTGCAAATACTTTCAACAGGTTAGCAGCAGTCCCACAGGAGAAGGAAAATGGCTCTAGTGGAATGGACTTTGATTCATCAAGCATTGAAGCTCATTGACTTTTATAGGCTTTAAAAAATTGCAAGCCTATCCAGCTACTCAAGGTGAAGAAAACTGCTGACTGCCCTTTATGAGCACCCCAAGAAATTAGTAAAAAACGGTGAATACATTCTTCAGAATCTTCAAATACATTGTAGGCAAAGAGATGGATACATTGGTTGTATGCCAGAAATCTGTATTGAGAGTGCGCTCAGGGAACACTAAGCACAGTACACTTTACAGTAATGATAAGCGGTTATGGTGCTTAGACTGATCCTTTAAGTAAACAAATCATTCTAAATGTAATAATAACGCATATAGAAACATTATACATTTTTATTGAAATGAATACGGTTATACACAAAATACCATTGTTTCAAAAATCCTCCCCAGGTCAAGAACCTTCTACTATCAAAGATATCAATAGATGGTTTTATCCAAAGTTCAGCTGCAAGTACACAATTCCTTGTGGCAGCCCTTTGTATTCTAAGCATTGACACAGCTCCTACTAAGCCTGCTGTTAAAATAACTATTTCCCAGATGCATCTTTGCAGTAAAAATATATTATTTTGCTCTTCTACATCTGCACTAAGACTCTAGGGAATGCTTTGGCATGTAGACATTGTCAAACCTATTCCCTTTCCGGTCTACAACAAAAGAAATTGTAAGTTGCTTCAGTGTGGAAATGTAATCTGGAGCTTCTTAGAATTTAAAAGAGTGTATTACACTAAGCTATACATCTTGATCCTTAATGCTACAAACCTTGCTTTATAGAGATTGCCATGTGTTTAATTAATGGTTCCCCAAAGACAGTCTTTTTAAACCAATGAAGCTCTTTTTCAGATGAATATTTCGAATTGGGTCTTCTCCTGAATGGACCAGTTCACAATCTCTCGACCTTTACACTTTCAATGTTGAGTGCGGATAAAATGAAATTGATTTATACTTCTGGTATTGGATAGATTTATGCTTTTTTGGAATTATATACATTTCTGCATCGCCGACACACCGTGGAGTTGACGAATTTCCAATACTAAAAATGAAAAGATTTAATAACTTGCATGCTTGTCAGCGTGCGTGCCCAGATTTTACGACATATCATTCTTTAGCTAGTATACTTATGACAGTAAGTGGAGATTAGTATTGCAGCCTCTCTATTTCCTAGATTCCAATCATTACCTCTTATCGCCTATAGCAAAATCTTGCTGCATAATTCTATATTCTAAGAGCTGACTCAAAATGTATTTGACCCTAGTCTAATATTAGGTTTAATAATGATGCAATAATGCACTAAGTTTGAAACAATCTCCCATTGCTTCACCCTACAAAAAAAGGACATTTATTTTATAGTCGTATATATGACTACCGTTTTTGGGGTTGTTTGCTAAACAATGTAGTGGAATGAATTTTTTTATGTTTTACCCATGTTTAAGTCAAAATAGCTGTTTTGGATAATTTTTTCCAGCTCATCGATATTGGACTGCATTTTTTAGTTTGTTTGTCAATGTTACCTTAATACACAGTTTAATGGTTCCATTAATATCTGCTGTGAAGGTTTGAATAAGACTGCTGAGAAGACTGAGGAATAGATACAGTAAAATGGGAACAGTGTTTTTGCAGCTTTTACTGACATTTTTTAAACCAAGCAAACAATGATAGTGATTACCCCAAACACCAACACCAAGAAACCGTGAAACACATAAAAAAACTAAAGCAAAAAATTGATGTGGTATGATAAATATAACAATTAATAAAAATAAAATTAGCGGAGTGGTGGTAATTGGCTAGAGTACTTACACTTTGGAATTCTTCCTATTATGGAACCTTACAATTCACATGTAACATCACAGGTATGATGTTCCAAATCTTCCCAATTTTTAATAACTTAAAATGCATATAAACATTACATAATGTAAAACAACAGTACAATTAAAATCATATATTGCACTCACACGCACAAAGCTTTTGTAAGTGGGCAGAAAGATAAGTAGATTGGTCTAAGAGACCTCCAATGTGAAGCAGACAAATATCTCCAGGAATATGCCCAGTCGTCTGTCCACCTGCTTGCTTTGGATTCAGTTTCCTTGCAGTAGGGGAAAAGGCCTTGTTCTAGTTGGTGTAAGATGTCCAGCTGGAGAATATAAAGCCTCAAGATACTTTGCGGTCCCGAGTAGTTTCGTTAGGGAGGACCTTAAAACCAGTATCAAAAGTCCCGCCTTATAAAACCATCCAGTCAGGTATAATGGGCTACTATACCCATCCACTTAATATTTTTGTCTTTCTTTTGTAAAATCCCAGGTTAATCTGGGCCATTGTAATGTAAATTAATAATAGTTAACACAATCAAACTAATGAAAAACTTATTAATGGAAATTAAAATCTAAAAAGTAATAGATTGGGGTGTGAGGAGCGCCTGCCTTGGGATCATGTTTATTGTTTTATCTACTGCACTATTCTTTAATCTCTTCTTCAATATATTTTTTTTCACTCTTCTCCCTTTTCCCCTCTCTTGTTGACCTGTACTCCTATTATATCTCCAAACTCCTTTGAAGAAACTTTCAAGTGCTGGACCAGGAGTGGGGGTTTTCACTCGAACATTCTTGGGAAGGGGTGTCCCTGATGCAGTCTTTATTGCAATTGATTATTCATATGTATGCACACACGAGTCTTAGTGGACTGGATTCGCCATGCAGCCATTCCCAACACCTTGATTTAAGGGGAAAGGTTTTTCTGATGCATCGACCAGTTTATGGGATCACATCAGTTTCCAGATGTTATTTTTGACATTATGTAATATGTTGTCCTGATTTTGCATTGGAGACCTGTGAGTCTCAAGCTGTTCTCTTTATTTCTTTTATACTGTGAAATATTATCCCTAAATCAATCCAAACAGATTTAAAAAAAAACAAAAAACTAAAAAGTACACTGAATTAGGGACCAAATTGACAATCTGATCCAATATCTACTAAACTTTTAAGCTGAGGTATTGTAGGGAAAAATCATGGGCAAACTTCAAAATGGACAGTGTAGTTCACAGTTAAAGCAATTTAAAAAAATGTTCTATAAATAAAGAGCTTTTGAATTGGGTTTTGAAGGAAAAATGGAGATTACCAACAACCGTTTTATGAATGCAGGAATTAATAAAGTTAGTCTAGAAACAACTACTTGTTAATGTAGTGGTTATGGTGCTATTAGGTTGCAGATGTCATCCCCTGATTCCTAGCTAAATAATTTTCTAACAGTTTGGCCAAAACTAGTGGGTCCCGAGGTACCCGTAGCCAGGGCCCCAACTCCCTGGAATTACAATTCCGTAACTTTCACTTTAACACTATCAGTTTAATCCATTTTAAAGTCATTCATTTTCATATGTTAATATCATTACTCACTGAGACTTACTTTAGGAGAGTTTGAGAATATCAGTGACTAATAAATTGCATAGTGTTCCATTTATCGGGATCTGCAAGTTATCCTGACAAATTTAAAGTGAAATTATGAGCTTAATAAATAACCAACCACTCAGTTCTGCGCCCAAGAAGGTTATTCATAAATGATTTGCTGACATTTGCCAAAAGTAGATTATTAAAAACACTATAATCTTCGGAAACCTGTGGGAATCCCTCTCAATCTTGGTCTCATTCCCATTGAGTCAGACGACATCCTAAAACAAGTCCCAACTGGAATCATTGGAAGTTTGAAGAAGCCCAAAAATGTCCACCCTATTGTCATTTAACCAAACTCTCCTCTAATGTTCCCCAAGTAACTCCAGGTTTAAGGAACACTAAAACTTACAGGGAATTCTTGATGAAGGTTAGATAACGATTCTTAAAAGTAAGCAACGAAAAGACAACAGGTGTAAAGTGGACCTGATATGCACATAATTTATTTTTAAGGCAATAAGATCATTTCATAATAAGATTAAATAGGGTGAAGGTCAGTTAGGATTGTTCACTAAATAATATCAGTACTGAAACAAGTTGTCCGTTGTTTGCTTAACATACTCAAACATTACAGTGTCCTAGACGGATTTTAATTTTGATAAATAAGCCTTATAGTAGACACAATTTGAATTTCCTATTTAAAGGATAGTTTAAATGTAGTCGAGCTCTGTTTAACTACAATACCCAGAATCCTCTGCACAGTCACTAACTAGTTTTGGGCCGGTGCCATCCATTATTTATTATCAAATAAATGAGTCTGTAAGGATATAGCGTGCAGATTTCTCCAGCTCCGTGAACCTCTGTAAAACATTTGCTTCTCCAGATATCTGCATTTCTATATATTGCAGGTCTTGCTGGTACCAAATGTGCTACAAGAGTATTTAGAAACAGCATCTCTATAACAACCCATAATAGCTGCACTTTTTTTCCCTCTCAAAGCATCTCTGTTTATTTCCCTAGCAGAATGAAATGCAGATGTATATATACTGAGACAATATTTCCCTCTCTCTCTCTTTCCCATCTGCCAGAGAATAGATTTTAATCTTTAATCCATGAGCATTCAGTGAACACCAGCGAATTGCAAATTACAGATGTTTTACTGTCTTTTGCATTTTTAGATTCTTCCCTTCCCACTGTCACTCAGTGTCGTTCGCGCATAGTCTCGTCTTCAGCATTCATCTGATGCCACCAACTATCACAGGAGCCATATGACACTGTCATCGTTTGGTAATTAAACCTTTACTCACTCTAAATACGCAGAGCAGGAATTGCTGCAGTTAACTCCTCGCTATCACCATGCTGTATGATTTGCAGTCTGTTCCCGTTTTATTCTATCTTAATTGTTTAGTTACCGTCTATACTTTGCATTGTGATCACTCAACTTAAAATACTTTGCAATCCTCTAATGCTTTATCTAGTTTAACAGCTAAAATGTAACTTTTTTTTCTCATTAATCTTAATGTTCTTATGTATAAAAAAATGTTAGAATGCAATCTTGTTTTAATATTTTTATTATTATTTTATTAGGTAACAATTAAAAAAATAAATTAATTAATAAACAAGCAAAACATTCCAGAAAGGTATTTGAGTGTAAATGTTACCAATCCCGTCATAATCCCTACTTAAAAATGTACTTTTAATTTTGCACTGCAGACATGTGTTTTTCTTTTTTAATTTTCTTTGAACTTTTCGAATATAAGAGCATTAAGTACTATATCAAAATTCTTCTTTCCAAATTTTGGGAACCTTATGTCAGTTTTAGACGACCAGTTCCGCTTCTTCTATATATTTCTCTTTTTAAAGGAACAATTGCTCAAGTCTTTTTTCTAAGTGTCATATTCAATAATAAAAATAATATCAAAGTAAAAATAAGGATACATTGAGATGTAGTGCACCTTTGTGAACTCCCCTGCTCGCATGAAACATAACTGGTGAAAATAGGCCACAGCTTTTACTAAACATATTTCATCAATAAATAACATCAATTAACGTAATATATCCATATAACTTAGAACATCAATCGTAACATAGTTATGTTACCCGTCCTTGCCAACCTATTAGCCACAATACCGGGACTCTCCTGGTTGCTTGCCCTCCACTCTCGTTCCAACCAACACTGGCCCCAAAACCTGGCCTATCACCAACACCATGCTAACCACTAGCCGGCCTGAATATAAGAGACTTACGCACTATATCAAAATTCTTGCTTACAAAATTTCAGAGACCTAAGGTAAGATTTCTTTGACCACTTTCACACCTTCTACATATTTCTCTTTTTGAGGAACAATTGCTCAAGTCTATTTCTTCTCTGTGTCATATGCAACAATCAAAATAATACCAAAATAAAAAGAAGGATACGTTGAGATTTTCTCTTGCGTCGAAGAGTATTGAAGGGTGAATATATGTTATTATTCCCCAACTCAACAGTACACATTTAATTAACCGTATGAGGATAAATAGCTTGGCTGACACTGCTAGGAGATAAACCTTGCAACCTCATGTTGAAGTTGCAGCATCATTCATTAAATGGCATGAGTTTGTTTGCCAGACTGGACATAAGTGGAACTGTAAGATGTAACAGGCAGTACAGCTTTGTTCAATTTCCAATTCTCCATATGATGTCTACTCTACTGCTGTTTAATACTGATCCAATGCCGGTCTTTACAAGAAAAGCTAAATGCATTGCATTTATTGGTATCAGCAAACATAACTTAGATCTCATAGCTCCCAAGCATTCTTTTTTAAGATCCAAATACACATCCCTCTTCTCTCTGGGAAGCGAAATATCTAGCCTTTGCATATACAAGGTTGATAAGGAATGGGTTATTTATGTTATGCTTGACTGAGATTTATTTCATATATAAATAAGTTGCCTACAGATTCATCATACCAGGTGACGTCCAATGCAATTTGCGAGATTTCAGTCCAAAGCCCCATTTACAAAAAAATGAAAGACATTAAGTATAATAATAATAATTAGATAAATACAAACACAAAACTGAGCAAGGGGTAGTCAGGATTAAGGCCAACATCCACCCCCCCTCCCCCCCGCATGTATGTAAAGAGGTATTTGCTCTACCCCAGGTGTTTAGTGAGGTGTTTAGTTTTCATGAGGAGTTAAAACTAGGATTAAGGTTAAGGAGTCCTCAGGTTTAAGCTTTGAATGATTACATTTGGGATTAAGGAAAGGGTTTGTTTTAGATTTTGGAAACAGTTAAATTTAGGGTTAGGGAAACAGGGTGTTTAGGGCATGTGGCATTTAAATGGTGATTTGCAAAATTCTCAACTTTTGTCTTCTGTAGTCAAGCCAAGCTGTTATGATTGATAGTATGGCTGCATGAGCTATTATGTGTATACAGTGAGCATCCCACAATGCGGTCCAAGCTCCTCCTGCATTTCCTGTGTGAGAGGCTGTTAGTGGGCAGATGGGACATGATCCATTCCACTTCCTGTCCAGCCTCACACACAGACACTGGAAGGGCTGGGACAGGAATTGTGCAAGTTTTACACCATTTATAAGTGTTCCTCCAGCTCTGCTATTAAGGCTGACTGGACTACAGAGGGCACTGGCCAAGGCTCCTGGTAATTATATCTCCCCAACAGCTCTCGTAAGCTCGAAAAAAAGCACTTTATAAGTGCTGAAAACATGTGCTCTAGGTGCCTACTCTGCCAAATGGGAAATCTGACCCTAACTTCAGGCTCCTCATAGTGGACATGAGTAAACTGTAGTATATATATTTAGTGTTTAAAACATTTACATACCTCCCAAGCGTTCCTTTTTAGGATATACAGTGCCTATTTTGGGCCCAAATGCCTCTGTCCCTCTTTTATCTCCATACTGTTGGTGTGTCTGAGTGTGTCAGAGAACCCCACAACAATAATACCTGCAGTAATGCCTCTTTTGTTTGTGTAAATAAGATACATTGTTCTTCTTGTAAATTACATTTTAGTTGCAAAAATATTAGTGATTACCTCAAAGTTATCAGAACAACCCTGCTTCTGGTCACATCTCAAGCACACCCAGAAATTCAAGTGTCCCTCTTGTGCTACATCTTCAACAAAAATTAATGGTCTTCAACATAAATATTCATGCACGTGCATATAACCATCCTGGTTAGCAACACATGTTTCAAGTTGGTGGGTTTTTTAAACTTTTTTAACATGGACCCAAATTACATATATGGTATCAGCTGGATGACCCATTCTGAAATTGTATCATACATCAATTGTATCATAGCTCTGTTACAAATTTTTCAACTTGCCTTCAATAGATACATCCAGGTGTCAAAGCAATTTCCATTTCTCTAAAGAAGTCAATGCCGTTATAGGAAACATGTGAGCAGTTGCCTGGACAATGACTAATTCACTGTGTCTGTTCCAATCAGTGAGGACATATTAAAGTGTATTAAGGACCAAATTTTGTGTTCTGATGGAACACTTAGGAACCACTCTTGATGGACATCTTTACCTTAGATTAGAACCAAAGTGAACTCAACGGTTGCTGGTTGTTTTTAATTGTCTCATCTGTGAATGCAGAGAACCTTTCCACTAATCCAGCTATGCAAGCATAGTCTGATACATGAAAATAGAATATCATGGTGTGAATTTACAGAGGGCCTCTTTAATGGCATATCCTGATTCACAGTGTGCATTTTTTAATATATAAAAAAATACTTTTATTATAGAACATATAATTATAGGTGCTGTTTTCCTTGCTTGAGTGCATGGATGAAAATTAATGACCTGACAAAAAAATGCCCACATAAAATAGGTACATTTATTGCGCAAGTTGAACAGAACCCACTAAGAAGGTTTTTTAAAGCAAGTTTTATTTCTGTGCTTTTGAAATTATTTAAGTAAACTCAAGAGTGTTGGCCACTATAAACAGTTATTACATTACTATATATCCAACCGTCACAGTTGCATAGTAAATGTATGTTTATATATCAGCAAAGCTGGATTCCATTCCCCATCATACAGACCACACATATTATGAACCCAGTGCAGTTTTGTATCCAAAACACGAACATACTTTCATTTCTAAAATGATTAAAGTAAAAAAAGAAATAAACTAATTCATGCAAGGATGCATAAATGGAAAAAAATAAAAAAGAACAAATAAAATGGATTTTAAAATGTGCCCGGGCCACAAAACATGATTGTATTCTTGAAATTCCATATTCATTAAGAGAATTAACCACGGGCCGATAAATATAGCTGTAATAAGGAAGCGAAATCTTATATACGTGTGATATGAGGACTGCTATCTTCATAAAAAATGTCCCCAAACAAAGAGTGAGCGTTAAGGGACAGCAGCAATATTCAATTTCCTTAGTATTACTGTGTTACATGTAGTGGCCAAACAAATTACGAAGAATGGCCATTTTTTGCCCCATTAATTGTTGAAAAAAAATCTTTTTATAACTTGTTCACATTCACAACAGTCAGCTGTTCACCCTGGAATAAGAGCCCTGGTTATGATAGACTTGTCTACATTTAAGAAACTTGTCTCTGTTTTATAGACTTCTAGTTCACGTTTAAATACACAAATCACAACGAAGTACGTTTCCAGTGAACACACATGTAACCAGAAGTATCTCATATGAAAGATCATTATACTCAGATAGTGAATATATATATAATATAATAAGTGCTGTGCAAACATCCTAACAAACAAACAGGATTATTCGTAAACTTTGAATTGTAGGGAATTTATCAGAAAATAGCAAATTTAAAGTCAAAATAGCCAAACTGAATATATAGGTGGCTCAAAGAATTTATTTCTATTTGGGGTATTTTAGCCTCAAAATTTGACATTTCTTGTATAGTGTAAAGTGTTTCATTTTTCTCTCTTTCTTGTTAAATTAGTAAATTCATACAAATCATGCTGGGAATTCAGACCTTAAAGCAGTTTAAAAATTAGATCATTTGTTGTGTCACGTTTAATTTATTATTTTTTTTTTATTATTTATTTAGGTTTTTTTTAAAAGAACTAAAAAAAAAAATTCTCATTCTCAATATCCCAGGATTTTTTAATACATTTTTAACTTAGTAACTATGTTTTTGTGAGTTGTAAATTATGCAATAAGATGTAGAAATCCACATATCTATCCTGTGATGGGGTACCTGCCTCTAGGCTGCCTGTCAATCATCCTTATTGTCTTTTTTGAAACAATGTTTCTGTTCTCTATTATTTGCAATAAGTGCCCTGGCTATGCCTCGACTAAACTGGATTGTGATGTCACTTGCTAGATCTGTAATATGTATTTTAAAATAAAACAGCATGTATTACATGTAAATGCATTACCGCAAGTTATTGGTGATTTAAAAGAATGTAAAAAAAGTTCTGCTTTAAAATGTATGCTCTTTTGTTAACAGCACCAGTTAAGCTACAAAGGAGTAAGTGGCAACTTATTGCAGTAATTTCCTCTAAATTCTATGCTGATCTTTATCCATATTCTATGACATAATCCGGATCATGGGACAGGGAGCCCAGGGTTCTAGTAAACGTTCGGTTCACACTACTTTTGTCTGTACAATGTTGTACTATGCTTTGTTTTCGCAAGGCACATAGGACTCAATTTGTGATGGTCTAACTGAGGGCAGGGTTGTTTATGTTTTATGTGAATTATGTCTCTCTCCCTCTTTGCTTGCCCACTCAAGGCATGCCATTGTGAGTGGTATGATGTCATTCCCCATATTGCCAATCTCACCGATAACAAACCATTGTCATTTTGCTTGTGCTTAATGCTAGATGCATGATTGTCTCCATAAATGCAAAAAACCTTTTACACTATAGCATCACCATTCATTTATCGATTGTGCAATTGCACAGCAGTACATCTCCCAGATACTAGTGTTCACAAATGTGTAATATGTATCAGAGATAGACAGCCTATAAGCAGTTTACCCACAGCTGACATTACATTCATTGAAAATGCACCCAGACCACTTCTGCCTATTGGAGTGGTCTGGGTGCCAACTCCCACTATGCTTAACCCTGCAAGTGTAATTATTGCAGTTTTCATAAACTGCAATATTTACCTTGCAGGGTTAAGTCCTCCTCTAGTGACTGTCTACTATAGAACATGAAAAGTGTGTAATAACGACGCTGGACGTCCTCACGCTATGTGAGGACCTCCAGCGTTGCCAAAATCCCCATAGGAAAGCATTGAAAGCATGCCACCAAACCACCAGGGAACGCAATCTCCCCCTCCCTGGCCAGGTAAGAAGCAGGGAGGGGGGAGTAAAATAAAATGTTTGAAAAAAATTCATTTTTTTTTAATGTTTAAAAAATTTAAAAGCCCCCCCTATTTTACACATTTTACATGCATACACAAACACACTGCATTCACTATACACACACACACTCTCCATTCATTATATACACACTACATCCACTATACACACACTACATGTACTACACAAACACACACTACACATTCACCATACACACTGCATCTAATACACACAAACAGCCTTCACTATACACACTCTGCATTCACTATACACACACTACATCCACTACCCAAACACACACTCTGTCTTTACTATACAAACACACTGCATTCACTACACAAACATCCACTACATCCACTACACAAACACACACTATGCATTCACTACACACACACACATCTACTACACAAACACACACTCTGCATTCACTATAAACACTGCATCTAATACACACAAACACTGCATCCACTACACAAACACACACTCTGCATTCACTATACACACTGCATCTAATACACACAAACACTACATCCACTACACAAACACACACTCTGTATCTAATATACACCTCATACATTTCACAAATGTAAAATCTGCATCCACTATACACACTTCATCCATCACATACACACATAGAAACATAGAAACATAAAATGTGACGGCAGATAAGAACCATTCGGCCCATCTAGTCTGCCCAATTTTCTAAATACTTTCATTACTCCCTAGTCTTATCTTATAGTTAGGATAGCCTTATGCCTATCCCACGCATGCTTAAACTCCTTTACTGTGTTAACCTCTACCACTTCAGCTGGAAGGCTATTCCATGCATCCACTACCCTCTCAGTAAAGTAATACTTCCTGATATTATTTTTAAACCTTTGTCACTCTAATTTAAGACTATGTCCTCTTGTTGTGGTAGTTTTTCTTCTTTTAAATATAGTCTCCTCCTTTACTGTGTTGATTCCCTTTATATATTTAAATGTTTCTATCATATCCCCCCTGTCTCGTCTTTCCTCCAAGCTATACATGTTAAGATCCTTTAACCTTTCCTGGTAAGTTTTATCCCGCAATCCATGAACCAGTTTAGTAGCCCTTCTCTGAACCCTCTCTAAGGTATCAATATCCTTCTGAAGATACGGTCTCCAGTACTGTGTACAATACTCCAAGTGAGGTCTCACCAGTGTTCTGTACAATGGCATGAGCACTTCCCTCTTTCTACTGCTAATACCTCTCCCTATACAACCAAGCATTCTGCTAGCATTTCCTGCTGCTCTATTACATTGTCTGCCTACCTTTAAGTCATCAGAAATAATCACCCCTAAATCCCTTTCCTCATATGTTGAGGTTAGGACTCTATCAAATATTCTGTACTCTGCCCTTGGGTTTTTACGTCCAAGATGCATTATCTTGCACTTATCCACATTAAATGTCAGTTGCCACAATTCTGACCATTTTTCTAGTTTACCTAAATCATTTGTCATTTGGCTTATCCCTCCTGGAACATCAACCCTGTTACATATCTTAGTATCATCAGCAAAAAGACATACCTTACCATCAAGACCTTCTGCAATATCACTAATAAAAATATTAAAGAGAATGGGTCCAAGTACAGATCCCTGAGGTACCCCACTGGTGACAAGTCCAAGCTTCGAATATATTCCATTAACTACAACCCTCTGTTGCCTGTCACTCAGCCACTGCCTTACCCATTCAACAATATTGGAATCCAAACTTAAAGATTGCAGTTTATTGATAAGCCTTCTATGTGCAACAGTGTCAAAAGCCTTACTGAAATCTAGGTAAGCAATGTCTACTGCACCACCCTGATCTATAATTTTAGTTACCCAATCAAAAAAATCAATAAGATTAGTTTGGCATGATCTCCCTGAAGTAAACCCATGTTGTCTCTGATCTTGAAATCCATGTGTTTTTAGATGTTCCTCAATCCTATCCTTTAACATGGTTTCCATCAACACACACACACCGCATCCACTTTACACACATTTTACATCAACTATGTACACCACAATCAGTACACACACTATGGGCGGTAATGTGGGCAGATTTGGAGGCAGGCCCAGGGGGCCCAAATCTTGAGCTCTGTCAGGGGCCCTAACATTTCTGATGGCAGCCCTGTAGGGAGAGGCAAAGATATTATGAAAACTCCTAGAAAGTGACTGTAAACGTTTAAATAGAACACCTGAGTGGCATTGAAAATTAAAGGGACGCTACAGTCACCAGAACCATGACAGCTTAATGGTTTTTTTCAGAGAAAAAAACACCTCTAGATGCTACCTAGTAACAACTGTAGGTGCCATCAATCGGACGGCCACTACAGGAGCTTCCTATTTCAGTACTGCATTGTGTGCAGCACCTGCAGCACCTGTTGTTTGTTTTAATCCATCTCTATGACAAGCTAATTGGCACAGTGCAGCATTTTGCTGCGCATTCGCAATAGCCTTCCAATAGTTTCCTATGGGTAAGCATTGGATTGCCAAAGATTATCGAGACTGATGACCTCAGCCATGGAGGCAGAGTCAGCTGCAGGTAGATCAGCACAGCAATGAAGAAACGGTAAGTAAACTACCTTTTATCTCCACAGAGAGTGGGGCAGTCACATAAACATGTACTCCATCACTATAGGGCATGGAATACATGTTTGTTTATTCCTACCATTATAGTATTCCTTTAAATGCATATTTTGAAGCCCAATTTCCAAAAGGTATATAACAAATCAGCTTAACGCTTTGAGAAGCAGTGAGTATGCAGCATGTTCCTCATTCCTTAATGCTTCAAGATAAATATGACCCATACTTGAATGCTAAACATCTACCCTGTTTCTCCTAAAGTATCATGTCCCAAAAAATTGCATGTTACACTTTCCTAAACAGTTAAATATAACTTTATTAATATAGGGCACAGGGTCAAATAAAGCATTTTCATATCAGATTTATATCATAAATGCAAATAAATCAGTAAGTGGCTGCAATGATATATATATATTACCATTTTTTTGAACATGCATGATTTGTTGGTTTGTTGTTTTTTTTAATATATTTATCTATTTTGCTGCATCCTCATAATGTTTCCTTATGTGCCATTTGCTCGGTCGCCTTGTTAAACCGAAATGTGATGATTCACATTCTAATCGGTTTTACTATCCTATCAGGGCACAGGAAATGAATCCAAGCAAATTACAAATGGCACAAGGAACTCTGCCAAAGTAATTTCTAATTTGTGCTAATCCTTTGCAGACTTCGAGGGCATCTCGTTCGATAGTGGAAAGGTGCCACGTGGAATGATTGAGAAACATGACAATTGACAAGATAGCCAGACGGGCTTGAGCAATATCAGATGTGCGAGAGAAACCAAGACTAACTTACCCTCCTCTTAATGTCCAAAGCAATTAAAATTTGGATGCGCCACATGCTTCCCCTATAAGTCTGCCTACAATCAAGGTGCATCCTGCTTTTTCTGAGGAAAACCCCTTTTATGGGTACATTTAGTGATACCATTTGGATATAATAGTAGCTATAAAATGTATGCCATTAGATATGTGTCAATGATTCAATGAAGAGTTTTTTCTTAAAGGGACACTCCACACACCTAAAACACTTAAACTTTATGTGTGAAGTGTGTGCCTTCTTTTTATCATTTCACAACCAGTGCACTTTCATAAATTAATGTTGTTACACCCCCCCGGCTGTCAATCAAACATCAAATCCTGTTACTTCATGGTTGTTAGCTCAGTGGAGATAAATTTGAGAGGCAGACAATTTTTAGAACACCTACCTTGCAAAGACTTCTCATCAAGCTGGATTGGGAAGTCTGTGATTGGACAGCAACAAAAAGTCTGCGCCGGGAAAAGAAATGGAGGATTTGCAAGCTGTTTTTAAATATACGTCAAAGAAAAAATGCATTATCAAATGCATGCATGTTTTCATTGAGGTTATATCTACTAAATTGTTGAAAAAAATAAAAAATGTTTCTTTCCATTTGAATTTTCTTTTAATATAATATTTATTGGCAAAGTAGCATTCTTGTCTTTTATATAACGACTGTTAACACACAGTTTTAAATTCAACAAAATATTTGCTTTATTTTAGAAAAAAAAACATTAATTTTTAATAAAGACATTGTGCAGACAGGAGATGATTCCCTGTGGGTTCTGAATTTATTAGATACATTATGCACACTATAGCGAAAGAAAGGTACATCTGAATGTTCCTCTTTTGCAGTTTTTATGAAGACTCTAATTTGCATCCTCTATTTATCAGAATCAGTGACTATTAATCTCTCTCTTTCTCTCTCGTTGTCTCTCCTGCCTAGTCCCTGATCTCTAATGCAGTGCTATGAGAATTTAGTTGGCGAATGCATGCATGATTACTAGCATATCGATATGTCCCTGCTATGGAGGAATATCTATCTTTAGGACCCTAATCACTCTATATTTCTTTCTAACTCTTGTGTCTATTTCTTTTATAGTCTAGCGGACATAATTTTTGATGTGGGGTATCCTGTGCTTTGATGTAGAAGCAAGTGATGATCCCTGTTTTGTTTGTAACGTGCTTTGCAATACCTTGTAGTAGTCAAGCCATATTTAGGTTTGTTTGAACCCTGTTCTGTCCTAACCTTCTCTTATATTTACGTTATGCTTAGCAGAGGCGTAACTAGAAACTACAGGGCCCAGGTGCAAAGATTGCCCTGGGCCCTCCCTCCGCCCCTCCATTTGTATAATAAAACACATACAGATACATATCAAGACACACATGCTAATACACAGCCACACAGAATGACACACATTCAGATACACAGAATGAAACTTCTACAGATACAAACACTGACACACATACAGATACACAGACACACAATGACACACACCCGGATACACAGACACACATACATAAAGACACATGCAGATATACATACATAGAATGAGACGCATACAGATACAAACACTGACACACATACAGATACATAGGGGCACACACTTACACACATGCAGACAAACAGATACACATACAGACAAACAGATACCCATACAGACACACATGCAGACACAGATACACATACAGACACATATGCAGACAAACATAAACACATACAGACATACAGAACACACAGACATACATGCAGATACACAGACACACATAGAGACACAAATGCAGATATATAGACACACTTAATGAAAAACATTCAGATACACAGAATGGCACGCATACAGATATAAACTGTGACACACATACAGATACATAGGGGCACACACTGACACACATGCAAACAGATACACATAAAGATACCCATATGTACAAACAGATACACATACAGATCCACATGCAGACAGATACAGACAAAGATACACATACAGACACTTGCAGACACACACACAGATACAGACATTTACACACATACACACTCACATTCTCACACACACACAGACATATAGATACAAACAGACATTCACAAACACGTTCACTCCCACACACACACAGAGACAGACAGACATTCTCACACACACACACACACACACAGATACAGACATTCACACACACATACAGACACACAGACATTCACACATACACATTTACACACACAAGCTGATAAAAATTTTAGTCACCCTTCTGTTTCCTACCTTTAGGTGCAGGAGGGTGACTTCCCTGGGGTCCAGTGGCTGCCTTCGGCTTATGGGAGTCAGAGCTCCCACTCTGACTCCCTCCTCTCCTCCCCAGCGCTCTCCACCCATGCGGCTCTCTTAGCTGGGAGGAAGTGACAGCTTCCTCCAAGCGCCAGCGGGCTCTCTGATGGGGCCTGGTCACACTCTTAAAGTGCCCCAGCACTGACCGGGCCCCAGGTAATTCATTGCCATCGGGTGGCCCCAAGAGCATAGGCCACCCGATGGGCCCCTTCAATGCGGCCCCGGGGGTTGTTCTGCGTGGCCGGGGCCGCACCACCATCTCAGGGGGTGGCCCGGCCCCCTGGAGTGACAGGCCGGTCGCAATTGCGACTCCTGTGACCGTGGTAGTTCTGCCAGTGATTTTAAGCATTCCCTTTTTACCATTAAAAAGTACCTTTTATTGGTTATGCTATAAAAAAAATAATTAACGTTTTGTGCAATCAATACTGCTCGTAAATGTATAGATTTTTTTTTTTTAAATAATTCATGTCTATTCAAAGTTGTGGCTGATTATACAGGGTCCATGGGCTTTACACTAACGTAAAACACACCTCTAAAACTGTATACATTCAGACAATCTTGAATCCCACTAGCAATTCTTTGGGAACATTTTCCAAGTAAGATGCACCTTGCCTGAAAACAATCCACAGACTCACAAATAATGCAATGTGGATGGAGTTTATAAAATTTGCATGCCTTGTCCTGTCTGCTCTGTTTTGTTTTAAGAATGGAATATGTGATGTGCAAGTCACACAAATATTTTGCATTGGAAAACATGGAAAATTTTGGTTTTCAACCTTTTTTTTTGCCCACCTGTAGACGTTATACAAAGAAACAGACAGCTGTGTGTACGGAATTTTTTTATTCATCATTTATTTGTAATGTTTATCATTGTCAAAATCTTTCCAACTAAGATGGATTAAAACAGGAAGACCTGTCTTTATTAATCACTATTGCCCTTCAGAGTGAGGATCGGCAAGAACAAGTTTAGAGTCTAAGTATCTCCCACATCTCGAAACTCTAGCAGAAATGGATTGTTTGTTCAGGAAAGTATAAACAGGGTCCAGGAGTCAGCCCTTGGGGGATCTTGCATTTCCCATTTGTGTTTGTAGGTTTTTATTTGTTACACGGGAACAATGAGAATTGCCCTCAGGAGACCTTCTGCACATACTCCTCAATCTATACAGTATGCAGTAAAATACCAGTCTTTGAACTAGTCTTTCAACCAACGGAAATTTATATCAAATGACAAGAAATGTGTTACAGCACTGACGACTGCAATTTAATTACTGATGAGTAATTATTGTGAGTTTAGAAAATGATCAAAATATTTAGATCTAAATTTAAAAGAAAAATGTCAAGAAAAATTACCGTTGGCAAGTTTTTACATTGGTTATTTTGGTCACAAATCTTGCAAATTTGCTAATTGAGTTACACATGTACTACCCTAAACTGTTTATTGAATAAATCCTAAATATAAACTTAGAAAGGAATGATTGGATTTTTCTCTGTATCAGCACAGATGTTTTCCAATGCTATCAGTTAAAGTGTGTATATATGAGTTATATTGAAGGGTTAAAAATGTATAACGATCGGCGATATTATAAAATAGAATATTTTTTAATGCTGCAGTGCAATATGCAAAAATATATGCTGGCTTACTTTATTTATTTTAGATACAACTCTCGAAACAGAATATGCTCATAATTATTGGCTATTGTGTCTGTAACTTGAACATTTGTATTACAGGTGGTCCTCGTTTTGCAACCTACCTATTTTACGATGGCTCACACTTATGACCAGCCCTCTCACGGGGTGGTAAGTGCGAGCCGTCGTGGGAATTAGAGGGATTTCCTGCTCTGGTGCGTTTATTTATGTTCGGGGAAATTTCCCCGAACATAGACAAGCGCACCAGAGCAGGGAATCCCTTAACTCCTCACTTACCGACCAATTTGTTCTACGACCGGGTCGTAGGAATGGAACCCGGTCGGTAAGTGAGGAGTGTCTGTATGTTTTTTTTATATATATGTCCTGCATTTGTCTCTG
Organism: Pelobates cultripes; assembly: GCA_933207985.1. Classification (NCBI taxonomy): domain Eukaryota; kingdom Metazoa; phylum Chordata; class Amphibia; order Anura; family Pelobatidae; genus Pelobates; species Pelobates cultripes. Next base: position 56,804,051 of record OW240922.1, read on the forward strand.
AATCAAAAACAAGTTCCCTTTTGATCTGCACGTATTGTGTTATAATAAAGGATTATGTTACTTGTTTTTTTATTGTTCCTTCTAACACACTATTAAGTACTGAACATTTATCACTTTTTATTCTGTAACACTTTTCATAAAAATGTGTTTTGTTTCATTTTAATTTCTATTTTGTCCTGTCCACCTGGAACAATAGTTGTTTTTTTGACACGGGTATGGAAATAGATAAATTGACTTATTAGTTGACACATGGAATACAAATAATTAAAAAAAAGTTCCAAAGTTAGGCTAAATTTTATTCTCAAATTAAGATAAAATTTTAAATTAAATCATTGATAGAAAACAGTTTCACGTGTTCTTCAGAAGATTGAAAAGTCAGTAAGAAATAAAAATGTTGTAATTCTCATTTCTTTTCAACACCCTTAAAAGTGGAACTTGATGCAATTTCATTAGTTTGTGTGTGCATGCGTGTGTGTGTGCGTGCGTGTTTGTGAATATATAAAAATAATAAAACACCTACATTTTTTGATTGGTACAGAGTTAGCTAGCAATATTCTGAAGTTCTGTAGACAGCCTGGTGGCAACCACTTGACCCCTTGCTTCTAGCAAATGCAGCCAAACCTGCCCTCAGTCACTGCAAAACCTCATGTTTGAAGTAATTGAGGTTTCCAAGCATTCTGAACTGATAAAATAAGATGAAATAAAACTCAAAGAAAGATCCTTGCGTGTGTTTTTATTATTATTATTTCTGATTAAAGAGGAATTCATTTAATCTCTGCCTCCTGCCAGGGGCTGAGGTGCCGCCATTGAGGTTAACGGTGCGGAAGAATACAAAAAAATTTCATTGAGGAGGATTATAAAACTTACTAGCTGGAACATTAACAGAAGAGTAACTTGTAAAAAATGCAATATTACAATATTCACAAGGACTGTAGAGCGTGGTGGAGCTATAAAATTCAACATTAAAATCTCCTGCAGCCAGGATAACCTAGTTAACAAATATTGTGTGGGGGAACTACTTTTCTACAGATTTGGGGGAGGGGGTACAGAGTGATTCTCTTCCTGGTAGAATTACAATTATTATTTTTTTTCTTGTTCTAATTCTTATAATTTACATCACATCATGCTATAGCAATAGCCACTCTGGAGTTTTGTCGTTCCTAAAAGTTACTGTTTGGTTTTTAGACAAATTAAACTGACTTGCCAGTATAAACTTCTTAGACAGAAAAAGATTAAGATCCTGTGGGGCCTTAGGAAGGTTTGGGGCCCCACCTTTATTCTTTATATAGATATAGTAAATTGGGCCAAGCAAATTCATGGTTCCGGGGCACCTGTCTAACCATTGAGTCCTAGGTAGCTGCCTAGGGTCTCCTTATTGTTAATCCTGCTCTGTTCATTGTTCTATACAGCAGCATACAAATTCGTGTATTTAGCTAATTCTAAGTTCCCTCTGTAGACATTTCTCATCTTCTTAAAGGGATAACCCATGCTCATATATTCCAGGCATAGTTAGTGGTGAAAGGATCTCAGTAGTCCCTCCATAGTCTAATCTGTTCCTTATAAATTTAGGTAGAAGCTCCCTTCTCTACCAACTTCGCGATGGAACATGAGAAAGTTGTTTCTCCCTCTGTTTGTACAAGCACTTATATTATGCGCACACTATACAAGATAACTTATATTGGCTCTCTTTCAGCTTACTATGAGGCAGTAGGCTTATGTATGTGGCAGAGAATAGCTTCATTCATGAAAGCATGTCGTGGATAATTTTTTCATGAAAAAACTGTTGGTAAGCACTGAACTAAAAGTCCCATAAAACTGCACTGAGCAGCAAATTGTAAGATAGTTAAACCTGTCAAGGTTCATCCACTTCCTAGTTTCTTGTACCTAGTAGATTTTCAGTATTTAAAAGTCATTCAGAATCAGAGCAATATGTTTTCTTTTTCATTGTTAATTTTATTTAAGATGCATTATCTCAGTAGTTTGGAGGTTAACTTCCATTGAGTGATCTGTCCAAAATCTTCCTTGTTTTAATGTTCAGCCATGGTGAGTAGAAATCTAATCCTAGTGATGGTGCCATAGTGATGGACCCTCCAATTTAAGAGTGTCAAGTAACTTTGAGTCCTACTAGAGTGCAACTTGACCTTTGAGCCCTTAATAGTGTAGTGTAGTGTAAGTCCTTAGGTGTATAGTTAAAAATATATGGATGTTTGTGATTGATTAATTACTCTTCCTTACCTTCTAACAGAAAAAGAGATACTTTCCTCAAAGCATTATGCATGTATTGTATTTGAATATCTGTCTGTAATTGTATTTTTAATACATAATGGAAAAAAAATATATATATCCTTTAGAATTTACAGAAAAAAATATACACAAGGAGTAATCTCTGAAAATAGTTTCTATAGCAAAGAAAGCAGATTCTGGTGTAATAATTCTTTCTAAATATAACATACTAACATGGTTATTTACTGAAATGAGAATTTAACTGATTCAACTGCTTGAAGTGGTTAAGGTGCCTAGAGTCCATTGGCGCTGGGCATCACTTTGAAATTATTTACTCACCATTTAGCAGTGTGATCCCCAGCAGCCCGGCCCCGATTGGCAAGATGGCGATAGCAGTAGTAAGCAGTGATACGCTCAGAGCATAGCTTCACCTCCACCGTATCATAATTGGGGGCCAGGGTGCAGGCTGCCAGGGACAGAGTTTATCTGTAATAACTTTCTATAGAGAAATCATTGATTATCTCAGGCTATATGGGAGATGTTTTTTGATACTTTGCGATACTGCATGTCCCAATTCTACCTTTAAAATGGCTCTCAAGACATACTTCAGGCACCAACATAACTCATTAGTTTTGCTAAATAAAAAATAAAAAGCTGTCTGCAGCACATGCCTCCCAATCATCCTGTTTTTGGTAGGACAGTCACAATTGTCGGGCCCTGTCCCACTGTCCCAATTTTGTTCCCTGGAGTCCTGCATTTGAGGACACCAGGCAGAGAACAGTTCCAAAAAGCATAGCTTAAGTGCATTGTTAGACATATTTGCTCAGGACCTGCACAGACCACTGAAACAGTTCTTCCTGCATGGTCTGCCATTAATTCAGGGAGAACTGTCAACTTTCTGGGCAGGTTTGCCCCTTTTACTCCCATCCCACAGGTATCTGGCTTCTTGGGACACCAATGTTAGGGGGTATGTAACTATAGCCAGGCTCCAAATTATTACAAAACAGTATTAGTTAAGCTACTCACATCACACCACCTCATAGCCAACTGCCCTCTTTTTATTTGAAATACTATACCGATAATAAAAGGGCAGTGATTGGCTATGGTTGTGAAGTCAAGTCGGAAGCTCAGCTCACACTAATCTCTCATTGGCTGATCCGAATAGCCACCCAGAATGCATCTAAGTTGCTTTGTATAAAGAGAAAGCATGAGTGAAGGGTGTTGCTGCAGAAAGCTATACATATTTTTTTTAACCAAAGCCAGAACATTTGAACAGGGAGAAAGTCAAAGCAAGAATATGGGGCCAAAACCTCAAAACCTATGAAATGCACTTTAGTTATGTTGGTGCCCATAGTGTTCTTTTAAAGCAGGGCTGAGAAAACATGATGCTACGCCACCCTTTGGAATGGCAAATCATCATGGAAGATGCGGTTCTACAACATCCAGGGATCTACATTTCACCCGGCACTACTTTAACGCACCATAACCACTACAGTAATCTCTCTCTTTGTATACATAGACAGTTAAAGGAATACTCCACAACCACTGCTGTCCACACAGATTCATTTATCAACACTGTTTAATAACAGTGTCCACTAAGTATGAGCCAATAGAGGGCCAAACTCACTGCTCAAGAGTTCTCAGTTGGCACACAGGGCCAAGGCTATGGGCATCCAGAGGGACCCGGTAAGTTACTAAACCATTCCTAAACAGTTTAATTTTGTGAGGACAGCAGGGCTTGTGGAGTGTTCATTTAACTGTCTATGTTTATAAGCAGCAATTTTCCACAAATGTGAGAGTTTTATAAATTGCCCAATTCTTCCTTGACTGTTATTTAACATAAGAAGATACTTTCAGTGTCACTGGTTGTATGCTCTGATTGCACAACTGATCTCACTGGAGAAATATCTCTGGTCCTGTATTCTGTGCCACTGCAAATGTAAGGTTACCATGCACTGATTGACAAAAAGGTATAGCTTGAGCCCGCACTAACTGCATTAAGGAAATACCCTGTTTCCATGCTTGTCACTGGAGACATACCTTGTCTCACAATTAATATTATCTGAAGACATCGTGGTCAGGAATTAACTACGTGTGGAAAACATGCCCTGATCTAGCGATCTAGCACAAACTATCTCTGGCGACATAGACAATACTTCACTGACTGTCAGTGGGAACATACCCTGATCCTACATTAATGATTTATGATTTGTTTTTTCTGCCACTAATTTAGCTAGTATCATCAATCAGACAATTCGCCAGTTTCACTGCCTCTGTACATGCTTCCCCCTTCATCATTTTTCTTTCTCCATACTCCTTGCTCCTCGGAGGTTCCCATTTTTACAATTCTCTTTGAAACCTGTCCCCGTATGAACTGCTCTCTTTTATTCAGTCATTAAATCCAACTGTCTGATACCTATCATGTATGTTCCCATTAGAATATATTGAAATATATAGTTTTCTAGGGATTAAAGATGTGATTAGAGGGTATAATCTAAAGTTTATATAGTGAAATCCATTTGTTAATTACAGATGGACCCTTGTGACATTATTACAGAGTGCCATATAATTCTCATATACTAAACTTGAATGTGATATATTTTCCAATCAAATTGATCTAATTCTCTGCCAAATCATGACTATGGCTTAATAAAATACATTATCTTCTTCCACCAACCACATGTGACATTATGCTTTGGGTCAGGTGTAGGCAACCTTCGACACTCCAGATGTTGTTGAATACATCACACGTAATGCTCTTACAGCCATAATGCTGGTAAATCATCAGGGGAGATGTAGTCAGGGCCGTCTTTAACGCAGGGCAAATGGGGCCGCTGCCCCGGGCCCAGTTACTCCTGGGGGGCCCCAGAGCAGATGCCTCGTGAGCCCTGCTACCCGCAATTTATTCCCCATGGTCCCCGCACTGGCCTGCACAGTAAGGAGGCCCACCAGGTGGCCCATGCACTAACAGCACGAATGGGACTCTTTTTTTTTGCACCCGGCTCTGAGGACGTGACAGCCGCGAGTCACTTCCTCCCACAGAGATCAGAGCCATGCGGGAGGATGAAGGCAGGGAGGATGAGGCCAGGCCAAGAGTGCAAGAACCTAACTCCCAATTGCCTCAGCCTGCCACTGGATGGCAGGAAAACCAACCTCCAGTTAAAGGGAAGCACCTGGAGGGTGACTAATTGTAAATGTTTCATTTGTGTGTGTCAGTATTTCTGTGTGTGTGTTAGTATGCCTGTTAGTGTGTTTGCCTGTGTTTGTCAGTATGCCTGTCAAGTTTGTGTGTGTGCATGTGTGTGTGTCAGCATGTCTGTGTCTGTTTGTGTCAGTATGTCTGTGTGTCAGTATGTCTGTGTGTTAGTATGTCTTTCAGTGTGTGTCAGTATGTCTGTCTATTGGTGTGTGTGTGTGTCTGTGTGAGTCGGTATGTCTGTCAATGTGTGTGTGTTAGTATGTCTGTCTGTTGGTGTGTGTGTGTGTCTGTGTGAGTCAGTATGTCTGTCAATGTGTAAATCAGTATGTGTATCTGTGTGTCAATATGCCTGTCAGTGTGTGTGTGTGTGTGTGTGTGTGCTTGTGTGTGTCAGTATGTCCATCAGGGTGTGTCAGTATGTCTGTCAGTGTGCGTGTGTCAGTATGCTTGTCAGTGTGTGTGTGTGTGTCAGCATGTATGTGTCTCTGTCAGTATGTATGTCTGTGTGTCAGTGTGTCTTTCAGTGTGTGTTAGTATGTCTGTCTGTTGATCTGTGTGTATGTCTGTCTGTGTATGTCTGTATATATGTGTCTGTGTGTGTATATGTGTGTGTTTGTATGTATGTCTCTGTATGTATGTGTGTTTTTATGTGTGTGTGTGTCTTTGTATGTGTGTGTCTGTATAAATGTGTCTGTGTGTGTTTGTATGTATATGTCTGTATTTATGTATGTGTGTTTGTATGTATGTGTGTGTGTATACAGTGGCGTACATGCAAGGGTCGCAGGAGTCGCAGCTGCAACCAGGTGCTCACTGCCCTGTGTTGCGGCCCTGGCCTGCACAGTGTAACCGCCGTGGGGGGGGGTCACGGATCAGTTTTCATACCAGGGCCCCATGGATTGTGTATATGCCCCTGGTTTTTGTATTGCTTTTTTATTTTAGAATGTATTCTTCTGGTGTTTCTGCATGATGCTCTCGTTAGCGAGATTTCTTGCACTTTAGACAGCCACAGTGCCCCTTTAGTATATCCATTATTTTTGGAAGGAATTTAGGTAAAACTATTGACTGTGGGTGTAATGTGTAAAATATACAGTACTGTACACATTATGCAATCTATTTAAAAATTGTAGATATTTACAATAACATTGTGTGAGTCAGTATGGCTGTCAATGTGTGTGTCTCTGTGAGTCAGTATGTGTGTTGGTTTATGTGTAATTATATGTGTCTGTGTGTGTGTCAGTGTGTCTGTTAATGTGTGTCAGTATATGTGTCTGAGTATCTGTATGTGTGTCAGTGTGTGTATCTGTATGTTGTCAATATGTGTATTTGTGTCTGTTTGTTTCAGTGTGTGTATATGTATCTGTACGTGTGTCAGTTTGTGTATCTGTGTGTATGAGTATCTGCATGTGGCAGTGTTTGTATCTGTGTGTCTGTGTATTTGTATGTGATGTGTGTCAATGTGTGTACCTGTGTGTCTGTATGTGTGTCAGTCTGTGTATCTGTGTTTCTGTATCTGTGTCAGTGTGTGCATATGTGTCTTTATATCTGCATATGTGTCAGTGTGTATCTGCATGTGTTTAAGAGTGTGTGTATCTGCGTGTGTGTTTATGTGGCTGTGTATGTGGATATGTGCATACATCTCAGCATTTAAACACTAACACTACACACAAATACACCCCTGCATTCAAACTTCAACACTACATACAAGCACACTCCTTCATTGAAACGTCAACACTACATACACAAATACCTCTGTGTTAAACACCAAATTATAAACACTCCCTTGCATTCAAAAATCACCATGACTTATAAGTAGGCATGTGCATGGGGAAAATTTTCGGTTCAGTTCGGCTCGGCATTCCGAAATTCGTGACTTTCGCAATTCAGCACTTCAACACTTCAGAACTTCGGAACTTCGGCACTTCAGCACTTCAGAACTTCGGCACTTCGGCACTTCGGCACTTCGACACTTCGACACTTCGGAAATTCTGCAACTTCGGCACTTCAACACTTCGGAACTTCGGAATTTCAGAACTTCGGCATTTCGGCACTTCGAGACTTCACTTGCAGCCGCTTAGTAGATAACTCCCTAATTCTCATGGTATTAGAGAGTTATCTACCAAAAGGCTGAAAGACCTAAATTGGTCTTTCAGCCACATTTACTAATACTAAGTAAAAATTACTTAGTATTAGTACATTTTGCCCCTACTCGCTATACCACGAGTAGGGGCATGTCTAGTAAACAGTGAGCAGCCTGCGGTCCCTCCTCCCGAGCCCCCACCCACGATGTGCGAGTGGGGGCTTTTAAACTAAAGGGGGGACCTATTGCCTAATGTCCTCCTCCCTGGCCCCCACCCCTGAGCGGCGGGTGGGGGCCCTAAATTGGAATGGGGGGAACCTAATGTCCTCCCCCCTAGCCCCCACCCCTGAGCAATGGGTGGGGCCCCTAAATACTAATAAGGGGGGGGACCTAATGTCCTCCCCCCTGGCCCCCACCCCTGAGCGGCGGGTGGGGGCCCTAAATATTAATAAGGGGGGACCTAATGTCCTTCCTCTGGCCCCCACCCCTGAGCGGCGAGTGGGGGCCCTAAATACCAATGGGGAGGACCTATTGTCCTCCCCCTGGCCCCCACCCCTAAGCAGCGGGTGGGGGCCCTAAATAAAAAATAATCCCATGCGGTATAGCGAGTAGGGGAATAATTTACTAATATTAAGTAATCTTTACTTAGTATTAGTAAATTTGTCTGAAAGACCAATTTAGGTCTTTCAGCCTTTTAGTAGATAGCTCCCTAATACTGTGGGAATTAGGGAGTTATCTACTTATTCATTCCTGTCATTACATTGACTGGCTAAGTAACTTACATTTTATATGAATGTGTGTTACTTGATTGTTGTAAGTGTTGTATACTTTTTATTTAAAATTGTATACAATGTAACATTCTTCTTCTTTCACTGGGTAAGTATATTAGTACTTAGGCAATACTGTGCTTCAGAACTTCGGCACTTCGGCAGTTTGACACTTCGGAACTTCGGCAACTTCGGAACTTCAGCACTTCAGCACTTCGGAACTTCGGCACTTCGACACTTCGGAAATTTGGTAATTTCGGAACTTCGGGACCTTGGAAATTCGGCACTTCAGCGATTCGGACATTCGCAAGTACCCAAATGTCAGAATTTCCCGAAATTTGTCCGAATTCATATTCGGACCGAAACGAATTGCACATGTCTACTTATAAGTGCATGCTTGCATTCTAGCACCAACACCACATAAAAAACATACTCCTACATACACAAACATTCTACAAGAAAAAAACACACATACATGCAAGCATGGAAAAATGTAGAGCCCCAGCTGTCAAAGCATTGTTGGAGCTGCATGACAGATGGGGATCTACCTTTTGACCACACTTGCAATAAGTGGCCCAAACAATTCACCAGGGCTCTCTAATTTAGTACCGCCACTGCATTGGGGTGTAGGGTGTGATTTCATGCCAGTGGGTTGGGTGGGTTGGGTGGGGAGAGGGTCTGGGGGGCCCAAGTTCATGCTTGCCCAGGGGCCATTCAATATTAAAGATGGCCCTGTATGTAGTCCACATCTGAGTGCCACAATTTGCCTACCCCTGTTTTAGGTCTTATGTTAGCATTCTTTTCCAGTTTCGAGTTTTCATAAACTAAATATAACACCAAACAGATTCATACTCTGTCCCATTCTTCTGAGTTAGCCCTGCACTTGGTAGATGAACATTGTGGTCCTGTTGACACAAAACCAGGCAGGCATGTAACTAGGTTACTATGGCAATAATCAGCTGTGGTTCAGTTTTAAGTAGATGATTACTAATCTAGAAGAGGCTTTATTTAATTGCATATGGTACCCCCTCAACAGGTATACTGGTGCTTTGGGTGCTAGGGACCATGGGCTAACAGTCACGTTTCAACACTACATCCTTCCTTTACTGTGCTAACATGGAATTCATGGATGCTTAAAAGGAAAACCCCAGATGGAAATGTATCAAAGATGTCTTTAAAGTGATGGTTAAATTCTGTCATAATGGTGATTGTATTTATTAACCCCTTAAGGACACATGACATGTGTGACATGTCATGATTCCCTTTTATTCCAGAAGTTTGGTCCTTAAGAGGTTAAAGTGTTCTAAAAGTGATTTTTAAAGTGTTCTAAAAGTGATTTTAAAAGTGCTGGTTTTCCTTCTAGTAGACTCCACCTGGTTTCTCAGAAATTTAAATTTCAGAAGACTGGCAAATTTAGATTAGGCAGAAAAAGGAGAAGCTAAACACAACACGTTTCTGTCCATCAGTGGCTAAAAAACAAATATATCAGTTGTGTTGCTGAAAAAACTGTGTATATTCGAAAATGACAATTAGGGCTAAAAAAAAAAGAAACAGATGATAACGTGACAGGTTAAATAAATTGTGCTAAAAACTTACCAAAAATCTGACTGAAAAGTTTCCGCGACTCTTTAACACGTCTCCCTCCTAGTATCAATCATAAGTATTTGCACATGCGTGATAGCATCACGCAGACTTTGTTGACAAGAGTGATGGCGTGAAACTTACACAAAGTCTTATCTTTGAAGCTTTTGTGCTATAATATCATATTTACAGTGATGTCAAAAAAGTTATAAATTGAAATAAGTAATTGACCCCTTCGACTTAGTACTTCGTGGCAAAACCCTTGTTGGCAATCACAGAGGTCAGACATTTCTTGTAGTTGGCCACCAGGTTTGCACACATCTCAGGAGGGATTTTGTCCCACTCCTCTTTGCTGATCCTCTCCAAGTCATTAAGGTTTCAAGGCTGATTTTTGGCAACTGGAACCTTCAGCTCCCTCCACAGATTTTCTATGGGATTAAGGTCTGGAGACTGGCTAGGCAACTCCAGGACCTTAATGTGCTTCTTCTAGTGCCACTCCTTTGTTGCCTTGGCTGTGTTTTTTGGATCATTGTCATGCTGGAATACCCATCCATGACGCATTTTTAATGCCCTGGCTGAGGGAAGGTGTTTCTCACCCAAGATTCGATAGTACATGGTCCCTGTGATGCAGTGCAGTTGTCCTGTCCCCTTAGCAGAAAAACACCCCCAAAGCATAATGTTTCCACCTCCATGTTTGACGGTGGGGATGGTATACTTGGGGTCATAGGCAACATTCCTCCTCCTCCAAACACAGTGAGTTGAGTTGATGCCAAAGAGTTTGATTTTGATCTCATCTGACCACAACACTATTACCCAGTTCTCCTCTGAATAATTCAGATGTTCATTGGCAAATTTCAGACGGGCCTGTATATGTGCTTTCTTAAGCAGGACCTTGCAGGCGCTGCAGGATTTCAGTCCTTCGTGATTAAAAAGTGAGATTATATAACATAGATGTAGGGACTGTCAATTTGCTAATTTTTATTGTGATTAAGACTTTCCAAATTTAGAACGGGTCAGAGTGCGCACTTTATTTAGGCAGTTAAGGAAGGCCACAGACAATAAGATAATATATATTTTCAGAGGATATATGTTGTGTGATGGTTTTTTATACTCAAGGTAACATTTTTCTTTTGCGGTACGATAGTTCTGTGCTGGCAATAGCAAGGTAGAAAAGACTGTAATTAATCATATTGGTTGATTTACTTCACTTCGCTTCCAACAATATGAAACTGAATGTGAGTGGATATGTCTGTCTGTCTGTCTACACAGCATATCCCTGAATCTGTATTCAGCTCCTGACTGGGGCAGTAAGAGGCCAGGAGTGAGATGGGGGCAATAAGAATAGGAAGAGTGATTCTCAGGCAGTTACAGATCTGAGTGAATTCCCCCAGTCCCTGGGGACTTTCTAGACACTTTGCAGAGATGTTACTCTGGAGTTCCAGCAGACTATGATAAATATGATAATTTGTATAAAATTTGAATGGGTTCTTGTTTTCAGGGAGAATGGCTCGGATGATGAATGTTCATGATTTTCAGATAGATGGCTGATAAAAAAGTGTATTGAATTGTTGAAAGCGATTTTAATTTTAATTCTCTACCTGCAGATGTCTGATAATAATAATGTCTTCTAATAAAACAAGAAGGTGTCAGTTTAAAAAGCAGTATCTCGCTTCACTTCACTCTCCTCATTCTTAAAGTATTGCAACATTAACCTCTTCAGATAAAAAAAAACTGCATTATTACAATTACAAAGTTATTAATTTAATGAAAAGAGATTCTTTTTCCAATTCAATAACTTAACAATGCAAGGCCAAGTGTCAATTATTATTTTTTAATTCTATTTTATTTATTCAAATTTTAAATTATGACCTTTTCTTTAGAAATAATTTTCAGAATGTTTGGTTTTTATATAAATTTTTAATGCAAAATGCATTATTTAATGCAAGCAATGTATCACCTCTCCGTCAATAAAGCATGGAGATAGAAAGATAGATAGATAGATAGATAGATAGATAGATAGATAGATAGATAGATAGATAGATAGATAGATAATAGAATCTATCTACAGTATCTAAGCTACCTCAAATAGTTTGAGATATAGTTATATATTTTTTCTCAATCCTAGCTGAATAAGACGATGGATACAATTGAATAATAATTAATGGTAGAGTATGCATTCAAAGCAAAAACACAATAGTATTATTAAGACTCTAGGTCATATATTTTTTAATTAAATGTTATTGTAAATATCTACAATTTTAAAATAGATTGCACAATGTGCACTGTACTGTATGTTTCACACATTACACCCACAATCAATAGTTTTACCTAAAATCCTTCCAAAAATAATGGATATACTCTCACGCTAACGAGAGCATCGTGCAGAAACGCCAGAAGAATACTTTCTAAAATAAAAAACAATACAAAAAATACCTGTGCCAAGTGGCATACACATGATCCATGGGGACCTGGTGCAAAAACTGATCCGTGCACCCTCCTCCCAGGCAGTTACACCGCGCGGGCCGGGGCCGGGGCCGCAACACATGGCGGTTGGCACCCAGTCGCAGGGGTCCGCAGGGCGGCCGGGCCCCCTGAAGTGACGGGCCCGGTCGCAACTGCAACCCTTGCGACCCCTGTATGTACGCCACTGTACACACACACACACACACACACATACAAACATATATACATAAATACAGACACATACATCCAAACACACATACACATCCAAACACACATACATACATACATACAGACACATACATACAAACACACACATATACACACACAGACACATATATACAGACACACACATACATACAAACACACACAGACACACAGACAGACACATACACACACACAGAAAGACACACACACATACATACAAACACACACATATACAAATTATTTTAGTCACCCTCCTGTTTCCTACCTTTTAGATGCAGGAGGGTGACTTCCCTGGGGTCCAGTGGTGGCTCAGCCTGATGGGAGTCAGAGTTCCCACTCTGACTCTCTCCTCTCTTCCTCCCGCGTGGCTCCCGTTGTAAGCTGGGAGGAGTGACGGGGCAGTGATGACTGTGATGTCATCAAAGGGGACCCTGTCGGGCTGTTAAAGCACTGCAGCGCTGACCAGATCCCCTGGCAATCCATAGCCTTCGGGTGGTCCTAACAGCATAGGCCACTTGATGGGCCCCTTAACGTGCGGCCCCAGTGGTTATACCAAGCGGGCCAGGGCTGCAACATATGGAGGCGGGCACCCAGTTGCAGGGGTCCGCAGAGCAGCCGGCTCCCTGGAGTGATGGACCCGGTCACAGCTGCGACCCCTGCGACCACGGTATGTACGCCACTGCCTCTGCCTTGATTTTAGTCTCGCCTTCTTCAATTTCTTCCCAAAAGCAGGTAGTGAGACATGTTAAGGGAAAGGTTTAGTTGTGCATTTCCCTTGGGATTATGCAGTGTATAAAGTCTTACTGACTTTACTGAAACAGCTGCTCAAAATAAAAAGATCTGTCTAAGTTCTGTTTCCCTGGAGCAATTGTATGAACAAGTTCTCCCTACTCTTACAGATTGTTCATTATTCCTACTGAGCATTTGAACTGCTTACTATGATGATGAAGTAGATCAAGTTTTAGCTAAAGATACTATAGCTTATTCTTTAAAAAGTCTGAGTTTCTGTATCACTGCAAGGGCATTTCAACATTCCCATTAAGCAACCCATGACCTCAGTTACCTCAAAACATTTCAATCACCTCCTCACTGGGACTATCGCAGTGGGCCCATTCTCCCACACATGTATCTGGCAATACGTTAGATCTTATTTTTTCAAATGCATGCACAGTCTCCAATCTCTGTACACTCCATTTCCTCTATCTAACCACCACCTCCTATCATTTGTTCTTGAGTGCCCCCACACCAGCAGCCTAACTGCTCTCAACCTGAACCTGAATTCTCTTAAACTCCAGCAGATCTCAATTGATATCCACTCTGAACTCTCATCCATCCCTCTAGACTTTATGAGGCATTAGGCGAAATTCAAGCATGAGGCCCAACTAACACCCAAAGTATAAAATAACAGGGTTTTATTTTGTGCGTGTGTTCAAGGAGCAGTCATTGTATTGGTTGCATAGCCTGGCAGTCGTGCATACATAAGTACTAGAGTGGGTGGGGTTATTGAAAACAAAAATGAAAATCTTTAAACAATCATTTACCAAATAACAAAGTATGTATGGTGTATGTCTTCAGCTGGTGAATGTAACAGTGAGTAAAGGGGTACCAGTGGCAGGGAGAGTGTGACAGGACAAAGGAGGTAAATGGGACAGAGTGAGGGGTTGTGCAAGAGAATGAGGTTGGTCGAGTAGGACATGGTTTGATGGGGGAGTGTGACAGGGAGAGTGGAGGTAAGTGTGTCAGGGCAATAGTGGCACGGTAGGAGGAACAAGTGTGACAGGATTGGAGGGGTCAATGTGACAGGGTAAATGTGGCATAGTTGGGGTGGGGTGAGTATCACAGGGTTGGGGTGAAGGGTGAATGAGGCATGGTTGGAGGATGGGGTGTGACAGGATTAAGGGGGGTTAATGTGACAGGGTGAATGTGGCAGAGTGTGACAGGATTAGAGGCATTAATGTGATGGGATAAGTGTGGCAGGGTTGAGGGGAGAGTGTGACAGAAGGTGAGTGTGACAGAAGTAAGTAAATTTGGAGGGTGTGAGATTAACAGGATTAGGAGTGGTTAATATGAGTGTGGATGCGTGAAGGGTCTGAAAGTGTGGAGAGGGGATGACAGTGTGGTGAGGGGTGACAATGTGGGGATGTGACAGTGCGAGGGAAGCCTGATAGTGTACGTGGAGAGGCTGACAGTGAGCATGGGGAGGCTGACAGTGTGTGAGAGTATCGTGACACTACATTGTGGGGGGTGAAAGTGTGTGGGGGCATGACAATGTGTGTGAGGGGGTGATGCTGTGAGGGCAGTGGGGTGATACTGTGTGGGACAGTGAGGTGATAGTGTGTGAAACAGTGGGGTGATAATTTGTTGGAGGGGGGCAATAGTGTGTGGGAGGGGGTGGTACTGTGAGGAAGGGGATGATGGTGTGTGGCAGGGGGTAATACTGCGAGAGAGGGGGTGATACTGTGAGGGAGCGGGATCATGGTGTGTAGGAGGGGGTAATACTGGGAGGGGGAATACTGGGAGGGAGAAGGGTAATACTGTAAATGGGTAAATACTGTGAGGGATGGAGATGATAGTGTGAGGGAAGGGGGTACTGGGCGGGTAATACTGTGAGGGGGGATACTGGGAGGGAGGGGGTGATAGTGTGAGGGAGGGGAATACTGGGAGGGAGGGGGTAATAATGTGAGGGGGAGAATTCTGGGAGGGATGGGGGAATACTGGAAGGGGAAATACTGGTTGTGAGGGGGGAATACTTAGAGGGAGGGGTGATAGTGGGAGGAAGGGGTATACTGGAAGGGAAGGGCGTGATAGTGTGAGGGAGGGGGTATACTGAAAGGGAGGGAGTAATACTGTGAGGGGGATACTGTGAGGAAGGTGTTGATAGTGTGAGGGCGGGGGTAATAGTGTGAGGGTGGGAATACTGTGAGGGGGAATACTATTAGGGAGAGGAGAATATTGGGAGAGACAGGGGTGATAGTATTAGGGAGGGGGTAAATACTGTGAGGGGGAATACTGGTAGGGAGGGGGAATACTAGGAGAGATGGGGTGATAGTGTGAAGGAGAAGATATACTGGGAGGGGGTGATGGTATGAGGGAGGGGGTATATTGGGAGGAGGGGTGATAGTGAGAGGAAGGAGGAATACTGGGAGAGAGTGATGGTGTGAGGGAGAGGATATACTGGGAGAGGGTGATGGTGTTAGGGAGGGGGTATACTGGGATGGGGTGATGGTGTTAGGGAAGGGGTATACTGGGAGGGGGTGATGGTGTTTTCCTTTCTTCCATCTCTGACTGGATGTCCTCCCACTTTCTGTAACTCAATCTCTCTAAAACCGAACTCATTGTCTTCCCTCCTCCTAATACTGTGACTCCTCTTTCTCTCCTTTCAAGTTAGTGGTACACACATAAGCCCATCCCTGCAAGTGTGCTTTCTTGGTGTTATACTTGACTCTGGTCTCACCTTTGAGCCTTACATTCAGTCTGTCATTCTCCCACAGCCTTTAGTGCTAAGTAGGCTTCATATACTCAGCGGCCAATGACTGATAGTGATCTTGTGTGTGTTTGTCCCTGCTAGAGAGTGAGCTTATATTTGTGTGTGCCAGTGAGCTTGTCTGTAGTGACCTTGTGCGTGTTTGTCAGTTAGCTTGTCTGTAGTGAGCATGTGTGTGTCGGTGAACTTGCCTGTAGTGAGCATGTGCGTGTCAGTGAGTTTGCTTGTAGTGAGTATGTGTGTGTGTGCTTGTCTGTAGTGGGCATGGGTATGTGTCAGTGAGCTTGTCTGTAGTAAGCTTTTTTGTATGTCAGTGAGCTTGTCTTTAGTGAGCATGTTTGTGTCAATGAGTTTGTGCGTGTGTCAGTGAGCTTGTCTGCATGTGTCAGTTACCTTGTCTGTAGCCAACATGTGAGTGTCAGTGAGCATGTCTGTAGTTAGTATGAGTTTGTCAGTGACCCTGTCTGTAGTAAGCTTGTGTGCCATTAAGCTTGTCTGTAGTAAGCATATAGTGAGCATGTGAGTGTCAGTGAGCTTGTCTGTATTGAGCTTGTGTGTGGCAGTGAACTTGTCTGTAGTGAGCATGTGTGTATGTGTCAGTGAGCCTGTCTTTAGTGAGCATGTGTAGGTGTGAGTGAGCTTGTCTGTAGTTATCGTGTGTGTATGTCAGTGAGCTTGTCTGCAGTGAGCATGTGTGTCAGTGAGTTTGTCTCTAGTGAGCATGTGTGTGTGTGTGTCAGTGAGCTTCTCTGTAGTGTGTGTGTGTGTGTGTGTGTGTGTATATGTCAGTGAGTTTGTCTGTAGTGAGTATTTGTGTGTCAATGAATTTGTCTGTAGTGACCATGTGTATGAGTGTTAGTGAGCTTGTTTGTAGGGAGCATGTGTGTATGACAGTATTCCAATGGGTTTGTCTGTAGTAAGCATGTGTGTGTTTCATAGAGTTTGTCTGTACTAAGTTTGTGTGTGTGTGCGCCAATAAGCTTGTCTGTGTGTTTCAGTGAGCTTGTGTGCTTGTGTCAGTGAGATTGTCTGTGCCTGCATGTGAGTATGCTTACTGTATGATTTTTTTTTACCTTGAACAGACAAATATTTGGATTAAAAAAAAAAAATATATATATATATATATATATATATATATATAAAATATAATTATATTTGTGGTCTAAGAAAAAGGCAGAGAAATAATGCAAAGTTGGTTTTGGTGTGCCTAAACAGACGTTTGGGTAGGCCTGTAATTAAAGACAGCTCACCGAGCTATTGATTAAGAAAGGGAGTGGTGGGTGGAATGAAACGAGCGGCAACAGGACACAGGAGGAGGTTTACCTGAGGTTAAATAGCCAGGTAACTCATCCCACAACTCCAGGCTACCACCTTACTATCTGTAGTCGGGGACAAAAGCCAAGAAATAATGCAGAGAAATAAGTTGGCTGTGGTGTGCATTTGGGTAAGCCTGTAAATAAAGTGGGCAAAAAGGCTTTAAAGATGCAAAACTTTATTACAGTTTAACAATTGCATAGCCAAATCCTGAAATGTTTGTCTCAACTCTTTGTCAGGCTGAGGGATATATCTATTACAGGCATAGGCAACCTTCGGCACTGCAGATGTTTTGGACTACACCGCCCATGATGCTTTTCCAGCATTATGTGTGTAAGAGCATTATGGGGAATGTAGTCCACAACATCTGGAGTGCTCAAGGTTGCCTATCCCTGATGTATTACCCAGAAGATTGACATTATTTTTTTATAAGGCTGCTTTGTATAACCAGTCCGGCCCTGCTCATGGGTGTTGTCATTTTCTTTCTTCAGCTCTTGGTGATTCAACTGCCATTAGCTGGTGTCACTGCTGTATTATCCCTTCCACGTGTTCTAGAGTACAGTACGAGACCACGGGATCCTTCATAGACTAACCCATGCAATGGGTGGAAAGATGTCTGTTTCCAACAGCAAACTGGAGATTATATGTTTATAAACAACTCAGAAATGTTATTGTGGTAATAGACACTTTAATGGTCACTGAAAACCAGAAATAACACACATTTTCAGTTGCAGAAGGTTATTTAAGAATTATAATTCCTCCCATTGTACAGCGCTACTGAATTTGCTGGCGCTATATAAATAATAAAATAATAATAATCTAGTGCTCAGGTAAGCTAAATGTCTATTGCTAAACTGTTTTCTACTGCCACGATGTCCTGTTAAGAAAAAAAAAATTATTCTGGGCGCATAACACTTATTGGCAGTCATTTTGCTACAAGCACAAATGTAATAATGCAATCCTTCTGCGGATCCTAACCTTGAAGTGGACAAAACCGCAGGAGATAGCATCTGAAATCCATTTGTTTTTAATAATTTACTTTATTTATTCAGTGTTTGTTAATTTACTTTGTTTATTTAAGGTTTTTAATTTACTTTTTTATTGTTCTTCAATATGAAAATCTTGTGCGTCAAGGTCTTGAGAAAAGTCCGGTTGGACTGAAACGTTGATGTATGATTTGTGCTGAATCTATACTTTCTACAGACCCCAGAGTGCACTTGTCTTCATTCCTGTATTATGGCTGGAGTTAGCACCGGGGAATTCTAAAGACCAGGGAACTTGAGTACTGGGATCGTGGTTTGTATATATATATATATATAGCAAAATCTAATTAGGTTATGGTGGGGAAAAATTGTGATTGAAAACCCCTTCCACCTGAAGTATGTGGATAGTTAATACAATGCTAAACAAAAATCTGCACACCAGTCAAGCCATAAGACTTGCTTTTCCCACAGAAATCCCAAATCAGCAGTGATGTTACAACCGCAAAGGATTCTGGGTGGGCATATGCAAATTAGTTTAACAAAGAATCACATTTTTGCCTCATTCCATTTTAAACATGGATTCCTTTTAATTTGTGTTTGCAGTATACAACTGCTTGGAACACAATTTAGGATAAGATGCAAAACCAGTGAACCACTCATGGACAGCTGTTTCGTTGTTAATGCAACTCTTCAGCATGAGGTTGGTTACTGGTTTGCTAATTGAGGCTTGGTAGTGCTTGGGAAGCAAAATCTAATTAGGTTATGGTGGGGAAAAATTGTGATTGAAAACCCCTTCCACCTGAAGTATGTGGATAGTTAATACAATGCTAAACAAAAATCTGCACACCAGTCAAGCCATAAGACTTGCTTTTCCCACAGAAATCCCAAATCA
Organism: Pelobates cultripes; assembly: GCA_933207985.1. Lineage (NCBI taxonomy): Eukaryota > Metazoa > Chordata > Amphibia > Anura > Pelobatidae > Pelobates > Pelobates cultripes. The sequence goes on from OW240922.1 coordinate 56,823,238, forward strand.
GCAGTGATGTTACAACCGCAAAGGATTCTGGGTGGGCATATGCAAATTAGTTTAACAAAGAATCACATTTTTGCCTCATTCCATTTTAAACATGGATTCCTTTTAATTTGTGTTTGCAGTATACAACTGCTTGGAACACAATGTAGGATGTATACTGCAAACACAAATTAAAAGGAATCCATGTTTAAAATGGAATGAGGCAAAAATGTGATTCTTTGTTAAACTAATTTGCATATGCCCACCCAGAATCCTTTGCGGTTGTAACATCACTGCTGATTTGGGATTTCTGTGGGAAAAGCAAGTCTTATGGCTTGACTGGTGTGCAGATTTTTGTTTAGCATTGTATTAACTATATATATATATATATATATATATATATACACACAAAAAATTTATATGTTCCTGTCTGTAAAATTTGTGATACAATATACTTATTGTGTGCTCTGCACTCACTGAGTTAAGATATTACACTTTTTTTGATATGACAAAAATCAGACAGATTAAGAGCCAACATTTATAAACGTGAGGGAAGGATTCAGGGAGGGAAAGTAGGTAATAAATTAATGAATAATTTGGAATGTGATCCAATCTACATTAGAAAGATATATAGCTGTGTAGAGGGTGCAATGTGAAATAGCAATGGGGGGAGCATATAAAATCACATGTATTCCTAACCAAGGTCTTTAAAGAGAACTGACCTTGATAATGTGCCTACGAAGAGGTCCTAGACCAATCTATCAGTTATTACAAGATCCTGCATGGCTGTCCTGCTCTAGGGAATTTTTTCGTCTAGAACTTAAACAGAAAAAATATCAGTTAGCTGAGCTGTCTTTAATCACTGACTTCAGGGCACATTGAACATCTTCTTTCAAATCTGCATATTTTATGAACTGGTCAAAACGTGTGCTGTGTGGCTAATTTTTATTCCTTTTAGCATTAAACGGAGTAATGAGATATCCACTGAGTTAACCCATTTTGCTCTGCAACCCTGCAGGGAGACTCTGAATCGTGTCCTATTCATTAGCAGGATTGCACAATAGGGAGGAATAGACACAAAGGCTGAGGTTTAATACCTGTTGTTTTAATCCCCTCTACTACTGAAGGAGCATGTGAGATTCTGCAGGTCTGTTTTAAAACCACAGTGACTAACAAAGTGAGGTTTATTAACTAAAGGGCAGATATGCAGTAGGGGTACCTAGAACCCCAAGTTACCCACAAGGAGCTATATAGTGGTTGGACTTGGGTTTCCTCTACTGCTCCCTCGCCAAGTAGTGTCCATGGCTCCAAATCTTACACACAATGTTGTCTAAGCTTAAAAATAAAGCCCTCTTCACCTGATTTACCCAATAAATCCGCAGCAATATTGAATTAGTGGAGGAAAATGATTGGCTGGATTAAAATAGGCAATCACGGTATTCTTTAGTCATGATGGAGGGTGTATAAATATTTTGAGTTAAAACTTAAGATGTGGTTTAGATTCTTGTTCAGATCTGTTTTTGTTTAGTTTCTAATCTTTATGTAGTATTGAGCTTTGCAGATTTATTTAATTTTTATGGACATATTTGAAAAAAGTCAAGGAATTACTATATTGGAGTGGTAGATACTTACCCAGCAATTTATATTCTTTAATGTATAATCACCTGGAGAAAGTAGTTGTTTGAAAGCACCTCTTATACTTTTATGTCTCTTACTCTCTTTAGGGAGGGGGGTTATTTCCACATATACCCAGTAGGTATTGGGTTATGTTCCCTGTGGATTTCAATATTACATTAGCTCCCCTCTCCTCCCCCACCCCTCACCCACCCCACCCACCATCCACAACTAGGAGAACCTCACCAATAAACATCTCCTCATCCCACCGCATGGTACATGAAAATTTCTGAATTGGTTAGTTAGTTAGTTAGTTAGTTAGTTAGTTAGATTTGCCATTTTGATACCTGCTACTTAGTGGAGAATATAATTTTACTTATTTTTGTGCCTTGGCTGTTGACTGCTTGTGGTAAGTATCTTTTAAATTATTTTTATTTTATTTTTGTATTCATTTTTAAATGCTTTATGAAAAGGCGAGCAATAAATAAGAATGTCCCTTTCAATAAAAAAGCCTAAAACGCAAAAAAAATGTATAATTATGTTTTAATAATAATATAATATGTTTGGTACCCATACTTTACAACAAAGAGAACTACAGATGTTTACTTAGTAACTTTAGTATTGCATCTCTTTTCAGTAGCTTAATTATTAAACAGATATTATTTTTTATTTTTCTATATAGATTTACATTGTCAATTTGCAGCTAAAATAATGAATTCTACATTTTCAACACATTCTACAAATATTCCCAGCAAATAAATTTTTAGTATTAGAGATATTTGAAAACCAGGTTATAAATGCAGGTTTACAGGGTTATTCACTAAAATGTGAATTGCTGGGACGTTAAAGTGAAATTCAAATTGAATTTCAAATGCAGCAATGTTTTCACTTTTGTTATTTGACTTAAATTTTAAATTCCCCTAATCAGACTTCAAGAATCAGTTTTGGGAGAAATGTGAGCTGACCCAACTTGGGCTGATGGGCTATTCAGCTGGGAAAAAAAACTAATTCCGAGCTGCCACATGCCCCTATGCCAAAGCAACCAAAACAGGCAATGGCACTGGAAGCGCCATAATCTAATAATTAGAAAAGTGCCTGTGGGAGTCACTATAACCACAAGGTAGGTTTTATACCTACCTATTGCCACCATTTGCCGGGTGGGGTTGTAATATTAATAATATGAAAAAAAACAACTGTCCCTGGACCTGAGCTCCCTTTTTCCCTGACTGGGTACCTCCGCCAAAGGACCGCTTCCTAGCTGGGACAGGGGACAAACCTCAGCACTCTTGCCCTCAGTCGCCATGGCTTGACTGGGGCCCTGGAACCGCTCCCTCCTGGAGACGAATGGGAAACTGGCTCTAGCAATCCACAGGCACTGGACGACACTCAGACCTGGGAGCTCTAGCCCTGGAACCGCTCCCTCCTGGAGCCGAAGGGGGAATTCGCTCTAGACACCCCCAGCCACTGGACAACACTCAGTCCTGGCAGCTCTACTCCTGGAACCGCTCCCCCTGGACCTGAGAGTAGACTACCTTAAAAACATACATACAATTACATTGGCTCTCAGGTCCAGGACACTCCCATGCAAAGCAAGATAATCCCTCCTCTGTGCCTGGGACATAATTGAGTCAAGCACTGTATTAAACTCAATTATCTCCAAGCACAAAAAACACACATTTTCCACACACCACAAAAGTACCTTAGAAACACATAAAACCCCCTAAAATTTACAACCACTGATAGCCCCGATCTGGGTGACCAACATATCCAAAAATCACCCAGATCGTTTCAGGAGTTCAGGATTTTCCTTGAAGTCATAATTTGATCAACAGCATGCATGGTTCTTTGCCGAAAATAGTTCCATAGAATCACAGTAAGTGCTGCTTGGGACCGACCGGGAACCTCAAAGTCTTCATGCCGAAAATAGTTCCATAGAATCGCAGCTAAGTGCCACTGGGGGCTGACCGGGAATCGCAAAGTCTTCATGGCGAAAATAGTTCCAGGGTATTCGCAGCTAAGTCCCCCTGAAGTCTATTCACGGTTTTGGTCCATGTGAACGGCTGCCAGAACGGAACCAGGGGGAATAAAAGATGGGTCTTTACAGTCGCTGACCTAGCCCATAGTCGGTGGGCAGGAGGCCAGCTTCCACACTCCTCCAGGAGCCCGTGGCAAACATCTGTGGAAAGTGGCATTTGTCACAGCCTCACCCCGCCAGACCCCATCCAAGGATGACAGGGGGCTCTAATTAACTATACCTGAAGGCTGAACATGCCATTGTCCACCACCAAAACATTATGCCCACAACTATGGTCTCCAAACCTCTAGCTACCTCCCCTCAACAAAATAAAACCTGCCTACCCTATTACTCTAATAATAGTGAGGTGGGCCCTATTTATCTAATGCTTGTAAAATTCTACTTACCACAAGTGTATTTTTTCTTCTCTAATCTTATCTTCAGCCCCAAAAAGGCCAAATAAAGATCCATGATGTCCCAATACTACTATTAAAATAAAAAATGCAAAAATATACAGAGCGCAGAAAAAAGCGTGATACAAAAAAAATCCATATTGGCCCATCGAGGACCCTGTAAGGACTTTCACAAGCTGTGCAATCTCAGTAAGATTACTCTAATTGGTTGGCTTGTAAGTTGTGCGGTCTAAAAGTATATTGGACTGCATTTACCTGTAAAAGTTATTACTGATTGTTATCTTGAAAACAAAACTTTATCATTATGGCATTATGGGAAATGTAGAATAGTGTTGTTGGGAAGAAAATGTATTTTCACTTTCTAGATCTGCTTATACAGACTATTGTCTGATTGTCTGCCTGCCTCTCTAGCACATAAAATACTATTTTTTGAAGCTCAAACTTGCTTATTCTTCCCCCCTTAAATTCTACATTAGTACTTTGAAAGGTAAATAGTGGGTATTTAAGAGTTAACATTATTATATATTGTCAGAGTTAAGATCTGCATGACTGGAGTGGTAAAGTAAAAGTCCTCATAAAATGATTTGTCCCTATCTGATAAGATATGGATGCACTATATCAATCATCTACACCTCAATATTCTTTGAAGGGGTCATTCCTATTTTTATTTACTGTCCCTCGAACTCTCTCAATCTCTCTCACTGTATTTTTTTTTCTTCATTTAGCCTCACCTTGATTGTAGCGCCATGTTTAGTATCTCGGCAGTGACGTGTAGTGTCTGCCTTCATGTGCCCTTTCTCCATTGGTATGGAAACAACACTTGTCACGCATGCTCAGGAACCCAATGCAAAGGCAATTTTACTGGGCATGTGCAGCACTCAGAAGAGGGCAGCGGATGGAGATTATAGACAAGGGACTTTGTCAAGATTTGTCAAGCAGTGGAAAAATACATGAGAAACTAGTCCTTACTTTGTCTTATGCATTTGCTGAGAAAAAGAACAGAAATGGAGAAAGGAAGAATAAATTCATTCAGAAGAGAAGAAGAAATAATTGGAGACATGGACGTTTGGGGTGACAGAGCCGCTTTGAGTACAATACCTTCATTATCAAGATATAGCTATGTTTTGCTTTATAGTTTTTCAAAGAAACGGGTTAACATAAATTGTTTGAACTACTGTCACAGTCTAAGCGTGTTGCCCCATTATTGTTATGTAGATATACTAAGTAACAGTGTTACGGACCCACTGGTACCCTGCCCGCGAACCTCCGTCAATCGCTGCTTCCCAGTACTTGCGAGTACCATAAGCACTGCACTGGAACACCATAACCACCGTAAACCCCACGAACCGCCGCAGCTTGGTTGGGGTCTCCCCGTTCTCCAAGACCAGGATCCAGCTTCCAGTAGGTAGACCTCTCCTTGTCCAGAGAGCGTAGCAGGAACAGCTCTTACAAGAGCTTAGTGATTAGACTCAGGGGAGTATAGTATTTATAGTAATCCCCAGAGTGAATGTAGTTCTCCAATCCCTCAAACATGAGCTTAGACTTTAGTGTGTTTAATGGAAGCCACAGATGGCCTTTTATGCAAGTCCCCATGCAAGGGGCACTCCCACATGGACTTTGTGGGGGACAGGGACACAAAGTTTACAGCCAATAACAATACAGTGACAAAGTGTGACACTCCCATTACAAATAGATAATTCCCTCCTCTCTGCCTGTGAGATAATTGAGTCAGATACTGTAATAACTCAATTATCTCCAGGCAGAAAAAACACATATTTTACAAAGTCTCATAAGTACCCCAAAACACAACATATCCCCATCCACTGATAGCCCTGATCTGGGTAACCAACATATCCAAAAATCACCCAGATCAGAGTAGGGCTTCAGGAATTCCCTGGAAGTCTCTTTTGGACCGACCACACGCATGGCTTCATGCCTAAAATAGTTCCAGAGAATTAGGCTGTGCGGCCGGTTTATTTCAACAGTCGAAGTAGCGTTCAACTAGTCGAACGGAGCCGTTCATACACAGAGTCAGTGAGTATATCTGGTTCGGTAGATTATTTCTACTGAACGGTGCTCCGTTCATGCAATGCTAGTCGAACCTAGCTGGAGGTGGGAGTCCCAGTGGTGTTCGTGCCGTCGAGTGTCCGATTTTAGTTCCATGCGCTCGACGACAAAACACCGCTGGACGCGTTCGACTAAACAAGATGGCTACGTGTTCGACCATACGATCGACCACCCAGCCGTTCATCAATTTGGCTACGGTTAACTCCCAGCCTGGGAGGTACATAAGCTGCACATTGCACTTGCATGTTGTCCAACTGTTCGGTTGTTTATTCGGTAAACGAACACCCTAAGTATAATCCATTCGGTAGCCCCATATACCGAACCGTAGAGGGGAAAAGGCATAAACAAAGCCTTTCCACAGTCCTGAAGCCAGGTCTAATACATGGGCCCTGGTCCTGGGGCAAGAGGCTGGCAAACAGGCCCCTCCAAAAACTTGTGGAAAACTCACAAGAAAAGGGGAGTTTGTCACAATCAGTATTTGACACTCCTGAATTCTGATTTAGCTTTCATGTCTAATTAGGATAAAGGGGTAATCCAGACAGGAGCAAATGATCAAAAACCAGATGCAACATACAAAACAAAAATAACAAAAATAAAATAAATTCTGAGTGAAATTAACACTGTATAAGATTCTGGCCTTTTCTAAGCCGCCCCTGTATAAACCAGTTTCAAATGTTTGCATGTTGTTGTCTACAATATTAATTACTTGTTGTCCTGCCTGCTAGCACAAATTGGTTTGTGCAATAAAACAAAAAAGGATTGGTTTAAAAAGAGCAACTCTCCTCTAAATGTTATAAAAATGGAGCAATCAGCAAACATTCCATTGGTTTTCAAAGTCATTGCTCCCAATTGCACTTATCCCCCAGTATATTCAAAGCAGCAGAATTTCCCTTTCAATTAATATGATTCTTCCTGTGTTACATTCATGATTGCTTCAGCTTAAAAAGCTGCCAAATCACCATTGGAGTTGAAGTTCTGCGACAATTAAAGATCTACCTTTTAGGTATTCATGTTAAGTAAAATATAGGCCTCAATTTAATATTGTTGGGTAAGCTTTTTTAAATGATTTAATATTTTTTAATAAACGTTAAAATGATTTAAGATTATGAAAAATATTAGAATTTTTGAATATATCAATTTTTATTTTTTATATATTGATATATATTTTTATATATGAAATATTTTTTGATATTTTAATATGTTGAAAAAAAGTTTCAAAAGTTTATCAGAAAATATTAAATAGTTGGAAAAGTATTTCTAACAATATTAATCAAGGCCATAATGAATTAAGAAACTATTTTTATGTTGGCTGAAAATTGCCCACCTCGTTTTCCTGCATGTACAAAATATTATATTTATTATAGAAACAAGAAATTCTGCAGCTGCTAGAAGAAAGCGACAGATTTGTGAGAGGGAGTGAAAATAATACTGAAGTAGATATGCTCTAACTGGAAAGATAGGATTCCACCAAGTCCTAAAAGAGTTAAAATAAGCTAAAAACACCCTAGAGTGCCAATATCCAGGAGCAAGAAATCAATAAATCCAATAATACTATGTGATAAAAATAATAATAAATATTAGTTAAAACTAATAAAATATAAAATATTAGTTAAAACTTAGTCTTCTATTACTATTCAGAGGTTGAGTATGTATACACACATTTGTATCGTAATATAGTTTCAAATAAGCGTTGTATTGATAATAAGTTGCCAAATAGTCGTCCTTTTTAAATAGCAAGAAAGTTACTGTCCGAAATCTGTAACAAACTTTGTATCATAAGTAACTATGACTCGGCATGTATCGACATTGCCGTGTGGCTACAGTACTTATTAGTTCAATCTACTTAAAATTTATAAGATTATAAGTAGTCCAAAAGAGCAATGAAAACAATGGAAACTTAGTATAGAATAAACTAAGTTTCCAAAAATATTAACCTTATAATGGTTATAGAACCAGATTGATGAATAAAATTGGAGTTTATTAAGGATTTGAAAATTCAATATAGAATAAAAATAGCGGTGAAATACTGAGGTAGGAGTACAGTCTAACAAGTCTCAAATGCAAAAAAGTGCAGAACCTGTGATCCAGACCCGGATGGATTTGGATTGTAAATTGAAGGAAAGACCCTTTTCTTCTCCCTCCTTACAGCTGGTGAGGACGGTGTGTGAGTCCCTGTATCCTCCGTCTTCGACCTCACACCGAGAGGTGGAGCTGGAACCCACGGGGGAGGTGTTGATGGAGTTGAATACCGGGTCCGGGGAAAGTAATCCACAGTAATGAATCTGGAGACCTAGCTTACTCCTCCCAGGTTCAACCATCTTGATTTGCCTTACACGTTTCGTAGGGTTCGTCCTACTTCATCAGAGGCTGATGGTCTCTCTTGTCGGCCAGAGTTTATATACCGTGAAACAGTAATTATCTTATTTACAGCGCCACGCTGGCCTCCCCCGTGGGTTCCAGCTCCACCTCTTGGTGTGAGGTCGGAGGCGGAGGATACAGGGACTCACACGCCGTCCTCACCGGCTGCAAGGAGGGAGAAGAGAAGGGTCTTTCCTTCAATTTACAATCCAAATCCATCCGGGTCTGGATCACAGGTTCTGCACTTTTTTGCATTTGAGACTTGTTAGACTGTACTCCTACCTCAGTATTTCACCGCTATTTTTATTCTATATTGAATTTTCAAATCCTTAATAAACTCCAATTTTATTCATCAATCTGGTTCTATATCCATTATAAGGTTAATATTTTGGGAAACTTAGTTTATTCTATACTAAGTTTCCATTGTTTTCATTGCTCTTTTGGACTACTTATAATCTTATAAATTTTAAGTAGATTGAACTCATAAGTACTGTAGCCACACGGCAATGTCGATACATGCCAAGTCATAGTTACTTATGATACAAAGTTTGTTATAGATTTCGGACAGTAACTTTCTTGCTATTTAAAAAGGACGACTATTTGGCAACTTATTATCAATACAACGCTTATTTGAAACTATATTACGACACAAATGTGTGTATACATACTCAACCTCTGAATAGTAATAGAAGACTAAGTTTTAACTAATATTTTATATTTTATTAGTTTTAACTAATATTTATTATTATTTTTATCACATAGTATTATTAGATTTATTGATTTCTTGCTCCTGGATATTGGCACTCTAGGGTGTTTTTAGCTTATTATATTTATTATATTTACAAAATAATATAATATTAAATTACAGTATGAAGATTCCCGGTTTAGGTAATTTTATGGTGACTTAATTAAATACTGAGAATAAAGCTTTGAAACAACACAGATAATGACATGTTTTTGATCTTCCTTGAATTGCTTGTCATTCATTCACTAAATCTGTTAATGTTTAGCAAAAGACAAGATTATCTCTGGCATCTCTGGCAATATCTTCATCAGAGAGAATGAGGGGGGAACTAGCACATGGTGGGAAAATCCAGTTTAACCAAATACAATTAATTTGTACTTTAGCAAGTGAGTTCAGAGCCCTAAAAAAAATTATATAACATACTTTGTTTAAAGGGAGATTATTAACCTCAAATGACTAATATACCAGGAGATAGATAGATAGATAGATAGATAGATAGATAGATAGATAGACAGATAGATAGATAGATAGACAGACAGACAGAAAGACAGACAATGTGCGGACAAACAGATAGATGTACAGACATAACCATGTATGTACTTTTCTTACACTGCTTATTTAAACATTCAATTTGAACTTGGAATTTTGATATAAAGCTCCCACAGATGGCTGTAAAAAAGCAGCAAAAAAACATTAACTGAATGACTCAAGAAAGGCTGTTTTAATACAAAAGGTGATTTATTTTTAAATAATAAGTATGAACACACACATGAAAACATGAACATAGTTTAAATACCCACTAACCTTTAAAACTGACTTGTGACATTACCATATGTTTACCTTACTGGGACATCAATATGATTTTCTTTACTATAAGTATTTATTCATATTAAATTAGTGTTTTCAGTTTTCCTTTTTAGATTTTTGCTTAAAATATTATATAAATGGTGATGCTGCCATTCTAGAATAAGACACTCAACTCTTGCTAATCAAAATATAATTGTAAACTGTAATTAGTTCTATTGACATTTAAGGGTTACTCCAACCACGATGACAACTTCTTCTTTTAGAAGTGTCATGTTGGTTGGAATCAGTATGTGCAGTGTTTCAGCTGCACAGTTATTACCAATTTTGTGCTGATGTTTAGATGAACCCCTAGTACATGTGACTTAGGAAGCTCAGAACTTGGTTCTAGGCTGCAAAGTGTCAATTCTGTGCATGAAATTCGTCCATCGTCAGCACGCACTGCACGCTGGTGACGGATGTCTTGATCTTGAGAAGCCTTTGATTGGACCTCTGGCGGCTGCTATGACATCATGAGGAGGCGTGGAAATCCATTGGATCTTCGGTAAGTAAAAACATTTTTAACAACTATTTTGTAGGAAGGGGGGAGACATTAAGTCTAATGCCCCATAGAACATTTTTCATTTAAAAATGTATGCATTGAAAAGGGTTGCAGTAACTCTTCAAAGATATACAAAGTGTATTCAGAAAGTATTCAGATCCCATTTCTATCCAAATTTTCAATGTTGCAGCCTTATACTACAATTACTTTTTTCTCATCAATCTACACCCAATATCCCAAAACAAGAATGTAATAAAACTGATTTCTTTTTAAACTTTGCAAATTTGTTAAAAATAAATTGACATAAGTATTCATACCATCTGTTATGACACTTAAAACTTAGCTCATATGCATCTTGTTTCTCTGCATCTTGTTTCTCTGGATCTTCTATAGTTTAATTGCAATCCGCCTGTGCTCAATTCAATTGATTGGACATTATTTGGAAGGCACCCACCTGTCTATATAAAGTCTCACACAGTGGCTGAATTAATGTAGAGAGGGCCTTGGTGCAAGAAATGTTTTTGAGTTCCAATCCCAAAGATTCCCATCTGTCGTACAACTCAACACAATGCGTTGCCAGCTGAGGATCTACAATTTTCTCATCATTGAGGGTTTTAATTGTGGGCAGTGTTTGTGTGTTTGAATTTAAGCATGTTTTTGTATGGAGTATGTGTGTGTGGATGTAGGGCTCTATTTGTGTCAAGTGTTGGTATTTGAATGAAGTTTTGTGTTTTTATGTACTGATGTCACTTAAAAGCAGTGGTGTAATTGTGTGTAGTGTGTTTGAATGCAAGGGTGTGTTTGTATGTAGTGTTGGTGTTTGAATGAAGGATGTATTTGTGTATAGTTTTTCTATTTGAATACAGGGGTGTGTTTGTATGTAGTGTTGATGTTTGAGTGTGAACACTGGGACATATGCACATATGCGGACACACGCATTGACACAGATATAAACTAACACACAGATGCACATACGCAGTGACACCCGTATACACACATATACCCACACTGACAAACAAAGATACACATACACACTGACCTGCACACATTTTTGTATCTGACATAAATACAGATGCACATGCACACTGACACACACAGATACACACATAGACAAATACTGGCACACACAGATACACACTGACACACACAGATAAACACATACACCAACATTGACACACACTGATACACACAGAAGTTGCAATTTATATATTTTTAGCCACCACCCTGTTTCCATAAATTTTGAGTGCAGGGGGGTTCTTTCCTTGGCTGGCTGAGAATGATGGGAATCTGAGGCTGTATGCAATGTTCTTCCTCCTCCCTTCTCTGTGCCTCCACCGCACGATCTGCAAACTGGGAGGAAGTAACAGGCTCTCACATTCACCCAGCACTGAATGCTAATATTAACCTGGCCAGGTCGCACTGCTAAATGGCTCCTGACCAGATCTGTCTGCCTATATGGTGGGACCTGATGGGCTGCCAATGCCTGTGGACCACAGTGCACCGGCAGTAGTTCCACTAGTCTCACAGCTGTAAATGCATATCAGAGCAAAAAGTAAGCCATTGGTCAAAGGGACTCCTGGCAGAGCTCAAAGATAGGATTGTGACATGGCACAGATTAGGGCAAGCCAGCACAATTTTTTTTAGCTACATTGAAGTTTCCCAAGAGCACAGTGGCCTCCATAATTCTTAAGTAGAAAGGTTTGGAATGACCAGAACTCTTCCTGAAGCTGGCTGCTTGGTCAAATTGAGCAATAAAAGGAGATTACAAAGAACCTGATAGTCACTCTGGGTGAGTCCAGAGATCATGTGTGGTGATGGAAGAAACTTGTGGAAGGAAAACCATTACTGTAACACTCAACTGATCTGACATTTATGCAGACTAGCAAGACAGAAGGTTCTCCTCATTTTACTTGCAAACCGCAAAAAAAAAAAAAAAAAAGCATCTAAAAGACATTATTCTCTAGTCAAACGAAACGAAGATTAAGCTGTTTGGCCTCATGAAAAGCATCATGTCTGGAGGAAACCAGCCACTGCTCATCACCTGTGCAACACCATCTGAACAGAGAAGCATGGTGGTGGTAGTGTCATGCTTTGCATGTAATTTTCAGTGGTAGGGACTAAGAGACTGGTTAGGGTTGAGGGAAGGTTGAACGCTACAAAATACAGAGATATACTTAATGAAAACCTGGTCTAGAGTGCTCAGGACTTCAGACTGAGCTGACATTTCACCCTCCAACAGGACAATGACCCAAGACAAACAGCCAACACAAGAGTGGTTTAGGGACAACTCTGTGAATGGTCTTGAGGTTATGTGGGTTCATGCAATTGTAATTGTAACAGGCTGTGAATTCCTCCCAGCTTCTTACTGAGCGTGCCGCGCGGGGAGGGACCTCTTTACATTAGTTACGCCACTGATAAATATATTTACAAAAATTCATAATAGAACTGTAACCTATGGTTTTATTTGAACTAAAGAATCAATGAGCTCCTTGAACAATGAGTTAATGTATGTTATTTAATAAAGTAATGAATGTATAGATTAATAAATCAACATATATATAAGTAAGGATATTGTGAAACACTGAAGTTATGTGCTGGAGTTGTTCCCTGACATTTTAATTCAGTGTTAAGTAAAATCTTATTCATTATGTAACAGTGCTTTTTCAATCATAAATACAGACAGCAATACTTTGTCTATGCAATGTATATACTATTAACCACTTGGAATGAACAATACGACTGTGGTCTTCTAACACCTCCACTGGCAGTGTTGGCTGCTTTTCCGTTTGATTGAAGTTATTATTACCATTTATATCAACATATGCTACAGAACTACACAATTATAGAAAAGGGATATTTAGAGTTGAAGAACGGATGAGAAATCATCACTATTTGGGAGGTAACGTTTTTTACATTACTGACATTGTAACCAAAATTGGTTTGATTATCCATAGTTTGCCCTATAATAGTCAGTGCTGCCCTTCACTACTCCATAATTTGTTTCGTTAAAAGAAAAAACTTAAAAAGACAGTTAGCTATGTCCACATTTTATTTCTTACATATTTCATGCCTTTTAACATTTCAAAAATAATTTTAAACAGAACCAATTAATACATCAAGTGGTAAGTATGTTGGTGTTCCGTCTCAGTTTCTGAAAAATGGTACGGAGTCACCAGTGGAATGTGCCTGTCAGTTCCTCTGGCTTCCATGGCGATTGCCCCACTTTTAGTGCATTAGAACACATTTTTTTAAAAATCTTTCTTTTTATTCATAACCCCAATGAATTCTTTACTTTTTCTCAACACCAGGTTGGAAAAAGTGCAAAATGTCATTCAGCTGTTCAGAAATTTGGCCCTACTAATGAAAAACATCAAACAAGTTTACACAACTTTACAATATTTGCACCACTCACAATATGAAGACAAGAGGAGCTTAAGTATGGGGTTAATGAAAATTATCGCAATGTCCACACCCCAAAACACAAGAATCAATATATTCTTCAGCAAACTGTGTGTCTGTGATTTAAGGAAATTCCATTTAGCTCAGAATAAGTTTAAATTGCAAATGAGTGTAACATGTTAGTTAATAATTTACTAGAAATAACATTTATAGTTTTTATCACTGTTAAGGTTTGTTGAGTTCACATTCAAAATAGTGATAGATAGATAGATAGATAGATAGATAGATAGATAGATAAATAGATCGATAGATCAATAGATAGATGGATAGATAGATGGATAGATTGAGATAGATAGATAGATAGATAGATAGATAGATAGATAGATAGATAGATAGATAGATAGATAAATTTGATTTAGTCAATTTTATTTCATTTCATTACAAAATACAATGAGACATTTCAGAAGCAGATAAAAAGCAATAGCAATATTTAAGCATATTTAAAAATACATTCATAAAGTCATATCAATAATGAGCAATTTAAAAAATAAATTTTTCAACACATATGTATAGTAGAGCAGATGAAATTCAAAAACTGGGTTAAGGAGGAGGAAGAGGTGAGACTGGAGTATGATGTAAATGAGGAAAGGTGTAACTTTTAGTTGAAGAAAAAAAAAGTCTTGAAGTATAGTGTGTTTAATAAAAGTGTCAAGTAATGCATATAGAATCCACAAAAAAACAGGTTGTTGTGTTTATAGACATTTTATTTTAGTTGAAGCCCTAAGTTCTTCTGTAGTCTTGCTTTCTCCTTTTTATCTTCTCTGTTTCTCAATATATGTGTGTGTACGATTTTCTAGATAAAGTTTTCTAGTTAAGTTAAATTGGAGGTTGCAAAGCTACATTTTTATATCATTATCATTTTTATTGTTGTCATTGTTATTGTGTAATATTTATAAAGCGCCAACAAATTTTACAACACTGTACAATAGGTGGACTAACAGACAAGCAGTTGCAACAAGACAATTTGGACGTACAGAATCAGAAGACACAGAAGGCTCTTCTCAAATAAGCTTATATTCTGATAGCCTCTTAAAATTATTAAAGTTTAGTTGTAATATGAAGTAACAAAAAGGTTATGCAGATCTCACACCCCTACGCCCTGCCCTGATTCCACAACCATCAAAAGGATCCTTGTAACCCTCATTTGGGTCTTGACCATGAGTTATGGAACTAAAGACTATATAGCTTAGAGCAAAATCTTTAAGAAATACTCATTTTGTCTGTGTTGGATTTCACTGACAAAACAAGAGATATACAGAGACAAAGTAGAGACTACTATGTCTAAATATGTTTGCTCCGCCTGACCAGTGATGGTTGAAGAGGATACACCATAACAAGAAGACCGTGCCCACAAGTTCAAATAAGTAAATATTACCTTTTCCTCCCCCACCACCCTCTCGACCACCAGACCCTTTGCAGAGATGCCACTGTCGGGCATCTCTGCAAATTCAGCAAGGGTCGCCAGATAGTGACAGTGCCACTTTAAGCACACATGCACACACACACATATATTTATCTTCACATGCTGCATACATAAGCACACAAATAGAGACATGCATTCATACAATACACACATATACACACATACTAACACACATATATACACAAACAATTATGCTTGTGATTACACAGATTGTAATATAGAAGGGGAAATGCTAGAATTATGAAACAGACTTCCCTTTAGCAAATAATCAACTCACTCACAGCAGATTTGCATATCTCAGTTTGGCTCAAGTTCAGTGAGTCAGATCCCTAAATTAAGTAAATAACTTAATTCTTGGATGATTTCAGGCCTGTAAATCAAATAGAAACATAGAATGTGACAGCAGATAAGAACCATACGGCCCATCTAGTCTGCCCAATTTTCTAAATACTTTCATTAGTCCCTGGCCCAGTGGCGTACTAAGGGGGGGGCGGGGGGGGCGGTCCGCCCCGGGTGCCAGCCGGGTAGGGGGTGCCATGGCCAGCCCCCATACTGCAGCCGCCCGAGCGCTCTGTGAAGAGCCTCAGGCGGCTGCAGCTTTGCCCGGGCGGTGCGTCCATGAGGGCGGACCGCACCGCCCGGGCGCAGCCTGGGGAGAGGGGCTGACAGGAGGGAGCGCTCCTGTCAGCTCCCTCACTGCAGCATGATAGTCCGCGGGTACAGAGAGCAGCTGTCTCCTGTACCCGGCCGGACTAACAGGAAGTGCACACTGTGTGCACTTCCTGTTAGTCCGGCCGGGTACAGGAAACAAAAGCTCCCTGTACCCGCGGACTATACAGGGCTCGGCCACGCTACAGGAGGTAGGGAGGGGGAGAAGAAAGAAGAGGGGGGTGAGAAAGAAGGGGTGAGGGGGGTGAGAGAGAAATAAGGGGTGAGAGAGGGGTGAGAAAAGAAATAAGGGGTGAGAAAGAGAGATAGGGGTGAGAGAGAAATATATAAAGTAGAGAGAAATAAGGGGTGAGAAAGAGAAATAAGGGGTGAGAAAGAGAAATAAGGGGTGAGAAAGAGAAATAAGGGGTGAGAAAGAGAAATAAGGGGTGGGGTGAGAAAGAGAGAAATAAGGGGTGGGGTGAGAAAGAGAGAAATAAGGGGGGGGTGAGAAAGAGAAATAAGGGGGGGTGAGAAAGAGAAATAAGGGGGGGGGGTGAGAAAGAGAAATTGGGAGGAGGAGGAGAAGGAAATTGGAGCGGGAGGAGAGATTGACATTCATCACATACACACAATGCACCCCTTGCACACAGAAAGACACACATACACAAGCAATGCAACCGTTACACACAATGCATCCCTTACACACACAGAAACACACAATGCATTCATTACACACACTCAATGCACCCCTTACACATATTCAATGCATCCCATACATACACAGAAACACACCTTGCAGCCCTTACACATACAAACACAATTTCACACAATGCATTCCTTACACACATATCAGGACATCCCCTACACACTCCACCCCCTGTGAACAAACTCATTGGTGGAACATGAAGGTGGACCCTGGGACCCAGACCTTGAGCTGTGTAAAGGACCCCCCAAAAATGGAGCTGCTTCCCGTTCTCCCAGAACATTGATTTTTGTGACCACAGTTACAAACCGCCTCCAGAGAGCCTGTTCTGCACCAGACCAGTGGAGCCAGACTGCAGCTAGAGCCCATCATCATCCTCATCTGGTTGTAAGTAGGCAATCTAGTATATTATTCGTGGCACTAAGCTCTAATTTACCTCACATTAAAGAAACACTATAGTCCCCAGAACCACTTCAGCTTAATGTAGTGGTTCTGGTGTCTATAGCCTGTCCCTGCAGGCCTTTTAATGTAAACACGGCGGCACTGCAGCACTGGCGTTAGTTAACATGGCAAATCATATGGCTGGGGCATTGTGATGTCACATGGGGGGCGGCAAACTTTACTTTTGCCTTGGGCGGCAAAAATCCTTGTACCGGCCCTGGCTGGAGGGGGCTGTGTGAGCTGTGGCCGCACAGTGTCCCATGGAAGTTAGGGTGCCGTGCGGCCAGTACAGCTCACTCAAGCAAACAGCTGATAAACTGGCCGCACGGAGGAAATGTGTATGTGTGACTGTCTGCCTGTGACTGTGTGTGACTGTCTGCCTGTAACTGAGTGTGTGACTGTCTGCCTGTAACTGAGTGTGTCTGTAACTGTGACTGTCTGTAACTGAGTGTGTGACTGTGTCTGTAACTGAGTGTGTGACTGTCTGCCTGTAAATGTGTGTGTGGGGCTGCAGGGATTTTGTAGAAGGGGGTGGGGGTTTTGTATTGGGACAGGAGTCTTTATAAGGGGGGATAAGCAGGGGATTTGTGGAAGGGGGTTGCGGGGGTTTTGTAGATGGGGCAGTACAGGATTTGTAGAAGGGGCAGGACAGAGGTTTTGTAGGAGGGGCAGGGCAGGACAAGGGTTTTGTAGGAGGGGCTGACAGCGGTTTTGCAAAGTTTACAAATTGTAAAAATAAAAGAAATAAAACCTTTAAAATTTTTTACAGGTTTTTTTTTTGGGAGGGGGGTGGGGGGGGGGGGGGCCAAGCACAGGATCCGCCCCGGGTGCCAAATGCTCTAGGTACGCCCCTGCCCTGGCCTTATCTTATAGTTAGGATAGCCTTATGCCTATCCCACGCATGCTTAAACTCCCTCACTGTGTTAACCTCTACCACTTCAGCTGGAAGGCTATTCCATGCAGCCACTGCCCTCTCAGTAAAGTAATACTTCCTGAATGTCGAAAATGCCATGTACCATATTAACCAGGTAACCCTGGCAATGGATTGTATAATAAACACATGTAGTAATGTGATTGGCTGAAACATATCACCGAGTATTGATACCATCAGTGATTGATCCATTTTCACAAGTCTACACCACTTGAGATTATGATACAAAAATCAAGACAATTGTAAAATGTATAATTGCAAGCAGCATTTTTGATATAAAAATGTCAAATATTTTGTCTGATTGGTGAACTAAAATATATCTCTTAAAATGCAATATAATAATTTGTATATCGGTAACATATGTACACTTTGTTTTTATTGCATCATCAACATATAGTTATTGATTAATAAAATCCATTTTTGGAAACTGAAACTCCCTAGTTTACTGATCTGCAAAGGGTGGGAGCATGTTATGCACAAAACGTACTTTTAGACAAATAAGTAAATCACAGTAATACTCATCACTGATTTATGTTATGAAGACAGTGACAAATTGTCTCTTTTGGTGACTTTAGTATCTGTTTCCTCCAGTGGAATTTTTATTATGCTAATTACAAACATCATAGCAAGTAGTTTAACAGAGTACAAAGTCAGTTTAAATCAAAGTATAAAACAGGAAGAGATGAAATGGGAAATAAATGCATGTTTTTTTCTCTTTGTATTCTCTGGGGAAGTTTGTTTCTTGCAAAGTTAAGCATTAACTTGTGGCAAGTAGATGATTTTCTCTGGAATTTAGGTTATTTCCCCTTTACAGTGACTGGCTGGAGAAAGCCAGAGAGGTATATAAACTGATAGATGGGTCGTCTTTAAGAAGATGTATCAATCCATCAAATTTAAATTGAAGCTGAACTATACACAACGTTTCACAAACTATATGTGCCTTCAGGCCTTTGAATAGTTAGTAAGGCAATGTGTGCTTGCATTGTAGCCATTCGTACGTGTGTATGTGTGTTTGACTGAATAGCAAATGTGTGCTTGCATTGTACATATACATACATACATATGTTTGTTTGTTTGTTTGTGTGTGTGTCTGTCGCAAAAGTATTTATATAAATATCAGCTTACTTCATATTAAATTGTCCTTATTATTATTATTTTATTATTTATATAGCGCCATCAGATTCCGTAGCACTGTACAATGGGTGGACTAACAGACATGTAATTGTAACCATACAACTGGACGTACAGGAACAGAGGGGTGTAGGGCCCTGCTCCATGAGCTTACATTCTACATTATGTTCCTTAATTGTCTATGTGTGTGTGGATATTTTTTTTTTCAGGTAGTGTGTTTACATGTATTTCTTTCAACTATGTTATCTATCAAATAAACCTTATAATTGATAAAAAAAATTATATTTACTACACGTCTTTTTCAGTATATTACAATTGTAATGGTAAATGTGTACTTACATTTGGTGGAAACTAATAAATACAAAATAGAACTTGGGTTGTACATTTCTGTCTGTCTGATTCTCCTTCTACCTCTATCTTTCTCTCTCTCCATCCAACCAAACCCAAGTCCGTCCATCTGTCTGTCTGTCTTTCTATTTATTTATCTATTTATCCATCTATCATTCTGTTTGTTACCATGCGTGTGTTTCCCTATTTCTGAGCATTCCTCTTAAAGTGACATAAATGATCCACTGGGAGCCGAAACGTCGAAGAAAAGGAAATCCCTGATCAAATTAATACTTTAAGAACTTACTTATCACTGACCTGTCACCCATGTCCAGTTTAATAATATTCAATAACAACAGCAGACAGGAAAAAGAACTTGTATTTGTCTGTAGAATTGTACGTCCATTTCTGTTTACTTTCCTACTTCCTACTATTTAAACAAAGTATAGATTCCTAGACATAGAGTATCAGACTCTCCAGAACAGACAGGATTTATATTGCACGGTGTCTGCTATATAATGTAGGTGGGTTTATTGTGCATTGTCTAAAGAAAAGGAAAATCTCACACCTGGGTGTGAAAACTTTAACGATCTCCTACAATTCGTGCATGCATTGTGTGTTAATGACAAACCTGTCAACTTGTGAAGAATACCTGAGCTAGACATTGCATTAGGAAATTGGCATATCAAATGTTTTTGAACTACATTTACCATGATGCTCAGCTAGCAGGGTGGCTGAGAAAGCCTCTAGGGAAATGTAGTTACTGCACAGAAATTCATGGCTTTAAATTCTACCAGGCACTGAGCTAGTTAACTGTTAGTTTTACAAGATTCAATTTATAATGTATGATGATCTTGTCCAAACAGCAGGCCAGGTAGGCTGTCTCTGTGCAATTAATGCCTATTGTCACAGTGATAAAATTTCACCACACCTCTGTCTGCTAATTAGTGTACATTTCCTTATCAATTCACTTAAATAATGATGTGGATTAAATTTGCTACAGGAAACATGGCATCTTCATCTACAACCCTGAAACCTGTATATTTAATTATCTCCTCCTTCTCTGTCTCCTGTCCCCAAGCCTGGCTTGTTTGTTCTGTATCCTGGACAATGATGATGACATTTTATGAAGTTTCTAACTGGTCTGATCCATGAACTTCTCTCTGCCTGTTACTCATTCTGGCATGACCAATTAAATATCAACTAGTTAAAGAAAAATTAATATCAGCTGCCTTCTACCTACTCATGGCATGTTGTTTGCAACCAATGAACTGATTCATGGGGTAAATACATCAGCAAGTGTTTTCCTGCACTCTGAAAATTCCCCTTTATTTTCCCTATTTTTATTTATGTCAAATAAGTGCATGTATGTATGGGATTATATATGTTTTATTTATACAGCACTAACAAGAGAGCTAACAAGGTGCAGGTGTTGGACATTTGTAATAGGAGATGTATGACACATTTGTATGCAGCATTATCCTGTATATGAACTTACTGCCATATTTATGTATTTAGGGGATCATTTTAGATTATTTAAAAAAACTAAATTAATTTCACCCATCTACTCCTACCTGTAGTCTTTCAAACACAGAAACCCATACCATTTGTAATTATTAACTTATTTTTATTTATATTTTTAGTAAATATTTATTCTATCTATCTATCTAACGTGTGTGACCTTATTTTGTTAATATGAATACATTATTTGAACATAGACACGATATATATAGTGTTATATATATGGAATCCTGATGTATCCATACCTATTATAATTTTCTTATTATCAACTCCATTTATCTTTTCTACTGTTGATGTAATCTGCAAAATAATAAACTTTCAAAGTTCACCTGTTCCACCTCTCCCGGATTTTAAATGATCAGCTGATAGTGACTTCAACTGGGCTGCAGTTTCGACTGAAAAAAAATCGAATTAATTCATTAACTCTAAAAATTCTTATATTAAAAAAAACTGGAAGTTAATATAAGATTTTATAAATCTGTCTTAGTTTTGGCGATCAAGTAAACAATCGGTCTCTGTAGGACTGCCAACTTAAAGTAAAATGGAGTTGAATTTATAATTGTTTTATTTGCTTTAGCTAATGTTGTTGGCATTGTGCTGTTTGATAATACAATATATAATTATTTTCTTTTTTCAATAGTGCATGGATTCCTCACTTTACTAAGTTCCAAACAACATCAAAGTAAGGAAATTTGCATACAATCGAAATAATGAACTATATAACAGACATAACTAAAAAAAAATAATGGATAATTGTCTGGTTTTACTCTATTTTGGGGGTAAAAAAAAAAAATGGACAGAAACATTTAATCACTCTCCCACCCCCACCCCCCTTTATCAAAGTCCAACCTTTAAGTAATGCTTGCCTTAGGCACTGCAGATCTGATAATCAAGGAGAATTCGCAAATAGGCTTTTTAAACCAATTTAGCAAACGCATAAATGCAATTTTAATGAAGAATCAATGTGGAAATAGTTCATTTTTCTCTCGAATCCATCTGTGAACCTGACAGAGAGACTAACATCGTTAAATCAATAAAGAATCTTTAGGTAGTGGAGAAGCAGATTGTCCTGGTGTGCTTAGGGTTGACTATGTGTCATTCCTCTGTTTCGCTGTTGGTTTTAACATAGGGTTAGCTTGCTGGAGTCATAGACTATATCCCCAGTGTAGTAATTAGCTCGCATGGTCTGGTTTAACCCCTCACTGACTGTCATTTCCAATTGCCTACAATGTGTTTTATACAGCCATGTTTTTTCACAAGAAGAGGACAACTGGATTTTTGAGTCATCTGGGGCACCTGGACCATTAGAATTTTTGATCTGGACTTTAACAAGACTTAAAGACCTTTTTCAGGGTTCTACAAAACTATCTATCTTGAAAACTCCCACTGCATTCTGTTGCCATTACAACCCCTTAAAATATCAAGAACTGAAAAAATAAATCATGATTTAATGCCCTATTCAATGTGTACCTTGGACAAGAACTCAGAGAACGTAGTCTCCACATCATCTCCTCAGCCAGAGGTCCTCCAGTGAGGTTGGCAGGTTCTAATCTTGCTTTTTTATTCTCTCTGAAACGGTTTATTTACTTTGATAGTTATTTGTCTTTCTGGAGGGGGGCCTCAGGTCCCAGTCCAGTAGAGCAGGGTTTTCTTTTACTTTTGTTGTTATCTAAACCGTTTAGATGTGGATGGCTAGTTCTGGAGCTTAAAAAAAAAACCAGCTGGGAAAGCCAGACACCCAACCGAGAATAGCATGCAAGAGTTGGACATACCTATTGGTCTGGCTCGATGAGAGATGGGCCATTAACCAGATAGAGTATGGATGACAGCACAGGAGCCAGGTAAAGTAGCATACAGTATCCCTTGAAATTTTGCCCATTGGGTGAAGTCTTTTAACTTGTCACAAGGCGATCACAGGCGTCCAAGGGCAGAAAAAAAAAATCATCACTTTAAAGATTGTAGAACAACATGTTAAGGGTTATTCTGTAAATCTTAACTTGTAACGAATTGCAATGCGATTGTCAAAATCTGAGATGAAATAGCCAATAGATTTAACGAATTAATCCCGAGTTGGAGAATTAGTCCAGTTTAGCTCTTTAACCCTCATGCATGCCGTTCGAATTTTAATTCGCTATAATTCGAAATGTAATGAAGACACCTGTCTGTGATGTATGTTCTGCAGGTGGGAGAGGGATAGGGTTGAGGGGGATAAGCAGCTATTTATTCTGGCTTTATATAATCATTTATCTAAATTATATAATCTATAGTTTAATAATAATAATCTATAAAATATAAAGTTTTGTGTGAATTATATGAAAATGATGACCTGGGAGATATTACTATATTTAATTTTTAGCTTTAATTCTTACATGTTGATTTGATTGTTTTGCTAAAAAGTTAAAGTTATTTAATTTAATATATTTTTACGGTATTTACATTTTATCTATTTTGTCCCTTTCGTTTATATAGAGAGAGAGAGAGTTTCCCTCTTTTCTTAACTGAAGGTTTTAATTGTATAAGCTCAGCCGTTATTAAATACACAGCAGTCCCGTTCATGACTTTTGATCCCTGTAAACTTTTCAAATACTTTATCAACAGTTTTAATGGTCATTACCATTGTTATATATTTGATCAGCTAGTTAAATCGAGTTATTTTCATTGATTCAATTGTTTCATTGACACTTTTTTTTTTTTGTCAATGTGTCAACGTTAATACATTTGCTATTTTTAAAGTTACTATGTTTACTCTTGCAGTGGTAACAAATCGTTCTGCGTAATATAATATAATATAATGTAATATAATATAATATAATACAATATATACAATATATGTATAATCGTATAGGTACATTAAAAAAACTCACATTTAAAAATATATATATATTGTGTGCATTTTTTTATTACTAATAATATTTTTTCATTTTTCTATTTTTTATTTTATTTTTATTATTATTATTTATTTAATTTTGGTGGATTTTTTTTCGGAGGACGATTTCTCCATCTATGGAATTCTGTTTGTTTTTGGAGCACGCAGGGTTCAGAAAACTTTGTAAACATCTCTCCATTTGTGAGTGTTCTGTGAGGATCTGGTGAAATCCCTTTTGCATTTCAGCTTTAAATAGGGAGATCAATAGGAAACAGTTGTAATGATCTAATTAATTATGGCAAAATTAAAAGCGAGTAGAAAATCAATCTCTGATGGTGTTGAAGATAGAATCAAATTGATAGTCCATCTGTTCAATCCGCAGACCATATAAATATGCACGCCAAGGACAGAGTTAATGAGAGCAACCTGCAGGCCTAGGACTCCAGCTGCCCCCCCTCTTCATTTTTTTATCCCTTTCCCCGTTTAACCCATTGAGTGCCAGGGGGTGCCAATGATTTACAATACAAGGCATTGGCATTGGGAAAGCTCTTGGCACTCCAGGAGTTAAAAAAAAAAAAAATAGCTCCTGTAATATGATACTGTCCCTTGGCAACATTTTGTTTTGACAGTTTGTTTGGGGAATTTGCAACTGTTGTTACTAACATATAGACAGATACATATATACATGTATACATACACTTCATTTAATTCTTACCTCTTTTCATAAAGATGGGAGCTGCTGAGGATACTGATGGAGCCATCCTGCCAGTGTCTACAATCAGTAAAAGGGAAGACCACACAAATAGAAAGGTGTTAAAGCACATATATAGCAACCAAAAAAAAAAGCACTGAAGGTTTGGAAATGATTTGAATCCTATGGTTTCATTGTCATTATTTATTTTGTAAGCGTTTTATAGCACTAATCCAGCCCATGCACAGATATATTATTTCATGCCATAATGAGATTTATTTTTCCTGGAGAGAAAAAAAAAAAAAAGGTAATGGGGGTTTAACCCCTTCGTTCCCACCCAGGATTGGGAATAGCAGGCGTGCTGTGCCATCACTTGGCATCACCTGGGTTAATTTGTGCTTGTGGCAATTCTTTTTGCATTTCCTAAAAGCGATGTGAGCTGTGTGTCTGAGTTCTTTCTCATGGTTCTACTGACATGCTGTGGAAAAAAAAATTACAGGCAAGCTCCTTCTCCCAGCTCAACTTTTTTTCTAAACGTTATTGTCATTGTGCCCTGCTCTCAAAGTTTTAGCCTGAAAAGATTAACCCCTTAAGGCTGAGAGGGTTAACAGAA
>OW240922.1:56853526-56861026 GCA_933207985.1 Pelobates cultripes
CTGATGTCTGTTTACTTATTTAAATGAGAATTGGAGAGAGTGTGGTTCTAAATGAAACACAATAGAATGATTTATGTAATAAATTAAAGGGGGTAGACAATGTACAGCATCAAAGCAGAATTCTTGGAGAGATGTAACATTTTATTAAACAGACATATGTTTTTTTTCTCTGTGTATCTCATGAAGCTAATGTGAGCATCAGAATGATTAAGGCCAAAAAAAAGTTATATTCACTTTATCGCTATAGGAAGTTTCAAATCGATAATTATTTAGATCTTATTTTGTTAAAAAAAAAAAAATCTAAACTGATCATTTCTCCCTCCGCATCCCATTTTAAAGCAAGTGACAAAAAAAATAAACAACAATGTTTTGTTATGGTTTTTGTCCAGAGAACTTGTGGGTTTTTTTTTGTTTGTTTGTTTTTGTTTCAGCCTAAAGTAAAATGCAATATCTATCTAGCCAGGATTTTTATTGGAGTCAATAGATATAATGTATTGAACTGGTGTTGGAAGAGGAAGAGCTAATGAAGCACATCTTGAGATCAGTATCTTGTATAATATGGGAAAAAGTCACAAAAAAAGTTTATTTTTCTCTTAAATTTCCGCAGAGAGGAGGAGAGACCTTTTTGAAGTGTAAATGTTTAAAGGAGGGGGACAAGAAAGTCTTCAGCAAGAAAAAAGGTTAATTTAAAATCTGAGTCAGGGAACTAAGAAAAACCAATCAGCCTTGACCAAGGGGAAAAAAAATAAATAAATAAATAAAAACACAATTGTATTTTTAAAGAATGGGAATTAAAGAATTAATCATTTATGGGAATGTATATCCCATTTCTATTTCCAAAATGAGATAGATTGTGGCAGTTCTATAATATACTAATCTACAACAAAAAAAGAACCAGTTTTTATTATAAGTTATATTCAATGGACTGCAAATAGTGGTTAATTGACAACCGATTAGCAATATTAAGGCTCAGAATGTCCAGTTGGTTACAATAGCTACAGTATTTTTAGAACTTTCCTACTTTGCTCTGATTTTGCAAGTTGTTTTACAGGCAAACCTCGCCATTTAGTGAATATGTTCTGAACTGTTTCGTGAGAACTCAGCTTAACTTTGAACAGATCAGATAAACAAATATATCAAATGGGCATAAATTACTTTGGTTCCTCAGCTGGAGGTTTTTAAACTTAGTAAACTTACTATCAATGTTGTAAGTCATGAAAGGTTTAAAAGGGTGATTGGGAATAGTTTAAAAAGATCTAACAGACTAATGTCTGTAGATGTGTAAAAGCTGACACTTTTATCCAAACAAAGAGAGTGTGTACTTGTCATCCATCAAATTATTAAAACTTAACCCCCCCTACACTCCCCCAATCGAGATCACACTGTCCTTAGCACTAATAAATGAACTCATGTTGATAAATACATACAATATATATATATATATATATATATATATATATATAATTTTTATTTTACTTTTTTTCTCCACATAGAGACAGCGAGCAACACAGACAAACACACACACGTATACATGCCTAGATACATATATGCATATATGCCATCACACGCATTTTATGCATCATTTGAGAGAGTCAGCCTATCTATAATGAATGTGATTCTTTGCTTTACAAGAGGAGGATTGGGTTAAAAGGTGCATTCAAAACTTTCTCAACCTTAAAACTAAACCACATAGCGCCATCTACAGATAATCTTGATAAAACACCAGATAAGACTATACAGGTTTTCCCACACTATTCTTAACTCAAGCTGGCATTTAAACCACTTGTCAGCCACTTAAATCTATTTGCTGCAGAGTGAACAAGGCCAGGAATGATATGGACTATATCAATAAGGAGGGGGTACACATACATTGTAAACATCATACCCCATATGAGATACATGTGTATCTTTCTGAGTGTTCTAAGCACAGGCTGTTCAGCAAGGCTGAGCATTGGAAAGTTATTGTGGACAAGCACCATGCACCAATGAGCTTAGTGAACCTTTAAATGACAAATAAGGGTTCTTGTCAATAAGAAAATATGACAGAAAAGTGCCCTATTAGTAAAGCTCTGTGTCCCATAAATAAATAACAATGAGCGTCAGGTGTCTGATTTAGTCTAAAATCATGAAAATTACATTATGTTTTTTATATGGTAAATGTATAACACTTAATGTGTCTTTATTGCTTTTATTTTTTTTTTTTTATTATTATTTTTTTTTTTTTGCTTATTTCATTAGGTTTCTTAGAGGACATTATTTCATATATATTTTTTTTTTTTTATATCAGTGCAATATGACACAAAACATCCACAATAGATAGAGCCAAGTATCAGGAATTGTCAGGACTGCATCCAAAAGCTATTACAACGTTATTACTGATATGTACTGGTATGTGAAGATTTATTATACATATCTATGTATTTATTCATATACTCTCTCACATGTATATTAAGATATATGTATATATATGTGTGTGTGCATGTATGTGTGTGATCTTTGTGTATCTGTATACATTTATATTTTATATCATCTAGTTTTCAATTAAATTTAACATATCTCCTGCATAATTTTATTTGATTTATCAAATTTCCAAATCTTTCTAAAAAGGGGCTTTATGAAGGCTAATGCATAGAATAGATAGATAGATAGATAGATAGATAGATAGATAGATAGATAGATAGATGGATGGATAGATAGATAGATAATGTCAATTGTTTGTATATGTTGCTTGAGACAAGAATATCCAAATATATGGAGAAAAAAATGAAATCCCTGTTATGAATGAGATTTATTAATATATTTTAATGTCCCCCTCACCCCCAGTCTTTTAGTTTTGCACAGAGCCCCCCCACTTTAAACTTGCTGGGAGTTTGACAGACAGATCTCCACTACACTCTCATAGCCAGAGGCTATATTTACACTGACTGGTGTGCTGGCCACTTTATATAACATTCCAAGATTTCTATTGATCCTTGGATATTGCATTCCACATCAATGAATACATAATTTGTAAACAAAAACAGACAAACAATAAGATGACAGCAGGAATAAGAGCTCAGTATCGTGAGACATTGCCAGGCAGCAAGTGAAAGTGTTAAGCAATAGAAACTATATTATCTGTGTTAAACAAGCAGCTCAGATGGGACAGGAAGATCCATTTGTCACATCCTCGCTTTATTCTTATCTAAGCTTTATCTTATCTGCTACTTTGTATGTTCTCTGTAGTTTTAATCCCAAACTCTCTCCCAGCATTCTGTGCCTGCCTGCCAGCCAGCCTCCCCTCTCCCCTCCTCTCCCCCCTGCCTCTCCTTTGCTTAGAGTGACAGGGTAAAACCAGGGACCCTCCTCACTAGAACTGGAGCTCTTCGCCTTGGCGAATCACAGAGTGGTGGAATCTATTGCCTTTGTCTGACAAGTCATCCATCTCCCTGCTTATAGGGGGAGGGCAGTGTGTGTATGAGAGAGTGTGTGTGTAGGGTAAAGAGGAGAGGGAGGGGGGGCTGATTCTGGAGGGGGGCTTTGCAGCTTTTAGAGAGACACACACAGAGAGAGGAGGCTCCATTCTTCAGCCAAACCTCCTAGCACACACATCCCACCTTAAAGTGACAACTCCTGACAGTCTCTCCATTTTTTAGGGATACCTATATCAACTCACCATATCCAAAACAAAAACAAAAAAAGAGAAAAGAAGGGGAAAAAGGAAAAGGAAAGAGAAGCAGTTTAGTTCAGTTTCACAACCCTGGATATTTCTTCTCCTGCTTAACTTTGCATTGAACTCCAGAGAAGTCTACCTAAAGGCTTGGAGGGACAGCTAACTCTGCACTGCATCCAGCTGCATCTCCACTGCATCTCTCTCCAGCCTCCGATATCTCCTCTCACTGCAACACTGGTACAGAGATAGCCCAGGCTCCAAAAGGCATGCTGCAGCCATGAGAAGAGTCACCTGCTTTCCTGAGATATGCTCTTCTTCTCCCCAGGAAGGCTACTAGAAGAAGACCTCTCTCCACCGGCCAAGACAGCTCCTGCTTGTTCCTCCCCGAGCTCCATTCACTCCAAGAATCTGGTTGCCACCATCCATAAGACTTGCCACCCTGTTTGGTTCCTGCTCTCGGCTCTCAGCTGAGGGGGAGTGGGGACCGTACTCAGAGCTTGCAAACAGGTCCGGTTTATTTTCTTTAAGTCTTGAAGTCCAGTCCAGAGGCGAAACGGCGACTACAGCCGAATACCTCCCTTTCATTTGCTTTCCCATGGACATGCATTGCAAAGCAGATCCTTTCTCGGCTATGCACCGTGAGTACTGGAGCCCGGCTCCTTTCTGTATACCGTCTTTTATATTATTAGTATTATTATCATTAATATTAGGATTATTATTTTACTTTAACCTCTTCCAGGGCCTTGACAGGCCCCCACTGCACTTCACTACCACCTACACTACAAAATAATGGGTTCATTAGGCTATCATCCCTCCAAGCTTCCAAATATCCTTCTTCTCAACCCAAAATCTACCCCATCCCAAAAATGTTTATATTATCGTATGTTAATTTATGCCAGGCATTGATAATGCGGATTTGAGAAGAAACACTACTATATTAGAATTTCCTTATAATAAAAATGGAAAATAAAAAAATAAAAAACACAACCTCTTTTACCCTTGTACAAATAGTTAAAAAAATCGAGTTGTGTGGGAAATGTAATATATATGTATATTTATATATTTGTATGTGTGTATATTGTATGTATATATACACGAGTGTGTGTGTTCAGTAGGAAGAGGTTATTCAGAAAGACTATTTATTTAGTTTTTGGGTTTTTTTTAACAATTGAATTAAAGGGGTTGGGGAATTAAAAACAAAGTAGTTTTGGTGAAAAAGTTCTAAATGTGGAACAATCGGCAGGAAAATTCTATTGGTTTCCATAGTGATTGATCAATTTTAGAACTTTGCCCCAGAATTTCACTTTACACATAACTCAACAGGGCCCACTTTATACTTCAGGTCAATTCTTGTTAAGTCTCTATTTTTTTTTAGCTAATTAAATATCCCAGCACAAACCATCTTCATTTCTCATCCAAATCTATGCGATTCTGGTAGCCTTTTTAAGAGGAGTTTGCTGGTGATCCCCTTTAATGTATAACTAACTATGTTTACCGAAAATATTATTAGATACAAAAAAAGTATCTTATCCTTAAAGACTAACATCACCTTACCGGTTTAACGAAAAATACTACGTTCTAAAAGAACGTTGAAGAATCAACGTGTCAGCCACTGTGTAACGCACAGAGAGGGTTACCCTTTAATTGAATTTGTAAGGTGAACACTGTTAAAATTTTATTAAAAGCGACTCTATGTAGCCCGCTTCTATTCATCCCCACAGACAGACACATTTCTTGTAATATATAGCGAAATGTATGAAAATAAATATATATAAAAATGTATGTCTGTGTTTAAATATATATATGTACAAAAAAATATTCATGATAAATATATACCGAAGTTAATGTAGTATTAATCCATTATTTAACGCACATAGCCAATAATAATATATAAAACAGACCTACATAGCTTCACTTAAAGACAAGTACATTATTTTCTGTATACATATTATTACACACACACACACACATATATATATATATATATATATATTCATAGTATAAATAATATTATTATATATAATATGTGTACTTTATATAAAAATGTGTGTGCTATAGCTATATATATATATATATATTTATACTTTTATATATATATATATATATATATATATATAGATCTGTATGTGTGTAAATATATATATATATATATATGATATAATTAATATATATAAGGTTAAAGAATACATAGAAGATATGTATAGGCATATATAACACACACATTTATGTATGTATATATAGTCAATTATTGACTAAAATCAACCATACTAAATTATAAATATTTAATCATTTTGCATCTGTTGCCTTTTAATAATATGTAATATGAGTTATCAAAGGTATGCTGAATTATTTATCCTTGAGGTGCTGAGAAAATTGCTGGCGTGTAACTGTATAGCCAACGTGTGTGCAGAATGAGCTGTATACAGGAGACTATCTGGTCCCTACACACACAGACACACACTCCTAGTATAACGCCTGCTCAGCCCAGGGCTTGTGAGCTCATCCAAGAATGGACAGGGCAGCTTACACTGTGACCAGGACATAGCAGCAGCTTTCTAGGGGGGGGAAAAAAACTATATTTGTGCACACTTTTGGATCGATCTAAGGGCAATGAGGGTTTTCCTGAAGTTCAGAGAGTCAATAAGTCACTGTCAGCAAGGCAGGAGATAACCTCACCAATATAAATAGATCATTTTCTGATTTATTTATTTTTTCAGGAAAAAAAAAAAACTATATCCCAGGCTGACAGGCATGGTTTA
The DNA here is from genome assembly GCA_933207985.1 of Pelobates cultripes. Lineage (NCBI taxonomy): Eukaryota > Metazoa > Chordata > Amphibia > Anura > Pelobatidae > Pelobates > Pelobates cultripes. Next base: position 56,859,938 of record OW240922.1, read on the forward strand.
TGTTTTAGAAACAAAAAAAACGACATACACACACATTTATATATCATATGCATATTATTATGTACATGCATATTGCATTGCCAATATCTTTACACGTGTCTTAGGGTTCCAATTGCTATATCAGATTTTTCCTTAAATATATGTGCATGCTTTTATAATGTTTTTACAGATATTGTAAATATGATCCAGATACACATACAATTAGAAATGTATATGTGGTGTGTATATTTCCCAATTATTTGAACCTACAATGTTAAATCAGAACAAAAAAAACCCTTTCACCTAGCTCTTAATAAGAGATCATTTAAGGTTTGTTCTTTAAAGATATATACCATTATGTGAATAACTCAGCACCTTTTTTTTTAAACATTGCTTAAAAAGCAATTGTATGATTAAATTAAATTAGCACAGCGCATGCCTAACACGATTAATTCTGTCTGTAACAGTGTTAGTCACGTGCATTTATTTGATCTCTGTATTTCTTAGTGGAATTGGCTTTGAAAAAATATTCATTAATGGAATTTAAACGTCTTTAGCCTTTAATGAGACGCTTTGTCCCTTTTGGAAGAGTCTGGAGAATTCCTTCATCTGAAAGCTAAATTAAAATAATAATAATAATAATAATAATAATAATAGCAGATTTGCTGTCTGATCCCTAGAAATAGGAGTCTGCAATTGGTTGGCTGTCTCCCTTTTTTTAAATAAAATTAAATCAGAGATATATACATGGGGTTCTAAAATAAAGACAAGGGAAAAGGGAAGTTGAAGGGAATACAGAAATTGTAAATCAAAACATGCTAAGTGGTTATATCACATGATATCCCAATTTGACCGCAGCTAATCTATAAAGTGATGTATCTGACAGCATATGCAATAGAAATGGCAGGCACAGAACACACCTGCAGTGATAAAATAAAATGGATACAATCATAAGCTTTAAGAAATATATATATATAGTAAATAATATAAATACATTAAACATATAAAAAATATATAGTGTATGTGTGTTTATATGTGTGTGTGTGTATATATATATATACATATATAGTAAAATAATGTAAATACATTGAAAATATAAATATATATATA
>OW240922.1:56866026-57189049 GCA_933207985.1 Pelobates cultripes
CCAAGCCTACAGCCCTACCGTTGAAAAATATTTAATTTTTTTTCTAATTAAGCGGCTTGTTTGATAAAGGCATTTTCTCCCTCTGATCTGTAACATGCTTCATTGTTCTCTCTCTTGAACTAATGGTTAAGCCAAATAGCTATTACTAACTGCACTGTATGACATCATCTAACCTTTATGTGCGCCAAGTGGGCTTAAGCAGGTGACTCTCAGTGGGAGGGGGAGAGAATTCTTCTAAAGATGGGAGAAACCAATGGGCGAAAGAGATTTGATACTATACAAAAAGTAAAACCAACTCACAAATTCCACCTTCTACCTTTTTGGCTCCGAGTACGTTTATGCTGCAGCATGTTGATGTTGATGCGTAAACCATATACCGGCAATATATGTTTTCATTTAACAAGTCATTTTGAAAAAATAATTTTTCTTTGTAGCGTTATTTTAGAATGGAATGGTAATTTGTTATTGCAATGTTAATGTTTAAAAATGTAAAAAGTTTAAACAATTTATCCTAAACAAAAATAAATTCCCCCGGTACATTTTGGGGTATTAATTGTAATATTTGGTTGAACCCAGTTTTAGCCATCTAACTCTAATATAAACTCTCAGTTCTATTTTAATCTATCTTTCCATCTATATATCTATCTGTCTATCTATCTATCTCCTTGGATGTTAATAAACTGTAAACCACCGTAAACTTTTTTTTAAAATGAAAAACAATCATACACAGTTGCTAGCGCTTCTTTTATCGTGAGAAAGTCTTTGATTTGAGATTCCTCGTGAGTAAAAGTTAGCCCCCTTTATATACAATAATTGCTTGATACATCACACAAATATATTTACTCTTTCAAACAAACAAAAAAATCAGCGTTATTGTATAAAAAACATAGTTTTTCAAGTAGATTTGATTTAGAATGTTTTTGTAAAATAGATTGTAAACTTAGCAGTATAGGCAAGTGAGACTTCATTTTTCATTAACATGTATTTATTAAAGTAAAGTGCTTAGCATTTTTAAAATTTTGCATTAACACTGAGAATTTCCTAGTTCAATAAGGACAATATACAAATATAAATAGAAACATACAGAGTAGATCTCATTAAAGTTATAGATAAGTGATTGATTACCATATATTATACGTCGAAATATTTCAGGTAGTCTCTAATATATAAAAAAGAACACAAACATAATTTATAATTTCTTTAAGTAACATGGTCAGATACACTTTTGGTTAATTTAGCAGTAAAAAATTAAAAATATCTACCACCTTTATTTTGGGGTTAAATTTTTTTAGGCAGTAGAAACAGAAAAGATTAGCCATTTATGGAAAACATTCCATTTAATCTTAAATATTTGAAAAAATAATAAGAAAAATGAAATAATGAGAAATATTTATGTATCGTGGTTATCATATGACTAATGATCATTCTTTAATAAAAAGTTATTGCAGATTAAAAATTAAGGGTGAAAACATTAGCTTTTATTCTTCTTAAGATAAATGGCATTCCTTTAAAATTCTAAATTAATTTGGAGTCAAACTCACATTAAATATTATAGTTCTAGATAAGAGCGCTGTATAAGAACTGTTGATAAACAAATAAATGCATTTATAAAAAATATGTTAACTATAACGTGCTGTGTTGTATTTTTTTTACATATATATGGAAATATTATAATGTATAAAGATGTACCTTGTATCAAGATTGGCGTAAAAGAAATGACTATACTTGTATTATTTCCACTTTGAATAATCAATGTCTAAATGAAGACATGTTTTAATTTCTTTGTATTAGTACGTACTAGTTGGATAAAACTTTTTTGAGCCAGTTGAAGTCTTGCAAAGTCACAAAAGTTAAATTATATGACACATAAGTTTTAAAGTTTGACCCCCTTTCATTTTGTTTATATTTTAAAATATGTTTACCGTATGTGTATGTATGCATGTTTAAATCTATCTGTAGATACTGGTAGACAGGTAGATAGATGTGTGCAATAGTAATCATGTAATAAATATTAATATGCATAGGCTAAGAATACATATATAATATTTTAAATATATTTTGTTTGCACCTTACGTATCAGTCACTTAGCAGATTGTTTTGCAAAATAATACAGGATTATGGCCCAAATACTATGCAGAGCTAGCAAACCACTCTTGATTTCAGATTTTTATTAACTTGGGAAAACCACAGCAAAAACATGCTGAATATAGATTGTATAGTGGATAACATAATCATGTCAGATATGAAGGACCATACGTTCAAAAACTGCACAGGTAACCTCACAGTTGTTTTCGTTGTTCAAGCTGGGTTTATTCATTAATGTCCACTCAGAGCAGTGTAGCTCGTTCAGGGTGGTCTGGAGTGCAACACTATCCCCACAGCTGCAACAATCAGCCCATAGAGAGGCAGATTTAGATCAGAGATCAGTTCAGCCCCATCTGTCTCTATGAAAACCAATCAATAACTTGGAAACCAGATCCACTGTCCCTGGGAAATGGACAGCAAAATAGTTCAATACCTAAGTCATACTATGGCATTGTACGTGGAGGAGGCATAATATGGAAAGCGAGGCATCCATATACTATGACACAGACAATAATAGGGCCCCTCTCTGGACGTGCCCTATTTTGTGTTCAGAGACGTCTAAGAGAGCACCATCATCAGGTCAATTTTAATAGACTCTCGATACTGATACTAATAGAGATTTGATACAATGTGGAAGAGTGTCAACCCCCAGGAGACTGTGTCCCCATCAATAACTCATCCACCATCTAATCTAGTCAACATCTTAAATCTATCCGAAATATTCACATATTAGCATAGAATTATAGAGACAAGAGACAAAACATCATCCGTCAAATTCAGAGGTCAGACCAGCTTTTACGCAGAATGAATCTAACACTATTGGTTCTTATTTTTTTTTTTTGCCTTGAACACGCTTTTAGTTAATGTTTCCCTTGTTCTTTTATTTACTTTTATATTTAAGTGATCTAGAGATGGTGTATGTTAAATTATTATTAACATTGCAAATTAAATAAATGAATAACAGCCCACCTATCCCCCCAAAAACATATGCTGGTTATGACAATTTTGAGGACTATGGTAAATATATTGCTGCATAAGATAAAAACAGTTAAGAGATTTAATGTAAAATTAGTAGTGCTTGGGAGTACATATGTAAATATATATATATATTATTTCCAGAGGCAAGGATCTTTCTGTATGTCTGTCTTTTTCTCTCTCTCTCTGTCTGTCTGTCTTTCTTCTTTCTGCCTGTCTGTCAATTGTTTAAGAACATACACTAAATTTTGCTAACCCTATATTTTGCTATCCCTATATTTATTGTAAGCTCATTTGAGCAGAGCTTTCCATAAATCACGTATCAACATACATTTGTTTCCACAAGTTGTTCAATCTTTGCTTACACATGCGGGGCTGTTGAATTTCTTGATACTCAATATATAAAAATAATAATAATAATAATAATAATAAACTCAACAATATTTGCACGCACACCCTCAGACAAACATATACAAACATATTGGCCTACTCACATACCTTTCTACATTTTGTTTAAAAAAAAGAGGGGATCATATTCTATTTATTGGTAACTTTAGGAAATGCAATTTATATTTGAAGATATACTACCCCAAAAAAGCTTCACTATACAAGGGGATATTAAACAGAATCCATATCTCCCCTGGCAAGGCTGGCACATAGGGAGGGAGTGAAAACAAAATCAGGTGCAAATCCCTCCCATCTGTGCAGGACAGAGTAGGTTTTGCATTAATGAACTTTGCACTGTAACTAGGGGTCACTCTTCCGTTACGCTGGAATCAGCATTACATTTTAATGAGATGTTTGGAGAGCAAAGCCTGCCTCACAAGACACAAGCATACTCACCCCTCCACCTCCCCTGCACACACACACACACACACACACACACATACATACAAAAAGTGTAGAAAAAAATAATTTCATGCACTGTGGCTGCTTAAGAAAGGGTAATCTTAGCAGGTCCCAGCATATGTATGTGATAAATGTTAACTGTGCATTAATCGCATTAAAGAGGTACCTATAAACTTTTCATTTCTAATTAAATCCAGGATGGAGATTTTTTTTTCCCAAACCTTGCACAATATAGGCCTATTGTTTATGTGGAAAATTAAAATGCAAATACAATGGATTTATTTCCATTATGGGTGCGATATGCAGGATTTTCTGTTTAACAGCGTGCAATTATTTAAAACCAGGAAGCTTTTTTTTTCATTCTTTTTGGCATCCTATATTAGGGGATTGTTCTTTTCTTCAAGGTCAAATGCCCACCGTATTCCCAAATCCTCGCAAAACACACTGAAATGCGCAGGCTGTATTGAAGAGCAATATTCTATGACTATTGCAAGTCTGATTGCTGCTAAGTGCGTAAGGTTAGGTTTCAAACAGACCGTAGGACAAAAAAACCTCGATGAAATAAGCATTATGGCAAATTACAAAACTTATTTGCCCGCTAACATTGTGTATCAGTGATAATAATAACAATATGAAATTGGATAATTATAATAATGACGATACTTACAATTTTTTATGGGGCTAGGTTTAAACTGAAAACTAGCACTGCTGAATGAACATATCCTCTATTTGTCTTAAACAGATTCAAGAGACTGCTACTGTCCGCATAATGACCTCAAAAAGGATTTTCTTGCCAATATGATATTAAATTGACATAGAGCAATGAACCGTAAGCAGACACAGAGGTGTATGTATATTGCCGAATAGATACTGGTCTATATGCAGAACAGTGTGATATAGTCAGACAGGCTCTTTGGTTTTATAATTCTCAACTACCCACCCATGCATTGCACTACTAAAATTGGATCCACGTTAATAAAGAAATGGCTAGCAATATATGCATAAAATACAGTTTTCTTGGCTTTTAAAAAAGAAACTGTTAAAAAAAAAAAGCACCGGATCACACAAAATAAGTTATTTTTAATGACTTGTCCAAATCAATTATTATTATTAAAAAATATTAAATATAAATGTAGACTCAATATGTAGAATTAGAAAAAAAAAATTGAATTGAAGTTGATGCTAAAAAATGTACAATCGTCTTTAGCTATTCCGGTTACATAGTTAGATACAACAGAGGCCCAAATATTTTAAAACTCTGTTCTGTTTCTGAATGTCTGATCAACCACCAAATGACCAGAAAACGGTATCAAGTTTCATTATGAACACAATGTTGGCTTAAATGCCTGCTAATGTATGTGGATACACCCGTGCAATCGGGTTATGTCTAAACAAATGAATACAATAATAATTTGAAGGATCATAACAATATAGCATTGGCAGCAAGCAGAGGAGTTATACTGGAAACCAACCCAGTCTCCAAAACTTTTTTTTTTTTCTTTACTCAATCATTTTGCTCTGTGAAAAGCGCTTCCCAAGAGTTCTGATACACACTATTACTAGTGCCAATGTTCTGGCTCAGAAATGGGTCGTAACTTTCTTACTGCTTGCTTGGTATTTGCTAACAGTTGTTGTGCTTATTTCCGTTGAATGTTGTATATAATAGTTGATGTAATTGGAAAGTTAATATACATAAGAACATTGTACATTTATAGCACATTTTTTTTTAAATGTCTTTATCATTTCCATACTTGGCCAACATTTCAAATAGCCAAAGAGGGTACTCTTGTATTAATTAGTATTTTCCAATGCATGGGCTAGAGGTTAGGGCAGACGGTGGGGCTACTTCCAAACATAAGAACTAATCACGAACTCCCAAAAGTCATTGATGTTTTTCAGAATGTGAATTGAACATTTCAGTTGAAAAAGCTATTAGAATTTATATGATGCAGGATTCTTCATTGCTAAATGGCTTGATGTCCCTTCTGTATCATTTGAAATTCTACATAGCACAAGGTATCACTTTTAATGCGCTGCCCATCAATAATATCTGGGGAATTTGGTGGTGCTAAATGTCATTAATAATATATAGTGCTCAAAATAACCACACACCACTAGCCATTGGCATGTAGAAATTTAGCCAGTCTTCTGTGTGCCAGTCTTCCCCCGATTTTTGAACAGAAAGCTTGTACCAATATCGGTATGATAAAAGACAATTTTATAATCACCCACCTTAAATCATTATTAATGTCATAGTAATCAAATAGCAGTGTCAGGTGTAAAAATGAGAATGTTCAGATATTTTTGAACACTGTAATTGCAAATGTAAAGGGATTCGCCGTTATAGGCAAAAAGTAAACAAATGATAGAGTCAAAATTTAGTCCATAACTTGAACTTCGCTATTTTAGTCTTACTTTTTACAACTCCATAAGAAGGCATATTTTTTTGTGCTTAGTACTTCCCCTTTTAGATAATATTTTTTATTGAATAAAGTGATATTTTCTACAACTTGCCCCTTTATAGGAATTAGGTGACTTAAAATAGGATAATGCATTATGTCATGAGGACAAAGATTGTAATGCCCATTGCTTCTTCTACAAAAATAGTAGAGACACTTATATTACATTTGCAAAACTCAAAGAAAGAATACCTACTAAAATTCTGAGTGTGTTCTCTGGTCTTCATAGATTTTAAGTACATACTGGTTTACTTAAACCTGTGCCATTATTTATGTCAAACTTATAAAATTGTAAATGTCACAGCATAATGAAAAATGGACAAATTACACCCATGAATTAATTAAAGAGTAACCAAGTTCACAAAACGTTAACTGCATAAGCAACAAGCACCCGAAATTGCTGAGACAAATAAGATTGAAAACACAGAAGGAAAGCGTGTGGACTTGTATGTAGAATTAATGGCAAAAACAAACAAAACCAAAAAAACACACGTAAAATCTTCTGCTGATATTGAAGGATCCTTTTAAACACCTTCCTTAGCAAATGTTTTGCAATAATGAATAAAAACATTTAATAGTTATTTATTTGTAGCTTGCATATAAGCACAGGCCAATTTAATTTTGGTTATAGATTGATATGCAGGGGTACATGAAAAAGATTAAATACATTCACACATAAGAGACTAAATGCTATCCCTTAGCTTGCAATAGTTCAAATGTTTCCAAATAACTGGGCTACAAGCAGCGATACATTTTTATTCCCATTCAGCAAGTGCAGAAAGAGTAGTTCAATAACAATATTAAAATACTCAGCTTGTGGTTGTTTGGAGAGAATCTGGTGGCATTTATAGGAATTTAGCGTTCTCAAAATGCCACCAGAATGTAAAAAATAATATTTGCAGGTGAGCATAACAAACAGTTCTATTTGTGGCAAAATTTGATTTCTATCAGTGGGGCTTTTTTACTTAATTCTATTAGTGGTCATGTAGTATACGCAACAATTATTAGTTACAGGTTTGTTCTTATACGCACTCTCGGCCATTTACCAAGTTGGTGGTCTTGTAACATCAACCTGTTCTAGAAGAAAGGGAGACAGTTCAGATGTTCAATAAAAGTGCCTCTGCTGATACGCAGAAATACATTGATCCCAGTTCTATTTTTCTTGTTCTTTTAAAGCAGGATTTAAAGAACTTCAGCACGCTAGATATTAGACACGATAACAGGCATCTATCTAGATATGACTATATTTGCTATCCTAAACTATTAGGTACACTCATTTAACTGAGTATTGTACAAGGGAATACACATTGGGAATCTAGAATTTTAGGTCTAAATATGCAATTTGGAAAAATATGCTGAGTTGGTGATATTTTCCCAGTTCTGCTAATATTAGTTCTGTCCAAGCAAGACGGAACTGGTGTAGGGAGAGAGAAAAAATGCTGGGGCCAAGAGAAAATGGAAAACAATGGGAATGGAAAAAAAGACTTTTAGGAGAGGAAACCTGTTCTAAAATGAAATGTTCTGCTATATGACATTATTGTTATTTTAGCCAGGAGTTTGCTGGGTTCCAGAAACAACTGGGACTTCAGCCACAACCCCCCCCCCCAAAAAACCATGATGGCCACTACACTAAGAGTGACATGCTACCTAACTAATAACTAATAGAAAGGGGGTGTAGCAGAGTTGTGCTCCCCAGCACCCCCAATTGAAAACTGTTTCTGAAACAGCTGCATGATGTAAAAAAAAAAAAAAACACAACTACTCTACTGTCCTATCCACTGTAGAGATCCTGGGCCAAAGAGTATCAGATCCAGGACGTAAGCCCATTAAACACCCCCTAGCAACACCTACGGCTTGAACATAAAGCTATGCAAAGCATCATGGGAAACTGTGTTTGTTTTACATCTGGGCACCTGCCTTTCAGCCGCCTTTGCTGCAACAATGCACTCTTTTCAGAGGTCTAACTCTCTCTGTGTAATGGAAGCCAAGAGATTTTGGACCCTGCTTTTTCTTCATTAGCAGTACAGGAAAGAATACTTTATGTGCACACTTGAGGGTTAAAAAGGCTGTTCATTTCTGTATTTCAATTTCGACCCATGAGAGTTTTAGCTTTAGCCTATGCTTTAACTATTGGCAATGTTGATCGTACTGACAATTTCAGTTACCTCTAACTTGCTGCTTTGTGATATTTACCATTGATTATTTTATTTAGCATTTTATTAATTTAGTTACTCATCCTATTAACCTACCCAAAACCATATTTTTGTGAGCCTCATCAGCGATGTTTAGCTGATACCCCTCTAGGCACAATAAGCACGGGGTCCACATATGGATTACCCTTTTAACTTGGGGAGAGGCTAGTTATATAGTTACATAGGCTGAATAGAGACATGTGTCCATCAAGTTCAACCTTCTCACATTTGGTTTTTGCTGAAAAGACGGCTCTATAACTTGCCAGGACATTGACTTTTCAAGGAGGTGATTGGATATTTGAGGACCCAAACCTACTGCAGGGATATTTAAAGGATGGAACTGGAGTAATGGTGATATCATCTAACTGAAGAAGCTGTATGCGAAATGCGTTTTAGCTGTAGAGGACTTTTGTTGTGATTTTAATGTTTTTAGCTGGAATTTTCAAGATTTTCTGCACAATTATTTGACACTGCTATTTGGAGTGCCTGTAAAAAGGGGGTTTAGTGTTATCCATAAATAACACCTAGAAGGCAGGTTAATTTGGGCTCCTTTCAAGGTGAACAAGTTTCTACGTTATAAATAGAACATTTTAAAGAAATATACTGCACAATTTGGTTTCCTTCTTTTTTATTTTTATTTCTTAAGGGTACAGAAGCTAATATAATAGGGCTCTTTAAAATGTGAGTTGGATGGTTTACCACGCATTTGATTATTACCAAATCTAAAGCAATATCATCTGTATCTGTTTTTTTTTTCTCTTTTGGGTTTTAAAAACATTTCTGACACTCCGTCTATATAAGGAGGAGCTAATATTTTAGATTTAGTCTCAGAGCTTTTTTTACCTGGTTTGCAGTGTATTCACCACAAATGTATTGTTTGTTAATGCATGTTTGTGAGTGTGATGTATTACAAGACAATCCACACACGTGTTGCTTCTAACTATTTGGGATTCATCACATTTTAGCGCCTGTTTCAAATTTAAGTTTCCCCCCTCTGTATATGCCTCCTAATGTTCTCCGTTGGTTGGAAAAGAGTGTGAAGGTCCTCGTAAATCTAAATTTAACAGCAACATTTGAAATATTCTGTTTAGATTAGCCCAGATAGCAATGGGTGATGTTATTTATTTAATTACGTACTTGTAACTTTTCACCACTCGTTTCTGCTTAGGGATGCAATAAAAATAGATGGGTACCGCAAAATCTCTACCTAGTGTAACATGAGATATGAATCTAGCCTTTTGTCAGAGAAAAGGGGCAAAACCTTAAAAAGCATGCTCCTCTCTGTGTGCATTACCTCTTTCTTCTGAAAATATCCCAGGTGTGTGTGGGTGTGAACCGACCCTTCAATCTCACTTCCTAAATAACACACACAGAACAGACAGACCCCTGTAAAAGGCCTCTAAATGCCATTTTACCATATATAGATGTAAGTAAACAAAGACTTATAACAGTAAATATAGTTCAAGTCCCTTACACAAATTGTGATGATCTGCAGAGAATTGTTAATGTGAAAAAAAAGTCACATGGACTAAAATATTCCTGAGTCATTTTTGAATCTACTTCCTGTTCATGCTATTGACAGAGCGTTATTCACTAAACTAAGAATTCAATGTGAATTTCAAATCTAAGGTCTATAAGGACTGGAAAAAAATCTCTAAGTCAACCATGCTTTCATTTTGGCTACTCTGTCCTTAAATTTTAAATTCTCACTTTTAAATTCTCACTATAGTCAACTATGCCTTCAGTTCCAATGCGCTGCCCTTAAATTTGAAATTAATTTTGAAATTGTCACCTTAGTGATTATCGCTGACAGTGTTCATGGGGACAAAGATCAAAAGGGGAATGAATATTTGTGTGTTAAAAATTCAGCAATACAAGTTAGATTTACAATCACGCCAACTTCAAAATTAACATTCCAATCAATCTTCTAATATCTGGAATCCCCTTTATACTGCAAACATGAAATCTGGAATCCTCTCTATAATTTAAGTGCCGAACCCAGCTGTAATGCGATAGGGCATCAGCAGAGATACTATAAACAGCTAATGTTGGGTTTAATCGGAACTGTCCTATATGCTTTGTAACAGAACGATGCAGAGAAAAGCCAGTTGGATAGACATGATCTCTTATCTTTTTCCTTTTTTTAGATAGTAGATCAGTTGTTATTGAAATTGACAGTCAGAGAAACACAGTTGTGTGCCCAGAGGAATCACCCCTTTATCTAGCAAAGCGTTCTGTGCATATCCATTTAAGAAAATCCAAGGCCACTCATAGTGGGTGTTCAGTAAGTATTGATTTGGTCTGCCAGCAATTTTAATATTTCTTCAGGGACTTTCTAGCAAAGGCAGTTAATTCACCCTCTCAAATTGCTTATTCAATAGAATGAACATGACTCCTGAATAAAGTCCCTGAATTTATGTGAATGGCACGAGTGAGGCGGTCAATCAATTCTTATAGAGCTAAGTTAAAAAGAAAAATAAAATATTGATACGCTTTTGTTTTTTGTTTTTTTCTCCTTCAGAATGTGGGGGCCGGCAGGAGATAAAAAAAAAAAAAAGTTATTTTATTTTCTATTTAATCACATTTAGGGTTAAAAAATAAAATAAAATTTGGCTGCAAATAAATTGAAGATTGTAAACCATGTGGGTTTTACTGCATTGATAGGATCAAAGATGTGATTCCTTTTCCGTCAGCCACTGCTCCCGCTCCCAGCTGAACAACAGTGAGGCTAATGTTTCGCTTTTAAAAGCTGTGATCTGCTTGTTCTTAGTTAGTGCTCACATAATAGGCTTTGTCCGCATTGTTGACATCTGTTATGTTGGTTGTGCAGACCTAAACCAGCAAATGCAGGAGTTAGTGTCTGCACTAAAGGCCTGCTAGAACCATTCATAAGAGTACCTTAGTCAGAAGGCTTAAACAGTGGCCAAACTCTATTTACGGAGGCTGCATACAGGGTCAGTCACTAATGTGTGAATTGTTAGGACGTCAACGTAAATATAACATTTTACACCAACATATCCACATTGGAAATCTAGGTGACTTGAAGATTTTTTTTCTAATTTGGTTGTTTTGGTCTGATATTTAAATTTCACTTTGAATTTCTCACAATGCACTTTAATATATATCTCTCTATTATAGAGAAATATGCCCCTACACATGTTTTTATTCATTTCCAGAGCCATACTGAATAATGCCAATATCAAGTTTCACTGAGGTGCATACAATTCTAGAAAGGGGCATATTCACTAAATAGTCAGGTATTTAGTCAAACAACTTTAAAAAAAATGAAGACATTGTAGATAAACTGGGAATATGTCAAATCACATATATTTCCGTTCTGGGTAATATGGCCTACATTTTGGAACTTGGTAGTTGGGTTAATAACAATTTTTTAGTGAGAAAGCCCGTAGTATACTAGAAAGCTCTGGTGTAATACAGCGGGGCACTGCAAGTGTTGGTGTAATACAACAGATTATGTGTGAAGTATCAAACATGTATGTGATGAATACATTTTACTTCAATTTAACATGAAAATGAAGGGATATAAGCAACACAATAACAGCGTATGCTGAGGAGAATCCTATTATTAAAGAACATATAAACACACTACCTTGTATTTTAACTACCCGTGATTAATACAAATATATTGAGAGCATATTGACCTCTTGCAAATCTAAATTATTAAAAAATAATTATTATTATTGTAATGATTATTAGGTTTGAACAGCATGATGGTAGTTGTTGTAGTTTTTAAGAGAATCTTTATTTTGGCCAACACTGCTTTAAATCCAACAAATTTAAAACACAAAATGTGGTCAACAGGAAGTGATGTTGTATTGGAATGTTCCATCATATCTGAGATATAAGGGGATATTTTTTAAAGCAAAACAGGTGTCTTTTGGGTGCATAGTGCCATTCAGAGACATTCTATTTGTTTGCAAGGTGATAGCTCCATATTTAGCACTTTGCCCCTCATTAGCACCTGTTTTTGCCTCGATAAATCTCCCTATTCATGTTTTAGGGCTATGGACCAATGTCAAGGGCCCAACACCCAGGAACCCCTAGGCACCTTCCTATTTTGACATGGTATGCAATGTACTCAGAATCGTCTTGACATCACCAAGCGAAAATGACATCCAACTCAGGGGCATGCTCTCCAAATACCTTTCTAGCGGGAATACAGTTAGAGGTATGAGGAAATCTCTGTATATATTAGTTTACAAGTCAATCAAGCATAGCGTAGAAATCCATAAGAAAACAGACTTCATTAGTTCAGGTGCTTGACTCAGTGAATTTCTTGTTTACATGGAAATATAATAGGGTATTTCCACAGGAAAATTTTATTTGAATCTTCCATAGCCAAAAAAAATAAACAATACCTATAAAAAAAAACAAAGAAAATATAATCTTTAACTGTTAAATGAATATTAGTTTTGCTTTGTTAATTATAACCACATCATGATAATTATTTTCTATTGCCTGCTTCTACCTGTGAAACTGCATTAGATTAAAATAGTACATTGTTGACACTAACTAGCATGATTTTGCTTGGAGAGAAAAATGCAGGCAGTAAGGAATAAACACAAGTTGTTGTCCATAACAGTATTTTGTAAACTTTGCATTTATTAACCCCTTATGAAAACTGGGTAGCGAAACCCCATGCATTTGGACAGTCTTGCCATCTCATCAGTCATGAAAGAGTTAAGTAATATGATACTTTCTATTCCTAAGAACCTGCGTTGTGTTTTTTTTTTTTTTTTTTAGAAATACTACGATTTTTTTTTCCATGTTAATGACACAATATAAGTGAGTGTCACAAGATGTGACTGCCTCCCTGCCTGGCCATTTGAAGATGTATGAGCTAAGAAAGACAATCAATAATAAGATAAATATTAGTAGCTAAAAGCATTGATACAGCTGCCCGTATCACTTGTTTTGCTGTTGAGAAGCTTTGCCCCTTTAGGTATATGGTTCCATCAGACATTTAACCTTTTCTCCTGTGTCATCAGGGCTAAGAGGAATCTAATAGTGACACAAGACTTGTGCTCAGCATTCTGACACTATTGCTTTCCTGTCAGCAATAATTTATAGTTTTCTATTTACATCTCTTTGCCTGCACCCCATTTTCAACCTTTGGTTTCACTGCTCGGGTAAAATCAATACAGTCAAACATCTACTTCAGGTTATTTTTAGAAAGATTGCTAAAGAGAAATAATAAATAAAAAAACAACAGAAAAAAAATACAAACATGTAAATATATTTAAAAAAATACATGTGGATAAGATGAATTTCTCAACCTTAAAACCATTACTGATCTGTGTAATCAACAACTGGAGAGCAGAATCGTGCCTACTTTTGATTTGAGTTGGTTTTACTGTAGTTTGGTGCCAAATGTTAAAAAAAAAAAAAAACAGAAAAGAAACGCTTCAATCTACGAGTATATACGTAGAGTACAACTTGCCTAAAAATGTATTACAAAACGATGGAACCAGGTCAGTTGATAAGGAGATGCTTACAAATGTTTTACCGTATTAAGAGGACTTCTTTAGAATCAGTATTTACACTCTAAATGCATTTTGTGTGCTTGTTGCAATGATACTTCCTCAATGAACAGAGGATTCTTGTTAACTTTTAATAACATTTCTTATTAATGGCAAAATAAAAGTGTGTTTCACTATAGAAGCATGATAAGAAAAAAAAAACTAGTTTAAAGAGGATGGAGTGATAAAGAGATAGATTAAAGGAGGGGGAGGTAAGGGGGTGACAAAAAAAGGTAGGAGAAAAATAGGAAAAAGAGGCATAGCTTCACTTATTGTTGATTTAGAGTAAATACCGCACATTTTATTGAATGTTTTATCACCTGTGAGAAAATAGGTGATAAGTAAGATTTTAATATGACTTCTTAAACTTTCTTATTACCGATTAGCAAATATAGTAATAAAACATACAATTCAAAGCATGTGATGATTTTTGCTTTCGAAAACTTTATTGCTCAGAAAACCAACCTTCTGTGAATAAAACTGTGTTATCTAAGACCAATATTAATGCAGGTGTTTACAATAAACACAAGACAGGTAACAGTGCTAAATAATAACACAGCGACTCTTTAATCAGGTGCTGTTTGTGCACACGTTGTGCCACAAACATGTCAGAGTATGCATTGAAAAAGAATGGTAAACGTTCTAGATTAGTATTACTAGCAGACAGAATTAGGAGAATTTTGTTAAAGGGACACTATAGTCACCAGAACAACTAAGCTCATTGCATTTGTTCTGGTGAGTAGAATCATTACCTTCAGGCTTTTTGCTGTAAACACTGTCTTTTCAGAGAAAATGCAGTGTTTACATTACAGCCTAGTGATAACTTCACTGGCCACTCATTAGATGGCTGCGAAAGCTGCTTCCTTAAGCAGTCTTGCCTGGTATGCATTACAACATATCAGTGTCCCCACCCTCTGAATGCAGACACAGAACTTTCCTCATAGAGATTCATTGATTCAATGTATCTCTGTGAGAAGATACTGATTGGCCAGGGCTGTGTTTGACTTGTGTTGGCTCTGCCCCCGATCTGCCTTCTTCACAGTCTGAGCCAATCCTATGGGGAAGCATTGTGATTGGCTCAGAACAACACTTCTGATGATGTCAGCAGACAGCTTGCATGTTTGAGGCAGACCGGGTCAGAGCCAGCAGCTTCAGGCTTGAATACAAGTGAGATTTTACTATATTTAAGTAGGCAAGAGAGGGCCAGGGCGGCTAGATTGTGGTTTTAACACTATAGTGTCAGAAATATATGTTTGTGTTCCTGACCCAATAGTGCTTCTTTAAACTATCCAGGCATCTTCACAATTTCTATGTATATTAAAATTCACAGTAAAGGTTTGCTAGGCTTGAGATACATATTAAAACTTGCCCAACTCTTGTACAGAAATTAATTATAAACCTTAAATTATATTTTGTGCTTCATGTACATATCCCAAGGCAAACCTTAAAAAAAGTATTTGAGATAGAAAGACATAGAAAACATCGTTGGTGATACAAAACATTGCATTTCAGCTTATACTTAAATTAGTCTGGACTTTATCTTACTTTGTGATCTTGCCACATCTGCAATATTGACAGTTCTGTCTCCCATTTTCACTTGTAAATAGAAGTAACCCTGACCAGAAACCCACTCAGCTGCCATTTTCCCAGAATCCCTACTCACCTATTTACGGTAGAAATCAATGTCTAGATTCTCACACATGACAAAAATACACAGAAAAGCAAATGGATTTGCAGCTCAAAAATTCACAGTGAAAAACATTTAATGAATTAAATGTAAATCACTCTTTTAATCGAAACCCCAAATAATTCACTTTTTTTTAAATGCATAGTTATATTGTCCATCTCTTTTTTAAATGTTCTTTGCTAACTTTATTTCTGGAGTGTCTTTGAAGTAGCGATGTAAATTAAAAGGAATGGCTGCCATTAATTTGTTTGAGCTGTCACCTCCAGTCATTAGTAATGGCTTAAAATGGTAGATGTGTCTTTGCTAGTAATTCACAAAGCAGGCAACTTGTTTGTAGACATTACTTTAACTTTCCAATTACAGCTCACGAATTCTCAAAAAACCTCATGTAGACAGTGATGAACTGCCCATTGTTCCTGGCATACCTTGGGATACATAGTTTTGAATAGCTAACAACTACTGACAGTATATTATAATTTATTTATAATATTTTTCTTTCAGAACTGTTGGGTCAGTCAAAGTTCAGCCATTTTGACTGGCCAACCTACATTTTATCAAAGATCTTAATAAAACAATACTGTCTTGGTTGAGAAGCCAGAGTTACGCACAAATGTTTTTGCCACATCATTTTGGTACAACAAAATGCTTGTTTTCGCAAGCCAATCTAGACATATATGTTTCTTGAGTCCTTAGCAAATAGTGTTTATTTCTAGGTTGCACTGTGACACTTGACATTGAGTAAATACCACTTAGTATTCCACAAGTGTATAATGTGTACTTTAAAAATATGTCTCTGTAATTTCTCCTACAAAACATTTCAGTTGAGATAAAGAAGAGTGTGAGCTATATTGCAAGAATGGTGTTAACACAACTGCGTCTCTATAGTGTCTTCATCGCAAATGGCTCATAGTAGATTGACAAAGTCGGAGGAAACTTACTGCAGTTGAGCTTAATTGATTTAAGAATATTCATGATTTAAGAATATTAATTATACTTATTTCAATTGTAACTTACTGAAATTATCCATACCATAGCATATAATGATAAATACTGAGCAAATGTGTACAGATACTTTCAGTATTTTTTCCACTGTTCATAGTGAAAACCAACATCATATGCAGCGAGTAGAATTTTTTTTCCATGTAGTCAGTTGCCCCTACTAAACACAATTAAATAGTAAATAAAACTGTATACAAAAAAAATGTGAAATGTTTGCTGACTGTTCTTTTTTTGTATCTATTTTAGAATTATCAGAACAAAAGTACAACAGCCATTCCACCCGACGCCAGATGGATCTGTAACGCCAGTAAGCGCACCAGGGCACACTATCGGTAATTTAATCAGAATATCTGACATGTTTCTATGATGACAGATTTCTAGGGATAGGCAACTAGAGTTCTCAAAGTATAATTAGTAATAATAAGAAAATAGATATTAGCAGTCATACAGATTGTCATGCAGATGACTGAAACATTGGCCATTCCACTTGTATTTAGTCAGGGGTGTCCCAATCATCTACAATGTCAGCACCTTTGAAAAACTAAGGTTGTTATTCAACATCTTTAAATACTTTTACTTCATAATAACACATTTTTCGTTATTTTTAACCCCTTAAGGACCAAACTTCTGGAATAAAAGGGAATTATGACATATCACACATGTCATGTGTCCTTAAGGGGTTAAAGGTTTTTTTAAATACATTTAATTATTGAGATTTGGGATTTGAACTGTTTCCCAGTATGTAACCAAATTACAGGATATGGTTGCAGTAGGAACCAATTGATCTATCTTCTAATTTGCCAATTTTAAACCTAAAGTTGATAGTGTTCATTCATTCTTCAGGATAGTCTTATGCACAGCCCAAAGATGTCTTTTAATTTATGTTCTGTGTTACTCTGTGATGGAACTAAGAGACAAGTTGAACTATAGCTTCTATAATGCAGGATCAGCATTTGGAATTTGTACTTCAATATCAGTTTAGTGATTGATGTTTCGCAGTCATTTCTATACTAAAATAAATGTTCTATTTGTGCCACTAATCCAATCAACAGCATTGATGTATACAGGATCATCACATAATGGCATTGACTCATCGATTATACAATTGTCTGATACGGGTTCATAAACTTATTTGTACTAAAGCAAAGATGATGGGATCTTGGTTGCAGCTTGCATGCACGAAGCTCATTCTTGCATAAAATAGCGAGGGAACTTAACTATTCTCTAAATCTGAGTTAGGTCCACTATAACTTGAACAGTGACTCAATTCAGGAACTCAATGAGAAAAAACTAACCTTAGTTGGTTTTATCTCTAGTTTTGTTCAAGGTAGGAAGTAAGGTCTCCCACATTGAGACTCTCGGAATAGTTGCCAATGCAAGTTGAATTGAACCAGTGGTGTTGCTAGGTTGCATAAACACCTGGGGCTTGAGCCCAAAGCAAAATTTGATAAATCCTACACTAACAGAGAGGTGGGAATATAGCATGACATATTTCTGAATATCTATGTTATCTCCCTTTCTCTCTACCTATCATCAGTGTCCTGCTTATGCTCTCAAGGATCTCAATAAAAGTGTAGCCACAAACAAGCACATCAAGCTGCAAGTCTGGTATACAATGTGATCCTGCCACACTACCTAATTAAAAGAGGGGTACAGCAGAGCCCTGTTTTACCACCACCTACTCTTGAAAGTTACATTGGATCACCACTATCTCTCCTTAGCAGGCTTGTAATATACTAGTGCTCTTTCTTGGTTATTAAGAGCCTGCTGTGAGTTAAATTACAGTTTAAAACCCCCCCACTAATATGCTCCACCACTACCACTCCTCCACTGTAGAGATCCCAGACTAAAGGGTCTCACACATGGGGCTTCAGCCCCAAAGGTCCCCCACTTCCAACTCTTATGAATTCAAGCAACTGGATCCTAGCTGAACAACCCAGTTGAACTCCCCAAATTAAGTATTTAGTATATATATTTGAGTTGGCAATTCGTTGGCAATTCTTTTCTTCAAGACATATCACAACTTGTGTTCTACTGGCCCGACTAGGGATTTAGTACTTCTGCTACCCATTATATGACTTTGGGGTATCAGTAATGAGTCATTTGTAATGAGACATTTAAAAGGACATTTGTCTTCAGTGTATTTTATCTGTAAATAGTGTGAAAATCTCGAAGAAACCTCTTTTTGAGTCTAATAAGCATATTCGTGTGAATGGTGAAAATAGGAGAATGTTTGTGGTTGAAATTTGTAGCAGTACTACCAATGAATAACCACTCAGTAGCATATAAAATAATGAAACATTCATGCAGTGTATTGATAACCTTAAAAAAAAGTCATCAATGACCTATACTGCCAATTTCCTTTTTTGGGAAAATTCCTCGAAATCAAAGCACCAATTAAAAAAATAATAATCAAAAACACATTTGATCAAACCACCCCCTGCCTTAATCTGAGTCATTTAGTAAACATAGCAAACAATAGACCATTACTTAGAGTGTTTCTTTGGCAAGCAGACTTTATGGCAGTTTTTAAAGGGCTAGTAAGTTAAATGATACAATTTAACTGTAAACTTGTATGAGTAAATTGCTGGTAGTGTTTCACACTTAATTTATATTATCAGGTTATATTTCTCAAGTTCTCTGTTCAAACAAACAGTGTTTTGTTTCTAAGTAATGGTAGATTCTAGGTGAAACTATCAGGCAATCTTTATTCTACCATGTTGCTAAGAGACCCTGAATGTTTTTGGGACCCTATATTTACAGTCTAGATGAGGCAGCCTGCAGCCACACAGCTGTTATTGACATACAGATCACACGGTGTTTAACCAGAGCAACATTTTCTCATTTTATTTATTTTTGGCTTTATTCAATAACAATGAGCTGTGTTCAATGGACAACCAAGTTACAAAAATAAATATGTTTTTCCAGCTCAGCTTTTTTGACCTAGTTTTCACAATTCAATTGTCAAAGCACTTGTCACTCACTTACAAGTATTCGCTCTGCAAAATAATTTACTACTAAGCCTTTAATATTTAATTTTTTATTAGTGCTGAATATATAATTGTTAATAGAAATAAAGCTAATCAGAAGAGCGAAAGTGTCCAATGACACAGTAACATTCTGTTTTTCACTTTAAAAAGTTCCTGTAACTAAGAGCAATGCTATAATGTTGCTGCATTTAAAAGACTTTGGCAACTTTAAAGTGCCACTTATTATGACAGACATCATAATAGCACCAGGTACACTGCTGTACCATCTGGTGTAGGTTTAGGGGGGATGTTAGGATTACTGTTACCTGGTCTTTAGAGTTAATGGTGTAGATTTAGGGGGGCTGTTAGGATTGCTGTTCACTGGTCTTTAGATTTAGATAGAAGGCTAAGGAGGACTTTGGGTTGGGAAACTTACATTCATAATGAAATTTGACAGGATCTTGTAGTACGATGCCTACTTACCCAAAATAATTGTTAATGCTAGTCCCCCATACCCTAATAATCTTGAATGGTATGGACTACCAAATCTTTACTCTAACCCCTCCCTTTAACTTCCATAGTAGGGTTGTTAACATTGTCATTTTAATGCAATCCAGTGACATTAGCTTGTCATTATAAGCAATGTTGACATTTCAAATTTGCAGTTTTGTCTGCTGTGCTTTAAATGAATATGTCTGCTTTTTTAACACTCTCCTGAAGTTTGTTGTATGATTGCTTGGATTGGATTCTATTTTAACAGTTAAATTTATCACTAGTAGTTAAATTCCTCTTTCCCCATAGGCAGTAACAAAAATATGTGTGATAAAACCAATGATAAAATATGTCCCAGGTATTAAAATCCAACTCTTGAGTACATTGACTAATGTTCATTGTAGTTAGAAAAAAAAGCAATCAATTTTAGCTAATTTCTTAAAGGGAACCTGTAGTACCGACAATAATAATCATTATTTTAGGACTATAGGTTCCCTTATAGCAAAGTGAGCCCTGCCCACCCCCATTCTTAGTAATTATAAAAAGCTAAATAAAAGTAGTTCTTCTTGTCTCCATCTCCGTTTCCAGTCCTCTACTGCACACTCCAGTTCCACCTCCATGGATGTCAGCATACAAGCTGACCCCACTCGTCCAATCCAGTGCTTGTCACAGAGAAGCATTGGATTGGAGAAGAGTGTACAGTAAAACGCTGCTTTCCTCCAATCAAATGCTGTTATCAGCAGTGTTTGATGTCAGTACCGAGTTTACTTGGTTCTTGAGGTGGATGCCTCTCTATTAGCTGTTAGGTGTATTTAACCATGCCATTTAAACAGTTTTTAGAAAAAAAAAAAAAGGCTTGATTATACATTGGAGGGTTAAAATTACAGGACCATTGCACTGTGACTACTTCATTGAGATGAAGTGGTCTGGGTGCCATTAGTTGTCCTTTAAGATAATATACTAAAGTGTGTTATTCCACTTAAGCTGCAAAGAAAATATACTTAGTGGAGTCTTCAGGTTTTATCCCTTAGTGACCTATTGTGGAGGCCTCGTCAACAATAGAGCTGCACTGCTCATTTAGTCTTGCACCCTCCACACTTAACTTTTTCACTGCCAAAAATAATCATATAACATTAATTCCAAACATGGAATGCATAGCTTAGATAGCAACACAGGATAAAAAAGACATACATAAAGAACACATACTATTACAAATTAAACCATTTAATTAGTCCTTTTATGCTTTTCAATAATGCAAGGGAGTAATAATTTTTTTTAGAAATAAATATTATTTCTTATAATATAATAATATATTACATTATTTTGGAAGAGGTTCTGAAATATTACCATAGATGTAGAGATGCATTTCTAATCACAGAATATGTGATACAAATACACACAGGAAAAGGCCCAGTATCTTGCTTATGGATAATGGTAAGGATCCTGGTGGCATTTCGTGGAATGCAACTTCCTAAAAAATCCCCCGGAATTTAAAAATACTAACTGTACAAAAGTGTAATATGTTTATACAGTAAGTAACGTTACAGTAAGAAAGTCTACTATGCAGGGAATTAGAAGAGTCTGTTACAGCCTGTAAATAATTCATGTAGTGTTCAAAGCAATTCTTCTCTCCTTCCCTCATTATATCTCCTTCCTTCACGTACTGTGGCTCCACCTCATTGGCTGCTAGAATGCAGACATAAAGTTTGACCTACAAGAGTGTTGGAGAAGGGAGGGGGTGCTGACATTTAGTGTCCCTATGCAGAGATGTAGAGGGACAGAAAGGAGCCCTGGCAGAGAAATATGTTTCTCTGTAGTGTAAAAACCAAAACTGGAGCAAAGTGCTAAATGGTCTAAATTTTGTTCCATAGTTCTTTATACTAATATATGTTGTTGGGAGGGAGTAAATTTCCCCACTTTTTACTCCATCCCAGCCTTACTTAAATTTTCTCCAGCATCCCCACAACCTTAATTCAAGTCTATTTCCATATCTCAAGCAGCACCCCTAATATGACCACTTCCCTGCCCCTATGATACTTTAATAACAGGTAGGGATCTTCGTACTAGAATGCTTGGCCTACTTCCGAGTTCCCTCTGCTGAGTTCCTAATAATCAATAGACCTATATTTGTCAGGTTGTGTCACTTTGCAAAGGTCACACATATACATCACTTTATCCTTACAATCAGGATGGCCTTCTTATTTTACAAAAAATTACAGAGTAGAAAGAAATGCTTATAGGACACCACCAGTAAACTACCAAAAACTTCTAATTCCACTCATTTTCTGCATTAATGAGTTTTAATTAATAACATGCCCATAAAAAGACACATCCCTGGATCCAAAAATTATTGAATTTTGCCATCTGAACTCTGGTTGCTTATATTATTTTAATTGAATATTGAGTGTTTTTTTTTTATTTCGAGCAGTCACAGTGTGTCTTGTTTTTTTTACATTTTTTTGTATTATTTTTTTTACTAAAGACTGCACCGACTGCCACCATGGGAGCTGTCTTTTTTAAAATAAGCATACATTTGATAATAATCAATAATCACTTATTTAAAATTAGTAAATAAACAAAAAAAATGTGCAGGAAATAGCAATGAGTAAGCTTAAATATATTTTGACCAAATGACATAAACAAAACTTTTCTATTTTGTTTATACGCTGTGGCCTAAAAAAATAATAAGAAAGAGGTTCAAGGTCGTTTTTATTTTTGTTAAATACACTAGATATCCCCAAATTACCATGTACTTAAAACAACACCATTTTCTTGCTAGTTGCCCAATAATTAAAGGGACAGTCCTCTAGTGCTGTCGTCTCACAGCCTTATCTCTCCTTTCTCATTTTGTCCAGTTCCCAGTACAGCATCTCCTCCTGTCTCCAGCGCCTCCAATGATCCTGTAGGCTCTTATTCCATAAATGGGATTCTGGGTATTCCTCGTTCAAATGGCGAAAAGAGGAAACGCGATGAAGGTAGGGTAAAAGAGAGAGCTTCTCCTTCCCCCTCTTTATTCTCTGTCTCCTACAAACAGGGTCTGATTTCAAGCCCGTGCATACCAGCTGCTCTTACACCAGATCAGTTGTAGCTATAGGAATTGCATCCACACACTGTCCCTCTGCTCATAAGGCTCCTATTCCCTTGCCTTTTATGTCTACCTGGTTTGCTGTTATCAATGGCCTGCTAACACTTTAGCTTCATAGTTTATTTAGCGATATATTTAGCTTGTGCCACCTGTGAACAAACCATACTATTTATATAGCCAGCTTATTAACACTTTACAGACTAGAGTCTGTCCTATATAAAGTTTCAACTGATAATAGCATTGCTAAATCTGCCTTAAAATAATGTTTCAAAGTGTAGAAATAACATTTAAATATGCATCCTTTACAGTACTGATGGGCTGTGCATTGTATCATTACACAATATACCTGTAGAAAATACCTTTTTTTTAATTGCCTGGTCTAAGCAGAAAAATGTCATTTGTGTTATCCCTATGTCTGTCACGGTCAGCGCTTTAATCCTTAAAGTGTTCTTTGCGATTTTTACTGAGTCTTGGATCTTTGTTTATTTATATAGTGTTTTCGTTTCTATTTCGGAACTGGAAGGCTGCATTAAGTACAGAATTGTGGGGTACTAGCGTCTTGTTTGTTTGGTTGAATTATGTGTGCACTACAACCAAAAAGCATTGTTATAAGTGGAACAATATGCATAAAAAAATAAATATTTGAATTATTTTATTGATATTTTTCTGTCATTGAAGATTCTTAGATTTCTGCCCCCCAACTATATCTTATTCGGCAAACTGCAGAAAATTGACCATGGGACTGCATATTTTGGGTCAAAAAGGCCAAAGTGAAAAAGTAGCTGAATTGGAGATTTTTTCAATTTAGGCTACTTTGACAGTTCCCTTGTCAACTTTCCACAATTCAATAGTGGTTCATGATTGTTAGAGGATTTCTGCAGTACATAAATTTCTATTTATATTGAGTAGACCCCCAGATCTTGTTAAAACCAGATAAGAAAGAAAGCATCACATGATTCTTGGAAACATTGAAACTTCCTTACAAACTTATTTTTACAATCTGACTATTCTATGATACTTGTCTAGTCTATAATATTGTATCTGTACATCAAAGGGAACAATTTAGTGTGAGTCTTCTCAATCTATCAATTGTGTGCTATTTGGAGAGTTAAATGACAATTTGGCTACAGTAGTAGTGTTCTTATAATGTAAAACCACATGTCATTTGTTTTTGCTGTTCATAGATGTTAAATACAAATCATACACAAATTAATTATTGCTTTTGGTCACGGTGGTCAACAGCTATCCCTTTCCTAATTTGAATGTGATCCTATTTAGCGACTTTGTTTAATAATAACCTTTGTTTGCTTAGATCTGCAAAACCATCTCATATCCCTTTGAATTATGGTTGAAATAATGAAAGTCAAAGATCCCCTGCCTGACTTGGTTGACTACCTTCTCTGCTAAAGCACTAAAGCAGAAACATCTTAAAATCTTTGTCTGTCTGTTAGCGGTACCTCTAGGACTGCTTTGAGTACAGCTGATCTCCTCATGCAATGGACTTCTTAGTAATTCACCATGGGAATACATTGCTTAAAAAGTGTACCCTTATAGGAACAACACTATCAGGAGCCAAAAATGAGAGCAAATCAAAAAAGTAAATAACATGAAATTTAAAACTAAGGGTGCTTGTATAAAAACATCACTCCATCCCTCCTCTTAGAATGTGTAAATATTCTAAAATAACACATCGTTGCTACAATATGTGCCTTTTGGTTATCCTACCTAAGGTGAAATGTCTCTTCCTTTGCCAACCACCTTAAAACATCCTCTTCTATCATCTTTGTAGCTCCTTTCATTAGACAGTAGCAGCGGCATGGATGATTAAGAAGAGTAGAGATAATTATGTGTCAGGATGATGTAGCCAAACTCTCTGGTTGGATGAAGGCAGCAGAGTGATTCACAACGCTGGCTTTATAGAAGACGTTTGAACAGTTCTATTCCGCTGGTTTATTGAAAGAGTTAAGGAAAATCAGCCAGATAATTCTCCATCGTACATTTTCCTGGATTCTACTTTTAAACAGAAACATACACAGGGAAATATCTAAAACAAACAGCATTTAATCACATCATATACAGAAATAGCTTCATTTGCACATGCTGTTTAAAATGAGAATCGTGTTCTGGTAACAAATGTATAATTATTTTGATTATACACAAGGTTTACAGTTAGCTTTGTTTATACTTGTGATTATTAGAGCAGACTTAAGAAGCGTAATAATTTAAGGAAACATCGCTATCCTCATTCTAAATGATCTATCTATCTATGTATCTATTTATCTATCTATCTATCTATCTATCTATCTATCTATCTGTCTGTCTGTCTGTCTATCTGTCTATCTATCTATCTGTCTATCCATCTGTGTCTGTCTGTCTCTCGTCCATCCGTCCATCCATTTATCCATCCGTCCGGTTACCTGTCAGTACATCAGTTAATCCATTAGTCCATCTATCTGTCAGTCCACCCATGTATCCACTCATCCATCCATCCGTCCACTCATCCATTATACTTTATAGATGACAATTTTTTGCAGTGTGCACTGGGTACAGACTGCAAAAGCTTGGAGATACTGAATCGCAGTGCTGTGTACATAAGTTTAACCTTTGCAATGTAGATTGGACATAGAATTCATAGTTATTTCCAGCTTCATGTAGCTAGATATATAGTGGGCTACTTCTAATACCTCACTCTTTATTCAGGCCTGGAGGATCAAGTTTTGTTATTTTTTTTGGCATTGAGAGATACCTCCTCATAGATAGGACAGAGTTGGACACAATCTGAATCAGACAACATTTTAATTTGTTCACCTCATACAGGACACCTTAATTAGGTACATGTGTTAAGGACAGAAAGTGACACTGTGCGACAGATTATAGACACATTCACATAGGTCTCCTAAGGCTGGTTGCTGACTAGACAGCAGAATGAGATACCTGAAAATGAACAAAGCACTCCAAAAACTTTGGCTCGTCTTATATTGTGTCTGAATTTGCCAATCTCATCCTCCATGGCTAGACTTTAGCAGTTCATACTGGCACTCTTGTTTTTCAATGTCTGGCATAAACAGTCTTTCTCCCTCTGGAGCTTAAAAGAGTCAGCTCTCTGTTGTCACTTCTGTCCCCCAAATCATTTGTCGTTCTGGCATCATCCTCTGTTTCTTTCTTGTTGGCACTTCTCGTGTGCCTCTTGTGTCTTCTCTCAAGAAATATTTTGCAATGTGTGAAACTTGGTTTCACTATGAAAGAGCCATCATCTCACACATATTGATGTTTCTTCTGTATAGGAAAAATTACATATCCTACGAGTGGTAGAAAAGTTAAATGGTGATATTCAAAAATAAGCAAAAGTTATTTTCACTTTGCCATTGATACAGCATTATTGTTTAATATTATTATACTTTTGCTTTGAATTGATCATGGAGAATATATTATCCCACTACAATTTTATACAGCTAGCCGGTCATGTAGTGTAGTAGACCAGAGGACATGGGTGCCCAAAAGGTAGATCCCCAGATGTTTTTAAAACTACAACTTCCATGATTCTTTGTCATTCTAAAGGCATGCAAAGCATCATGGGAGTTGTAGTTTTTACAACATCTGGAGATCTATTCTCTGGACATTGGCCAATCAGCTCAGGACTCTGATGTTTGTTTTTTGCTTGGAAGAATGGTTTGCGCTCTCCCACCACGATATAGGTCTTGCTCCTGAATAGTTTTGCTTTTCTAGTGTCAAGAAATAATTTTTCTTTATTTTATTTTTTTAAGTTTCCTCATACCGTTCTGGTATCCCATATTCAATTGCAATAAGCAGCAGGTTTCATGATGCTGCTAAAATATGTCTTTAAAAACGCGCCTTTATCTATTTCTCTATACTAAAACGTGCAAGAATAATCAGTCCCCATCTAAAGAAACTGACATACTAATATTTTATTTTGTTATGTTATTTCCAAAGGAAAAGGGAAATAAAGAGATTCTCCTAAAACTGCAACGAGTGCAGTTTGTCTTTAAAATTCTCCTGTGTACAACACTGTAGAAGGAACTGCCATAACATACAAATAAAAATACAATATTAGAATATTAGTACACTATAAAAAGGTTATAAATGCAAGAATAGGAACCTAAAACCTCCTATTTAATTGGCATTAGCAAATATGGCTGTGTTTTGGCAGCCTACTGAATGCATAAAAAGCACAACAGCAGAAATATTTTAATAAGGTATTATGATATGTAAAAGAAAGTGTCCCAGCCATATGGTTCCCAGAATAACCATTCAAGCATCTGATGATTAAGCCTCTGCAGTTTAGGAAGTCTGTTTAGTTGATGACCTTGTTAAGTGTGAGTTGGCCTAAATGGTAATCAGCTAAGCAACAGAGACAAGAGCTAGTCTGCCAGGATACCATACAACGAGCTGAGGTTATTCCTAAAGCTTAACAGTTGAAAAATTGGGGAGAACCTTCCTCTGGGTTTCCATGGCAGTAGCCGTTTTTTAATTTAGCTTCACCATTACTGAAAATCTACAACCCTTAGCAGCAGTTGCAATTAATAATTTTTTTTTATTCCCGTTTTCCTGTCTTAAATTAACAGAACTATCAATTTCTCTTGTAAGGATAAGACTCAAATTGCGCCTAAACCTGTGAAATACTCTTATGGTAATACAAAGTCTGTGCCCCATGTGGTGAAGGAAAAAAGGACAATTATTTACACGCAATTTAGCACACACTTACCCTCATATGTCTAAATGTTTATCCCTCAGTATTTATGTCTGTGGCATTTGCAGCAGCTGTCTGTCCTCTGGCATTCCTGCTGTCCTTCTGTCTCTCTGGCATGGACACAACCCTTATTTGTCTGACTGAAAACCTTCATTTTTGTCTTCTGTGTTTCTACTAATTCAGGACATTTTCTTTTAACCCTTTACGGCAAAAGGAATACAAGATGGTCATAAAACTTTTAAAAAGCTCTTTTACTATTCCCTGTTCTTTTGAATTATTCTGTGTTCTTTGGAATCTAAATATTGCTTCAAGCAGTTAAATGATTAGATGCACAAAGATGGTGAGGATGTTCTGCAAGGGTCTTGCAATGGTTCTCGTGTTTATCATTGAGAAACCAAAAGTATTTTTTATTTATTAGCAATCTTCCCATTATTTTTCCATAACTAGGCATGTTTACCTCTCTCTTGACAAACCCACAAGCATACCTGTCCAACATTGGTGTCTTGTGAATCGGGCCACTGATGGACGGGTTAAAAGGTGGAGGGCCAGTGACATGATTTGCATCACTGGTGCCTCTCAAAGGTGGGTCCGCCTGAAGAACTAGCATGTAAGCCTGGCATAAATGCATTTCCAGATGCCGATATGTCATCAAGGATAACCCACTGAGGGTGGACAGTGCTGAATCAATTCTCTCTGACTGGTCTATGTGCATAATGCACTCGTCTATTGATGTTTTTGCGCTACTCTTTTTGGAGACTGTTCCCTGGTGTTCCCAAAAGCTGGCCTGCAGGGAACAAACCCATGACAGCTGAACAGGACCCTAAAATCGAGACTGTTCTGCCAAAATCAGTATGGTTGGGAAGCCTGCACATGTACATCTTCATATATGGTTAATAATAATAATCAGAAGATTTTAAAGGAAGAGCAAAAATTTGATATACAATGATTTACTTGACAATATTTGACTTGACAATATACTTGACTTGACGCATCAATGTTCAAGTATTATATTAAAGAAATAAAAATATTGTCGAGATTGGTGAGGTAGTTCCTAATTAATTAACTTCCAAATTTCCAGATAGATAGTTGGATGGATGGATAAATAGACCGATAGAGTACATAGTTTGTACGAACCATGACTGCAAGTAGGATAGCGGCTGTTTTTATCCTGTAGACAATATGGTACTGGATAGGTTTAGTTGTTAATGGATGTAGAAGGCCATAGAGGTGGGTGATGGATTAAAATGTTAACAAAAAGGAATCCTAGCAGGTGAAGTATTAATAAAAATCCAGACAGGCCTGGCATGTGACAGCATTAATTCATTGCAACCTTAGTCCTTCTTTTCATGTTCCTATTATATTTGTTTGTAAAAGTGGAAATCAATTTTGAAGGTAATTTTCTGGAAAGAATGAAAAAGAGGTGGGAGGGCAGAACAAGGCAGGGAGGGCACAAATGGGAGATATTTAGGCCAGGCACAGCCCAGGGGAAGCTCTTGACAAGGTGAGAGAAAATTGCATATTTAATTTCAATCCGTGAATCTCTTTCATTCCTGCTTATCAATGATGGAAAACAATGAGCGTTTAGATTTGAGGTGTATGTGTACAGATATTAACATATGCACACACATGCACAGACACATGAAAGGAGTCGTATCAAAAAAATCTGAGCGAAATTAATTAATCACTGGGTTCATACTTTCTAATAATTATTAAAGTGTATCATTGCACGGCCCTGACAGGTCAGATTCCTTAATCTCTATAAATTAGTTGGATCTAGTGATAGATTTCCAATGAAATCTTTTATTGATCTGCTAAAAGTACTGGTTTGAAATCAAACCCATCAAAATGATCTCTGGATGCATAATATGTAGTATATATTAGTATGGATACAGTGGAATTTTTCCTAAAATTTTATATTTGTTCTGCTAATTTACACGGGATCATATACTATGTATTATGGGTACAAAACTGTAATGAAATCAAAATCAAATTAAAAAAACTTTTCCCCGTTTATCGTTAGTAATTAAAGTTTAATAAGTACTCCTAACTTTATTTTTAGCAAATCCTAAGATTACGGCTGTTATCTACAAACCTGAATTAGTATTGAAATAAGGCTAATAAAGTATTGCCCGCATCATCCGAGGAATCTCACACTGAACATATCAGGTGCCATTTATAGAGAAACTATGATCTATTCTTGATCACCTCCACGTACCATTATATTGCAAGTACTGTACTGTCAATTGCAAAATTCCATTGCTGAGCATTTCACACATTCAGTAGTTGTTGCTTTTAATCTATGGGGGATGGGATGTTTTGTGTGCATCATTGTATATGGCTCTCGGGGGGGGGGGTTCAGGGGGGGAGTGTGGTATCTTGTCAGTGCTTCTTCGGCAGGCCAGCAAGAGTGTCGTTCTGTGAGGTGACATTTGAATTTACAATTCCGCTGAGAAAAGCTATTAATTCACAAATTAACATTTTTCCCTCTCTCTCTCGCCCTCTCTTACTCTCCCTCGTTCTCTCCCTGTATCTCTTATGGATGTGCAAGCAATTGAAAAGACAAAGGAAATAGCCTTAAGGAACTGACTTTACTGCAAGTCTGTCTGTGCAGAGATTGCTACGACTGCTTCCAGATATATAAAGCAATTACCTGAACAGCTCTGTGCATGGCAGTCTTCTATTGCCTCTTTTGTAGGCTGGGGACCATCTACAAATAATAACACCCTGTATCTAATTAATATGAACTCAAAGTGCTTCATCATTGCGTATGGAGGTGTAGTGTATTATCATACTTTGCTGCATCTCCACTGACAAACAGACACTCAACAGGTTAATTGTGTTGACACTTGAAAGTTTCATTATAGAACTCTCAAGAACAAAGTATCATGTTTAGACAATACCCTTTATGGGGACGATTCCATAGTATGAACATTAACAATGAAGTAACATTGCCAGACCATGGTGTTAAAACGTTGAACACTAGTGATGTTGTGTTATGTATTATTAGACATTTTACACAATACGTACAATACATACAATCTGTGTGTATTGTATTTGCATAGGATATTATATCATTTGAACAGGATACGCTCTATGTACTTTTCTAGATGAAATGGCTAGAACGCCTCTTTATCTTGAAACCACAAATTCTAATGGCCAAGCCTCTTCTCTACAGCTTGTGAGAGGCCTGAATGAGTTAGGAGTAAGGAATGGCTTTAAAAAAACAAGGTGTAGAAATGTTTTATGTGTTTTTTTCCACTGAACTTTGATTTTTTTTTAATATTGACCTTAGGTAACTAAAACTGGCCAGGATATGGCTGCCATGTGAATCCCAGCCAGAGTATCCAATACATTATTTAGCAAGCAGGTCAGTTTTGGGTACCATCTGATTAGGAGCTTAACCTGTAAAATGTGCAGCTATTCCATTTAAAGTAAGTGCCCACACAGAGCCTCACACCTCCAGAAGGGTCTTACCTACCAAGGGTCCCTGCTAAGAGTAACTACCATAATGTGCCAACTTTAATTTTACTAAATACCCCACGTTATACGTTTTAACTCAAATATGACCACATCATGCACTCATAAGGAGTTTAGACATCTCTTACTGTATTCTGAAATTTTTGTTGAATTAAGTAAGAAACAGTGATATTGCATAAAGCTTGTGCACCAAAATTATGTTTTTTTTTTAAGCACTTTTGTTTGTGCCTTTTTCAGCACTGAAACAGTTAAAAGGTATATGTTTGTTTTTTGTTATATTTGTATATTTGGAATTACTTTTACTGCAGTTTTGAGTGGATAACAGCACTTGCTTACACAGCAAACAAGGATTCTGGGTAGTGACCTTCAAATGAGTATAGCATGTATCAAAAGCGATGCCTTTGTTACTTACTTATCAGAGTTTGCTCACAGTAGCGCTATTTTCTAAGCTTTAAAAATAGCATTGTTATTTGATTTGTGGCTCCGAGATGTGCATCAGATACTTGATTAACACTTGATAAAACTTTAATGGTCTAGATGCAACTTTTCAGGAGCTTTGTAAACAGAACCCTTGGGATCTGAAAGTTTCCTTTGGCCTTGTCAAGTCCTAGTCATTAAGACAAGAGTCTCACTTACCAAAAGGAAATCTCTCCAGTTCCCAAGATTGCAGGCATCACAGACATATCACTCATCAAAGCCCCAAATTATTATCCCTCCACTGCAAGGACTACTTATTTGGACTCTTTGTGCTCCTAAGAACCCAACAGTTCATGTTAACTGCGAAAAAAAAAGAAGAAAAATATAGTGAGTTAAATCATTGCTGTAACTGTGTTGAAAAAGCTCAGATCACTGTAATTCTTACAAATGTCTTAGAGGCCTTGTTGTTGCTTACCGAAAAGGGCACACAGAAAGGGTTGTATTGTCTTAATATTACTTGTAATAAAAAGTCACCTGTGATTTAGCTGAGAGAAGGAGGGAGAATTCAGGGGGGGCACTGAGACCCTCCCACATTCCTGAATATGCTGCAAAAGTTTTGAGATCCCTCTGACTTAGGTGAGTTATCTTCCCATCCCACACACTGTAAAAGATGGATAAAAATCACCAAAGGAATCAGCAGGCGGTGCCAGTAACACAAACCGCTCTGACCGTTCGATGAACCTGATCCTGGTGACCTTGACAGCACTGGAAGGCAGCCTCAGAAATCCCAACCTTTTCAGAGACGTAGACTGACTGTGGCTCGAGTTCCCTCTTTAAGAGAACATCACAGGAGAGGCAGAACCTGTCTGTAGTTTTCCATTCTTGTATTCAACCTGCAGCCAGTATCAGTGTATAAGGATTTATTTCCTTAAAGGTTTAGGAGAGGCAACATCAAAACTAGGAAAACATAACATTCTCTTATCATGCGAGTAAAGAATCCAGGAATAATGGGGGATATATTATTAAAAATTTTTTTTTACAAAATCACACAATGTGTCAAAATGTATCTCATGAGTTAATCAAGTTACCAATTAGCCTATAGGTCACTCTGACCTACCTAGTAAAAAAATACAAATAAAATAAAAATATATACATATATACCCAAAGTCAGACTGGTAGTAGATGTTATGCTGCTTATAAATATAGCATTAAGGTTTGTAAATAATATTGCAAGTATAGATTAGACCGCGGGAACAGATTGACACCTTTGGCACTCCAGATGTTGAGGACTACACCGCCCACGGTGCATTTCCAGTATTACGGCTGTAAAAGCATTATGGGAGATATAGTCCACAACATCTGGAGTGACGAAGTTTGCTTACCCCTGGATTAAGCAATAGGCATGATTAAAAAATAAATAAAAATCTTTAAAACTTTGGGCCTACTTCAATTATTTGCTCATGATGGAATTCATACATTTACTTAGCATTACATAAAGCATGCTTACAGAGTGTAAAAAATACAAATTCTGCGGTAAAAAGTTCTGCATATATTGTAATACACAAGATTATACTGGCATAATTCCTATTGCCTTTTTGTGCATTAAAAAACAAAACACAGAGGCCCCGTTGCTTGTATGTGAATTAATGTTTTATGGTAGGTATCCATAGGGAGACGGGAGATTGGCAATTAGATTTGTTCTATCAGACCTCTGTCAGCACTGCAGAGAAATGTAAAGTTATGATATGGGAGGCTGTTAATGCTGCAACATTCCATTCTGACATCAAGTACAGAAAAGAAATTTAGAGGTAACCAATTATGAATTTTGAGTTTTCATCTATGTGTGTGTTCAGAGATGACAGCCGACAGACAGAAGGAATAGCCAAGTGATTGAAATACTTGTTTGTTTTTGAAAGTAGATTCCTCTGTGACTTCAGTCTCCTACAAAATTATACAACCAGACTAGAATATTAGTTATTTGTTAACAGTGATTGTATGACTTTTTAAAGTAGGTATTATTGTTATTGTGACGGTTATTTTTATATAGCCCCAGCTTATTCCGCAGCGCTTCACAGTATTATGAAAGAGGGGGAAATTTAACAATAAATGAGACAATTACAAAATACAAAAATGATACATGAATGATAGGTAGATGAGGAGCCTGCTCAAACAAGCTTACAGAAAAGAGGTATATTACAAACATTATATTTTATATATGTTCATTTGATGTAATGCCTTTAAATGTTTTTAGAAGAGCGATGCACTAATCAAAGATAAACTGCAATTATTGATCTGCCAATTGTATTGATAGCCCACTGCCATACTTGTTGAGAAACCCTGGGAATTCACAATACACACACTGATTTCTGTGTAGTGGCATGCATTGCATATAGAGTGTATACCGGGGGTGGCCAAAAGGTAGATCCCCAGATGTTTGAAAACTACAGATTGCACGATGGTTTATCATTCTAAAGGCATTTTAAAAGCATGCAATGCATCATGGGAGTTGCAGTTCTAAAACATCTGGAGATCTACCTTTTCGGGCACCCCTTGTGTATACCAATATTGGAAGGCATGAAATTGGGTCCATCCTACGGGGGCATGCCAGTAGGGTTATGTGCATTGCTAAAATGTGTAATCCCACCCGGAAAGGGAGTGGGCAGCCAAAGAAGGATGAGTCCTCCTGACATGAGTGCATTCCTGGCTGACTGACAGCCTTCCACGCCAGCCTCACGCAGGGAAGAATATGCACAGAGTGCTGATTAATTTCTCTGCGTCTGGCCTTTGTGCCCAAAGCACAATGTGAACAGTGAGAACTGTGGGACACCAGGTAACAGACCTGGAATGGCAAGATCGGAACTCAACATTATGAAAGTCCAGAAAAATCTGGGACTTTTGAGAGGTATGGGAGGGTTATATAATTATTATATTAACAACCTGTGTTCTTAGCATCTGGATGGTGTAATTGTTCTTAGGGCCTCAAACCATTGTTATTCACTCTGAAAGTGCAGAGAGATCAATGCAACATATTTATTTTTCCATACTCCCTTTCTCATCCCAACTATGAATTACTGAAGGGTCTGAATTATGAAATCACACCTTAGTGAAGCAGTAGGCAACCTTCGTGCAGGAATAGGCAAAGCATTATGAGAGATAAAGTCCAAAACATCTGGAGTGCTGGAGGTTGCCTACCGCTGCCCTAGTGCCTTGAGTGACTGATTGCTCTGTCCCTTGAGTGAGTAGGAAAATGGAGATCTGTGTCACAGGGTACACAGATTGGCATGCTCTTTTCACTGTGTGTCTTTGAAGGCAATGCAAATGCAGTATTACAGGTAGCTTTAACCCCTTAAGGACACATGACATGTGTGACATGTCATGATTCCCTTTTATCCCAGAAGTTTGGTCCTTAAGGGGTTAACATGGTAGTCCAGCCATAGCTATGGATTTGAATCTTACAGTTCTGACAATTTTCAATTTAACTTACTTAACACTAATTCAGATAGTGGTAGATTTACTGACAGATGATAAATCAGAGAGCAAACTATTATTCATTCTAAGAGTCACTTTTTAGGCTCCATAGAAATACTTGAGCATTTTTACTTGGGGCTCGTCTTTCTGGTTCTCAAATTGCGTTATTCACCAAAGTGAGAATTCAAAGTGAATTTCAAATTTAAGGCTAAAATAGACAAACTGGACAAATTCTCCTACTCAGCTATGTTTCCAGCTTGGCTACATGACCTTTAATTTGATATTCACTTTGAATGCGCACTCAGTGAATTGTAAAACTTTGTTAGTACTTAATCAAGAGCTTTTTGGTTGCCACCGAGGTCAGATGAACATTTGATGCTTTTTCCCCTGCAGTTTGTTCCATTTTCTGGTGTGCAACTCTTTGCGTGACTTGTGCACAGTTTTTCACTTTAAGTCATATTCTTCACTAACACCGATCTAAGTATTAGATCTAAACTGAGAAGGAAACAATAGAATGGCTTCTCAATTGGTCAGTTACTGTAAAGGTTCCGATGGTGGTGAAGAGAGGCTTCATTAGATAAAAAGTTATTTTGTATCTACTGGGCATAACGCTATTGCTGTTTGTGTCAAACAAGCAAAATGAACTGATGAAAAAGGAAAAAAAATGGAAGTGTGGCAGTGTCAGCTCTCGCTGTTGTTCGACAGTGTAAAATTAAATTAATAAAGCCCCCAACACAGGAAAACATAACAGGAAATTAATGGCCCCTACTGTCGCTCCTGATGCAGTCATTTGCAACCCTGCTTTCCGCACCAAAGACTTCATAAATGCAAGCAGTTTCTCTAAACAAGCATAGTTAGAGCTGTTTGCCATGTCATTTTTTGCTTCCTTCTGTCCTTCCAGCTAACAAAGCTGGCATTTGAGATTGGCTTGTGAGCGGTTTTCAGGTTTACTTGTGTTTCACGGTGTACAGGCCTAAAGGTGCATAGTCACTCAACCTCGAGGGTCACAAACCTCTGTGTTAGCTTTTTATTATTTTCTTCTTTGCTTTACCAAGCACTTTATTAACTGACAGCATTGAACGTGGCTATTTACCATACCTTTACTGATCCCATAATTCCTTGCAACTCCGATTAATCTTCTGGGTTCAATCTAAGCTAAAATTTTAAAAAATCACTTTATGAGCACCAAATAAATACATATGGGAAAAATAACATTGTATGTACTCGTGCAACCACGTCTTTCTGATGATTCTGTCCTCCTTGTATAATTAT
The DNA here is from genome assembly GCA_933207985.1 of Pelobates cultripes. Taxonomy (NCBI): domain Eukaryota; kingdom Metazoa; phylum Chordata; class Amphibia; order Anura; family Pelobatidae; genus Pelobates; species Pelobates cultripes. The sequence goes on from OW240922.1 coordinate 56,902,701, forward strand.
TGTGAATTGGGATGCTATGAAAAATGTTATATATATATACAGGTCAATTACTGCTTGGATTTTCTGATGAGCGCTTGTATTTTAAACAACCTTTCCTGGTTCTTACATAGTCTGTAGGACACAACATGGCAGATTTTTAGTTTTGGCAATAGAATGGATCTAACGGTCAACTATTCCCACTAAAGTCATTTAATCCGTTGGTATACACATGGTCAGAGCTATGTGCTAATGTGGCATTTATAATGGTGAAAAACATAAAGATCAAGTCATGTCAAGTAATGTGCTGGGAACATGTAGACCCTGTTATTGACTCTAATTTAATGAGTTTATAACTAACCACCCAGATAAAGAGAAAAGCAAAAGTTCAAATGCTGGAGCATCGTGTGTTCATGCATATAGATGTCACGGTTCAGCAAGTCTGAACCTTGTTCTTGAAGGAGACAGTATGGTACTCCTTCTAGGAAAATATTTTTATATTCTTTGTGACCTTAAAAAAAAAAGAAGCACTTTTTAATTTTTTTAAAATTTTTTTATTTTATATAATTTTATTGGTATGATAGTTTAATTAAACACTGTCAATAAATTACTTTTAAGGAATTTTTCTGTTTCTGTGTTTCTACCTTGCAGCCGGTGATGCTTCACCTTGTTTGCTCAGCTACCTAGGTGATTGCATACAATTTGTCTTCATGCATAACTCATTAAGTTTCGCTGCTCATTTAGTGCAAGGCTTGGTGTTCTCTAGTCTGCTTCATTGCTCGATCACTATAGAGTTATTTTAATGTTTGTGCGCGTGTCATCACACAGGCATCCTGGTTCCGTTTTATTAGTCATCCTGGTTCCCTTTTATTATTTTTAAAATTCTTGGCTTGGACTAATTACATATGAAAATGTGAAGCTTGCCATGTTATCATGGTTAGTTTTTTCATTATACAGAGATTTAAAAAATATATAAATATTACTCTTATATATTCCGAGCTAAACTGATACACATTAAACATACTGCCAGGGTTGTTAAACATACATTGACTGTCATTAGTTTATGGATACTTAATACTTAAGGTCTCTTATTACGGAGATATTCAGATTTAAACATAGTCACTTAACCATATTTTTACTGTCTGTTCACATTTTGTGGATTTTCAATGTTCCACTGCTATAAAATGTGTAGTTATGGCATCCCACTGTAATTAACAGAGTTCCCTTCTGCAGAATCTGAATTATGTGTACAGCAGGGCAGAATTTTTCCTGCACTGCCCAACGTCACGAAGAACTGAATATGTTTAAGCAGCTAATATGTGGGATCATACAGTATGTCTGTGTTGGTTTTAGTCACATTTTGGTTCTAAGTATGTGAAAGGTATATGTGTGGATTAAACATTTCATGCTAAGTGAGGCCCAAGATGTGAATCTTGGTTGGGATATGTTGGGTTCATTTGTGGTCATGTTCGAAAGATTTGTACAAATGCATTACCCTCCTGTGGTCAATGATCCACGTGTCTATATAGGTCTTTAAGCTAGTGAAGAAGTTTTGACCTGACATCTGACTAGTAAATATAAAGTATTTAAGTTATTCATATAAAATAGGCTAGCAGTGTGTACATTTCTAAAAGTATGTCGTAGTTGCAAAGTTTTCTCATTTTCTTTCGGTAAATACTCTTTCTCTTATTTTTTAATGGTGTCAACATCAAACCGTGACAGTCTGTAGCATGGGGAGATGAGGCCTAGCATTTATGATTATTGTTAAAGCCTTATTACGGTTATGGTTTCTTATCCTGTGTTATGTTGCTTCAATACCAATTTAGTTTGAGAAGTAAATGTTGTTTTTGAAGAAATGCTTTTTGCGTTGGCATATTCGCTAATTGATTACACCAATGGTACATGTTTGGGTCATAAAAGTGCTCTGCTCTCAGAACACCACAAGTAGGGTGACTGTACATCCCACAACAAGTTTGCTCCCCGTTCTTAGCACCACTCTGATTTTAAGCAATTTCCCACCCCAGGGTTTATGATAAATTAATTTAATGACAGTAAAGCATTAATGAAAACATTTATTGCCACACGGCACCCTCCCTGTATAGCGTTGAGGCACTCACTTGTATCTGGGACACAAAGAATGATAGTTAATGTCAGATTTCACAACCCAAAGCTTCCTACATCTTTCCCCTCTGTGCAGCCTGAGAAAGGGAAAGTCATTTTCTGTTTTTGAAGGAATGAATTATCTCTCTGAAGAAAAACACTGCTACAGTATTGATGACTAGTATTATGATTATATGATGTTGTTGTGCTCTGTGCGTGTATTGGTTTAGCTGTTCTCCTGCTCGCTCGCTTGCCGCTGTGAATGACAAACGCTGGGTTATTGATCGCCTTCTGAACTCAGCCCAGCTGATAGAAGGTAATTAATGACTCCATTTGCCTCAGTACCGACGAGAACAATTGAGTTTGAAACTGCAACAACTGCCAACGCTATGAAAGGCCCCCAAGGGGGTGTCCAGGAAAGAGGCCTGACACTGTCAGGTTTCAGTGGGAATTAGGAAGTGCGAGGTGGTGGCGATGGCGGCGGCGAGGAGGGGATTGAAGTGCCAAATACTACACCTAGTAATAGAAACAATGTACAATGTTACATTTAGATTTTTAATTAAAAATAAGACTTTTGTCTGGTAAAAAACAGTGCTTCTAACCTTTAGTAGACTTATAACGGGGAGTTATAGGCCGCATGTTAAAGGTATATAGTCACATAATATACAGTTTATATTTTACATGTAAAAAAATGAAAACTTAAGCACAATGTATACATTTTTGCAATCTTATGGCATAAATATGTCACACGCTTTGTTCTTTTTGTGTATAGTGTTCCCTCTAAGTACTTTTTGTGAGTGAGCAAGGAATGCAAGCGTTAACAATGGAATCATTATACCAATTTTAAGTAACAATTCACCCTGAATGATCTTGTTTATATACAAACTGCAAGGTGTGGTTATGTACGTTTCGGTGCTGACAGCTCAGAGTTGTGATTATGGGGAACATTGTACTGTATAAAACGCAACATGCAGTAACAATGCTCACAAAAAAGTGGGAAAACATATAGGTGTATATAGTAACAATGCAGGGCCCTCGCTGGTTTTTACAATAAGGTGATTGTATTTTGTCTTGGTTTGCAAAAAGTGCATACACTACTGATTCTGTTAAATATTGCTGATCCTTAAGACAGAGCCTTCCATTAACAGGGTCCATACCAAATATAAAGAATTCTCAGCACAGAACATTGTAAACTAATCAAGTCTTCCCAGAAAGGGTGCTGACACAGAGAATGTGGTTCGGAACTTAGGAACAGAACTGTAGAATTTTGGACAGATATTTAAATGTATGTATCTGGCCTTACTGAATCTGTAAATAGAGACCGAAAATAAAATTGTATATAAGCAATGCAATGCATGTCCTACTTCCACAAGGTTAATTACCTTGTTTTTCTGTTTTCCTGCTGCGCTTACTTTATTCACGGATAGCATTTTATGTGCCGCCTTTTTTAACCGGGTTCCAATCACCAGGACCTGCTTTTGCAAAAAATAAATAAATAACAGATTGGCGTACACAGAAGCAATAACCCCTAAAACAGTACTATCAGTGAAACATGATTGATCAATTGAATTCCATAGCGGCTGAAAAATGTGGGATTAAGTAGTGTATTATACGCACAATGAGTTGAGGCATGATGTTCATTTCAAGTTCATTTCGCCGGCCCTCTGCCACCGGATCAGGCAATCAATAGGGCTAGCACATATCATATATCATCGCTCCCTGTGCAAGAGAGGGAGTGCTATAATCTCTCGCAAATTTAGACTGACAGATTTGTCGAGATCTGAAAGGCCCCCCTGCATAAATGAAGGAGGGGGGAGATGTCTCTTACGGAATAATCGAGGCACACGTATACACAAGCTCAGATCTCTGTTTATTGGATCATGGCATTAAAGAGGTTGATCTTTTTTTTTAAATTGTAGTAAAACTGGTGCATGTTAAGGATGATCCTGACTTTGAGCAGAGTGATAGCATTTAACCTTATAGAAGATATGGTGTCGATAAGAAGGTGACTATATTTTTTTACAAGGGTAACAATGTAGCTATATGAAGGTTATACATTAGGTTGCATTACTGACAATCAAGGGATCATTACAAAGAAATTCCTAGTGAAATAATTTGCTGTGTCCTTTGATAGAATTCTTACCATACTATATAACGCTAATACATGATTTACTATAGATGTGCGGAACATACTAATAGCACGTAAAACTTTTTGTGAATATAATATGAAGGGATATGGGATAAAGATACAGCAATGATCTAAAGGTCAAAGCTATAATCTGCATTGCAAATACAAATTGCAATCAGAAAAGGATGCTACTGGAATCTGTGGCTTAAATGGCCGGATCTCAGTTCAAACAAGGCTTTTATGAATCACATCAGCTGCAGAGTAAATACAATCTAAAAGAAGGAGTCCAGGCAGAAAAATGAAGGGGACCAACAGCACCCATAGGGTTGCAAGGGTTTGCATTTAATTGCACACAATCAATGCAGTCAAAACCCAACATTAGTTCAATCTTAATGATATATTTAATAAAATATTATACAGGCTGCAGTCACACTAGAAACCCAAAATAGACTGGATACATCAGAGATGGAAGCATAGGGCGGTAGATTGTGTACTACATCTCCCCTGATGCTTTGCCAGCATTTTGGTTGTGAGAGCATTATGGGAGATGTAGTCCACAACATATAAGTTGCCAAAGGTTGTCTACTGCTGTTATATGGAAAACTGGTGTGAGCGTAAATAGAATGAATATATCATCAAAATTGTTAGCCTAAATTGTTAGTGCACTCGTGTCCTTGTTCAATACTCAGGGTCCGAGGGTCAGCGCAAGCGTTCATTTTTATAAGGCTAATGAAACAAGTTCTATAGAGTTGGTTAATCTATGCCAGACGAGGCACTTGAAAACCAGTGAAAATCTCTTGTTCTGCCTAGTAAAGTACTAAGATATTATTGGGAAGACAACGCATTTGAGAAGGTAGAATACTAGATTGGTCTAATTGTTTGGTTACATTTACAAAATCTTTATTTTCTGTATCTTGATAGAACATAACAAACAGAAAGCCTGTATTTATCTGTAGAGAACAGCAAGCTTTGTTACAGGATCGAGAGCAATGTTCGGAATTACGCTGATCAATAGCTGATATTTCACATTAGCTTATGAAGGATACTATTCCATGTTATATAATGTAATATTGATTATATCATATCCCGCAATCACCAGCAAAGGAAAAAAAAAAATAAGATTTACTGGTCTTAATATAATCTCTAAACATTAATCCCACTACAAAAGGCAGAAAGAATTCTTGTGTATTAGATGAGATTTAAACACTCAAATCTGTTTAATACAACGTATGAAAATCTAATTGATGATGAACTCTAAGCCCTTCTGAAGTTAGCAATATCATATTTGGTTGTCATTTGGATTGGCGTGCTTCAGTAATGAATAATATTGGGATATTTAATTAGTTGATCACACATTTTGGACCCAACGTTATATGTAATGATATTAGAATAATATATAACATCTAGGGGCAGAGAGCGCTCAAACAGATGTGATATAACAAGTCTGATACAGCAGTTTTGTCCTTTAGAATCCACAGTGAGAATTTACTGGGGGACTGGACCAGTGGAGCATTGTTTAGTATTTATTTTAGACTTTGCCAAATTTTAGCATTTGAGCTATAATTCCTATATATATAATGTCATGTTCAACTAGCCAAATACACAACTTGTGAGCCAAGTGTTGGATACACTCTAAGGCAGGGTGTGTATTAATGATTCCTACACTGTTCATAAACCATTTCTTCTTGTGTGAAAATGTTTTCTCTCTGACAGCCTATAAATGCCAGTAAATAATACAAATATTGAGTTTAAAAGATACAGGAACAACTGAAATTTGTGTGACCTGATTAATATTGCCAAGTTTTGACGACCTAATTTTAAAGGCATTTTCAGCACTTTTTGCTTTTAATGCATTACACGTAGCTAATCAATTCATAGAAAAAGCAACAAGCAATTCCACACTCAACAACTGATTTTATTAAATAGAATGATGACAGAGGTGGATTCAATTCAGTGTCAATGGTGCAATCAAAATCATGCTCCTAGCGAGACTTTAAAAATTGTCAGGGATTCAAAGTGAATTCTAAACTAATTTAAAATTTAAGATAAAAATAACCATGGAAAAAGAATCGAAGACAGGTATTCTTCCAGTTCAACTACTTTGGTTTTAAAATTGAAATTCATGTTGAATTCACTTTAAATTCTTGACAGTTCTCATTGTGAATACCCCTGAGAAGTCTCTAAACAAGCTAAGCACTAAGCAGGTGTTTATTCTATATTTGCTTAATGCCTAGGAAAGAATGTTCAAACAATCTGACGTGTCTACTGCTGAAGACCCCTTTTCTCTTCTTCAAGTTTCTTTTTAAATAATGGTAGATAGCTACCTAGGAATTTGATTGCACCAAAGGGCACTGTAGGCTCTTAATCATTGTCATAGTTCATGAAAATCACTTGGTTAGTGTTGGACCCTACTGATGCTCTTCCATCATTAATATATATTTTTTAAATTTAATTGTTCTTAATAGTTTAAGTGCTCTTAATAGCAGAATGGGAATGAGAAAGAATGTTGATCTCATAGTTGCAATCTGGTTTTGGTGTGTGATGTAGATGGATCTGATGGTTCTGGCCCTAATGGAGACTCCCAGAGCAGTGTGGAAAGTTTACGGAAGCATCTACGTGCTGACAACTTCACCCAGCAACAGCTGGAAGCATTAGATCGAGTCTTTGAGCGGCCCTCTTACCCTGACGTCTTCCAGGCAGCAGAACATATCAAATCAGAACAGGTGAGAGAAAGCAACCAGGTGAAACATTGTTAAACACAGAAAAAGTAGTGTGTGAAAGTGTTTCAGCTGACTCCCTTAATAAGCTGAAAATAAATATATATATATATATATATTTTTATTTTTAAAAGTTACCTTTATGCAGTTGCATTATTTTGTAGGGGCCAATCACGGTTCATATCATTCTAACTACATAGACGAAATGTATTATAAAATAAAAAAGGGGAAAGTGTGTTCAATCAGATTTTGGATAACTTACCATAGGCTGTTTATTTATTTCCCATCCATTCCTATTCCAGTGTATCATAAACCGGAGTCTGAGTGGAAAACATGAAAAAATCCATTCCCCCATTTTCCAAAGAACGGACATGAAGGTATAACTCATTCCAGACAATTTTTCATTGAAGTGGCAAGCAATTAAATCTCCACTGACTCACTATTAATTCATTTCAGTTGTATATTGGTCCAATTGAACACGATTTGGGACCCTTATTTTCTGTCTTTTAAAAACAAAACAAAACTTCACCCCCATCCCCAAGAATTCAGGATTTAGGGATTTAAAGAATTACTAATTTTATTCCAATAGTAATATGAACAGTTTGGTTAATGTGTGGACAAGTTTAGAAAATACTTTGTATACAGTATGTGCATGTATAGCACACTTACATTATTAACAGATACGTATGGTAATTTAACAGTCTAGAATGCGTATTCACTAAACAGGAACTGAATGCACAATTTCAAAATTGACGAGTTAGAAAAAAAATGTAGAAAAAAAATCTCCATTCTCATTCAATTTTGAGATTCCCCTCCTCCCCCTGTATTAGCCTATTTTTTTTTTTTTCACGTAAGTTGTCAAATCAATAGAATGCACTGTGTAATAAATAAACTGCTCGATAGGTAAAATTATTTTATAAAATAACCTCTGGGATCAGTGTTAGGCACACACAAAAAAAAAACGAAGAGAACACGAAGAATTACTTCAAACATGCAGCATAGTTATAGAGATTTGCCTCCCAAGGAACATTCTTTTTTTTCTAGTCTTATCTTAAAGGTTGTTTGTCTTAATAAAAAATGAAATAAAAAAAAAAAATTCTTTTGAAACTGCCCCAAACTATAAAACATTAAATGAATAGAAGGTTTGCCTGAAAGAAGAGAATTTTTCTTCTCCCAGAGTTTATTACAATGGATAACCCTTATTTACTTTCATTAGACTATTAAACGCCAGCACAGTCATTTTTTTCCCCCTTGAAACTTAAAGCAGGGCCCATAAAGCAAATCTAAAGCCTAATTGAGTTCATTTTAATTTCTCTCCGATCACAGCGAATTACTCCAGTGATAAATCAGGGGGCAGCTTCACCCCCAGCAGAAGGCCTAATTTGCAGCTAATTACGAAACTGATTTCAACAGGAAGATCAATACAAAAAGGAATTGGAAATGACTAGTCTAAGGCGTCCAGGCTTAGAGGTGGGGGGGCGCGGGCGTGGAATGAAAAACAAAATGGGGCTTGAAAGAGCAGAAAATCAGTTTTAATTTAATGTAATATTAATCAGAGAGACTTTTTCCCCTTTTTTTTCGTTGCCCTGTGTATTATCCTTCTGAAAAGACAGCTGCAGAGAGTAAGGCCTGCTCCCGAGAAAAACCATAATAAAAAGGCAATTACGGGATTGTTTTGGACAAGACACCCATTCAGATTCAATGACTCTTTCCCTCCCACCCTTCTGTTAACCATGTGGTCTGGCCCACTCCCCAATTTCATACACCACTGCACAAGGAAAGGGAGAAAAAAAAGACACTGGGTGTTGGAAGGGAGTGTCCATTCTTTTGTATGTAATGAACCACATAATCCCCCAAAAAATAAAATCAAAGTTTCGAGATTTTAAAGGGTGATCTTTCCATCAGCACCCTATGTGCTATGTTATCTTTGTGAGTTTTGTCTTTTCATTAAAGATTTTTTCTACCTATACAGTTGATACAGTGTAAAAAAAACGAAGTCAATCCATTGCCGCAAAGCTTAAAACTAGATTTCCATTTCAAAAAAGTGCTTTCCAATGCTTTGTTAGTACTTATTTTAAAGGTTATCTCAGCAACTTTTTACTGTCAGGAAATAAGAAGCTTAAGTGTGAGAAATTGTAGTTTAAGGTTGTATAGATTTATTAAGGAGCCTAAACAACCAGATCCTGATATTAGTTTGTTATGTCGTAAATGACCATGCATTCTTCTTTCCACATTGTAGAGATGTGTGGAGTTAACTAGGACCTTTGTGGTGGCATTCATGTAACCAGTGGCAGACAAGTTCTTTAGAAAACCATTGTCCTGCTGTATCACTTCAGTGCAACTTAAATGTATATATCCAAACATCAAACAGGGACCGCCAGTACTATTTACGTACTGGTGTTACTGACCCAGGGGATAGCAGGTAGCTAGGAAAAATTGCAAAAAGTCATGACTTAAAAAAGGCATTTGTTTTTGACCGAAACGTTGTCATGACATGCTGGTTGTAAAGAAATCTGTGTGCCCGAATTCTTTAAGCTTAAATATATAGACATTTCTCACAACACCTTTTTACTTCCAAATCTGGAAAATATATATGTTAACAGTTGGTGATTCAGGAGGATTCGGGGACGTTAAGATAAAAATCTGCCTACGCTCAGTACTTTTGAGCTATAATATTAATATTTTTTTCGATACACAAATTGCTAAATTTCTAGTGACTGTTTATTCTCACTTTTACTCTATATGTTTAAAATGTCAACATGAGGTTTCTACGCACAAAGGCAGTTAAACAAGGATAAAACCTGTTTACCATTTCTGAAAATATAGTTAAAGATTTATTAAGATAACTATAATATTAAATCTACATTCAAGTCCTGAAGAATGTAATAGGTCATAAATAATCACTTTGAGGTATGGTGATACCTTCAAGTCTTTTGCCCGTTTTAATGCTTGTGGTCTATATAATGTGATAGCCAATGGGGGTTATTTACTTCTTTCTTTATCAGGCCAATGAATACTCCCTTCCTGCACTAACCCCTGGTTTGGATGAAGTCAAATCTAGTCTATCAGCTTCTGGTAATGCAGACCTTGGAAGCAACGTATCAGGACCTCAATCCTACCCTGTGGTGACTGGTAAGCTGAGTTCTAAAGTATTATAAGTTACCATTTGTTACACTAAAACCAAATTCCACCAAATATGCCTGAAAGATATAATTCAGGAACATATTTCAGATTATGAAGACAAGATAGAACTTAAAACATTTTGAAACACCATCTGAAAGCATTTGCACATGTACGCAGTTTTATAGATGATCTTGATATGGTATAGAATTAGGCATTTTTATTGATAACCATTCCATTTGATGAATTGTAGTACAAGTTGTTTAACCTCAGATGTTGACATTTTGATAGATTAAGAACTAATGGGATGAAGGTAGTAATAGATTGAGAACTGTTGGTTTTACTTTCTGAGTTCTGACATCATTTAGCGAACCAACGTGTATTTTAACGTGGGATTTCTAAGGCTTCTTTCAAATGATCTATCCTAGGAATCAAAAAATATGTTTAATTGAAATGAATCTCGATGTAAAATAACTATATCAGTACTATTAATATAAGGGTTTTCAAGCGTGTCTTCAAGTAGCAGCTCTACAGAGTTATTCTTGAGATCAGATGAACTGATCAAAGCGAGTCTAACATGATAACTTCATTTAAAGTGCTAACATCTCCTTAAGCAATTAATATTTTATTACGATAACAGCAACTTACATGTTTTTAAACTTCAGAAGATATTATATAAATACTTACTCTCTTTCTAGTTCTATTACTAGAACCACAATCCCAGGGTTGTAGGTTTTACACTTGGGTAACAACTATCCCCTCGTTCCCTCCTACCTCTGGCACTTTTCAGGAACTATGGACCTTGGTTGAGAACACTCTTCAAAGTAGGGCACACCTTACCTATGACAATAACCTTCTGGCTTCATTGTAGTTGATAGAGTGATGCATTCACTAGGGTAATAATCACAGCAACTACAGCATAACTTGTAGACCAGGAGAGCTTTGTGTTGGAGGATTCTCCTGCTCTAGGAAGTCAATCAATTCTCGACATACATGCTAATAATTGTGGTTGTGCTCAGAAGATTATGATGAATTTATTCATTCTTCTAGTAAAAGAAATATAAATGATGTGGCATAAAACAAAATTTGTTATTCAATGTGTGTTCAAGTTATGGCCTATATCTACTGTCTGAACTGCAGCGATGTGTTTTGGTATTATGATGACATACTAAAGACAGAGAACAAGGCATTCTGTTTATTGTGTTAAAAGACTGATTCAAAACTATTTGCAAGAAACGTATATTTTTTGTTAAATTTATAGGATTTCTTAAGATCTGGTAACAAAATATCTCTATAGTATGCCTCACTTGCGGCCACTATTGGCACTGATGGGCATTACAATAAAACACATCTATGTTTCAAATAGAAAACCTAGTTTCATAACTCTGGTTGATAGAAAAACACTTTATTTGAAGAATTTAGACATTTTCTAACTCACCACAACTTACTGTTTAATGTATAAACCCTTTACAAAGCATCACATGGGGTTTACTCATTATACAGTGAAACATATAATATATAACATAGCACAGACTGGCGATAACTAGTTCTTTGATCTATAACCAGAGACAGGAGGTTGCGTAATATTTTTTTATATAAGTCTTGTATAATAAGCTTAGTAATTTGGAGGACAGATAATAATATTTACACATTTAACAGTACTAATAGTTATCATTAACATATTCTTGTTGCCTAGAGCAATATGATAGATATGTATATGACAAATAACAGAAGAAGGATCCTAAATAGGCACAAGGCATGAAAAACAACAAATGCCGGGTTTCTGGCTCACACTGGCAACATATATGTCTTGAATCTCACCAATATGTAAATGTGAGCGAGTAGGCAACCATGCTTTGCCGTAAATATATAATATTCTTCATATATTGGAATGAAAGGCAAAGTCACCAATGAACATTTAACCCGAAATTAACCCTATCATATTTTCATATATCTTGTCTCTTTAACCCCTTAAGGAAACATGACATGTCTGACATGTCCTGATTCCCTTTTATTCCAGAAGTTTGGTCCTTAAGGGGTTAAAGGCAATGCACTAGAATCCTCAGTGCATGTCAATCAAACTATTATATGATGCTTATATTACATTTTTCTTACTAGATATCTCAGTTACTCTAGATTAAATCCCATATATGTTATTACACAAATGTCTGTGTGGTTGGAATATTAAAAATATTTATATATGTATCACTGGCGTGAACACATTTAGTTTCTTAAGGATATTTAAAACAAGTATTGGTCAATTTTCTATATTTACAAATAGCAAGCACTTTATCAGTTTCTTTACAAATTATACATCAAATTAATTTGAATCTAACTGCAAGTGGTTTGCAGTACATATACACCAAAGCTATTTAAAAATAAATAAAAAAATAAATGTTATTGATGGGGTGAAGCAAATGTGACTTTTGAAAAATTTGTCTTTTGGAAAATGTAAGTCAAACTTAAGGCTACATCAATGGAGGATATGGCTAATTAAACTTTTCATTTGTAGACACTCCAATTAATAGCAATCTCGAATTATCTCAGCATGTAATTCTTTTGCACAAACATCAAGGTGATGTTGTAAACTTGCATAAACTTTTAGGTATATTGTGGAACATTTTAAACTTTATCGTGTTAGCGACTGAGAGCATGTGACTAAAAATTCGAATAAAAATGCATGATAATTAACGTTTGGTGTGCATGCTTTGAATTGGTAATTTGTGAATTAGAGGCTTTTCAAAGATCCTTAAACAGTGACTGCTGGGTTTTCGAGAGACTGTACGTGTGTTTATGTGAGGAAGTGAGTGAGATGTTAATAAACTTCACGTAATTATACTGGCGAGTCTAAAGCAAATGCTCTGTTTACTGAAAAGAAGTACTGATTGAAAATTGTAGAAGCAGAGGCTGGAGTAAAGCAAACGTTCTATGTGTCTTGAAATGATTGTGTTCCAGATAAAGAGGACACAAAGTGAGACACAGACACTAATGTAACAGCTCTGATCCTGGATTAAGCATCCAATTTGAAGTGATGTTAATCAAGAGCAAGGAAGTAAACTCCAGCAAAGTAGGTCCTAATACGCAAACAGGCATTCAATTATTAGTTCACAGAGAAGTCAGACTATGCCATCAGGAATGCCTTGGTTAATAAATGATACATACAGGGTTATTTACTAAAGTGAGTATTCAAAGTGAATTTAAAACTTAAAGCAGGAGTAGCTGAATGGTATGCATAGCATAGTTCCCTGGGCAACCCATTGTTCTTAGGTGAATGATAGAGTTTTGCCCTGTTCTTTACAGGAAGTTGAATGTTACCTGTCTATTGCAGAACCTGTAAAACACGTTTGTTGCTTGTGTAGACCGTGAGGAGTAAGGAAAGGCCTAGACCAGTGATGACTAACTTTGACACCATAAATTGTTTCTGGATTACATTTCCCATGATGCTCAGGTAGAGTTTAAAAGCTAACTGAACATCATGGGAAATGTAGTCCAGAAATAATTTATGGTGTCAAGGTTAGCCATCACTGGCCTAGATAGAACAGGAACATGTGAGTGTGAGGGGGAGTGTATAGAAAGAATGGTAAGGAGGTCTTTGGAATGGTAGGAGGAGGGTTAGGGGTAAAAGGGTGGGATAGTGTAAATAGGTGGTCATTTTACAAGATAAGCAGCCATCTTAATTATCAGTTAGAACAAGAACAATGTATCTTATTTACACAGACTGATTTCTAACGACATGTATTGTAGTTTAAAGACACATTACTGGGGTATTATTACTGTGGAGTTATTATACACTCAGATACACCAACGATATGGAGTTCCTAGAAAAAGAGAGACATTGGGATAGAAAAGAGGTTTTGGCCCAAAATAGGTACTGTCCCTTGTAAACAGGGACAATTGTGCTGTACAACAGCCAGGACGATGCTTAACAGTTAGTGTGCAGGCATCTACCGAAACAATGGCAAGTTGGTACTTCAGAGGTTAGGGCTTCAATCCAAAAATAGTCAAGTGTATTAGCAATAGTCTTTGCACTTCTTATATTCAAAAATTCTGTATTTTTCATACATTGACAGCAGACTAAGCATTAAGAATGACAGTGCTGCATAGACAGTCAAATGCAGCCAGGATACCATGCTGTCTACATATGTCAACCCTCTCTTTTGCTTCTCTTCAATGTCATTGAGGCGTCTTTGCTTGATCCATCTTGATCCAAGTGCGAGAAAAGTTCATTGCAGACTCAGCTTGACATTCCCAGGTGGCACCTTAAAACTAACATGTTCATCTGTATGCTGGATTTCAATCAGATAGAGAATAGAGGAACGCAGTCATTAACGCTGAGTGCTGTTTACTAACAGTAATGAAGGTAAACATTTTAAAGGACAGATTAAGCTAAAAAAGAGCTGAAGAAGAAGAACAGAATTATTTTTCTCTACTTAGGCTGTGCTCCAATTTTTGGATTAATAGAGCCATTACCCAAAAAGGCTGCAGATCATAGTTAATCCTAAAAGGTTTTTTTTTTTTTTCTGGTTTTGGCAGCAATTAAATGCCTACCGCTATTGATCTCTGTTGATTTTATGTCCTGCTATTTGCATAATCTATTAAAGATGAATGATTCATGGAGTGATTATTATGGGAAAAGTATAGGCGTTAAAGATAGGTTTTTTTCAAGGTGAGAGATGCAGGTTTTTTTTTTTTGCTATACATGGTTAATCTGATTAAAAAACAAATATTCTCTACATAGAGAAATGTGCATTTTCTTCGCATTTCTCTTAAACACAGACGCAGAGTGTTTCACTGGAGTAGTTCATTGTGTCTGCACTTTTTTTTTTTTTTTTTCCTACAGAATCATTTTTCCAACTTCAATCGTTTTATTTGACAAAATAATTTAAAATGTGCAGATTCAATAAGTACTGCCAGCAGGAAATAACATAATAATATAATTTGGTAAATTAAACCTTCATGTTAAAGAGCTCTTGTTGCCTTCTCTGTCTTGCAAAAATCCATTTTTTTTATATTTTGTAAGAGAATCAATTATACTGTTCAACTGATCAAATATAAAGACTGCGGCTTTAGCATTATGAGAAACAAGCATTAATCTCAGGTAGTAACAACTGAGCATGCGTGAATGAACAGGAATACTGACTAAATAGGGCATTTGTCCCAATGAGATGAGTAAATGTGAGCTTTCCTGAAAGTTTAACCCCCTTCTCTATAAATCCTATGAATTCATATACTATTTTGTATTCTAATAAATCTCCAATTACCTTATTCTCTGCTCAAGTGCTGGTCTTCACCAGATGAAGAACAAACTTCTATTCCTGGTCTTCAGTTGGAACCTTGAGCAAAGGACGTCTAATTATGTCCTTCCTCACTATGCACTGTACGTAAGCCTTAATGGCTTAAAAGTGTAGTGCTGCAGTCTGGGACAGAGGAAGAGGGAGTGCTATGCATAGTGTAAGGAATATTTGCTAAAGACAATAGAAGCCTAGAGTGCACTAAGTACCGTTGTCTGAATTTAGCCAGTTAATTGTACTTTCTTTATTTGGGGCTAATTTGGGCACATACAGACATTTTATTTACATTCTTGTTGCCTTTTGAGAATGCAAAACTAATGTCAGATTCCTTACAAATCCCAATAGTATTTTTTGCTTAAGA
The DNA here is from genome assembly GCA_933207985.1 of Pelobates cultripes. Classification (NCBI taxonomy): domain Eukaryota; kingdom Metazoa; phylum Chordata; class Amphibia; order Anura; family Pelobatidae; genus Pelobates; species Pelobates cultripes. The sequence goes on from OW240922.1 coordinate 56,918,394, forward strand.
CAAACAAATAATTGAAAATGTAATTGTCTCATTTATTGTTAAATTTACCCCTTTATAATATTGTAAAGCGCTGCGGGATATGCTAATAATAATATCATAAACATATGAGTGAATGGGTCAGATAGGGACAGAAAACAAATATTAATGGGGTTTAAACAAATGTTAATTGGGAAAGGGGTAGGTTGATATACACAGTTTATCAATGTTTCTGCTTTAAATGCATTATTTAAAATAAAATAAGTTAAATTATTGAGGTTTAAACAACGAAGTAAACATCAAACTGAAGGGAATTGAACATAGAACTGAGAACAAAGCTAAGTTGGTGATTTTCTCCCTTTATTTAGCTATTATTGATTACATTTTGCAATTTAGTTTTCAACTTCACTACAAAACTCCATTGTCTTTTTCAAACATTGGCTTTAATTTAAGGATAATAAAGGCTCAAACGTTTTCTTTTTAACAACTATATAATTGCATTGTCTTCTTTACACCGGTGAATTCCCTAAACAGCTAATTTTTGAGGTTGACAAAAAAACAAAACAAACCTCACATCCAGAACTCACTCATTGTTTAGTAACTAGGCTCCTATGTGTTACAAAACTCTCAGTGATAAGACAAATTCTGTTATCACAAGCTTAGTGTAATGGGAGTTGTACTGTACAGCAACAACGTGAATATCTAATAGAACGTGAATGACTCATAGCTAAATCCCCCCATAAATAATATTTACCACTTAAGAAAAAAACAACCAACAACCCCCCCAAAACAATAGCATCTAATAGACTCCCCAATTAACGATTGATAAACCAAGCATCTTTGTCAATAGAATCACATCCATCATTTAGTAGCAGAATATTTTGGACACACAAGAATAGTAGGGGAAGGTCATAGGTTTTTCTGTTTATTTTTAGGGTCTGTAAGACTGCTTGCTTTTTGATTGAGTTCTGGGTAATTTCCATAACAATAAGACAATGACAGATAACTTGTATTCCCTAATACAATTGTTGTTGGTACACGGGATCCCATATTTCTTGACATGTAATTTTACTGACTTAAAGAGATGCCAGTATGTCATAAAATCAACGGTGTGGACTAATTAGATAAGCCTTTTTTCACTTTGATATTGAATATCTCCCTTTGTTATACCAAATTTGTATGGCAAGTAAAAGCTTGCAAACTAGTTGTAAGTGAGCTATAAAATACGGCTCATTAAAAAGTATATGCTAAATATTGTTTTGTTTTATTTTATATTATTATAACTCTATATAATGCTCCGACATGGAATGAGATGCAGTTTTATCGATTAACGGATTTTTGTTTTTTTATTTGAACATTTAGATATTGCTGATGGTAGCCCCCTTACTCTATGGCAGCTTATGCAATTGCCAGTCATGCCAGATGGGAAATCCAGTCGCGGGTGTGGGGTTTCTGCGCGGTTCCCTCCTTATTTAGAAGAGGCAGAATTTAGGAGAGAGGAAGAGAGAAAAGGTAGGGTGGAAAAAGTCAGCAGGGTTTGCAGAGGGTGATAAATAAATATGTTGTTACTAATGCCTATTTATTTCAAGTATGCTTTCTATTTACAATGTTTAATTGTATAACGAGTATAAGGAACACTGTAGGGTCAGAAACACAAACATTCCTGACCCTATAGTGTTAAAAACACTATCTAGCCTTCCCCTTCCCGTTGCCCTCTAAATATAGTAAAAACTTACCTTATTCCAGTCTGCAGGTGCTGGCTATGCCCCTGATCTGCCTCCTTGACTGACATCATCAGAAGTGATGATTTCTGCCAATCACAATGCTTTCCCATAGGAAAACATTGGATTGGCTGAGATTGTAAATTCTGATGATCTCAGCCACACTGTGCAGCACTGCCCCAGGAAACACCTCTAGTAGCCATCTGAGGAGTGCCCACTGGAGGTGACCCTAGGCTAAAATGTAAACACTTTCTCTGAAAAGACAGTGTTTACAGCAAAAAGCCTGCAGGGTCAGACTATACTCACCAGAATTAAGCTGTCCAGGTGACTATAGTGTCCCTTTAATGATACTGCAGCTCAAATAATATAATGCCCCGGTCACACACATTTGAATTCCACATCCCTTTAGCATTTGCTACCTCTTTAGTAAGGATTGAGACTGGCTACTATAGAATTTTGACGCAGATTTGTAAATATACCTAAATTGTAATTTTCTTTAATCACTCCACACACAGTAAGCATTCATTATTTCCATGAAATTCCATCAAAATGTAAAGAATGCTGTTATGGTATGGCTTGATAGGACTGGGTTGTAAACAGCACATTTTGTTGTAGGAACCTAGCCATGTTTATGTTGCTCTTTGTTGTAGGGTCGTTTATGTTTTCATACATATCCCTTCTGCTGCTTTGGTAGTTTTTTTTTTTTCAAAAACTCTGTCGACTTTTTTCCACTGTGACCAATCTCTAGACCAGGCATAGGCAACCTTTGGCACTGCAGATGTTTTGGACTACACCTCCCATGATGCTTTGCCAGCATTATGGGTGTAAGAGCATTATGGGGAATGTAGTCCACAACATCTGGAGTGCCGAAGGTTGTCTATCCCTGCTCTAGACCATAACTGCTCAACTGGAGTTGTCTTTTTTTGTACACTATTCAATGTCCCAAAAAAGGTACACATTCATTCCAGTAATAGGATAATTTAGAAGAGGCAGTATTAAATTCTTAAAGAAATATGGCCCATCTCATTAAAAGATTTAGAAAATATTGTTTTAAACTAGAGATTTCACCTTTTTTGCCTCTTTACAATGTTCTGAATAATCAAGTTTCCCTGTATGCAGACACTGCCATATTAAGATCATAAAATGACAATGATCTTCTTTCTGATTATGAAGAAAAACCATAATCAATATATCACATACTCCTAACATCAACATAGATAATCATACTAAACCACTGAATTGAAAGAGTAAAGTAAAACTTAGAGTAAAACCGAAAAGGCAGGGATAATGTTCAGAGGGTTGGTCTTTCCTTATCGAGGTGTTGGACATAATTTAGTTCATTCATACCTTTTAATATATGTAGCAACTTGAGAAATGTATACGTATATGGGATAGATAAATGCAAATTAACACTGGGTTTCTTGGCAAAGTAATGTTAATAAAGATGCCTATATTTGCATATAATAAAATAACCCATGCTCTGTGATGATAATGTTACATACAGTATGAAACTGAAAATAACTCGGTTGGCATTTTGATATTATTGTAAGTAATGTGCAATATTTCAGTACCTGGAATATTTAACAGTTTGTCTCTAGTGCTGAATCAGATTTATATAATGTTATACTAAGTGGCATTTAGGAATTTTTACTGGCTATTGTTCTTGTAGAAGCAGATATTTGGACAGAGATTGTGTCTTTATCTATATATTATAGGTTATATTAATGCCACCATGAATAGAACTTTGTATTAGACTGGATTCTTAATTCATCAAACTTTGTCCCAAGAAAAGCCGAGCCATAGGAAAATAATGTTATTACAATCTATATGTATATATTTATATTTTTTCATTCTGAAAAACTGGGTAGATTGTGGCTATTGAGCCTGGATTAATTTTTTTTGGAATTTAAAATGTTTTAGTTGTTCTTTGTTTAAAATTGTGCTCTGAAATGCTTCTCTTAGAATGTAGAGAAGAGAAAAGATGTATTGTTTTTCTTAATTTAGCTTTAGATAGAAGGCTATAATTGTACTGCAAGAATCTGGTTAGATAATTCTGGTAATGTTCATGTACTCACAAATGCCATGTGACTACAATGGCATGTGTTATACTGCGGTACCAGGTATCATTTAGTCTTCTATTAAAAGTACACTGTACGGCAACAGTTGTTGATCTGTTTCCATAGAAAAGTAGGGAAGATGGTCAATCAGTTCAAAAATTCATTTTTTTTGTAGCTCCTCTATTTTTTACTTTATGTTTTTCCATCATTCCATTTACATTTATACATTTTATTTTTTTCTCTCTTCCTTTGTTCCACCCAATGTGTGTCTGTCCTCTGTCAATCCATTTCCTCACCCCCTCACAGAAAGCTTCTCCTCTCACCTCTATGTAAAGCAAGAGCCTCATGAAGCTTCCCTTACACCCTTCACTCCCACTTCATTGGCCAGCTCGGGGCTGGCTGACCTTCAGCCTTTCCAGGTGGCCCTCACGGTTGATGCGTCCACACCTTCGTACAGCTCCTTCACCCACCATGGCCCCCACTACGGGCAGTTCGGCAGCCAGCCACTCATAGCAGGTACTTACTTACCTTCATCCACCAATCATCTAGGCCAGGGGTAGGCAACCTTTGGTACTCCAGATGCTGAGAACTACATCTACCCTGATGCTTAGCATTTTGGCTGTAAGAGCATTATGAGAGTATATAGTCCACATCATCTGGAGTGCCGAAGATTGCCTACCCCTGATCTAGGCTGTCAAATGGATGATACAGTGTACTAATAAACCAAATTACTCTTAAATGAAACAGGTCCCTTCTAAAAGTTATTAGCAAAGAAGCCCCGGTCAACTGCTTTAATTGGATTTTTATGCCTTTTGATGTTAGAAAGGTACATAAAGAATGTTTGACCTGAGTGGAAAATACCAGTTGTTTGCTTGGGCTTGAATTTTTATTTTCAAATATATTGATTGTTTATGGTCAAGTCACAATAGCAGATGCATACTCCATGGAACATGTTTTCTCGTGTTTTACACTTACGTCTGGTAGGTGATCTTGTGCATAGTTGGTATATATTTAGGGCTTCTTTAAGTAACTTGCAACTAATTCTCATCTGCAAAGCACGATGCTATTATTAAATTATTACATTAACTAAAGAAGTAGTCATGAAGTGACTTTGCAGGATTTGTGTGACATCTCTTTACTAGTGTCAGCTACATTACATAAGATTTCGTTTTGGCAATTAGTGTCACTTAGTTTATCTGGTACTGTTCAACATTACAGTACAACACAGAGAACCCAGCTTTTTGAGTTCTAGAAAGTTGAGAAACTCTAGAATATATTGGCTAAATTAAGAGAAGACTGTGTTTACTTTTAGAGAGAATGAATGGATTCTTGTGCCACAAGTTCCTTGTAGACACCATTGCACCCACAAAATACAAGAGTTTGTATGTCCCAGTGATAAATCCTCATGCTTTCTTTCCAAGAGAGAATGGTAAATGTAGTCTTGATGAGTCTATTTATCTGTTATTTGACAAATTAATATCAGATGATACATCATCTGTATGCATAATCTTTATGTGACCAACTTATTTGTATGCGACAAAGTAATGCAGTCTGTAAAAGCAGCAGAGTGTACTGCGAGGGATGTCCGGCAGGAATTTGTGCAACCAATATGAGAGTGTATCTGTCTGATTTCACCGTCTGCTACTATTCTAGAATCTCGAAGGGATATACAAACAGGACTTGCTACAGAGTATAGACTATAAAAAGTTTACCATTAGCTCCTGAGTATGCTAGTGGAACTTTGTGGAACATAGTTCTTATTCTTGAGCAATCACCATGGAAACATTAGAACCTTTTCATCCATTGTATTTTTTGCAGACCTCCTATGTTTTTAATGTTAAATAAAATCAGTTTATATATGTATATCTATTTACTTATTGCCTGTGAGATATGGAAGTTTTTTGTTGTTGTTCCAGACAAAAATATAAAACCGATTAATGATAAACAATGCCTTTAGCCTATTGACTTGTATAGTTAGGAGTTTGCAAATATAACGCACCACTATTGACCTATATTTGTTCATTTGATAATATAGTTGTGCACAATGAGTGGCATACACTGGATGGTGATGCTGTCATTATAAAACGTAAATTGAATTAATTCAATGTATATTGTGATGGATATAATTGAATTGTAGCATTGATCTTGTCTGGCAATTTTAAAATAGACTGAAATACAGGACATTCTCTCTACACATTACCTTTATTTTGTATTTTTAATAATCTAATAGTTTTTTTTTGTGATTTAAGGAATAAGTATCATCTTAACTTAATTTGCCAATGGTTCTGGTTTGTGTACATTTGGGTCACATGTTCTATTCCTCTTACTCTCTATTCAGCCTTTCGTATTTCTGAGGAATGTTATTAGAAGAAACATTAAGTTATAAGCAGATTTACTAAAGGGACAATCTAGCCATAAGTCTGATTGCAGTTCCTCTGTTATAGGTTAAACAATTTCAAAGACGTTGACAATAAATTGGGTTCGCCCTGCACCAAAACAAGCCTATTTCTTGCCACCAAGATAATGCAAATATGTAATTTCTGCATTATCTATACGAACGTCTTCTAAAGACACCATAACTACTATAATTAGCTGTAATAGTAATGATTCTAAAAAAGTTACTTAAGTCTATTTTAAAATATGCAATATGTGCTTTAAGAACTCCTGAAGATAAAATGACTGATTATAATATACCACATTTATGTGTGGTGGAGATCAGTAACAGACAACAAACTATCTAATTCAATGTACAATAAATTAAATTCTTATAAGCTTGATGTGATACCGTGCGTTACCTAGCATTTTACATATTTTATTTTGAAATAAAAATAAAAAATGCATTTGATATCTCTTCAATAGGAATGAGCTTTGTCTGTTGATGAATGGCCATACACAGATAAATGGAGACTATTCATCATTAAATGATATATTGTAAAGGCCAGTTAGGTACATACCATTGACTAAGACAATCAAAGATACAGCATTATCTAGATATAATTATGGAGATGCATTCCATGTATTGTCACAGCAGAGTATAACATTCTGCAGGTTTATTTTTGTTACAATACTTTTATTTATTTCATTTCTACTTTCTTATGGGAATAAAGTGAAGCCAGTTTCTTTCCCTGTTTAAACTCTTTTGATGCCATGCAACAATGTGTCAGTGCATAGTATTGGTAAAGAAAGTGAATGTGGTTTTGGACATTAACTTATTTTTTAATGTATATATCCTGACACGTGCATTTTTAGAAAAGGAGATACTTGCACAATATAACAATTTATCTTTCTCATGTATATTCTGCTTTTTATTCATAGGTCGAGATATGACAAGTACAACTCTTCCAGGATACCCTCCTCATGTCCCTCCTACGGGACAAGGCAGCTATCCCACCTCAACTCTCGCTGGCATGGTACCTGGTAAGTTTATTGCTTGTTGCTGTGCATGAAACGTTTTCCTGATGTTGTTTATCCGCACATTTACACACATGTTTAACACCTGCTTTTTTTGTACCACCTATACAATAAAGCTATGCATAAACTTCCGATCCCTAGAGAAACCGTGTTAAGAAATTTATTGCATCATGTGTGATACCCTTAATCTATCTTGCTTGAAGATTAAAACCGAGATACACTCCATAATTTTAAAAAAATTGCAACGATGTACCATTGTATGTATGTACATATGTACGTGTATATGTATGAGTCATTTAGCCAGTCTGTCTGTCTGCCTGCCTATCTATTCATCTGTCTGTCTGTCTGTCTGTCTGTCTATCTATCTGTCGATCTCTTTTGCCAGAGAGCAACACAACTATATAATACATAACAGAACAAAATGAATGAGTAATTGATGGATGGATGGATGCATAGAATTATGGATGAACAGATAAGTAGAGAGAGAAATAGATACATTGTATATTTAGTTTTATCACAATGAGCTTCAAACACATAGTAAGCAGCACTCCACAGGTCACTTACATGAAAGAGGCATCTTATTATCACTCCATTGACAGGCACCAACGTTTCGGTCCACCATTCGGTCCAACCTGTGGAGTGCTGCTCATGTCTTTCCAGCTCTAAACCATGTCTGTTTCACTGCAGGACTGGAAGTGGTGAGTGCAATGCATTGTGCATATATATATATACAATATTCTCTGTGTTCCTTTTCTTCTGACATTCTATGTACAGTGAGCATTCTGAACCAATATTCTAAGATTACAGCATCAAGCTGTGAATACCACTCTATTAAGGCCTAGTGACTGCAGTGTCAGTAATCACAACCATTACTCTTAAATGATGATAGGACTATGATATAGCACCAATTCTTGAAAAGATCCCCCAGGGATGACATTGTTTTGATTACATCTGAAAAGAATGAATTCTATGTATATTTAATATAATATGTATATTAAATATGTATATGTTAATACATCTTAATAAAAGTGAGACTAAGTGGCCCATTAGATGACCTTGCATGATCATGTAGATCTGATCCATGCTTTTCAGCTCTGACATTACTTCCTTTTAAATATGTATAAGTATGTCGCAAGGCAACATATAAAGAATAAAAGCAGCCTGGGCCTACAAAGTAAATGCACAGGAAGGGCATGTAGCTGGGTGAGCAGCTATGGGAGTACGTAAATAAAATTCAATGCTGATGAGGAAATTACACTTGTTTCATTAGTGATCTGGGAAAGATAGCTCAGTTCCTCTTGGTCACAGTTGAGCTCAAAACCTCATTATCCTCCTCTATGCATGCTTACACTTCTTGTCAATAAACACTTTCATTTGTCCGCTGTTTTATTTTGCTTCCCCACCTGTACACACCTAAACCACATGTAGCATTACTGCATTCTTCTGTACATGTTCTCTCCTATTTAATACATAAAATGTGCATCAGCTGAATCGCATTAAATTCCGTTGCCAAAGAGATTTTTAATATATGAGAAGAGTATATGATAAGGATGTTGCTGAATGGTATAGGATCAATGAAAGCAAAGGATGTCATATATAGGGCTTATTGAATAGTAAAGTCTGATGTTTATGAGAACTCCTGCATGTATAGCTTTTTTACTTAATTCTTGTGAGAACTTTTTTCTTTGAGGGGTTGACAGAAAATAATTCTGATTGTAGATAATGTGTTCATTGTCATATACTAAGCCAAAAGGAAGTTGTAAAATTGCAGCTCTGTTTTGGTCCTACACATCATTCATTGGGGGTTGGGACTCTGGGCTCTCTAATAACTGTGGGGGTGGAGGGCTGCTAATGGCCCCTGTATTCCCTTGCTTCATGATGAATTGGGTCAGGGTTGATTATGATGAGTGGGGGGCTTGCAGAATAAATTTTAGAAACAAGGGGAGTTATCATAGAGTATTCACTCCCACTCACTGTGTGTGGAGCAAACCTCCCAACATTGGTAGGTACATGATCAGTATGCAGTAGAAAGGTCTGATAGGGGTCGTTACCAGTGACGTATTCCCATAATGGGCAGGCATGCCTGAAAAATAGGTGGGCCTGTTCGCTGAAGCAGTGAAGGGTCACGTGTCACGTCTGGCAGCTCCCAGCCTGTAGGATCTTGCAGAGAGTGCTGCTGAAGTGCTCTCCTTAGGGTCCTATTCCAATACACAGTGGGGGGAATTGTATGCATACTTTCAAGTATTAGCAATTTAATATCAGTATAAGAAGACAAAACAGAGTAGTAGAGTTCAATACACTAGAGGTAGCAACTGACAGAAGTTCTAAAACACTGGTTGCAAATGGCATGCCTTCAAACATGTCACACAGTTTAGGGGTGAGAAATGTTATTACTTATATCAATTTTAACAACTAAAATGTAATTTCGAAAACAATGTAATTTATTAACACAAACTGATTTCTAAACATGTGTATTGTAGTTCAATACAAATTACTGTGAGTATTATTGCTGTGGATCTCTGTTATACACTTAGATTGAGCTCCCAGAAAAAAAGGACATTAGGATATAAAAGAAATACAGAGAATTTTGGCAAAAAATAGGGACTGTCCCTCATAAATAGAGATACTTATGAGGTATCTAAAAAAGAGAGAAGAAGTCACACAACAAGAGCACAACTCAGATGTCCAGGCAAGAATCAAGGACAGGTGAGTTGTCTCCAAAATGACGCCTGCGGTCGACCTCCTAGACCGAGGGGGTAACCCTCAAACCAGCAACAAAAACAAAAGAAGGCCCCTCAAAAGGATAGGGGTCATAGAAGTGGGGACGGCCAAAACACTCATAGGGAAGGAAACCTTTATAGCTTTTAAGGAGTAGAGTAAATAAAATACAAAGTAGGAGAAATACTTTGTATTTTGTTTACTCTAGTTCTTAGAAGCAATAAAGGTAGGGCTTCCTTCCCTATAAGTGTTTAGTTTGTCCCCCTTTCTAGGATCCCTATCCTTTTGATAATTTAGCTTATTTTAATGGCAATTTTGCCATTGGTTTTGCTTTGGCAGTAAAATATAAAGTTCTGATGTGTCAAACAAATGTTATATTTACAGCTGGAAGTATCATATGTTAGATTTTGAATAAAATGTCGCTCACCTTTTTTCTGATCTGTTTGTTTTCTAGGAAGTGAATTTACTGGAAATCCTTACAGTCACCCACAGTACACAACATACAATGAGGCGTGGAGGTTTAGCAACCCAGCATTACTAAGTAAGTATGGACTAAAGAACCTCATAGGTAATGTGAAAGGGTCTCCATTTTAGAGTAGGTTATACAGAAAATTCAAATGGCTGATACATGAAATTCATTGTAACTCGACAGCCTGCATTTTTTATATGTAACTAGTATAGCTATAAAACTACACGAAATCGGGTGTACATTTATTCACAGAAATAAAAGGGAAATTTCCGATTTAGGATATTTGTGTATTAGTTTCCAACTTTGCAGCTGACTGTAAATACATAGGGCTAATGGGTCTATGCAGTTTTAAATAAGTTGGAATATCATCCAAAAATCCATCAGTGTTAATGTAGAACTAGCAAAGAACTCCACTGCTTTCCTTTGTTTCGTATATCAGCCTTTAATTTCCCATAAATAAAGCATTACCATACGTGGGAACTTTGCAATTCCTTTCAAGTAGATCATCTCTAATGGAGACATAATTAAAGCTAGCGCTTGGTATCCAAATATGGGAAACAGTTTAAACACCCAAGCCAGAGTCTCTCTTGTCTTGTCACAGGTATAGGTAGAGAAGATAAGATTAGAGAGCAGCACCTTGGGGAAATCCTTAAAATCAAGGTAGCATTTGGTGGAGAAAGAAAACAAAAACAAATATAGTGCAATATGTCAAAACTTCAAATACAAGGAAGAAAGAGATACAAATACAATGTAAGGAGCTATAAGTTAGCTCCATATGTAGTTCTTGGGCATATAGGTCTGATATCTTGCGCCAACAATGTATGGTTTTGATATGTAACATTGACAGAATAGAGACACCAAAATAGTGTAGTATGTCAGGTAATCAAAATAAATAGTACATGTTACTTTGATTTTTAGGACTTCTCCAAGGCGCTGCTCCCTAATCTCATCTTCTCTATCTAACGGAGACATGAGTAAGGGAGTTCTCTGCAAAATTCAGCATTTTACAAATGTGTCTGATTGACATGAAGGCTATTGTCCCTCCTCTAAAATACATGACATTTCACATTTTAGTGCAGGTCTAGACAGGGAGTGGAAGAGTTGTATACCACAAGCCATACTTTACTTGAGAATCAGATATCAAACCCAGAGACTCCATTTTAATCCTAGCAAGTTCCAAGTTTTGTATATTATGTCTACACTTCATTTATATATGCTGTGCTCTGTTTCAGTATTTTTGTTCAGTTTTTGTCCTTTCAACCAGTCCATTTTTCTCCTGTTAACTTTCAGGTTCCCCTTATTATTATAGTGCCACATCCAGGGGCTCCGCACCTCCCACTGCTGCCACTGCCTATGACCGCCACTAGTTACCAAGGAAATCACATGAAACTACAAGGTGACAGCTTAGGCCTCCATATTGTACCTGTCTGAACTAAATCATCTATGCCATTGAAAAGAAGAGTGTTTCATTCTGTGCCTCCTGAAACAAGTCTGCTACTTCTGTCGAAACTACGCAGCTGAAAAACGCTGACCCTCTCCATCAACAGTTATTTGCTGTTGATAATTTGATGAAAACTCTGCCAACGCATTTGACGTGACATTTCATTCTATTGTTGAAAATTAGAGGCCCACATATTATTTATATTGCGGACAGTGGGACCTTGTGGTAGAAAAAAATGTCAAAGATTACCTTCTCTCTTTCTCCCCCTAAAACAAGCAATGCAAGGAATTATTACATTTTTATGGCACTCCAAAGACAAACATGTGCTACACATGGAAAAGACTATTTCATTCATTAAAAGAAGGAAGACAAAAGGTAGAGAGCACATCGTTAAGGGACATTTTCTCTTTTAAACATGTTCATCTGAGAGAGCTGCTGAGAAAAGTCAACCGATAGAAGAGTTCTGACAGCATAATTAAGAAACAATTAGCAAATGGAGGATGGAAGGAATGAGAATAAGAAAGTGTTTAATTTAGGACTTCTCTTGGGGCTTTTTGAATAGGCCCCCATTCTTTGGTTTGGATGATTGTCTCTCATGCTCCATTCATTGTACTGGCATGTCACAATACTCCTAGAGGACACCATTCCAGTGAAAAAAATAATCAAATCAGATCAGAGAACAGAAGACAGGAGGACATTTTAAAGTCAAATGACTGTACAAAAAGAAAAAAAAAAGAAAACAAACAAAAAAAAGAAATAAAATATATGAATATATAAATATATAAATATATATATAAATATACTCTGTTTTTATGCTTTATCATGATGGTCTGTAAGAAAATAGACAATTTTCTAAAAAAAACAACAAACACAAAAAAAAAAATGATAATGATGAAAAATGGAAAAAAAGAGATAGAAGCCCACCACCGGATCATATGAAGGCAGTTCTAGAGATGTTGTGTTCCCACTCAGTTTTGTTTTGCACTAGTGTCTTTTGGTCTGATTTCAGAGGGCAGTACTTTGTCCCTGCATCAAATCATTGTGAATAATTCCCATTCTAAAGTAAACAAAAAAAAAAGCAAAAAAAAAAAAAGCAGGCAATATCTTTTAAAGTGAATATTTTTATTCAACTTACAAAAATGGCACTTAATGGGGCCCAAAACTTCTGGTTTACAATTTAACTTTACAATGATTTATGTGTAAATTATTAGAGTAGAGAAATCCCTTATTTCTGCTTGGCCTCTTTTGGAATCAACCAACCCTTATTCCATATTCAGACCTCTGTCCGAAAATATTTCAGTATGAAAATTCCAAAACTCAAGTAATTTTAACATGAGTGTTAGCAAACTCCTATATGATAATCAGTTCATTCCATTCTTAGTTATCGTTTTATAGATTAACAGCTCTGCTGGGCTGTAAATGGCTGTTTTGATGTTTCTGGGAAATCCTAATATTTGTAAGTATGTGCTTAAAAAACAGGGTGACACCCTCAAACTGGGGGTTAGAGGAGAATTATGCAACATCATTATTATTTTGTCCTATCAATGGTTTTTATTTGCACTTACTATTTAATAACAGGCAGAGAGCTGAGCAACAGAAACTCAATATTGTTGCAAAAAAATAAATAAAATAAAAAATCACCAAAAGTAATAGAAAAAAAAAAAACCAATACAGTGCTACCGCTAAGATCCTTTATTAGATATCTGTGCCAAATCTGGGGCCAAGGCCTGAGCCACTTTTTACGAGTCTGGTTAGCGATTCATCCACTTACTATAAATGTGGTCTTCTGAGAATGATTTGGCAACACTGCTTCTACTTTATAAGCAAAACACTTTTTTCTGATGTGCTCTTTTCATTTAAACAACATGAAAGATTTATTGATACTAAATCCTTTATTCAAGCTATCAAGCTAATATTAAATACACACGGTTTCAGTTTAGATCTTGTAAATGTCTACCTATGGAAGTAATGAATTAAAAAGAGAAATCATGACATACTTTTAAGCCTATTAACATATAGAGTTGTGGCATTGACCATATCTATTCCTCTCCAGATCCAATTCATAACAGCTCTCCAAATGTTTTTTCCCAATATCATGGCCTACAAAATCACTATAAAAAAATACAAAGGCTTAAGCCTGACTCTTTAATTTTAATTGGAGGGATTATGAAAAACTCCATATATGGACTCATTGGCTTCTAAAAAATGTTCCTACTTAAAGGGAGATGCAGTGATTTGGGTTTCAATTTGCTTTATGTCAACACAGTCCACTATTTAGTGATTAACAAATATTCCACCAGTTAAGGTTGTTTTTCTTTTTTATTGACATAGGTCACTTTGATCAATTTACACAGTTTTTCTAGGTTTAACTTAAGTAAGAATGGTTTGTCACCCCTCCTTGTCAAAGTAAGTATTCACACAACTTGTGTTTTTTAAATCAAGCATACATGCAAGCAATAAATGCATCTTTTCATTAAATATCGATTTTTTACAGAAAAGAACCTCATAAACGTGACATTTCTTAACAAAATACCAAAACTCCATTGCCCCTCTCAGTTAATTTCCCCATATTTAATTAAGTTATATATTAACAGTATAAATACAGTATTATGACTGCATTGAGTTTGCTGCTCTAGAATCCTATCTTACAATTATGCAAAATGAACATATTTTGGACACGTCAATTCCATTACACTGGAGAGTATGGATAAAAAAATAAATAAATGTGAGCAATTATTTAATGTTATCATTATTTAAGTTTTTTTTTCTTTGCAACAATACAAAACAATAGCTGCTTTGTAGAAAGATATCGTGTAAAGTGAAGGAAATGTTCTCTTGTATATAAATCATATGCATTTCAAAAGACGTGGTATTAAATGAATTTTTCATTGTGTAGATATCCAACCAGTTGTCTGTATGTTGCAAGTCTCCTTTGTGCTCATTGGAGAAAAAAAGAAAAATAATGTTTCAAATAAAACACAGCATGAACATTAGTGATTCGCCAAAGTCTACGGGGCTTGAAAATAGCCCTAATATTTTTTATTTATTTATTTTTGCCTCATTTTTTAAAAAAGCAATGGAAGTTTTGAAAGGCTAATGTTACTATGCAAATCCTAACCACACATTTTGGCATGCTTTTTCTGTCCTGCTTCTGTCTCTCTTTTTCTTGCACCCTTTATCCTGTTTTTGAAGGGAGCACTCAGAAACACAAGTTTTTTTTTTCAATTAATTTGAGTGAAAAAACAAAAGCTACGTACAATGTGCTAGCTAGAATGATCACACATCTGTGTTTTGTTGTGTTTGCCCTTTACTTGAGGAGTGTTCTAAAGAATACATAGATGATTCTCTCAATTTTCATCCATTGTGAAGCATCTCCAACTGTATGGAGTTAGTGATTATTGTAGAAGACAAATTCCAGGCTGGCATCTCCATTAAAGCAGAAGATTTTGTGAAATCTTTCAATGTCCTAGTGGCAACCAACCCCAATCTGTTTAATTGTGGAAACGTCTGCATGCTTTATCACCCTAGCTCACCCAATGGACGTTGAAACAGGAAGGCGTTGGAAAGGCATAAGTAAAAAAAACAATAAAAAAAAAATATGTTGTTGACATTTAGAAGAAAAAAAATAAATCCAACTTTAAGTCTTTTTCTACTCTTTGAATTTCCTTTTTTTAATTGAACTGTCTAAAAAACAATCAGATTCTATTTTGAAGAATGCAACAGTGGATTTAAGACGGTTAGAAAGACTTTGTTACTGCAGCTGGAAAGCCGGCGAGTGACAACACTTTCCTGGTAAATAATATAAAATAAAAAAAGACTATATTTAATGACATTGTAGGTTGTCTTCTATTAAGGGAGCATCATTGTATCTCAGAACGGTACATTTGCAAAAGAAACAATGAAGTGTGATACAGCTATAGAGCTGAAGATATCGGTAAAGACTGAGATGTGATCTCCTTTGGCTTAATGTGGTAAACAGGACATGCCTCTGCTGTAACAGGTGATCAGACGTATTTAACTGAAGCCAAAGTGGCTTTACTCATTGCTTCAGTTGTTTGATTCTTTTTTTGTGCACATGACAAATAAATTTTTTGTATGTTATCTTTTGTTGTGTTTCTGTTTAGCAACCACATTTATAATATTAGACATGCTATATGAATTCGTGCAAGACAAAGAGAGTAGCCATAGTGAGGTAACAGCATAGTTACATGTTTAACAAAACATGTATTAACCATCACAAAACATGTAATAATTTATTAACCATCACTCTATGAGAATAAACAGGAAACAATCAAAAAGCCCAATTTGACCAGGTTGTAGATCTCATAATTATAATTTTCTGAATAGAGCCCCAAAATATCTGCGGGAGAAAAATGTCAATAGATATGTGAACTTTATTTTTAACTAATACTTTAAATGTAGATCGTCACTAACAAGTTACAGAATTAATTAGGATGAGGAATATAAAATACAGTCTTCAAGTGGTAGCTTTCCAAGAAACCTTTATCAAGTAGAAGCCAAAAAACTCCACCAACTTTAAATTTGGTCCCTGGATTATTACCTACACTTAATTTAATTACTATAAGATACTTTACTAATTCTGCATTTGCTTGAACGGTATCCAACCACTTCAAAAAAATTTAAATTATCAACACCTTTCATTTGGCAGTTTAATTGACATCTTAACCATCCCGACTATAGAAAATATTTTCTATGTGTATTTAAACCATAAAATATAGTGCTCAACTACAAAGTTCTATGTATAAAGAGGTCACAGTAAGGGGTTGGTATTTGGTACTTATAAATGTGTAAGGTGATAAAAGAGGTATTTCGCATGTGTAAACAAACATTTTTTTGGAAAACTTGTCCTCGGAACTAGAATCTTCCATTCCTTTAATTTGGTTTTCGTCCTTTGAACCTTTTCCAGTTTCATAATGCCTTTCTTATGAACAGGTGCCCAGAATTCTACTGCACATTCATGATAAGGTCATACCAATGATTTAAAAAGAGGTAATATTTTATTTCCCACAACTTGCTTTCCTTTGCGATGGCTATCTAAGATTACAAACAGGTGTTCACTTTCTTATCTCTTATTGATAAGTAATCCTGGATTCCTTTAAATGACATATTTCTCGAAAAAAAAGACTATTATTGCTTTTAATGTTACCAGTTTCCGTTCTGTCTAGCTGGAAAATATTTTATGAACAACAACTTTCTCAATTCTGTCTTTCAAGCCACAGGTACATCACATCTTCTATATTGCAAATGCCCATATTGAACCATGCTACTTTCTTTGAACTGACCTTAAACAAATACAATTAAGACTGTGGCATAAAATAACATATTTACATTAATCTAATGCACACCTTTATTGGCAAAAATGTGAATTTAGAAGTTTTCCGGAGAATTTCCTTTGGGCAAATTTTGACCAGGAAAAAGGACGTTCCTCGATTGACCACCGTCGTAGGAACGAAATTCGGGCTTTAAGTGAGGAGCAATTTGAGTTATAAGGAACTATTATAAAATATATATATGTAAATAATGCACAACGTTGTATAGTAGCATCTTCTTGTACAAATGCGCAATACACTTGCGAGCGAAAACATTTTTCAGCTTCCAGGTTTCAAAACTGAGGTGTGCATTAGATTCGATGGGGCATTAGATTTGAGTAAATTCTGAAATATCATGGGTAATACCTCTAATAAATCATTTAAATTCAAAATAATTCAATGCATTTTATTCCAAGTCAATAATTCCTCCATGTCTCTCTTGCTAGAAAATAGCAAAAGTAAAAATTTTTTATTAAACACCTTAATTTAAATGTCTCAGGTTTCATCAGTTAAAATTTTATAATTCCTTCTTTTGACTTCGTTTTACTCAAATGTTTTTTGTTTTTTTATTCTTGATTGTCCCTCTTCTACAATTTTCTAATTTAGCAGATTTTTTCCATCTCTTGGTATTTTTCAGAATAAAGACATACTTTAGGGGAACTATTACTTTAAATGATTTTTTAATACTATGCTTCCTTATCCCTATGTGTAACAAATATGTATTTGTGAGATGTGTAAAATATGAAATATTTAAATCCACCACTCTTTAAACTGTGACTGGGCACCTCCATCTTCCCTGTCAATCATTTTTATAAGCTCTGTCATTTGTACCTGGCAGTCAGCATTGAGAAAGTATACAGACAAGTAGAGAAATGAAAAAATAAGGTTAATCTAAAAAAGTGCCAAATTTACTTATGGTATTATACTTTCTTATTTTTGTTGTTGTCAATCTCTGTTTTAGTGAAACAGTAAGGTATATGGTGCAGAATAAAGAATAGGGAGTGTCAAGCAAGGGGCATAAAGCATATGCGCAATGTACATACATTGTCATTGAAAACTCCAGCGTGAAACAGGCTCATTTAAAAAAATAAAAATAAAAATGCAAGATGTGAAAATCAAACTAGATAATTGTGTAGCTCTAGGAGTGAATACTCTGTGCAGGGAACACATCCAGATTATAAACAGGAGTCATGTGTGCATACAAGTTAAGCAGTGACGTGAGATTGGCAGGCATTAATATATATATATATATATATATATATATACTACTGGGCAAAAAAAAAAAAAGATAGACAATACTGCTTTTTACTGTAGTAAACTTACACCAAAATAAGATTACTTATAAAAGCAAGCGTTATACATAAAGATTAAACGTGGTAAGTGCTAAGTGGGGCAGATGGTGTCTGAGTAGCAGTGGCTGCTCATGGGTAAGTCTGATAGCAATTATGCTGACCCAAGTAAGGAACTAATCCTCAGCCTATTCTCAGTCTGAGAGAGTGCACCTGATATGTGTGAAGGGTCTGTGAAACAGCAATACCAGGAGTGAGATGCAGGGCATCGGGTAGTAGGCCGGCATCTTCTTGCCATGGACTTGAGTGCTCCTGGAGAGCATGAGAGGAGAACAGTAGGCCTTGATGGTGCATCTCTGCTGGCAGTGGGTGGTCTTCCGTCCACGTGGTTGATGCAATGGGGTCTTGCCCCAGGTGGCCCTCGACCCCGGTTAGTAGTGGTGGATGTCAGTGTTTGGTCAAGGTAAGTGTCCAGCTTGGGCTCAGTCACTGCCTGGCTCCTGCAATCATATTCCCCTTCCTGAGGTGGTAAGGTTGCTTGCCATTGTGCTAGAAAGGCCCATAAATGGTCAAATATTTAATCGAGCCGCCTAAAGGTTCTTGCCATTAGGTTGTACAGGACAAGAAAGGGGCTGCCTCATCCGCCTGCTGGATCTGCAGGGCCTTGCTGGAAATGCCGTTAATGAAGCAGAATGCCAATCAAAGCGATTCAGGCCTCCTTGGCTGGCACCTGGAACAGGCAAGTAGCTGTTTGCGTCTTTCGGTCTGGCTGGTGAGCGATATTTAAGTAATTCAGAGAGATCATACTGGATGCTCACAGCAAGTACTCCCAGCAGCCATAGAGCTCAAGCTATTCCCCCTGCTTATTATACTTTCTTTTTTGTTTTTGTTTATAAGTTTCTAGATTATATTGTATAAAACAAGTGGAACAAAAGTGTGTCTTTTTGCGTGTTTCTGATCATTTTTCCTCTCTGCAATGTGTGCTCTGGCTATGCATGGGCTAAACTGGATTATGAGAGGTCTTAGCTAAGTTTTAAAGTAAAATTAACTTAACATCAACTTTTCCTTTGTTTTTTTGTTGTTGATGTTGTAGTAACTAAAGAATGAACAGGCTGCGTACTGTAACATAGCCTGTCTAGGTGATACAATGTTTTTTTTTTGTAAATCAATGACTTTATTATTTTGTATGTATGTATATAGAAAAAAAATAAGGTTGGTCAGTTAGTAATGTTCAGTGAGACACGCAGGTATCCGCATGAATGCATAACATGAGGTCACACAGGACCTGTTTTCCAACATTTAGCTCTCAGTTATGGTGTAGCCAATTGCAGAAAGGGTGTGGGAAAACAGTAGCTCTCGTCACCTAGGGTGCCTTAAGATTACTTCATGTTAAACATGTCATCCAGGCAGGAGCAGGTGCTGAGGTAATCAGAGACACGTGTGGGAACCCGTCAATTCTCCTCGGTGGTCTGCCTAATGCGTGGTCCGAGCATATATTGTACATTATAAACCTCTCATCTGCAGTGGTATATTGCGTGTGGAGGGGGGTCTGTCAGGGATAAAAGGTTTTATCTTGCAAGCGAGTTTTGCTGCCCCACACTCTCAATTTGATCAAGTGTCAGGCAGGTGGGACTAATGTTCAATATGACCTGCCGGAAGGGCCTGTCCCTCTGCCTCTCCTGGATTCACCAGCTTCTGAAAGTTTTGAGAAAGATACCTGGAGTATATAGTCTGGGTATCCAGATGAGTCCAGATCAGGGTGAGAGAGTTTCAAGTATAAATGTTAAGGAAATGAAAAGGAAACTAAGGGTACATCGTAGAGGGAACTGGAGAGCATGTGTGCCCCCCGCTCCTCCAAGTAAATCACCGCGCTCCTCATGTTGCCCCTTTGTGAACAAGGTAAACATACCATGGTCTCCCTTGTTCAGCATGTTTGGTGCCCCATCCCAACAAGTCTGCATATTTTGCTTCTGCGGTATGAAACGCTTCTACTCTCAGTAACCATTGTGCTGTGGTGGGGGGTTGAGTTTGCTTCCACATGGCAGGGATCAGTGACTTAGCTGCATTGAGAAGGTGTCTCATGATTGACTTTTTGTATTGAGCAATCGATCGATCTGTGAAATAGAGGAGCACGGTTTCGATACTGAGATCCGGTGGTTCGCCCAAGATGTTCGCCAATTCCAATTTGATCCCATTCCAGTATGATCTAATCTTAGTGCAGTCCCACCAGATGTGTCGTAGGGTGCTTACTTGTGATTTGCATCTCCAACGTATGTTGCGGACCTCTGAGAATATTCTGTGTAATAGCAAAGGTGTGGGGTACCAGTGAGAGATCAACTTAAAGATAACTTCCTTATACCTGGAGCTTACCGACCTGTTATGTTGCAGGATAAGTATCTGCTCCCATTGAGCATCGGTGAAGGTCCGGTCTGTCAAGTCTTTCCATTGTCTCTTAAAGGCATCTTTTCTAATGCGGTCCCCTATAATCAGTCGCTGGTATAGGGTGGATACTCTGCTGTCTGCTTCAGTGTCGGTTACACATAAGTTTTCAATCCATGTTGCTTGCCGATGTACCCCAGCCCTGTTTGGTAAGTTATGATGGAAGTGTCTTAGTTGCGCATAATGGAACTTGTGCAACAGTGTGAGGGTGTCTTATGTATTTCACTCTCACAGGTTTTTCAGCCCGGCATTGCCTAAATCTACACTCTGGGAGACATACACACCTCTGTCTGCAAAGGGCCACACATTTGGTGGTAGTCTGCCACCTAAGGCAGTGTTATGTGTCAGTGGAATCAGGGGGTTCGGTTGTGGAGATATGTATGAGTTCTTTCTCCAGGTAACCCAGGTTTTCAACGTCTGTGTGATGAGAGAGTCTCTACCCAGGACTTGTGCAGCTTCTGATGCTCTATGCCACACGTAAGTGTGGAGGGCTTTATTTGAGCCTGCTCTGTTTAGTGACACCCATAATTTATGGGTCGGGGCTATATGCCATTCCCGGATCCGTTGGAGTACTGCCGCGTGGAAATGTTTGCAGAAGTCCGGTAGTGCCAGTCCACCCCATGCTTTGGGAAGGCATATCTTATCATGGCTAAGTCATGCTCGGTCTCCTTTCCAGACATATGACTGCTGTTCTTAGTGTTGTAAATAAGTCTTGCGGTATGTGCCAGGGGATGGTGTTGAATAAGTATAAAATTCTTGGTAGGATATTAATTTTGACTACCGCTATGCGGCCCTGCCAAGATATGCGGTCATAGTTCCATGTCTTAAGGTCGGTTAGAATGTTGTTGATGAGATTGGTGTAGTTCCAGATGTAGAGGTCTTTCGGGTCATGAGGGATCCAAATTCCCAAGTATCACATTTGGTCATTGCACCAAAGGAAGGGAAAGCAATGCTTGATTTGGTCCCGTTCAGCCATCAGGGTTGTGATGTTCAAAATTTAGCACTTCGTCAGTTTTAACTTGAGCCCCAGAGAGTTGAGAGTTGTCCATACGCCTTGAACTCCACTAGCAATGCTGGTACGGTGTGTAGGGGGCTGTACATAAAGAAGAGCATATCGTCCGTATATGCGGACACCTTGTGTTCCTGTTCTTTATATATGAACTCCCGAGCTGTTGGTGATTGCCAGATCCTGGCTAGAAACAGTTCCAGGGTTAAGGCAAAGAGGAGAGGTGACAATGGGCAGCCGTGCCTAGTTGCTTTGCGAATGGTGAAGCTGTCCAAAAGTGCCCCATTAATTCAGACCCTAGCACTTGGATTGTTATAGAGTGCTGCGATCCACGTGAGCATTCCTCTACCTAATCCCACTCTAGACAATGTCGCCATCATAAAGCGCCATTCCACTCAGTCGAATGTCTTTTCTGCATCCGTGGAAAGCAGGAGTAGGTTCTTTCTCTCCCTCTTCACTAGGCACTGAATAGAGAACACCCGCAGTCCCTAACTTCTCGGCCCGTTATAAAGCCTGTCTAATTCGGATGAACCAGTTGGGGCATGTACAGTTGTAGTCTGGTCACTAGAATCTTAGAAAAGAGCTACAGTCTCCACCTTTATTGGAGTGAAGGTAGTAAAAGGCTTTAGAGCGCTGGAGCACTCAATGGTGTTTACATTCTATGGGCTCCGTTAGCTGGCGGCGTTAAGTTCATCCATTCATTGTCAGGCCTCCTTCTTTTTGCGTGATGCTAACTTGATAAAATGTCCCCGAAGGACACTCTTGTGGGCTTCTCACAGCGTGACTCTCGACTTTCCCTCTGTGTTGTTCTCTTCAAAGCAAGTGTTCCGTCAGCTGCGCCTGGACTGCAATATCTGAGAGGAGTGACTCATTCAAACTCCCCGTCGTCCGAGTGGGTCTGAAAAGGGGCGAATCCAGGAGTATAGAAACCTCGCAGAGATTGGACCATGGTGTAGGGAGTATCTCTGCCTTCCTCAGGCAAGTGAGACCTTCCTGTTGAATGAGAAGATAGTCGATGCACAAGTATCGTTGATGTAGAGCTGAGTAGTATGTGTAATCTCGTCTATCTGGGTGGAGTGCCCTCCAGTTATCAACCTGCCTCAGGTCTCGGAAGGGTTCTGCGGATCGTCCTGATCGTCGTTTGTAGTATACTGCTATGTCCGGCTGATGAGTCTGAGAGCGGGTCTAAAGGCCCCTCCGAGAACTAACACTCCCTCTATAAAGTTGGCGAGTTTCAAGTTCGTTTTACGTAGAAATCTGGCTTGGTTCGTATTCTGGGCACATATTGATGCAAACGTGAATGTTTTCTGTGATACTACACCTTTCACAAAAAGGTATCTGCCCTCCGGAATTGCGAGCATCGGTCAGAGAGAACTGGAGATTGTCATCCAAGAGGATCGCCACATCAGCTTTGCGAGCAGTAGGGTAGTTACTGTAGTAGTTGATCAGATAGTATTTGTCTTTCAGCCTTTGGTTTTCTGTTGCTCTGAGGTGCGTTTCTTGTAGCAGGGCTATGGAAATGCGGCAGCGTTTAAGATTTGCGAGCGCTTTTCTGGTGTGTTTAGGCCCCTGCAATTTTGTGTTATGATATGAAAGGGTGTGGCAGCATATGCCATGAAGTGAGTGCAGGTGTTAATGCGGTGTTAAAGCGTGTTCAGAGTTGCGTGAATGTCCAATCAGGAGGCCCACGCATGCCCCAGGAAGGAGAGAAGGGGAGAGCAAAAAGAGGGGTCAGGTGCAGGGTCACCCAACTGTGGCCCGCAAGAGGCCATCGGGGGAGCCGAGAGAGGAAAGAGTGGGAAGGAGAGAAGGAGGGGGAGAATCAGAGGAGCCTACAGGGTCACCTAGCAGCTGCCCGCCCCCAAAATGGGACGTCCGGCATCCAGGGGAGCCCCGACTGAGAAGATATCAAAGCTAGGTGTGGGATTGAACCTGCAAGACTGCAGTCAAATGGAGCCGAGAGCACACAGACAGTCCAAGTCCCCACCAAAAAAACACAACAAATAAGAATTCACTCAATATAATGGGTACCTGTGTAACTGGGTGTGATGTCAAAACGGGTTAGCGGGTCTAACACCATGAGGTCCCAAAAGCCTCGTTGTGAGTTTTGCGGTTTGTCACAGGGGTCTCAGGTTGCGTGATACAGGTACTTTCCCGTCAAGAGGTCACCTGTATTGCTAGGGAGTGTTCATGCATGGTATTTGTGTCATGTGTAACAGTTACCAGGGTGTGGGTTAAGCAACAAGGGGTCCAAAAGAAAAAAACATGAGGTATACAGTCATCACCTGTGATCAATTCACTTTGCATCATGTATGAACCTATTTGACTGATCCCTTTATCCCTTTATTGTTTCCCTTATCTGTTCAACCCTCTCCCTTTTTCACTACTATTCTCGATCTCCTCCTTCCTCCATAGGTAGCTGCTGCGCTTCAGGTCTCACCTCAACTCAGCCCATCTGTGCGTAACCACATTCCCATGCAGTACTTCGAACCATCCCATTAAGCTACCTCTCCATCTCCACCTTCCACCGCCAACACCGCACTATTAAGCAAATCCAATGCAAACATCCCCAATTGCCATCCCTCCCCCCACCCCCCTATCCCAACTGACTAAGTTTAAGACAACTTAGCCTAGTCGGATAGTCACTTGGTCATAGAGCTATTTCTCCTCACCAGCTACTGGGAACTTGCAACAATTTAAGATCGCCAGTGCGAGGAGCAAACAGCATACTTGTAGAGAAATCCCTGAAGAAACCGTCTCCCTTGAAGTGTCCAACAGAAATCCTGACAAATCCCAGTGTAGGCGTCTTCACTGTCCAGCACCTTCCCCCCCGCCCCCGGTTGCCCCTCCTCCCAAATAAAATCTGAAGCCCAGCATGGTGGCATTGTCCACAGGCCGAATACCGGTAAGTGGTGCTCAGAGAGCAAGTAGAAAGGCTAAAATCAGGGACCCCCAGAGGGCAAGGGTACAAGTCAAGACTTATCTGGCATTTCTGCTAAACTGGAGGTCCCTGGTCACCCAACGGGGAAAGTGATGGCCACGACTGAAGTGGGTTCTTAGGAAGAAGCCTCTGACTGCGGTCACCCCTCAGGGTCAGTCGGTTCAAGGTCTTTTCTCTACTGACCCCAGGATCCAACCTGCGACTTCTTTGGGCGGTAGTCCTAGGTGTTGTAGAAACTTTGGGACCTCTTTTGGCCAGTGTAGGGAGATCCAATCATTTTGGTGCCGTGCAAGTAGAGTGAAGGGGAATCCCTTGTGTGGCATGCCTCATTCCCTGAGGAGTAACATTACAGGCCGTAGGGCCCTGCGGTTATCTAGCGTTAGTGGTGACAGATCCTGATATAAGGCCACCTCTGCTCCACGGAATCTCCACAGTGGTCTCGAGCATGCTTTAGCAATTATTTTTTCTTCGAGTTTATAGTTGTGTAAGCAACAGATTATGTCACGTGGCCTGTTCGCTCTGTGTGCTCTGTCCATGGACTCTGGTGCATCCACCCCGAGAATTTTGCGGAAGAGGGCCTTCAGTGTGGCATCCACATCTTCCTCCACAGTGGGTTCAGGTAAGCGGTGGATGTTGGATCTGTGGCCTCTATTATCCAAATCTTCCATATACAATACAGAGTATACTGCACTAAAGATAAACTGTCACCCAGACAACTTTTATGATGAGAGAAGTAAGTAACAGTTTTATATTGGGCAATATTTGTTCATTAACCATGAAAAGATTTTTGTAGTACTTGGGTGGGTAAAATTGTTTAGAAATTCAGCATATTACAGAGACTGGTAAATTAGTACTGCTCTTGAAAATCATGGAGTTTTGTGAGTCAATAATAAGTCATCTACAATTAGTTACTAATTGTGCAGTTCCACCGAGACAAAAATCCCATAAACTAAATGTGTTACCATTTAAAAATTGCTAAGCATCTCTGTTAATTGGTTATTTCCTTAATATTTACAAAGACATCAAAAAAAAAAAACTAACTGAAATATTTAGCAAACTTTTTGTGTTGCGATCGCGTCAAAGCCTGTCAACCGGTGGACACATATTCCTTGTGTCAAATGACTTCAATTCAGAGTTACGTGGCCCCCAAAAGTATAAAAAGGGAAGTATCTCACATGATAAATGGTTTAATTTTAGGTCAACTTTGTTTTTTCATAAGAAAAAAACGCCAATTTTCATATAACTATAGTTCTGCAAGCTATTCTAAATCTAAAGCACAAAAGTTTCATTTATTTTACATATACATTATTTTCCATCTTAATTTTGGGGAATAAGTGCATCCCCCCTAAATCGTACAGCTGTATAAAATGGCCTAAAGTTAGCTGCATTGGCCCCATTCGTAACACAAGAAAGAGGTTAACAGAGCATACCTGAAAATGTACATATAAAATAGCCATGTTAAAGAGTTACATTTTTTCCTCTCTCCAGTGCCCTAGCTTTGAAACTGATTCTAATTCAATTTCTCTGCTATTGTTTACTTCACAGCTCCCCTGTGAAGCGTCAAATTCTGATGTTCCGTCAGCTCGGAATTGTCGTTTATGTTTGTCATTCAGTCCTTGTTAAAAAAACTATAACAGAATCTCGCCTGCATCCATGCTCTCTGCCGGAGAATTCCCCATAGTAAAATTAGTCCATTTAGATGGAAACTTCTGTGTCACTCCCCTGTCTAAATTGGCAGATCTGGCTTTTTTTGCAAAAACCAATAAACTGTGAACCTTGATGCATCTGCCAATCAAACTCATCTTTCGTGAGCGAAGCCAGATGATAATAAAATAGTGGAGATGTTTCTGATTGGATCTTGCTAGCTAGGCATGTCAGTTTGCACCTGCTATGCTTGGTAGTGTACTATCTCTTGCAGGGACTCATTATGGGCATTGAGTTTTCAGCAAAGGAAAGTTATTTGCATTAATTTAATATATTTACATTATTGTCACTGTGAAAGTTGGGTAGTGGGTGGCATGCTGTCTTTGTTGTGTAGGTTTAGAGCAGGGGTAGGCAACTTTCAGCACTCCAGATGTTTTAGACTACACATCCCATGATGCTTTGCCAGAATTATAGCTGTAAGAGCATTATAGGAGATGCAGTCCACAACATCTGGAGTGCCGAAGGTTGCCTACACATTAACAATCATGGCATTGCTTTGTTGCAGAGATCTAGGTCAATTTAAGTGGTGTATTAATATTGCACATATAGTTAAAGAAAAATTCCAAGCACCATAACCACTACAGCATGCATTAGTGGTTGTGGTGCCAAGAGTGTCCAGGTGTCATTAATTGTAAATGGTCACACCATTTTAGAATAGTTTGTCTTTGAACCCGTGGTCCACCAAGATCCATTCCCTGCCTCCACTACACCTATAGAAGAGTGAGAAGCATTCTATCTTAGTTTGGTGGCACAGGGCTTAGCTCTTTGGCTGAGACTTATCAGTTGATGCTCTCTAACAATGAGCTAGCTCTGCACTTCAACAGACCCTTCTGGCTCTCCTGTAGCTGTAGAGAAGTCAGGAAGCAGCACCTGCTAATCCCCAGGTAAGAAGTCAAACCATTCTAAAACCAGGGCACTCCCAGTACCACAACCACTACAGATCACTGTAGTAGTTATAGTTTGTAGAGTCATAGTTATAGCTTGTGGAGTTTTCCTATACTATTCACTACAGGAAGACAATAAAAGCATTTTATTTTACACTTTCTTTATTAAAAGAACATAATTAATTTTTTTCTGAGTAGAAATTACACTAACAAAGCATTTGTACATATTACACATTTTTACATTTTGTAGAAGACAATTATTTTCAATTTTGTATCACTTAATAAATAACACATATAAATTGGTAAATAAATAAAAATATATAAATGAATTAATAAAAAAAGGGGGGGGGGGCAGATAACTGAATCTAAATGGTGTATAGAAATCGTATAGTAGGCAGGAATTTCAAGAGGGGATCTAATTTTCTATAGAAACAATCTCTATCTGGCTCTAACTCACCCTGAGTCTATCCCTCATCTTACCCTGAAAGTTCTCCCTACCAAAACCCTGCCTTTATCTCAGGGACAAAAATATTCCCTACTCCTCTCCCTATCAAAGCTCTACCTCCTTACCTCCCATCCCACCTTGGCAATATAAGCAATCTCTATTATACCATACGTACCAAGTATCCCAAAGGATAGTATTTATTTTGTGTCCAACTTCTTCTGCTTCTCTCTTCTACAATAATATTCTTTCTTTTTAGAATGAAAGTATCCTGCTTTGCCTGATTGAATTGTTGTGCTGTACATTATCTGTACATACCTGTATGAGTGGCAGGTTAATGTCTAGATGTTTTATCCTGCTGAAATCAAAAAGTAGTAACATTAATTTTGGTAAAAATAACATTATCACTAGAGGTCATATATGAAAGCAACCAAAACAAAATATACTATAGAAAAGTAGCAAAATTATATTGTATTCTTTATTAAATTATTTTATAGTATTATTACATTACCTAGCTTGGATAAAAATAGTAAATGAATATTGACTTTTTTTTCTTTTAAGGTAAATATTAATGTTTCATTTACAAGTATCATACTGGGTTTTTCTTGATACTGCGGCAAATTCAGGACAAATTGCTATTTACTAGCTGACAAAAATATGCTGCTACATTAATAAAAAACTTTCTAACCAGATTCAAAACTCACCATAGAAAACCATGAGATATTGTTAGATGGTGTTGCTCTTCTACTAGACATTAAAAAACATGTAAAGTCCATGACTAGTAGGACCAAGCTTAATATCACTAATTAGAGGTTGTTTTTTAAAGATTTTACAGATACATTTAAAAAAGGTTTTGATGTTTTTTGATGTTTGATTTTTTGCATAAATAGAATTATTCAAGCATATAATGCAAAAATGCAGTCTGGTGGGGGCGCGGGACTTGAGCCTCATGGCGGACGATCACGTTTTGCAGGAGCTCCAGGCTCGACACTCACTGTGAAGCAGTTACACTGATTACTTACTTGTCACAAAGACAGATATCAAGACTCAGGAGCCGACAGGAGTGTCCTGAACCAACCGATCCAGCGTTAACATCACCACAGAAGGATCTCTCATCATGCAGATCGCTGTGCCTTACCTTAGTTGTCCTCCAGCACTGTTTCCACCCCACTGGACATGAGGGTTATCCTGGCTCCCCTAGGTACACAGCGTGTACCAATACCTGCTACACAGCTCTGTCATAACACCCTACAAAATGGCAGCTGAGAACTCATCTTAAGCCTGCTCTGACACACCTGCACCCAGGGGACCAATATTTGAAATGACTTAACAATCTTTTTGACCACTTTTGGGATGCATTGGAGGTACGCATATTGGCTGCAACACCTCTGACTCAGGAGGAGAATCATGGGAGTGAGGGCTGGCCGATGAGTGGGCCTCCTCTTGGTAATCATCCTCCCTATCCTCACCTACATACAACTACCAGCCCACCTGGGCTGAGGGCCATGAAGGGCATAGACCCCAAGCATCGTCCACGTGGACAGAAGACCATACATGGCCATCAGCGGCACACCATCCAGGTATTCTGTCTCTCCCCAATGGAGATAGATTTGGACTATTACTCCCGAGTTTGTGGCACACAAATACAGGCCTAAGACCTGACCTGGGTAGGAGGGATGCTCCGCATTGGTTCCAGCACATCAACATCACCCGATCCCTCCATAGGAATGACATCCCCAATGTGGAAGTATGCTGAACGGACTAGTGTTATTGATCAGTGCAGCCATGTATTAGCCTGAACAGCTGAGTTTCATAGGTTACCTGCTATACCACTTGCCTTACTCTGTTGCATTTATTTTAATTGGAGAGCTGCATTGGCCTGCCTATGATATTGGATAACTCCTGGCATTTATGTTTTACTCAGATTTTGTTCCTTTTGCTTATTTTCTTGTGGCCAGTGGTTCACTCGTTACTATCTGCTTACACAGTTCCCCTCACTTGTAAATCTTTCTCCGTTATTGGCCATGTGGTGGACCGCCAGTATATCGCTGCCACGGATTCTCTTTCCCAGAGTAAAATAGCTAGATCCAGTTGTGTAAATAATTATAGCCAGTATAGCATTAGTCGAGACTGAATGCTGTGAGCTGGTCTGTTTAATGCAGGCAAGCACTTTCAATTTATACACATAGTAAACTCCTCCCCTTTGCTGAGAGATAATTGAGTCAAGAACTATACAAACTCAACTATCTCCCAGGTACAGAAAAGTATAACAATTTTTAAACACCCCAAAATACATGGTACTCCTCAAAAGTCACATCCCCGGATAACCCTGATCTGAGTGACTATCATATCCAAAAATCCCTCAGATCGGTTCGTTGGTTAGGGATTGTCATCAAGGCAAACTTTTCACCGGCTGCCCACGAGGTAGAAGCCCAAAATAGTTCCAGAGGAATCGTGGCAATAGCCGGTCTCTGTAACCGAACTTCCATATGAAAACCATACACAATAGATGAATAATAACAAATATAGTGAATAAATCCCTAAATTAATAGGTGCTACTATCACCTTTGTGGGCCACACAAGCCACAACAAAGTGAATAATAACAAATAACAAATAGGTGAGAGCACACAAAATAAGGAAATACTACCCACACTGCAGTCAATTAATCTGGAAAAAAACCAAATAAAAAAGACATAGAGTAGTATAGCCTGATAAAATATATTTACAGTAGGTGTCAATCACACTCACATAGACAGAGCAACTTAGATAGCTGGCTCAAACTGGATGCCTTGAATATACAAACAGGACCTCCACTGGGAACTTCTTTCTCCTTTAAAAGTAAGAGTCCAATCACTTGACGCGTTTCGGCTGTTTGCCTTCATCCGAAGTGATGTCAGTATCCAAGGCATCTCGATTTAATCTATTAAATCGAGATGCCTTGGATACTGACATCACTTCAGATGAAGGCAAACAGCTGAAACGCGTCAAGTGATTGGACTCTTACTTTGGGACTTTTAATTTACCTTTGGATTTATGTTTTTATTTACTTCAAGATTTGAAGAATAAAGTGTTTTACCCCCGGTAATTCTGCGTCCTGGAGGTTTTACTTTTAAAGGAGAAAGAAGTTCCCAGTGGAGGTCCTGTTTGTATATTCAAGGCATCCAGTTTGAGCCAGCGATCTAAGTGGCTCTGTCTATGTGAGTGTGATTGACACCTACTGTAAATATATTTTATCAGGCTATACTACTCTATGTCTTTTTTATTTGTTTTTTTCCAGATTAATTGACTGCAGTGTGGGTAGTATTTCCTTATTTTGTGTGCTCTCACCTATTTGTTATTTGTTACAATAGATGAATGATTTCAAGTGTCAAATGCTCCTCCATTCGGTAGTTTGTATCTCCCGAACACCATTCGTGTGGGTGGTCGGGAAGTTGAACGGGCAGCAGTTCCATCTTCACCGATGTTCGCGAGAGTACCTATCTGAAATTAGTTCCAGGCACTTGATGACCAGGTACCGCTGCCTCCGTTCGGGAGACAAGATGGCCGCCATCCATTCTGTCGACCACGTGTGTTCGGCTGTACGAAATGGCGGCCACCCAGGAGAGCATTCATTAGTTGTTTCCCTTGTGGTTTCTCACTTGTTAATGGAGGGTTCTAACCTTCTAATAAGCTATGGGGGTGGTCCTCATTCAGTTACCGAAACAGTGAGAATATCGAGGGAATGACAGCGTTTGAAAAGGGAATAGTATGAATGATGGGGCATTCCTTCACAGCCCATCATGCTGGCACTATGCCTATCTTGTTTAACACTACACTGAGTATATGTATACTCCCAGCTCACTTACCATGGGCTTGGTGGCTACTTTGTGGCTAATATGATACTATTGGTTAATTGCTGATGAAACTGTGCAGGTGTTCTGTGCATGTTATCTTATTATTTAACATAAAACAAGGCTTAAAACCTTCTTGCGATTATTGCTGCTTTGCATTACACAGCTACTAAGTGATGTACCAGCTGTTTTACCAAATGCAATTGTCTACCGAACATATCCATGCTGTACTATACTATTTTTCTGCAAATGTCACTATGTCAATTAACATTTTTCTGTTGTGCTTATGCCTCAATAAAAATATGATTGACAAAATAAAAAAATGCATTTTGTTAAATAACTATGATGTGTGAGTTTGTGAGATCCCAGTCCAAGAGACCCAATCTGCTCTCTCAACACATCTGGGGGCCTGTCTTATGGGGCGTTTTAGCCGCGAGGCAAACAAGGCATTTGCCTTGGGCGGCATTTTTCAGGGGGCGGCAAAAAAAGCCGCCCCCCCAAATGCCCAAGGCAAATGCCTTGTTAGCCTCGCGGCTAACAGACATGCTGGGCGGGCGGCTGGCGAGGGAGCTCTTCCTATGAGCTGACTGCTCAGCTCCCTCGCGCGCCGCAGAGTGAGGGTGGGAGCCGGAATATGACATCATATTCCGGCTCCCAGCCTCACTCTGCGGCGCGCGAGGGAGCTGAGCAGTCAGCTCATAGGAAGAGCTCCCTCGCCAGCCGCCCGCCAATGCCGCCCACCCAGCAGCCACTGGACCACCAGGGAGATAGAGAACCCCTTCCCTCCCCAGCACTCCCAAAGGTAAGGAGGCTGGAGGGGGGGGGTTTAAAAAGTTCATGTGTTAATGTGAGTGTGTGTGTGTCTGTTAGTGAGTGTGAGTGTGTGTGTGTCTATTAGTGACTGTGTGTGTGTCTGTTAGTGTGTGTGTGTCTATTAGTGTGCGTGTGTCTGTTAGTGAGTGTGTGTTAGAGTGTGAGTGTTAGTGAGTGTGTGTGTGTCTGTTAGTGTGTGTGTGTGTGTCTGTTAGTGTGTGTGTGTCTATTAGTGGAGTGTGTGTGTGTCTATTAGTGTGTGTGTGTCTGTTAGTGAGTGTGTGTTAGAGTGTAAGTGTTAGTGAGTGTGTGTGTGTCTGAGTGTTGTGTGTGTGTCTGTTATTGTGTGTGTGTGTGTCTGTTAGTGTGTGTGTGTCTGTTAGTGAGTGTGAGTGTGTGTCTGTTAGTGTGTGTGTGTCTGTCTGTTAGTGTGTGTCTGTGAGTGTGTGTGTCTGTGAGTGAGTGTGTCTCTTTGACTGTGTGTGTCAGTGAGTTTGTGTTTCTGTTAGCTAGTGTACGCGTATCTGTCAGTGAGTGTGTGTGTGTATTTAGAAGGCGGGGGGAAGGGATGGGTGGGGGTCGCGTGCGTGGGGGGGAAGGGAAGGGTGGAGGTCGCGCGCGGGGGGGGCGCCTGAGTTTTGTCCTGCCAAGGGCAGCACAAAACCAGGATACACCACTGCTTATAGCCCCTATTCCTCTTCCACCTGGGAGAATAATATACTGCCAAATGGACTTTGCAACTTCCTTTATCCTCTGATCAGCAAAATTGATGATCATTAATGAATGAACTAGAGCATCCCCACCTCAATAATAAGATAATCAGGGATACCCTGGTCCTAACATATATCGCACAAATCCAGAGGAGAGCATCAGGGTAAGTACCCCCTCAGAGACACCAGACATGTACACATATTGCTTGCCTAAACTTCACTTTATTCCCGCAGAGAACTGCATCCTGAGAAATATGAAAGGTGTAGAGAAACCAGAACACAGTTACAGATAGCCATGCCTCATCTCTAAACAATACAGCTTCCAGCAGCTTGTGCTGGACATACAATGTACTACAGTGTGAGCCTTGAGGGAATAAATGACCATGATGAGATACTGATTGTAGCATTCCATGATGCAGAATCTCAAATGAAGCTATTTTCCTAGTATGAAAAAGGCATGGAGCTCATAAAAAAATAAAAATTATTAGCAAGAGATAAATCCATTGAGAGTGGAGAAGGTGAGAGAGACTAAGTTAAAGACATGGGGGGGGGGGGGGGGGGGACACATAAGGCAAATGATGATTGTTACTTGGGTAGTGTTTAAGTGAACCTGTTGTTGATATCTAAACTTTATAACATCCTTTCCCTATAGTTGTGGAATTTCAGAAAATCATGTTTTTTTCTCCTGGCCTTTAGTGCAGCTCCATAGAGTTTTTGGTGGCAAAGTCACCTCATTCGTAACGTAACGGATCTGTTCTTGGGCATGATCCTTCTTGGTTAGAACAGAGCTTTCATATTCATATGACCCATGGCAAATACCTACATTAAGCTGTCTACTGTATCAGCACTGCCTTCTTCAGTGCAATGGATTTGTTCAGATAATAGGAAGAGTGTATTAAAGGTGTTGTACACAATTTTTTTGGTTATATATTACATAACAGATGAAGAACGAGTCACTGAAGTAATATTATAATGTAAGAATAGATTGTCATGCTCATGCCATGTATATAATTTGAGCCCTGTCAAAATAGATTAAGAACCACTGCCTTAGCCTATTCTCGCCCAACCTTTCTCCTCCATCTCTCTAAATTTACCAATGTTTTCTTTTTTTATTTTCTTAAGCTGTTTTTCCTCATATTCCCATACTCTACTTTTACAAACCACTTTATATACATTTTAGGACCTGGCGGTGGCTTGTAGTATTCTGTACTTATTAGAGAGTAGGTAGTAAACACATCTCCGGTATAATATTTCTAAACTACATCTACATAGTGTGTGAATACAAGAGAGCAAAAATGTAACTCGTGTTTCCATAATTTCTTTCTAAGCATTTCTATTTTTTTTAGATATTATACTTGGAATTTATATTATATTTCCTGGAAGATATGATATATAGTTAGTATTAAGTACATAGGGATTTTTATGACCAAAGCCAGGATCATATAAGAAGTGTCATAAAAAACAGCCACTGGTTGTTTTGCAGTTTTATGGACATCATTTTTAGTAATTCTGTTTTTCCAGTAGTATTGATTAAAAGAAAATAGCACAGAATGTGATAAGGAACTTTGTTCTGTTAAACAGAATCACATTTAAGGAGATTTATGTTTTTATTTTTAAAATGTCTATTCACTGCTCTTTTGTCATTGAAATTTCCTTTTGACAGGTAGTCCAATAGATAGACAAGTGCAATAGATCAAATGGCCATGAAAGTGTGGGGTAATAATGGTGTCTGTCAAATGCATGTCCACATAATCATGGTAGTTGCTATGATCATTATCTGAATGACAAGGGAAACTATCGGTGGACTAGGTGTTTGGGAGGTTACATGCATTTCTCTTGTAGTGAGATCAGTCTTTTTGCCATCTTAAGCTGTGTTAAAGTTGCTCTGTCACTCAATTTGCACAGACCCTCAACAGTAGCTTTGCTGCTGGGTTTCCAGTTTCTGCAGGGTGCAGGCAAGTTATACTTACCTGGACATGACCCTCGTGGCCACCGCCATCCTCATCATGCCATCCTTTTCATTACAACACTGAGGTCTATGGAGCTCCCGCAATTCTCCATACACAGAGCCTTTTTTCCTTCAGCCATCACTAGTGACAGCTGGGGGCTTGACATGTCTAGAAGTATCAGGTGGCGTAAAAATACAACATAATATTCCTTAGTTTGTCTCAGTATATCTTTTGACTGGGTTGGTATTTTAGTAAACATATTTTATCTTTATTAAATACTTGTTCTGGTGAGGGGATGACAAAGCTGCATTAAGTCTCTTAATGCCCAATTTAGAATTTGTAGCAAAACTTCAGGATCATGCATGGAGCATGCAAAAGCAGAATATGTTCCTATGTGTTCAGCAATTAGAAACTGTTAATTCAAACTGGAAAATATAGTGGATATAAAGTAAAAAATACTATAAGAGAGGTTCACAAAGCATAGAGATGGTTTGGAATAGGACACTGAGGCGAACATGGGAAAAGAGTTGGAGAGTGGGGAACAAGTATTGGTGTAGAAAAACTCATGCTGTTAAGATGTAAAAAAAAAAAGGCTTGTTGATGATAGGAAAAATGGGGAGAGTTGGAAACTGGGGATACAGAGTGGAAATTAAAAAAAAATAATGGTACAAGCATGAAAAATTCAAGTGGGCAGAAAGGAAACGTAAATGAAGAGAAAAAAAGAAATAGACAAAGTCCTTGTTCTGAAGCAGCAAAATCATTAAATTGGCCAAACCCA
This sequence comes from Pelobates cultripes, assembly GCA_933207985.1. Classification (NCBI taxonomy): domain Eukaryota; kingdom Metazoa; phylum Chordata; class Amphibia; order Anura; family Pelobatidae; genus Pelobates; species Pelobates cultripes. The sequence goes on from OW240922.1 coordinate 56,954,303, forward strand.
TATGAATACTTACCTGGCACATGCTCCTGCTGTGTCCTTCTTATCTGTTATGAGATCTATATACCACATTGCTTTGGTGCTGTATTGCCACTAAAAGGAGATTCATTGCTGAGTGGCCTTCAATGTTCATTGTGGCCTTCAATGTTCACGCAGAACTTGCTGCGCATACACGTTAGATTCACACTGGAAAATACATTATTGGTTGGGGTGGGAGTGTCACAGAGGAAGAGGGGCACTATAGAGTTAGGACTACAGTTTTGTTTTCTTACTGTCATCTAGAAGGTTATGACTGATTGGAACCAAGAAGATAGTGAACCTAAAATGGTTAACAACATGTGTGAAGAGTACATTTCACAAAGATATATTGTATTTGCATTGGTGGGACTGAGATGTTTAATTCAGCGCATGCTTTACTGTTTAGAATTCAAACCCCCATCTCATGGTTCTCTGACAGGGAAATCCTGGATGATATGGGTGATCACGAGTGCGGCTTTCCCTCAGACCTTTTGAACCCACAACGGTACACTTCCCGGAGCATTACAAGGGAGCTGCGGGTAGTGCTACCGGAACATGAAGCACAGACCTGGGCAGCAATGTCAGTAATCCCTTTATCTATATCCTCCCTTCTCATCACAATGGCAGCAATTCCTTCTTACCTTCAATGTTGGTGCCTGAAGGTTAAAGCTTTAAAAAGCAGGTGCATGTAATAATAAACAGATGCGTGTGATGTTTTAAAGCACGTGTAAAACGAAAATCAGAACTTAAATAAAACAGAAAATTATGTTTTGTATTATTGTGTTCAGAGTTGTACAGTACATTTTTTTTAAATCAATGTGTGTGCTATTTGAGTATATTGAGAGAATCCACACAATTCTTATAGTAACTTTAACTATGCAAACAGCTCTCTTAGAGGGAAAACACCATTGAATAAAGAACACACACACGAAATAAAATAAATATATGAAATAAATGTAATTTACTGGGCACTTGGGAATCCACTCACATTTGTAGGATCAGTGTTACTGATTTGCTCGGCCCAGCCAAATTTCGACCCTATTTTGCATGTGTCCCAGTAGAAACACAATTTTTTACTGTGACGAAGCCTGAATTCACTTGAATGCTGATGACTACAAATATATTCTATGAGTTGCCCTTTGAGATTATTTTTTTTATCCATGTTGCAACATTTTCAATTGTCTCGGCTAATCAGAAAGCTTCTAAACTCCCTTCTGTATTCCCCCTGTGAAATCTCTGATCAAACAGTTATCCAAACCAGTGGAAATCCAGCATTCTGCGAAGTAGAACACGTCTCTTTCCCTTTGATATATCCTCGCCAGGGGTTTACACATCACATTTTGTTTTACTGTTGTCTGGTTTACATGTGAAATCCTGTACATGCAATAATCACATTTCCTGCATAACTAATCACGTTGTGATAATGCATAAAAAGCAAGCTAACGGCTGCACCTTAGGATACTGGATGACTCTGTGTAAAAAGTTCAACGATAAATACATCATAGGCATGGAGTAGACACATTTCTCAATCTCATGCATTTTGCCTTGTGCTAGTCGTTTTTGCATAACCATATCCTTCCAAGTATATATAGATATTAAATAGTTAAAATGCTTACTTAAAGGGACACTATACTCACCAGAACAACTACAGCTTAATGTAGTTGTTCTGGTGAGTATAGTCAGTCCCTGCAGTCTTTTTGCTGTAAACACTGCATTTTCAGAGAAAAGGCAGTGGTAATATTGCTCCCCAGGTACACTTCTGCATGGACACGCTGAACTTTCCACATTCAATGCATCTCTATGAGAAGATGTTGATTGACCAAACCCCGTTCCACCGTCCCGCTTCCTTGACGATTTCAGCCAATCCAATGCTTTTCCTATAGGAAAGCACTGGATTGGCTGTGATCATCAATTCTGATGATGTCAGTCAAGGATGTGGATCTGGGGCAGGGCCAGTCCTGCAGATCAACACGGCACCGAAAATAAGGTACGTTTTATTACCTTTTAAGCAGGGGCAAGCCACCTAAGTGGTGGTTTTAACACTATAGGGTCAGGGCTACATGTTTGTGTTCCTGACCCTATAGTCTTCCTTTAATATTCACTTAATACAGTGTTTTGGACTTATCGACCTCCTATGACATTCATTAATAGTACAGCCTACTTGATGACATAGATGAACCTAATCTTGGTTCCGCACTATAGCCAATGCGAAAACAAATGTGGATGTGCGCATCCCTATTATTGATTTTAAAAAGAAAAGCCGAGAAGGAAAGGACTGTCAATGGAATTTGGAAAACAATTACCCAGGTTAGTTCTGATTTGAAAATGGTGGTTTTAAAAAATTTGATTTCTGTTTTTTGCTTTTTGTTACATTGTTTGCCAACCAACCCCAGAAATGTGTAGCTGAAAGACACATAAAGTTAATGTCTTACATGTCATATCTCAGGACCTCCCTTCTCACTATTGTGACATCTGCTTCCTTTTAACCCCTTAAGGACACATGACATGTGTGACATGTCATGATTCCCTTTTATTCCAGAAGTTTGGTCCTTAAGGGGTTAAATACAGTTGCAGCTACAATAATATTCCTGTTTTTATAACCATAGCTTTCAAGTGGAAGAACTACGTTTCAGTTATCAGAGTTAAACATTTCTCTTGTGATGGAATCCAACTGTTTGGTGCCTAATACAATGAGAGCAAATTACAATTCTTTTTTAAAACATATTGAAGATTTTCACAAACATATTCTATCCATCATTTGTTCGGCATTACTTCTTTTAACTGGTTACATTTAGATTAAAACTTGGTGATTTATTCCTTATAAAGGTTTTATTTGCTTAATATTAGTTGGGCCTTGGAAACCCGATGAGAGTTAATTCTTGAGTATATGACGCACTAATCTGACTGAACAGAGTATTAAACTCTGCAGAACGTTTAACCTGTTGCAGTATGTTAAGTTTCCACACATTGTGCGGACTTGTTGGAGATTCAGCACTCTTCACGTGTAACATAGGTGCAGGCTTCCAGGGCTGCTCTCCAGACACCTTCACAAAGCAGAAAAAGACACTGCATGCGTCGAAACGTTGCTGGGTCCACTTAATGGTGGAATAAATCCTCATTTGGTTATATTGTAGTGTTGCTGTTTTATTATTTTCTACATACATTATTTTTCTTATACAGTCACTTGTGATATTCACCAAGCCTCACCATACTGACCATACATAGCGTGCTACTGCTGTGCTGTCATATGGGTGAATATGTCTTTGAATGTGACTTGGTATGTGGTCTATATTATCCCATCACAACATATGAGGCTTGTATGAAAGATTAATAAGATGAGCTGCTCCCCATTCATCTCCCTAGCTATAGGAAGTGGTTAACTGATAGAAATGAGTCATGCAGCTGTCTCTTATTCCCTCTAGCCAAGTCCTACTTAGTAGATGGTCATGAGACTTCTTCTAGATTAGTTTGTCCTAACCCATGCTCCTTAACAGTAGATGGGGAGGAAAAGAGAATCATGATTTGGTCATAAACTGGAGTACACCGTGCCCCTTTTGTTAACCCCTCACTATCTGAACATGGATTCATAGATGAAACAGGACACTGACCATTGCTTGTACAAGCCTATAAACGTATCCAAGGAACCTATATTTTTTTATTAGTTTACAATATATTATTTATTTAGGCATATGCCTGTTAATAGCTTATGATTCAGTTTAATAATTCATATTTAGGCATTCTGTTTTATACCCTTATATCTGCCCTTGCATCTTGCTCAAACAGACAGGTTTGAAAGCCTACATTGAAATATAGTGGCAGATTTATTCAACAACTTGCAGTCGGAGATCAGCTTCTTTATTTTCTTATTTTTATTTCTATCTTTTTTAACGTTCAGCTATCAAACACGAATATTTGAATAAAGTTAAAAATTCAGATTTTAAGAGAGCTATGCATTAATATTTAACTTTATCCTCTCCCAGAACAAATCTTTTTTTTATTGTAGATACTCTCTGATATAGTCCAATGGACATAATCAATTTTAGTGTTGCTCCATAGTTGCACATGTTTTGAGAAGAGTCTTTTTATGTTTATTTTTTTGTCTATCAGATTAATTTGAAATCCAAATCTTTCTATTCCCCAATAACATCTCTGCAATCACCCTTGACTGTTAATTTACTTGGGAATTTTAACTAGATTTATTAATTGTCTCATAGTTCCTAATGGTTTCAAATCTTTTCTGAACACCTAATATACCTCCTGGTTCTTTGCTAATCCTCTAAACAGTGCCTCCTCCCTTTCTGTCCATCTCCCTTCTCCCACCCCCTTCAGACATCCAGCACTGTCAAGCCAAACACATGATAAATTGCCCTGTCAACAGTATTCATTCAGGGACCAATTAATTCCACAGAAATGAACTAGGGGCCATCAGTTGTTGAAAAACTCCTAGTGCAGGGAGCAAAGCCTTCTATGTGAGTGAACTAAAGAGAGAGAGAGAGGAAAGAAAGAGAAGCAGGGGAAGAAAAAGAGGCTTTGGAAGTTAGTTTGACAGAAATTGGTCATTTAATGCTTAAGTGCTCTGCAGACAGCCCCTGTCATAGCGACCAACGTGCTTAAACTCCCACAGAGGTTTATTTATTAATTATAGGGAGCATTAAGGGGCCGTTTAACTGTCTCAGTCTGAATTCATCAGCTTTACTTCTTGTCACAAACTGATACTTTGGTATCAGAGATTTTTTTTAAAAAAAGACACAAATACCCTACGACCAACTCTCCAAGAAATGATAAACTAGCTGATCTGGATGTATCAAATTCAACAATAATAAAACGGACAGACTCCTTGAACCTGGACCTGCCATGTAAAATGAAACAATGTGATAATTGTGTTATAATATATTGGAAAGATAACCCAACGGGGGTCCTGTAGGTTGGAAGGAGTTAGCACCGTTGACAGAGGGTAAGGGGAGGTTGAAAAGAGTCTTTTTTTGGTATAGGAACTATATATATGCTGGAAATGAATTTCTAAATGCTGGGATGGAAAATGTAGTTGATGGAATGGAATATGTAGTTGCTGGGATGGATTGTCTCATTGCTGGAATGAAGCATGTAATTGCTGAAAGGGAATATCTTATTGCTGGAGGAAGTATACCGTGGCTGGGTGGGCACATCTAATTCCAGGGTGGGAGTATAGAACTAGTGGGTGGGTAACTCTGACTGTCTTATTTACTTGAATAGGATAAATATCACTATTTCTGTTAGTTTCCATTTTTGGCTTTTAGAGAATTCAACCAACAGCCTGGATGTGACAATTCCAGTCAACATTTCCACTCCAGAAGAAAATGCTTTAAGATCAACTTCCACCCACACCATCATAGTAGAAGGAATATCACACAACTGTGGCTGGAATTGATGCTAATGTCACAAACAGCTAGTGAATTGATATTGAGTTTCCTCTTAAAATTACTGAATATATGCTCTTTGGACTGTTGGGGACCATCTTCACATGGATACAATCTACAACTCTGGCCATATTGGGAATGGGCCAAAGTATAAAGCACACTTTTCACCTTTGTTACAGCAGCCCATACAATGGGGAAACATAAAAAGTATGTGATTCTATTCAGATGGTCCATGTAACATTGTCCATTGGTTGAGGTAACTTTGCCCTGGAAGGAACCAGGCTACAGTAATGTAAGACACACAGTAGCTGTCACGTTTTCATCCGCTTATAGAAATGTGGTTAATGACATTTACTGTCCACACAGGAAAAGTTGTGCCGAGCAGCAACCTAATCCACAGAAGGGTTAATGCTGAGCAGCAATTATGCAAATGAAACCTGGTAACTGACTTTGGGGTCAAAGGCCGGTTACAGCCTATCAGAACTAAAGGAGGGGTATTTAGGCCCAGTTCTCAGCCTGCTCAGTGCCCTGTCGTGGTTTCCCTTGTGGTTGTCTGAGAGCGCGTTCCTGTTTATAGTTTTCTACCTGGTTTTTGACTTTGGCTTTGTTTATTGACTTCTCTATATTCTGGTATCCTGACTCCTGGCTTTCCTCATCGCTGCGTCCCTTTCTGTGTTCCCTGACCTCGGCTAGTATTTTTGACTATTCTATGTATGTTAAATCCGGCCATTCTAAGGACCGGTAATACGTTACTTATTTGTCGTCCGTGCTATACAGTTCTACGTGCTGGATCAAACAGTAATCCTGACAGTAGCTCCATGATTGGTGGAAGAGCTTTATAGATGGTGCACAACTGCACATAGCATCGACATAATGCTCAATATCATCCATAATCCCCCCTCAGTATCCTTTCCATCCAACCTGTAGTTGCTGCACTGTCCTCGTGGTGACCATGTGCGGCTTTCAGTGAGAGCCATGCTGTCCCCACTGGTTCAGAATTTTCCTTTGGCAATTTTAACGTTGGGCACTGTGACCCTCTTTAATCAAAAACAATACATGCTCATCAATGTCAATACACTAGTGATGCAGAAATGCAAAATTTTCGATGGCCCCTTATGTTTTTAGGGGCATAACTTTGATGTTAATCCACCACGCATATGAATAGAAGTGATTGTCAGAAGTTCGGTGTCCTCTTATTTATTTCTTGGTCCCTATAGTGTGTTTATATATAATTCCGATTACTCAGCTGTCCTTGACTACTCTGTTATCTAGTACCCTTTTCTCAGGTTTTGCTTCTCATTCTCAAATATTCTGCTTCCCTTTGAACTTGGCATATCCTGGACTATTTATTATCTGTATATGTTGAGCCTAGACACTCAAAGGACTGGCTATAAATTCTTGTTTAGTCCTGATAGGGCCACACTCTGCATGTTGGGGTAGTTAACCATGTCTTAGGACATGTGGATAAAAGGTTTAAAGAAAGCACCTTTGGGTGTAGACTCTCTTCCTCCTCCTGCAGTGTTTGCACAGCATCATTCAGTTTGTCTCTTGCAGCTAGACGATGTGTCATAACTTTGAGCATGACAGTCATTCCTCACTTTACAGGTTTTTAACAGTTTTGTGCTGCAGCTGTTTTCAGCAAGAATTTATACGAATTACACTTTATCACACTGAAAAAGTAAGTGGAAGGCATCTGTGTTTTCCAAGGGAGTTTTCAACACTGTTGCATGTCACACTACTCACAAATCCCAGGAATATCAGAGTACTGTTGATTACAATTAACCCATCACATAGTTCATACAATCACACATAAACAAAGGTTTTAAATGAAAATTTCTAAATTTCTGGGTGCCATACTCATTGATTGTGGACATCAGGCACAGATATTTTTTTGGTCCTGGCTAAACATCATGGAAAACACTTTCCTTAAAATAGTAGCTTTGGCACTATATATACTAATCTGTATCTGTTCCCTTATCGACAACTAGAGTGGTCTACATGTGCCATAGACTCATTGCAGACTCAAACCAATGTATTCCCCAAGCTCACTGCACACAGAACAGAGCACCTTATCATGTGATGGATTCCCTGTAGCCCATAACTCATAGGATAGACTGTGATTATTTGTGCCCCTTGTTCTCACAGCAGATTTCACTGTAGCTCGGCCGACTTTTACAGGTTTGAAAATATCAGTTTATAAATACATGTAGGGATAATTTTACTAGACTGTAAGCTTGTTTGAGCAAGGTCCTCATCAACCTTTTCCTGTAATTATCTCATTTATTGCTAAATTTCCTCCTTTATAATATTGTAACATGTCAATAATAATAATAATACATGATAAATGATGGCAAAGCCAAGTTTCAGACAAAGCTAAGACATATGATTTTCTAACATCAAGATTTTAATTTTTGATTTAGTCATTTTCAGCTCCAGGTCAATGAGGCCCATAATCCAGCATTGTCTTTATGATTTAGAGTGAACGTTTGGACCAGTGTTATGTTTAGCATATTGTGTGCAACTGGGGTTAGGTGGAGTGATTATTGCTTTTGCAGTCATATTTGGTGGTCCATCTGCTGGATTGCTAAAACATATGCTTTCTGTTTGCTAAATTATGCAACATTGTCTATCATGTATTTATTTGGTTACTATATAATAATGTACTGTGACTGCTGTCCCCTGAAGGGATAGCCTTTATTCACTAACATGCTTTGAATGCTGGCGCTCTCTGTGAATGAACAATGCACCTTCGCTTATTGTATCACATTGACGACTGATTTAAGAATAGCTTTAATTAGTGAGGGGAGATGGTATTTTTAATTTTTGATAATTATGTAGCTTGAAGTACTTGTGTTAGTCTAGTGATTCAAATGTATAATGACTTCTTAATCCATTTTGTAAATCCCCAAAGCTTGCCATAAAATTTGGGATCCTTGGCTGATTGGAGACATTCCTGGAACTTGACGTAAAATCTATATTATTAACTCAGTATTGAATATCATAGACCTTATGGAATACAAAGACACTCAATCTTTTTTCCTCTCTTGTCTCTCATCCTCTCCTTGGGCACATACATGGGTACATCGCTCATTTCCAATGGCATCTTATCCTCCTCCTTCTGACTACTCTTCCCCTAATTCACCCTTCGTGTAACATCTGTATCTATTCTACAAAACCATATCTTCCACTATCCCTGTACCCCTTATAAATTACAACTCCCCCAAACACACATTCGAATCACCAATTATGGGAGTTGGACATTGATAGAATACACAACTTATCCCAGTCTTTGTAGTCTACACCTACACTTTAACTGAGAAAGTGATTGGCATGCATTGCTCTCCAATCTTCCCCCTCCAAGCTTTTTCACCCTTTCTATATTTAAATTCTACCCCATATCCCAAGGATCCTGCATCTTGTTTGGACTATAAAAAAATATCCTGAAAATATAGGGCCATGCAATATACAGGCCTGATAGGGTATATAACATCCTATAATGTGATGACTGCTCCTCTGTTTGTATTTACTGGATACTTTATTCAGGCCAGAACCTTTGGGAATATCCTCTATATGTCTACTTGTTTGTATACCTTTACTGCTTGCCATTCCTTTCTTTAATACAGTGAGGGGAAAAAAGCATTTCATCTCCTGCTGATTTTGAATGTTTGCCCACTGACAAAGAAATGATCAGTCTATAATTTTAACGGTAGGTGTATTTTGACAGTGAAAAACAGAATAACAAACCCCCTCCCCCCCAGAAAAACACATATCAAAAAAGTTATAAATTGATTTGCATGTCAATGAGTGAAATAAGTATTTGACCCCTTTGACTTAGTACTTGGCAGCAAAACACTTGTTGGTAATCACAGAGGTCAAATGTTTCTTGTAGTTGGCCACCAGGTTTGCACACATCTCAGGAGGGATTTTGTCCCACTCCTCTTTGCAGATCTTCTCTAAATAATTAAGGTTTCGAGGCTGACGTTTGGCAACTTAAACCTTCAGCTCTCTTCACAGATTTTCTATGGGATTAAGGTCTGGAGAATGGCTAGGTCACTCCAGGACCGTAATGTGCTTTGTTGCCTTGGCTGTGTGTTTTGGGTCATTGTCATGCTGGAATACCCATCCACAACCCATTTTCAATGCTCTGGCTGAGGGGAGGAGGTTCTCACCCAAGATTTGACAGTACATCGCCCCATCCACCATCCCTTTAATGCGGTGCAGTTGTCCTGTCCCCTTAACAGAAACGTCCGCCAAAGCATAATATTTCCACCTCCATGTTTGACGGTGGGGATGGTGTTCTTGGGGTCATAGGCAGCATTCCTCCTCCTCCATACACGGCAATTTGAGTTGATGCCAAAGAGTTCGATTTTGGTCTCATCTGACCACAACACCTTCACCCAGTTCTCCTCTGAGTCATTCAGATGTTCATTGGCAAATTTCAGATGGGCCTGTACATGTGCTTTCTTGAGCAGGGGGATCTTGCGGGCACTGCAGGATTTCAGTCCTTCACGACATAGTGTGTTACCAATTGTTTTCTTGGTAACTATGGTCCCAGCTGCCTTGAGATCATTAACACGATCCTTCTGTGTAGTTCTGGGCTGATTCCTCACCGTTCTCATGATCATTGAAGCTCCATGAGGTGAGATCTTGCATGGAGCACCAGACTGAGGGAGACTGACAGTTATTTTGTGTTTCTTCCATTTGCGAATAATCGCACCAACTGTTATCACCTTCTCACCAAGCTGCTTGGCAATGTAGCCTATTCCATTCTTGTGTAGGTCTACAACCTTGTCCCTGACATCCTTGGACAGTTCTTTGGTCTTGGCCATGGTGGAGAGTTTGGTATTTGATTGATTGATTGATTGATTGATTGCTTCTGTGGACAGGATTCTTTTACACAGGTAATTATCTGAGATTAGGAGCACTCCCTTTAAGAGAGTGTTCCTAATCTCAGCTCGTTACCTGTATAAAAGACACCTGGGTGTCAGAAATCTTGCTGATTGATAGGGGATCAAATACTTTCACTCATTGACATGCAAATCAATTTATAATGTTTTTGACATGCGGTTTTCTGGATTATTTTTACAGTTCAAAATCAGCAGGGGATCAAATACTTTTTCTCCCCTCACTGTACATCAAATATAAAGAATTTAAAAAACAATGTATAATGACTTTGTAATCAATTTGGTGATAATATATCTATTTCCACCCCCATAACCAGGCAGCCACTAGAGGCGCTTCCAGGTCCCTAATGGAGTTTTACTCCCTTAAACGACATTGGAAGTCTTTACGCTTTACATGAGAATGTCTAACTTCTTCTATGCTCCCCACAGAAATGCATTGATTCAATGCCTTCCTATAGCAAAACTTTAATGTGGGCATGGCACTAACAACACATGTGCATATGGTTCTACTCTCGCCGTAAAGCAAGCACTGAGGGAGCTTTGGTGCTGAAAAAAAGGTAAGTAAAATAGTCTTTTGACCATTCTATGCTGAACAAAAGTGGAAGACTGATACGGTTATTAACAGGTACACTATAGCGTTAGGAATACAAGTTTGTATTCTTAACACTATAGTGTTCTTTTAAATACCTGAGGAATTTATGAATACATTTCAGTATATGTTTCAATTAGATCATCGTATATTACATATAGCAGACTCAAAGCCCTCAGTGAACATGTTTATTTGTTTTCCCTTTGGCATTTCCCATGTGAAGATTGATTACTTTTATCAACCATTACCTCTGGGTATTATTATATTATTTGACATGTATTCTCTGTTATGAATGATTATGTGTGCATGTCTTTGTACATTTAACGAGTGATTCAATACTTACCTTTTTATGTTAATTGTAATGTCAGAATTATTATAAATGGGTTTACAGTCATATGTTGTTTTAGTTTTATGTTGTGAGCCCTTTTTGTAGTCACATTGTAACAAAAGTATACATTTTATGAAGGTAAAATACAAAACAAAATAATCAGTTCATCACATCAACTGAGAACAATAGGGATATAATAGCGTGGAGTGTTTTTACTTAAGGACTTAAATGGATTTTGACACAAGTAATGGTGTCTTTGGTGGATCATGGCGGACATGGTATATGATGAAGGTGCATACCTCTCAAGTGTCCCTAATCTGGTGTGATAGTTACCTGTTTTGGGGCCGACATCTCTATGTCTCTGTTTTACATCTTAATTTCCCTGTTTTAAAGCAGCTCCATATTGTGGCTATGTCTGAATATATAACAGAGCTCCACAGCAATAAAACTCCCTGTAATGGGTCTTTAAACTACAATAAATGTGTTTAGAAATCAGAATAAAATTAAGGTGATAGCGCAAACAATGGTATAATGCTTCAGAGCAATAAATTGGCAGAAAAAAAATGATATTATTAAAAAACACACCATCATACATAAACTGTATGTAAACTTTCTGATAGTTACATAACATGGAACACTCACAAAATTAAGAGCACTTAAGGTCGCCTGTAATCTCTGCAGGTTTTTCAACAATCTCAGATTGATGCTGCATGCAGGGCTTCAGATATCAGGTCCCAACAATAATATTCCTCTATTAACCCCTTAAGGACACATGACATGTGTGGCATGTCATGATTCCCTTTTATTTCAGAAGTTTGGTCCTTAAGGGGTTAAGGAGATCAGGAACCAGATTTGTAAATGCAACAAACTTTATTATTACATCAATAAGAACATAACAAAACTGAGATGAGGTAGCTTAACACAATGCATTTCGACCACAACAGGGGTCTTCCTCGGGTGCATCTACCTTACCATACACGTTACCAATATTGATATCCCCCCTGATGTCTCTTATTAGGTCCAGGTGTGACCACTTTCTAGTCCTGTCCATGTAAGGTCCAATTCCGGGGCCCATCCACCCCTCCCAATATGGTGGTATCGCCAAACTCCCATAGCCACAGCCGCCCTGAGACCTCCCAAGATGGCTGCTCCTCCCACCAATGTGTCATTATTAGACAGGCTTGCACTATGTTCAGTGCATAAGGACCCTGCATAGAGTGCTGAAACAAAGCACCCTGCAGGGCCTGCTGTCAGTAGGCCAGATTGTGGGATTGACAGGCAGCCTGTCCTGCATTCACGGCAGACTGACCTGTCAGGTAATAGGACCCCCTTTGGGCAGAGTCCGTGCCCACTTTACCCCCTCCCACCAGCGTCCTGATTATTGGACTGCTGGAGTTGGGAGATATGAGCAAGTCACCTAACATTTTTCAGAACAGCCTGGCCCCTGGCCACAACCCCACCCACAGCCCTAAAATTAAAGCCTCCCTCTTTGTTGATTTGAAATGTTGTGAGCTATGAAAGGTGGTAAAAGGTATGTAGAATTCAGTGAAAATGGATAGAATGTATGTGGAACTAAACACAACTCATAAATATGTAGATTCTAGGTAATAGAAAATTCAGTGCACAATGAGTAAAATCATAAAGGTCTAGTGACAAAGCCACATGGCATTCAATTGTCAAAATGTATCTGTTTCAACTTAATTTTGCTTTCAGGTTTTCGCAAAAGAAACATTTTGAAGTTGTTAAATCATTTTACTGCTGTTAGCATTTAAAATTATTCCCAAATCTCAGTAGATCTTGGCTGATTTGGCAAACCATAAACTTCCAAATTGCTACAGAATTACTGTATTCATTCGATAAAATTCCTTTGCATCAGATATTGTGTCTTTTTGAGCATGAAGACTAGTCGTCCTCCGATTCTCTCTCTTGTCTGTGGAAAATATGTCATATAGATTTTTGCTCTCCATGATGTTTTGCGAATTCAGAAATCATGGCTCGGTGATGCTAATGATGTATTATTTTAGATTTGGAGGAAATGAGAGGCAATGAGAGCATTGGGTCAGGGAGGCAGCAGGGCTACCTACTAAGGTCACAGTATTCCTACAAAGACTATACTGGAGAGCCTTTAAGACACAGGAAGTTTGAGCTTTCTAATTGGTCATTCTAGCTTAATAGTCAGGATTGCTCAAGCTTGATGGAGACTACTGTCAAACAGCAATTTTCTGCAGATTTTCAATCAGATTGAGGTTTGGACTTTTACTGGGACATTCTAGAACAGGTATAACCAGGAATCAGATCCCCAGGCTTTACAGAACTACAACTGCCATGCCCCTGACTTTCCCTGGTTCACCCCCTCCTCTGATAAGCCAAGGGTGTCTATTCCTGGTCGGTCACTGTAGGCACTACTCAAGCGCTGGCCCAGTGAGGTGGAGAAATCAAAGATGCTGATATAGGAGGGAACACTTGGGCTGCACCTCCTGCAGGTACAGACTAAGTTCTCTGCTCCTTCTACAATATCAGAGCATTGATGTGGGTTACCAGGGCAACACTGTGATACTTTTCACCAGTGCTGGCTGAAACAAGCTGTCTGCACCTGTCAGGGGATCAGGATTCCCCCCTCCATGGCTTAAGTAAATCAAGAGGGATGTTGAATAAACTTCAGTTTATTTAGGCTTCTTCTTTTTGTATTATTCTTTCCCTTAGCCACCTCCCTCACTACTAGCTTTAACCCCCCACTACAGCTCCTATCTCCCTCCACTATAACGGATAAACTCCCACTGCATCCCCTATCCCCAACTGCAGCCCACAACTGCTACTACAGTCCCTAACATTTCTCTACACTTGCTTTTTCTCCACTGCAGCCCTACCCCCACTGCAGTCCTTATCATCCACTAAAGCCCCTTATCCCCACTATAGCTTATATTCCCCTATAGCAGCCCCTACCCCACCACTATAACCCCTGTCCCCACAGTAGGGGCCGTGTTCATTTGTATTTTGTATATAAGTCATATATTATAGTAGAGGGATTTTTGTTTGGCTTGCATTTACATAGAGAAAGGGACAGAAAACCCAAAATATGTGTGATGAAGTGTTCTACCATAACATGTGGCTTGCATGAGTGAACCCTAAAAACTATTACCACCTGCACTTGAGCTTTGACCATCTGATTATTGGAATGAAATTATTTGTTCCCAAACCTTCAATGCCATGGCAAACGGAACTAACCTTCTCTTATTAGAGGACTTACTGACTCAGCCAAGTAAACCATGTAGCACTATATACTCTTGAGTTAAATATAAGAACACTAAAACAATGTTACAGCAGTCTTTTATAGCTTGTGTCTGGTATTTATGCTCAGTAGAGCTAGCCCTCCATCTAGACTGTTTAGCACCTTGCTTGTTCTGTCCTTTAATGGATGGTCTGGTGGTATCCTTTTCCACACACATGTTTTGCTGTTGTTCCCTTGCTTCTTTCTGTGTTTACCAAAAGCTTCACTTAGAATTAGGTTCCAGTACTGTTCCCAAAACACTCCCAACTACTACTACCATGCCCCTATTCCTTATAATATTAAACTCTTAAGTTAGACTAACTAAATCCATACTCCGCATTGCCATTGTTTGTGAAATTGCCACATCACTTCCTCCACTCTTTTATCTGTAATCCAATTAGAGAAGCAGGGGACTGCTAAGGCAGGTGCTGGATCCAAACACCATAGCTCTAAGTTAGCTGCAGTGGTGTACTTAGGGGGGGGAGGCGATCCACCCTGGGTGCCATTAGGATGCCGACACAGCTCACACGCAGGTAGGGGGTACCACCAGGATGCCGACACAGCTCACACGCAGAGGCCAACTGGCAATACAGCAGAACTTCAAAGCCAGCAGTAAGTACGGAGAGTGGGGAGGAGTCAAATTGGCCATGGGGTGGAGCCAAATTTACAGTGGGGCGGAGCTAGATGCAGCCTCCACCCACTGCTCTTACTGCTGCACACTGATGGGAAGCAGGAAGGAGTCCCTACTTCCCCAACAACTACACACCAGGGACTTCAGACCATACTGTCAGTAAGTGAGAGAGAGTGTGTGCTGTGTATACCTGTCTGCCTGTGACTGTGTGTGTGTGGCTGTCTGCCTGTGACTGTGTGTGTGACTGTCTGCCTGTGACTGTGTGTGTGTGTGTGTGACTGTCTGCCTGTGACTGTGTGTGTGACTATGTGTGTGACTGTGTGTGTGGCTGTCTGCCTGTGACTGTGTGTGTGACTGTCTGCCTGTGACTGTGTGTGTGTGACTGTCTGCCTTGACTGTGTTCCTGTGACTGCCTGTGACTGTCTGTGTTTGACTGTGTGTGTGACTCTCTGCCTGTGTCTGTCTGCCTGTGACTGTGTGTGTGACTCTCTGCCTGTGACTGTGTGTGTGACTGTCTGCCTGTAACTGTGTGTGTGACTGTCTGCCTGTGACTGCCTGTGACTGTGTGTGTTACTGTCTGGCTGTGACTGTGTGTGTGTGACTGTCTGCCTGTGACTGTGTGTGTGACTCTCTGCCTGTGACTATGTGTGTGACTGTGTGTGTGACTGTCTGTCTGTGACTGTGTGTGTGACTGTCTGCCTTGACTGTCTGCCTGTGACTGTGTGTGTGACTATCTGCGTGTGACTGTGTGTGTGACTCTCTGCCTGTGTCTGTCTGCCTGTGACTGTGTGTGACTCTCTGCCTGTGACTGTGTGGCTGTCTGCCTGTAACTGTGTGTGTGACTGTCTGTCTCTGACTGCCTGTGACTGTGTGTGTGACTGTCTGCCTGTGACTGTGTGTGCCTTTCTGCCTGTGCCTCTGTGTGTGATTGTCTGCAGGTCACTGAGTGTGTGTGACTATCTGACTGTGACTGTCTGTGACTGTGTGTGTGATTGTCTGCCTGTGACCGTCTGTGTGGCTGTCTGTCTGTGACTGTGTGTGTGTGTGTGTGTGACTGTCTGCCTGTGACTCTCTGTGACTGTGTGTGACTGTCTGTGACTGTGTGTATGCATGACTGTCTTCCTTTGCCTTTGTGTGACTGTCTACCAGTGACTGTGTGATGCTGTCTGTAACTGTGTTACAGTCTGCCTGTAATTGTGGATGTGACTGCCTGTAACTGTGTGTGACTGTCTGCCAGTAGCAGTGTGTGTGACCATCTCTAACTCTGTATGTGTGTCAGATCCATGCAGTGTAGGGAAAACACCACTGTGTGGAAGTTCTGACAAGCCCCACACATGGTCCTATGAAAAACACAAAAATTGGGTGCTCAGTATATACTTTAAAGCAGCAGTAAATCTTACAAGGATTCCCCAAATACAATTAATCCTTTTAAATATAAATGTAATTTATTGTGAAAAAAAATAAAATGTTAGGGATTTTTTTGGCTTCCTGATCCACATATATCCCAGTTGGGGATCATATCACCAAAGCGCTTTATACTAGAGCAAGTCTATGCTCTAGTTCATGTGAGTAATATACCTACCTTTTCGAATATGCACTACCACTTTGATATACTTATTGCACTACTGGATATTCCAATTTTTAACTTCACAGATTTGAGACACAGATAAATTCTACCACCATTGTAGCTGAAAATATAGCCAGTGATGGAGATTGTACCATCTACACTCTACACAGCAGAGATCCTGATAGCGCTACAAATTGTGAGTGGGTTTTTGCTATGGCACTCTACTTCACTGTGTTAAAGACATACTGCACTATTATTGTCTCTCTTTTTCCTTTTTCTTTGAGATACCATGCATGAGATACAAAAGTACATAATATGATTTATATTTGACATTACTGGGTTCTAAGGCATTTTTTGTATTTGTCTTCCGACACATGGTCCTATGCCCAAAACAGTTCCAGGGCGTTTGGTGCTTTTGCCGGTCAACTTTCCGGATCTCCTGCTGCCACAATACAGGGTGCTCCGGCTGGCTCCTAGGTAGCATTTGTTCCCCTTAGTCTCAGGCACCTTCACACCAATAAGCGCTCTCCTGGCAGATTTCAAAGTGGTTTAAAACCCCAAACTAAGTTGTCCAGGAACTGCACGGTCACCATAACATTCCATAACATTCGCGGCTAAGTTCTCATGCCAAAATGGGGATATTCTGGGGATATTCGTGGGTTTTGTTCACGTGAATGGCTGCCAGAGAGACAGCTTTCGGTTCCATTTGCATGAATGGAAAGTGCCGAACCAGGGGCACCCAGGACAAGCTACTAATGGCGGTTGGGGAGATTTAACTCTCGAACTGAGCCTTTGTATATGGCCCATAGTCGGTGGGCAGGAGGCCAGCTTAAAGGAGGAGGATACTTAAATAGTTAAACACTACAGTGTACAGAATACATGTTTGTGATCCTGACCCTATAGTGTTCCATTAATCACAGAAACCTCCATTGTCTTGACCTAGAGCATATCTCCACTAATCTCCAAACTCTCCTTTTACCTATCTCAAACCTCACCTGTCCTAGTTCTGCAACCTCCTTCTACAATTCCACCCTCTCCTCTCAACTAGACATCATGGCACCTTCTACATTTAAATGCCACAGGCGCCCCCAACAACAACCTTGGCACACCAAGCTGACTCGATACCTCCAAAAATGCTCCAGAACTGTTGAACGTTGTTGGAGAAAGTCTCACTGTGCGTCTGACTTTCTCCACTATAAATTTACACTGAGCTCATACAGCTTGGCTCTTTCCTTTGCAAAAGTAAATTACTTACTCATAACCACACTCTCCCGTGAACCCAAACGATTTCACACATTTAACTCTCTTCTTCGCCCTGTTGTTCCTCCTCCACCTACTAACTTGACCGCCTCAGACTTTGCAACTCACTTCACTGACAACATCTCTACAATCAGGGAAGAGATCTCTCATCTTTCTTCTTCCCCTTACAATACTTCCCCTAACTTCACTCCCTCTGCTGTTCTATGTTCATTCGCACCCGCTACATTGGAAGAGGTTTCTGCTCTGCTCCAGTCCTCCCGCCCCACCACCTGCTCCCTTGATCCAATTCCCTCGCATCTCATCCATACTCTGTCTTCTTCTTCTCTTTCTCCACCTCTCACTAAAATTCTCAATCTCTCTCTCTCCTCTGGTATATTTCCATCGCCCTTCAAACATGCAACTGTAACTCCAATTTTAAACAAGCCCAACTACTGTCCTATCTCGCTATTGCCTTTTGCATCCAAGAACCTCGAAAGAATTGTGTATGCAAGATTGACAGACTTCTTCGAGTCCAACTCTCTGCTAGACCCGCTTCAGTCCGGTTTCCGCGCTAAGCACTCTGTGGAAACGGCACTGACCAAAGTATCCAATGATCTACTTGCTGCAAAATATCGTGGTCACTACTCTATCCTAATTCTCCTTGACCTGTCTGTGGCTTTTGACACTATTGATCATCAAGAGCTTCTTCTCATCCTCCACAATATCGGTCTACAAGATATTGCTCTCTCCTGGTGCTCCTCCTACCTCTCCCAGTGCTCTTTCAGTGTTTCTTTCTCTGGCTCTGCTTCTTCTCCCCAACTCCTCTCTGTTGGTGTCCCCCAAAGTTCAGTCCTTGGTCCCCTACTATTCTCCATCTATACTGCCTCCCTTGGTAAACTCATTAGCTCATTTGGCTTCCAATATAATTTCTATGCAGATGACATGCAAATCTACCTGTCCTCTCTTGATCTCTTCCTGTCCCTCTTGACTAGTGTCTCTGACTGCCTCTCTGCTATTTCTAACTGGATGGCTGCCCACTTCCTTAAACTAAACTTGACCAAAAAAAAAATTCTGGTCTTTCCTCCCTCAAGTGTTGTTACCACTGTGTCTGTCTCCCTCCAAGTCAACGGTGCTACCATCAGCTCCACCACGCAGGCTCACTGCCTAGGTGTTCTCTTTGACTCAGACCTCTCCTTCAAGCTTCATGTTCAGTCTATCGCCAAATCCTGTCATTTCCATCTCAAAAACATTGCGCGCATCCGACCCTACTTAACGCCAGATGCGACTAACGTGCTGGTCCATTCCACTGTCCTTTCTCACCTTGACTACTGTAATCCGCTTCTCAGTGGTCTTATGTGCTCCCAACTTGCGCCATTACAGTCCATAATGAATGCAGGGCTCATCTTCCTGTCCGCCCGCACCTCCCATGCCTCACCCTTCTGTCAGTCCCTACATTGGCTTCCTGTAAGATATAAGGCTCAATTTAAAATTCTGGTTCTTGCTTTCAAATCTCTACATAATTCTGCTCCCACCTATCTATCCTCCCTTACGATCTGCTGAAGACTTACGTCTATCTTCTGTCCGTGCTCTCACCTCTGATGCTCACCTTCAAGACTTCTTGAGGGCTGCACCTTTCCTGTGGAACTCACTTCCCTCCTCCATTAGATGCTCACCCAGTCTCCACGCCTTCAAAAAATCATTAAAAACCCACTTCTTCATAAAAGCGTATCAATTAAACTGTTAATAGCTCCCGACTGATTCCTCTTCTGCAACTGTCACTGGTCTAATACTATCCTTACCTTTTTGTGTCATTTTACCCCACTCCCTCTAGCATGTAAGCTCATTGTGCAGGGCCCTCAACCCCTATGTTCCTGTGTGTCCAACTTGTCTGGTTACAACTACATGTCTGTTCGTCCACCCATTGTAAAGATCTGCGGAATTTGATGGTGCTATATATATAACATAATAATAATAATAATTACTGAGGTAGAGGGTAAGGAGCATAGCTGGGGTGGGAAGGAACTCTTGGAAATGTGAAGATAAGGGATCTCCAAAATCCAATAGCATCACCCTCAGCTGGAAGGAAACTAAATAAAATTATCAAATGGCACATAAAATTAAGAAAGCAAGTTATTCAATACAGCATATTTCAATTCAATTATAATGCATGCACGGTCTCTAAGCTCCACAACATTCCATTTCCTCTTATCATTTGTTCTTGAAAGACCCATCACCCAACAGCCTCACCCTAACCGCCCTCAACTCAGAAGGGACCTCAATGCTCTTGACCTCCAGCAACTCTCTTGACCTCTAGCTTTTCTCCATTCAAAACTCTCATTCATCCCCACCTTCTCCTGTCCCTCTCTGGCTATCTCCTCATATAATGCTACCCTCACCTCTGCCCTGGATGCCGCAGCCCTGCTCCAAAGATGAACCTCAAGGAAAATGCGCCTCCAACTTTGGCACACTAAATCGACCCGTTACCTGCAGAGATGCTCCCATTCTGCTGAACGCTGCCTGAGGAAGGCCCACATTTTGTCAGACTTCCTCCATTATAAATTAATTTTCTATTAATATATCACAGCCCTCACCCTTGCTGAACAATCCTACTTTTCCTCTCTTGTTAGTTCCTGCTCATGCAATCCCTGGCATCTCTTTAATACCTTATATTTTTTTCCTTTGCCCACCTCAAGCCACCCTTCAACTGAGATTCCAACAGATAGCCTTGCATGCTACTTTGCCGACAAGGTTAAACAGTTAAGGAAAGAATTCTCTCCCCTTTGCTCCTCCCTCTCGCAACCACACATGGACCATACATTCCCTACCATACAGGCCTTCTCCCCAGCTACAGAACAGGAGGTTGCTTCACTTCCCCTCTCCTCTCGTCCCACCACCTGTCCACTTGATCCAGTACCTTCCCACCCTATCAGATCTCTCTCCCCTTGTCTTGTACCATCCGTAACACACATCCTAAACTGCTCTCTTTCATCTGGAGTTGTCCCTGCTCCCCTAAAGCATGCTTCTGTCGTACCCATCCTACAAAAGCAACCCCTAGACCCATCTTCCTCTTCCAACTATCATCCCATATCCCTGCTTCCTTTTTCCTCAAAACTTCTAGAAAGACTTGTCTTTACTCATATGACTCACTTCCTAAATACCAACTCCCTCCTCGATCCTCTTCAATCTGGCTTTTGCCCCTGCCAGTGGAGAAATGCAATTCATCACACTCTCCTAGTTGGTCTCCCCAAAAGCCGAACTCGTGCTTGAAGGACTTCTCGCGGGCGGCACCCTTCTTTTGGAACAGCCTGCCTACCCCCTAGTCTTCAATTGTTTAAGACGTCCCTCAAAACACATCTGTTCTGAAATGCTTATGGTCTCCCAAAGTAACGTATCTATACTTACCCAAATCTGTCTCTTGCTCTCCTAAAAAGCCATACTCCACTCTCACCTCCAGCTCTGCTACTTTTCCACCATGTTTGGTGGCTGTCACCCTTGCTGCCCTGTTGTGTATTTGTACCCCACCTCCTCTAGACTGTAAACTCATTTGAGCAGGGTCCTCATCTACCTATTGTTCCTGTCTCGCTGTGTAATTGTCTCATGTAAATCCCTCCCCCCCTCTCATAATATTGTAAAGTGCTGCGGAATTAGTTGGCGCTTTAGCAATACCAATAATAATAATTAATAATGAAATAAAATAATAATAAAACCAAATAGATTTTAATTAATAAACCATATATATATATGCACCATATATATATGCACTCATTGGAAAACTAAAAAATAGATGCAGATGTCAGGTAAGCTTGACTTTTATGACAAATGTTTTTCTTGGGATCCATTATGTTGGAGAGAAACTGGAAACTGTAGTTAATCCTTTGTATTATGAGCCTGTAGTTTCCAACAGGAGATGCCAAATCTTCTATTCTTCTTGCTTTATGGGAGGTTAAAAAGAAAGCCTTAATAATAGATGCTGCTTTTTATTGCCATAGTAAGCCTAGGTAAGCATGAGATGGTTGAGGGAGTCAGCTGGAAAGCGCCTGCCCTGGCACTTCTCACCTTCTCCCAGTTACCGTGATATCTGATCGGTGGAAAGGTGGCACACAGCAGTCATTGCTTTGCCTTTTCTGAATGTGAACTGACACTGCTATGTATTCTACCATGAATGGAGCACGTTTTAAAGTATTGCACATATCAAAATAAATTGTTTTTGAAGAGCAGATAATATAATTCAGTGAAGGAACTGTTGATCACATGGCAATAAAATTCTAATGAGACAGAGAGGGGTATTTTTCTAAACCCCTACATACTTATTAACCCTTAATAGGGAACACATGGGGTGAGCGGCAGCATTGTAACATAGCTGTGTGATATAAAAGTGAATATAAATACACAACAACAAGTCCTGCGCTCAAATTCCCACTACTCCTGGGTGGCAGCACTGACCATAGTACACATCAGCCCCAAAACATACAATAAAATGCAAAGAAAATAGTTACCTGTGCACTACACCAAATCCCTATGTATATTTAGACAAATTGAGTTTTTTTGTTTCACTCCAATGGCCATTAGGTGTAAGCCCACCTGCCATGTCAAGGCAAACCTCTTAGGAGGGTCCTACACTAACTATTCACCTTGCTTCCTTTAGCTTCAGGT
Source organism: Pelobates cultripes (assembly GCA_933207985.1). Classification (NCBI taxonomy): domain Eukaryota; kingdom Metazoa; phylum Chordata; class Amphibia; order Anura; family Pelobatidae; genus Pelobates; species Pelobates cultripes. The sequence continues at coordinate 56,976,893 of OW240922.1, forward strand.
AATAAAAATCTCTAATGACTATTGAGACAGAAAGAGGTATTTGAATTAGAAAATAAGACAAATGTTAATTTTTTAACTCAGTCATTGTCAGTCTAAGCCAGTCAATGAAAATATATGTACGGACTAGCCTGGCACTTAGGGGATGCAATGGTAAATTTTAGAGCAGACGAGAAAGGGAACGAGAAGGTGCATGAGTGAGTTATTACAAAATATAATTATACCTCGTACAAGCCCAGTGTAATGCCATTGTACTACATTTTGTAATTTGGTCTTTGTCTGTCTCAGTATAACCCCTTAAGGACCAAACTTCTGGAATAAAAGGGAATCATGACATGTCACACATGCCATGTGTCCTTAAGGGGTTAAAGGAGTTCTCCAACTCATTTTAATTTTTCATAGAATAATGTCTTAGTGGCATTATTCTATCAGTCCCACCAACTCCAGAAAAAAATGCTCAAAGAGCATTTTTAAATGAGTCTCTACTTAACACAGCGCCTTTTTGCTGCTCGGCGCACCTCCATCTGAGTACAAGAGAGTCGCACTGAGGTTTAATCAAAGGCTTCACGTAGAAAAGTCTTTGATTGAAGGGCTTAGACCACATGCGCTCACTCTGAGCTCGCAATGGGAGGGAGGGGAAAGAGGAGGACGGAGAACAGAAGGAGGGAAAAAAATATAGCGATGGGGATAAGGTGCAATCAGTGTGGGTGGGAGGGAGGACAGACAAGAGCTTCTACTTCCAAGCTAAGAGAGCACTTCCTGTCAGACCGGGATGTCACCCCCCAGTGTTGCCCCTGTCATAGGGGGGCCCAAGTGGTGGCCCACTGGCCACCTAATGGACCCCCCCAGCGGGCTGCGGCGTTTCTGGCAGAGCCGGCTAAGGAGCTGTTTGCTGATGCCAGGAGCCGGAATTTGACATCATATTCCGGCTCCCGGCACAAGTAGAAAGCCTGTGCGGCACAAGGGAGCAGAGTAAGGAGAACAAAGCTCCCTCATTGCCTCTGCCAGAAACACAGTCGCCCGCTGCACTGAAGCACCACTGGACCCCAGGGACAGATCTACGCCGCTCTCCAGGTAGGGAAGCTGGGTGGACAATTTTAAAAATATTAATAATTTGTATGTGTCTGTGTGTGTATGTGTGTGTGTGTGTGTGTCTGTGAGTGTATGTGTGTGAGTGTGTGTGTGCATCTGTGAGGGTATGTGTGTGTCTGTGAGTGTATGTGTGTGTGTGTGTGTGTGTCTGTGAGTGCATGTGTCTGTGAGTGTGTGTGTCTGTGATTGTGTCTGTGAGTGTGTGTATATCTGTGATTGTATGTATCTGAGTGTGTGTGTGTGCCTGTTATTGTATGTGTCTGAGTGTGTGTGTCTGAGTGTGTGTGCCTGTGATTGTATGTATCTGTGTGTGTCTCTACATGTGTGTGTGTATGTATGTATGTATGTGTGTCTGTATGTATGGGTCTCTGTGTTTATATGTGTTTGTATGTATGTGTGTGTCTGTATGTATGTGTGTGTCTACATGTATGTGTGCCTGTATGTGTTCGTGTGTGTAGGGGGGGTGGGGAGGGTGGGGGGGGATGCATGGGGGGCCCCAGGGCAATTTTCGCACCAGGGTACCGTGGTTTCTAGTTACGCCTCTGCTTGCCATTCAAGTAAATGGAGAAAAATGAAGTGACATTTATTTTTCTATTTTTGTCACTTAACATACAGACAATTTCAGAGTAAATGAACCTTTCTAAGCTGCTGCCTTTATATGAAAGCATGTGTACTATAAGGTACCAGAGATAATGGATTTTGTATTTATTTCCTGTCATTTTAAAAGGGTGTTTTCTATTGCCTTGTTTATATTATACTGTCTATAAATTTATTAATCTATTTTTTATTTTTACCTTTTTATTTACCTTTTGTATTTACCTGTCTAAATAAAACATATTTCACTTGCTCAAATACATCTTATCAGTAAGTGAAATCTAATGATAATTTGGTATATGGTAAATTCTAAGGGAATATTTTGAGGTTTAATCTGTTGTTGTTGGGTGAACCCATACCTTCCAACATTAGGAGCTAACAACTCGGGGAGAGGAGAGGCAGACCGTGGGACCATGATATAGTGAGGGACAGACCTTCCCAGGAAGGGATGGGGTCTGCCCAAAAAGGGGGCATTTCAGTCTGGTGATAATGCACAACTGACGTGGAGGTACAATAGCCAGCCCTACTAATGACTGCCTAAACACAGAGTTCTTCTAAAGATCTCTGCTCATGGATTGAATGCCCTAAAAAGCTCTTTAAGAAGTGAAACCACATCAAATTACGTGAATTATCCCTTTAGTGCCACACAAAATCTTGAGTATTTCCCTAAGGACTAATTACCTTTCATTTTGCACTGTAAGTGCTGTTGTGACATAGTTATGTTAAATGTTATTTGGATTGTACTCTTGGATTGTACTCTTACACATGGCTATTTCAAGGTCTTGTGATACATTGTTCTGCATCTCCTACTGACACTGTTTAAATACAAGACTGCAGATTTCTTAAGAGGCAAATAAAGTCTTAATTGTTTTAGCCAGTTGGAAAGTTGACAACTGCACCTTATAGACCACAGCTTGTCGTATCACCACCTAAAATTTATTACCCTTTGCAATATCATTGTCAAAGAGTATTTACCAAATAGCTATATTTACTTGCACAAATATTGTCTGCATAATAGTCAATGTAGCTGGCATGTCACGAGCTACCAAATGTCAGTGTAGTCTTCTTAGACAAAGGAGTTGAACACAAAACAATAGATGAAACACTAGAAATTGGTCTCTGTTCGAAGTCTATAGTCCCTAATTATCTGCTACCCAGCAGGGTCAAAAAAGGAACACTTTAAAGGGACATTCTAAAAATGGATTTGGTATAAATGCTTGTATTATAGAAATGCTAAATTATATCACCTCTGCCAGCATTCTGATAATAAAGTTGTTTTTAGTGTATCAGTAACTAATTCTTTTGATGCATTAGCCTTTGTTCTGATCAGTGCAGTAATATGCTGATTTACAAAAAAGTCTATTAAAGGGACACTATAGTCAACAGAAAAACTACAATTTAATATAGCTGTTCTGGTAAGTATAGTATGTCCCTGCAGGCATTTTAATGTAAACATTGCTTTTTCAGAGAAAAACCAGTGTTTACATTGATGCCTAAGGGCACCTCCAGTGGCAGTCATTCAGACAGCCAGTAGAGGTGCTTCCTGGGTCAGTGCTGCACAATGTGTAGCACTTATATTCAGCGTCTCCATGCTCTCTATGGAGGTGCTGAACTTTCCCCATAGAGATGCATTGATTCACATACGCAATAGCCTCCCAATGCTTTCCTATGGTTAAAGCATTGTATTGGCTAAGATTATCAATTCTGTTGATCTCTGCCAAAGGGGCGGAGTGTGGGCAGGGCCAGCATCCGCAGACCAACATGGCGCTGGAAAAAAGGTACGTTTTTAAACTTACTTATGTTTAACGTCCCCGCCGTCCTTTGTACTTACCTGCTCGCCGGCAGGGCCAAATTCAGAGCCCAGTGGGCCTGGCGCTGACAATAATGATGGGGCCTAATTACAGAATCTTATCGGCCAAAACCACTAAAACAGTCATACCTCTCAAGCGTCATGTGTCTGATGAAGTTGGTGTTGGAGGGAAACTCAAAGGATGCAGCTATAAGAAAAAACATACTCTATGCTAATCTCTTTATCTATATTTTATTTTTATATCTATATTTTATCTTTATTTATGCTTTTATCTTTCAAGTAAATCCATACCCCCTAACAGCAGTGTCCACTGAAGCAGGAAGTCTATGGATGGGTTAAAAGGGTGGGCCACTGATGCGAATCACGTGACAAGAACTGCCAAAAGGGGCGAACCGGCCCAAAAAGGGGGCATGTCTGTCCAAAGAATTGGAAGGCCAGCCTGGCATCCGTGTCCCCATGTTGCCCAGTCCCCTAGTCTCCCAGTGTCTGTGTCCCCATTTCTCCCAGTGTCCCCGTGTCTCAGTGTGTCCCATGTCACTAGGATACTAGGGAACACTTAGAAACATGGGGACAAAGAAACCTGAGGACACTGAGAACCTTGGGGACACTGGGAGACATGGGGGCACTGAAACACTTGGGGACACTGGGAGACATGGAGACACAGACATCTGGGGACACTGGGAGAAATGGGGTCACAGACACTAGGGACACAGAAGCTGGGAGACATGGGGACACTGACATTTGGGGAAACTAAGACACTAGAGACACTGAGACACATTGGAAAAAAGAGACACTGTGAGACTAGGGGACACTGGGAGACATGGGGACGCAGACACTAAGGACACTGGCTGGAAAGCATGGGGACACAGACATTTAGGGACACTGGGAGACATGCACATACACTGTCTAAGTGTATTTTGATATTAATATATATATATATATAAAACTATATATATATAGTTATATATATGTATATATATATTAATATCAAAATACATGTAGAATGATATTGATTAAATATATATATAATTATAATTATATATATATTTAGATAAAATATAAAATAAATAAATATGTAAATACGTTAAAAAATAAAAATAAAAAAATAATAAAAAATAAAAAGAAATATATATATATGTGTGTGTAAATTCGTTCTAACTGTATATTGATATTAATATATATATATATATTGATATCAAAATACACATAGAACAAAATAATATATATATCTATATACATAAGTATATAAGTATATATCACTATATATATATATATATATATCTATATATAAATAAAAATAATTTAAAAAAATTATATATATATATATATATATACACATATATATGTATATGTATATATATATATATATTTATATATATATATATATATATATATATATATACATAAAATTCTATGTATATATTTATGTAATCATTTTACATAATTAGGTTATTTTATTAATTACAATTTGCGGAACCAGCCTGACAACCCAGTCCAAAGTCCAGGGAATTTAATTTGCTAGCACTATATTTAACCCTGTAACTTTCCAAGACACCATAAAACCTGTACATGGGGGGTACTGTTTTACTCGGAAGACTTCACTGAACACAAATATTAGTGTTTCAAGACAGTAAAATGTTTTACAATGATGGTATCATCAGTGAAAGTAAATTTTTTTTGCATTTTTCACACACAAATGGCACTTACACTGATGATATAATTGTTGTGATATGTTTTACTGTTTTGAAACACTAATATTTGTGTTCAGCAAAGTTTTCCGAGTATAACAGTACCCCCCATGCACAGGTTTTATGGTGTTTTCAAAAGTTACAGAGTCAAATATAAGGATTGCGTTTTAGTTTTTTCCCATTGAAATTCGCCAGATTGTTTACGTTGCCTTTGAGACCGTATAGTAACCCAGGAATGAAAATTAACCCCATGATGCCATACCATTTGCAATAGTAGACAACCCAAGGTATTGCAAATGTCCAGTCTTTTTTAGAAGCCACTTAGTCACAAACACTGGCCAAAATTGGCGTTCAAATTAGTTTTTTTGCATTTTTCACACACAAACAAATATTAACACTAAATTTGGCCAGTGTTTGTGACCAAGTGGCTACTAAAAAAGACTGGACATAACCCATTTGCAATACCTTGGGTTGTCTACTATTGCAAATGGTATGCCATCATGGCGGTAATTCTCATTTCTGGGCTAACAAACAGTCTCAAAAGCAACTAAACCAATCTGGCTAATTTTAATGTGAAAAAACAGAAAAATGTAACGTGCTATATTTGACCCTGTAACTTCTCAAAACACCATAAAACATGTACATATGGGGTACTGTTTTACACGCGAGACATCGCTGAACACAAATATGTGTATTTTATTGCAGTAAAATCAAACAGTATTATGACATTCACAGTTAAAATGTCATGTAGAACTAAAAAAATAACTAAATTTATTTTCTCCCATTTTTAAAAATATTTTATTCATATTAAATTTTTTATGTTTCATAGCTAAATATTTGATGTTAAATGAAAGCCCTGTTTTCCCTGAATAAAATGATATCTAATAAGTGTGGGTGCACTTAATATGAAAGAGGTGAATTACGGTTGAACAGACATATAGTCAAATTCCAGGTATTGTTTACATTTTGTTTTGATCACAACGTGTACATTTGGCTCAGTCCTTAAGGGGTTAAACTCAATGGGAAGTAGCTATGACACTTGTATACATACCATCTGCTTTTAAAGCTTTAATTTGTAGTGTTAAAGGCACACTCCCAGATCCCTAAATTACTTTTGCTTGCTTAAAAGCTTTGTGTGAAGAATGTGTCCTCTTTTTTTAATTTTGCAAAAATTACAGATTTCAGTAGAAATCGACACTTTTATAAATTAACTTTGTAACATACCAATGGTTTTCAAGCCTGTTACTTCCTGGTTTGGTTAGCTCAGTTGAGCTAAACTCAAGAGGTAGCAATTGCCCAGAGCAGCTGCCTTGCAAAGACTTTTAATTGAGATGCATTGGAAAGTCTGTGATTGGACAGCCACAGAATGTCTGGGCAGGGTTAGATGGGGAGGGGTTGCAAAGGCAGCAGACAAGAGATCTGCAGGTTTTGCAAGCACTTTTTAGTTATAAGCCCAGTGAAAACATGCACAATACAATGCGAGCATGTTTCCATTTGGGTTATATCTACTAACCAGTGATTTTAATTTAAATTTTCTTTATTTTGGCACTGGAGTGTTCCTTTAAGTGTAGCACCTGCTTAGTATATCTAAATGTATCACCCCATCATAAATACTCTTAACTCCTAACTAGTCTCTATGGAGTACTTGTACATGTCATTTTACAATATAATACATATGTGTATCGTATTGCACGTTCAAAAAACAAAAATAGTTTACAATTCATATATCACATTTACTTAAAGGGATGCTATAGGTATCAAAACAACTTTAGCTTAATAATGAGGTTTTGGTGTGTAGATAATGCCGCTGCAGTGTCACTGCTCAATTCTGTGCTGTTTAGGAGTTAAATCACTTTTTTCTATTTATGTGACCCTAGCCAGGGGCGTATTAGCCGCGAGGCAAACAAGGCATTTGCCTTGGGCAGCGTTTTTCAGGGGGCGGCAAAAAACGCCGCCCCCAAATGCCCAGGGCAAATGCCTTGTTAGCCTTGCGGCTAACAGGCATGCCGAGCGAGCAGGCAGCTGGTTAGGGAGCTCTTCCTGTGAGCGGTCTGCTCAGCTCCCTCGCGCGCCGCAGAGTGAGGCTGGGAGCCGCAATATGACGTCATCTTCCGGCTCCCAGCCTCACTCGGCGGCGCCCGAGGGAGCTGAGCAGAGCGCTCAGAGGAAGAGCTCCCTAGCCGGCCGGCCGCCCAGCGCGCCAGCTCGGCATGTCTGTTAGCCGCGAGGCTAACAAGGCATTTGCCCTGGGCATTTGGGGGCGGCTTTTTTGCCGCCCCCTGAAAAATGCCGCCCAAGGCAAATGCCTTGTTTGCCTCACGGCTAATATGCCCCTGCCTATAGTGTCCCTTTAATGTTGAAGGAACACTATAGGGTCAGGAACACAAACACCAGAACAAATGCAATAAGCTGTAGTTGTTCTGGTGACTATAGTGTCCCTTTAACCTGAACAATAATTTATACTTTAACAAATAAATCCCAAAGACGGAATTATTGTGAATTCAAAGTTAAAGTGCCACTCTGAAACACCAGATCACTAAAGCTTAATCTAGATGTTCTAGAGCAGGGGTTCTCAACCCAGTCCTCAAGACCTACTGCCAGTCCAGGATTTAGGGATTACCTGGGTGTGTGTAAGGTGTTTAGAAAAAGAAGAAAAAAAACCCCATCTTAGACTATAAGGTGTTTTTTTTTCTTTTTCTAAACACCTTAGATACACCCAGGTAATCCCTAAATCCTGGTCTGGTAGGGGGTCCGTGAGGACTGGATTGAGAACCCCTGTTCTAGAGCAAAAGGCTGCCCTGCAGTTTCACACTTGGAAACACTGCCTTTTCGGAGAAAAGGCAGTGTTTACATTTGTCCCTAAGGCCACAAGATTTATGTTCAGCATCTTTATGCTCTACAAGAATATGCCAAGCATTTTAATAGAGATGCACTGAGCGAACATGGTGATTGCCATGCATGTGCACTAGTCCCTTAATATACAGAAATAAGAATTTGTGTGTTTTCAAGGCGCTTTCAGTTAATAATTGAATAGAATGACAGCAGCTACCACACAAATAGGGACTCTCTACCCTATAGATTAGTACAAAAAAGATTAGGTGTACACTCAGTATTGGAAATTAATTATAAAAACCACCACTGGTGTGCATATGGAGCGCTTACAAATTTGTTGACTCACCCATATGGGTAAACATACATATGTATGGAAAACGTGACTCATAGCGATATATCTGAAACAAATGTAAATGCAAGAAATAGTGCAGATAACGTTTTCAATAAGTGCAGTGAGGGAATATTCTATATGGTCTCACTCACATGTAGCAGAGCCCTATAGGATAGGCTCAGATCTCAATGGCCTGCGTGTGCTTATGGTGACACAGTACCCAATCGGTCCTCTAGGCGTCTGGAGATCCTTATGCATACATGAGAGAGAGAGAGAGAGAGAACAAGGGGAAGAGGAGAACCCCTAGTGCGGTAAATCCCAATGTACAATGTCAAATAGTGCAGAAAAAGTGGCTTCTCACCTGATGTGGAGCCCTATACCTGGCTCCTGGTGTGTAAGTGTCTGTGCCTTTAAGGGGGCAACTACCCTTCTTTAAGCAGTAACAATGGAGGGTGGATTCCAAATATAAAACAAAATTTATTAAATAAAGTAGTAAAAACTTACAAGTAAAATATGAATTTGTTTCAGATATATCGCTATGAGTCACGTTTTCCATACATATGTATGTTAACCCATATGGGTGAGTCAACAAATTTGTAAGCGCTCCATATGCACACCAGTGGTGGTTTTTATCAATAATTTCCAATACTGAGTGTACACCTAATCTTTTTAGTCCCTTAATATATCTATTCTAAATTGACTGTTTTAGAACACTCAAAATGGTTGCAAAATAATAGCAAAAAACAAAACAAGTTTTTTGCTACTCAGGTACAATAGAATTAAACTCTTAGAGTGAAGACTCGATTAGACAAAATGATCTTCTCTGTAGGAAAACCAATTCTTTAATATTTTTTCCTTTGTTTTTGTTTTGTCTTCAAAACAAACTCCTGACCCCTATTACCTGCCTCTATAACAAGCCTTCTGATTCATTGCAAGCTTTTCAACTACTTGCCAAAGCATGTGCTGGGATCTCATTCTACACCTGAACCAGGTGATGGTCTGGATCTCACATTCTACACCTGAACAACGTAATGGTCAGGATCTCACATTCTACACCTGAACCATGTAATGGTCAGGATCTCACATTCTACACCTGAACCAGGTGATGGTCAGGATCTCACATTCTACACCTGAACCTCATAATGGTCAGGATCTCACATTCTACACCTGAACCAGGTGATGGTCTGGATCTCACATTCTACACCTGAACCACATAATGGTCAGGATCTCACATTTTACACCTGAACTTCGTAATAGTCAGGATCTCACATTCTACACCTGAACCACGTAATGGTCAGCATCTCACATTCTACACTTGTAACCAGGAATGGCCAGGATCACACAATCTGCACTTCTAACTAGGAATGGCCAGGATCACACATTCTACAATTCTACCTGGGAATGGCCAAGATCACACATTCTGCACTTCTTCCAGAAATGGTCAGGATCACACAATCTGCAGTTCTACCCAGGAATTACCAGGATCACACATTCTACACTTTTAGCCTGGATCACACAATCTTTACTTCTACCCAGGAACGGACAGGATCACACATTCTACACTTTTAGCTAGGAATAGCCAGGATCACACAATCTGCCCTTCTACCCGGGAACGGCCAGGATCACACAAGCTGCACTTCTACACAGGAACGGACAGGATCAAACAATCTGCCCTTCTACCCGGGAACGGCCAGGATCACACAATCTGCACTTCTACACAGGAACGGACAGGACCACACAATCTGCACTTCCAACCAGGAATGGTCAGGGTGACACAATCTGCACTTCTAACCAGGAATGGCCAGGATCACACAATCTGCACTTCTAACCAGGAATGGCCAGGATCACACAATCTGTACTTCTTCCTGGGATCATACAATCTGCACTTCTACCCGGCAATGGCCAGGATCTCACATTCTACACTTCTAGCCAGGAATATTAAGGGTCACACATTTAGCAGTTTTACCCAGGCACTTCTATCTGGGAATGTCCAGGATCACATGTACCTGGGAATGTCCAGGATCACACATTCTCCACTTCTACCTGGGAATGTCCAGGATCACACATTCTGCACTTCTACCTGGGAATGTCCAGGATCACACATTCTCCACTTCTACCTGGGAATGTCCAGGATCACACATTCTCCACTTCTACCTGGGAATGTCCAGGATCACACATTCTGCACTTTTACCTGGGAATGTCCAGGATCACACATTCTCCACTTCTACCTGGGAATGTCCAGGATCACACATTCTGCACTTCTACCAGGGGATGGCCAGATTCACACAATCTACACTTCTAGCCAGGAATATTAAGGATCACACATTTAGCAGTTTTACCCAGGAATGGTCAGGATCACATGTTTTGCACTTCTACATGGGAATGTCCAGGATCACACATCCTGCACTTCTACCTGGTGGCCAGGATCACAGAATCAATGCCTGTACCAAGAGATGACACACATTCGGCACTTCTACCTGGGAATGACCTGGATAACATTCTTCACCTCTGCCAGAGGATGGCTAGGATTTCACACCTCACACATCTTTAGGACAATCCTGTGTCACAGGTGACTATGTGTTAAATATCTGAAAAGGCATTTATGTAACTAAAAAACAACACTGGAAAATTGGCTAATTGTATGCACTGGGTGTTTTGTGATGTGAGTTAATCTTTCTTTGCCTCTTGCATTTATATACAGCACAATAAAAACAACAAAGGTTGGAGGCAAATGGAAAATAGGGAATAAAAGGGGACATAAGACAGAATATCATTAATTAAATGAGACTAATTAGCAAACTCAGAGCAGGTGCCGTGGATTGTGGCAAGTGACAGCAATGAGGCTCGGGGAGTGACAGCATCACTGGATTTCAACACATTTTTTTGTACAATTTGTCAAGCAAAACCTCTCTGGAAAAGATGGGAGACAATGCTTAATCCAAACCCCCTTAGGAAAGCCGTCTATAATTTAAATTATGTCATCATTGGAATGCAACAAACTATGGTCTATTATGGCAGAATGTTGTATAAATTGTCAGCCAGCCATCCGCAATGTCTATGACACAAAGACAATGGCAAACATTGGTTGACTGCTGTGAGTAAGGGTCTCTGTCTTGACAACTGCATTGTCATAATAGAAGAGCAAAATACAAAATTAAGTTGCTTACCTCAGGAATGAACCAAGGGATATTTAAAGATGCTTGCAAATTCTTAATTGCCTCAAGCAACTGGGCCACCACATTAATTGGACAAGTTTACAACACAGACATTAATAGAGAAATTGAGAACCTTGGTTTTCTGATGACATGTACTAGAAATTATAATGTCCCATAATATGCAAACTCTGCCTCTTCTTTTCCACTGTGTTCTTAAAGCTTAAATTCAATAAGGTCTCATAGAGTTACTGTATCCACGTGTTCTACATTCTTAACCCCTTGAGGATGGAGGCAATTGTCAAGTTCTGAACCAAAACCTAGAATCTGAGCCGTAGGTCCGTTCAACCATAATTTAGCTGTTTCATATTAAGTGCACCCACACTAACTATATATAATTTTGTTCAGGATAAATAGGAATTTAATTTCACATCATCAAGATTTATATATGGAACACAATTTAATATGAATAAAATCTTTAAAAAAAAGTGTGAGAAAGTAAGAAATTGTGTTATTTATAAGTTGGCATTTTAACTGTGGAACTCATAATAGCCTTTACTGCAATAAATTACACATATTCATATGCTGTGATGCTCCACGCGACAATGATGCCACCCATGTATATGATGCCACCTTGAATATGCTGTGCAATTTTGGGCACCTGTTCTAAAGAAGGATATCATGGCACTAGAAAAAGTGCAGAGACGAGTTACAAAATTGATGAAAGGAATGGAGAATTTTAGTTAAGAAGAAAGGTTAAAAAATGTAAATCTCTTTAGTTTGGAAAAACGGCACCTCAGAGGGGATATTATAACATTAGGAAGAGGACTCCAGTGGCAACCTGTGAAGCTCTGGTGAACTCCATGCCCATGAGGGTTAAGGCAATGCTGGAAAATAATGGTGGCCACACAATATATTGACACTTTGGGCCCAATTTGGACATTTCCGCCAATGGTTTAGACATTAATGGCTGTGTGTTGAGTTATTTTGAAGGGACAGCAAATTTACACTGTTATACGAGCTAAACACTTGCTACTGTACATTGTAGCAGAGTGTAATTTCTTCTGTGTTGTCACATGAAAGGTCCTCCCCTTATTGGTATTTAGGGCCCCCACCCGCCACTCAGGGGTGGGGGCCGGGGGAGAGGACAATAGTTCCCTCCCTTATTCTAATTTAGGGCCCCCACCCGCCACTCAGGGGTGGGGGCCAGGGGAGAGGACAATAGTTCCCTCCCTTATTCTAATTTAGGGCCCCCACCCGCCGCTCAGGGGTGGGGGCCGGGGGGAAGGACAATAGGTCCCCCCTTATTCTAAATTAGGGCCCCCACCCGCCGCTCAGGGGTGGGGGCCAGGGGAGAGGACAATAGGTCCCTCCCTTATTCTAATTTAGGGCCCCCACCCGCCGCTCAGGGGTGGGGGCCGGGGGGGGAGGACAATAGGTCCCCCCTTATTCTAAATTAGGGGCCCCCACCCGCAACTCAGGGGTGGGGGCCGGGAAGGAGGACAATGGGTACCCCCCTTATTCTTATTTAGCCCCACTCACGAGGCACTGTTTAATAGACATGCCCCTAATAGACAATAGACATGCCCTAATTTTTACTTAGTATTAGTAAATTTGGCTGAAAGACCAATTTAGGTCTTTCAGCCTTTTGGTAGATAGCTCCCTAATACTGTGGGAATTAGGGAGTTATCTATTAAGTGGCTGCAAGAGAACATCCAAAGTCCCGAAATGCCAAAGTCACGAAATTCTGAAGTTCCGAAGTGCCGAAGTTCCGAAGTTGCAGAAGTTCCAAAGTGGCCAAGTGCCGAAGTTCTGAAACAAACCGAAGTACCGAAGTTCCGAAGTTGCAGAAGTTCCGAAGTGCCGAAGTACCGAAGTGTCAAAGTGCCGAAGTTCCAAACCGAACCGAAGTGCCGAAGTTCCGAACCGAACATAAGTGCCGAAGTTCCGAAGTGCCGAAGTCCCAAATTTCGGAATGCCAAACCGAACCGAATATTTTCCCCATGCACATCCCTACTTCCTTGTAGCACTTACTGCATACCAGGAACACCCCACAATAGTTGCTATTTTGGAAATGCTCTGATCCAGTTGTCGAGCCATTACTATTTGGCACTTGTGAAAGTCACTCAGATCTTGCCCATTTTTCCTGCTTCCAACACATGAAATTCAAGAACTGACTATTCACTTGCTGACTGATATATCCAATGTCTTGGCATTCACTTTTGAGAAAGCTTCGGCGAAACGCGTCAAGTGAGGAAGAATTTTGGACTTTTATACAGGACTGGTTTTATAGTTTATTATTCACTTTTTACTTATTGTATTAAAGTATATATATTTTTTTAACTATCCAGTCATTCCTTTTGTCCTCCTTCCTATCCAATACTGCTTTGCTGCTATACCTGGGTCCACTATATCCCAAGGTGGGGATTATTCCACCTGAAATTCTCCAAACTAGAGCAGGTCGTTGCTCTAGTATATGTAAGTAGGATCATCCACTTTTTTTTTCACAATATTTTATATTTACGTACTATACCATGTGGTGTATTTTACTCTTGTTTTTCATGTAACGAATATTTACACCTATAAATTCACCAACGGTCTTGAACCTCAAGAAATCCATAGACGGGGATTATTCCGTCCAGGCTCTTAACACCGAGCTGATATAGCTCCTCAAAGTGTGAGTGTGAATATAACACCTTTGTTCTTGTGGAATTATATCGTTCATACATACTGTACCATTATTTGTATTTTTGTTTCTCTTTTTTTTTTTTTAAGTTACTCTGCTGGCCAGTATTTCTACAAAACGTATGTACATTTTCAGATTTTTAGCGCTGTTCACCTTTCTATTTTATCTGTCTATTTATCACAAGGTAGAGGAACACCTTGTTGGTGAACTGCTGCTCACCCCTGAGAAGAGAGCGCTTATTATTCTTTTGCATCCAATGTCTTGGTAGGTGCTGTTGTCAAGATATTGTCTCACCCCTTCCATCCACGTCTCTCCCCCCATGTCTCCCTACCCCTTCCATCCAGATCTCTCCCCCAATGTCTCCCTCCTCCGTTCCATTCATGTCTTTCCCCCTTTCCACCCATATCTCCCTCCCATCCAAATCTCCCCCTTCCATCCATATCTCCCCCCTTACATCCTTATTTCTACATTCCAGTAATATTTCCCTCCCCCTTCCATCCATGTCTTTATCCCATGTCTCCTCCCCTCATCCATCCATGTCTATTGCCACTTCTATCCATATCGCCCCACTTCCATCCCTGCCCCTCCCCCCCTTCCATCCATGTCTCTTCTCCCATGTCTCTCTCCCTCCTTCCATTCATGTCTCTCCCCCATGTATCTCTCCTCTTTCCATCCATGTCTCCCTCCCTCCTTCCATTCCTTTCTCTCCCCCATGTCTCCCTCCTCTCTTCCATCCATGTCTCTCCCTCCTTCCATCAATCAATATCTGCTTTCTTCTATCCTTATAATGCAAAAGAAGATCCAGCGCACTCCATTATCCACTAAACAGCAACTTCGGTGCTGACAGATTTTGTTAGTTTTTTAAAAACACCTAATCTAGGCAAAAGAAAAATGGCGATTTAGTTACATTATACATTGCATAAGCCTGCCACAAAGTCAATGTACCCCATCTTTGGCAGGTCCTACTCTAACAGCCTAATGTCTGCTTCATGAGCTACTTGCTTGGGGAAAAAGATCCATCTAGGTTTCTCTGCAGTACAATGCTAAATAGGGCCCTGGAATGAGGCACCTGTGACAGGAAGGGGTGCAAAACCAAGGAGTTGGCTAGACTCCCAAATATATATATATATATATATATATATATATATATGAGAAACCAGGGGGCTGGCTGCACTCACTTTATTAGACACATGCACCAGTGAAATTTTCGTTTCATACGAATGATTTCATACTAAATAAAAATTTAATTGGTCAATCCCGAATTTCGTCTGCAAATCATTAGTTTTCAAACTAAATTAGGACAAAAACAGCACTGCGCATGCACAAAAAATTAAATTAAAAAGCAAGGAGGGAGCCAGCAGCGCTACCAGCTCCCTCCTTGTAATAAATATTAATTCCAACCCCCCCCCCCAACCCCTGCATTAACACCTATGGGGGTCACTGAGACCCCCATATTGATAAAAGGGAGGTAAAATCCTCCCATATGCCCCTACTCGCGAAACCAACCATGCCCCTACAAATTAAAAGCATCCAATCACAGGGTTTTGAGTCAAATTACACAGCATGGGAAAATTCCAAAGAACATTCCCATGCTGTGTAAAATGACACAGAGCACTCTGATTGGTTAGATTTTTTTTTTTCCCACTCGTTTTTATTTTATATTTTTACATTTGCGAGTTTGTGATCCATATTATGAATTTTTATTTGGCCTTTTTTGGGGCTGAAGAAAGAAAAGAAGAAAGAAGACATAAAATTGAAGGATGAAATTTAATTTTACAGGTTTCACTTATTGCCCCCCCGCCCTCACTATTATTAGGGTGAAGGGGATAGGTAGGGTATTTTTATTGGGGGGGAGTGACTAGGGGCTTGGAGACGACTAGTCACTTTATTATTTGTGGTCCCAACCCGCCGGTCATGGTGGAGGACCTGGGGGAACATTAGATTCCCCCTTTAATTTATTAGGGGCCACACCCGCCTCTCATGGGTGGAGACCTGGGGGTACCTGCCGCTCATGGGTGGGGACCAGGGGGTCATTAGGTCCCTCCATTTATTTTAATAGCCCCTACCCGCAGGTCACAGGTGAGGGCACGGGGGGCCACTATGTTCCCCCCATTTTTTATATGTGTTACCCTCCAGGGAGGAACCGGGGACCTGGACCAGGTCCCCCCTTATTTTACTAAGGACTGGGCAGCAATGGCTGCCCAGTCACTAGTCATTGTAAATGACAGCGAGCAGCCACTGGCCTGTGGAAGGATTTAACCTCCCTTTCATCAATATGGGGTCATAGTGACCCCCATAGGTTTTAATGCAGGGGTGGGGAGCGGGTTAGAATTAATATTTGTTACAAGGAGGTAGCTGGTAGCGCTGCCAGCTTTCTCCTTGGTTTATTTATTCTGCGCATACGCACTGTTATTTCTCTGTGCTGTGGGGGTTAGTTCCCCTGCAGCACGGAGTAATTCATGAAACGAAACGGTAATGCATTCGACATTTGCCCTTTCGTTTTGTTTATATTTTGTTTGTTTCCTCCCTGTTTCACTACCTGCATAGAAGCAGGGAAGACCAAAGAGACTAATTGTTGGTGTTTCGAACACTGTCTGAACCAAGGTGAATGTTTATGGCCGAAGGATCTTGGTAGATGTTACAGATAATGATGAGTTTTCTCATTTGTTGTTTTTTAAAATATTTTTTTTTATATATTTCATATTGAGGTGCGAATACAGAAAATAACACAATATCCCATAAAAACTATATAAATGTTACATATGTATACACCATCTCTTTGTTTGCAAAGCCGCCAATCAAGTAATTGTTCAATATTTTGTTCATGTGACTGCGATATAAAAGGAATAGTGCTAGTGCCGATTTTTAGTTCGTTATGTATTTTATGAAAACTACAGCACTCGGAAAAACAAATAAAAAGAGATTCAGACACAGGAAGCTATAAACAGCAGAAGCAGATTAGATAAAGCTTAATTTAGGTGACAGAACAGTTTTAAATTAAGACCATTGTAAAAGCTCAATTGAGGAACTCAAGCACTGAATATAGACGGAGGATTTTCTAATCTGATAGCAAATTGTTCTTGTTTTTTTCTCAAGACCTCATGAGTGTTTTTTTTTTTGGTTAGTAGATATCATTTATTTGGATATATAAGACACAAGTCAAGGAACAAGATTTTGAATAAAGATAACACATGTAACTTCATGTGTTAATGTTTTTAATTAAAGAACTTTTATATAAATATATATTTAAAAAAAAAAAAAAGAAAATAGTCACAGTAACAATAAGCAAGATAATAAAAAAGATAATAAAAAAAATGTTTTGCATTTATTTCTTTAGAACAATTTAGATCTTTCTAAATTGAAGAAATTGTTGTTTTATGCTAGGGGCCAGATTTTTTAAATAAGCAATATTTTTCACAATATACTAATAATTACACTATCTTGTTGAAGAAAACATAGTTCAAATACTGATGATTAATTACAATTGCTGTTTAATTTCTGGACACATTTAGTTTCTGATTCTAGAATTCTGTGATTAACTATTTCACTTTTAGCCATAGTTTAAAAGACTAAACTAAAATAAGAATAGCACAAAAACAAACAAACAGGCATACACATAGGCAAAAAAGGTTAAAACAGAATGACAGACACAACAAAAAAATAATGAGTTACTGAAGCAATGGCAAACCCAGGCACTGCAGATATTTGTTTGTGGACTACATTTCCCATGAACTGCTACCACAGGCTGAGCATCATAACAAATGTAGTCCACAAATATCTGCAGTGCCAAGTTTAGCCATCACCAGGCTGTTGGAGCACCCCGCAATCTGTCAGTAATAAAGGAATTTAGTGATTCAGAGAATTAGCAATATTTTAAATCACATGCCTTTTCTGTACTGGGACAAGCACGAAAACTCCCTTTAGAACTATGTCAAGTGAAATGTTTTTTAATTATCTGGAGAAAGTATGGACTGTGTATCATCATTAACTGGACTAAACACTGACGGTCAGTGAGTCAGGTAGCAGTAAATGGTGCAATTAACAGATAGAGAGGAGATGTGTATTCAATTTGAAAGCTTTCTTTCCTAATCCATCTCCATTCATCACACAAAGTGCTGAGCTGCAGACTTTTACTTTCAATTATATTAATCGGGTTAATTCCAAGTTAAAGTCAACGTTTTAATCAAGGACCAGCAAACTCGAGAGAGGTGCACAAGGAAGACTTCTCACAGCTTGTGTGTTTTTCTTTATTTTACCGAGTAAACTAAAGTAAAATATAAAGTAACATACAAACAGTAAAACTAAAACATGCACATCCCCAATAAACTAGTAATAGTAATTGTATGAGGTTGTATATAAAACTATATTTTAGAATATTTTTTTTAAATTGTACAATAAAAATGATTCGAAAAGAAATATGGTTATTGCATATTATCATTATTATTTTATTATTTATATAGCGCCAGCAAGTTCTGTACAGCTGTACAAAGGGATATAAAATACATATAGACAGACAGATAGACAATAGATGGTAGATAGATTGATTGCTCGATGGATAGATAGATACATGAAAGATTTCCTAAAATAGTTCTTCTGTGCATTTAAAATCGATTATTATTGTATTGTATATATTTGTCAGTGCAGATGATACAGAGCCCATAATATGCACGTGGGGGCCACACATCTGGCAACAAATAATTAAAGATTTTTGTTGCTGCATATATATCTAGTAATAAAATGTGATTTTAATATTTCCAGCTATATTTCTGTGAATTTATAATGTATATAAACAGAGCAAGCCATTTTTGGTTGTGGTTAGCATGTTGTTACTGTAAAAGAAGGCTAAATGAGGCTCACAAGAAATTTTAATTATGAATTTTTGTATCTTTAGATTAAAAACTGATCTTCATTTACCATAGATTCCAATACCACATTTGCTATTTAGTTACCAGAGATATCTTTGTAATAGAATCCATGCCAACATTTAAGGTTAACAGAGTATTCTGGGCAACATATGAACTTCATTGGAAATAAGTTGTTATGGTGTGAGTAGGTCTTGAGCACCAGCTTACCTTCAGGGGTAAACCATTAATGAACGGTTTAACGTCAAAGTCTCCAGTCTGGGAACCATCAACTATGCCCCTAACTCCTGTTTGAGTCTGAGGCTTTCTTGCATTGCTTCATGATCCAGTCTGATGCTCACTTCCCCATTGAAGGTGCTTTTGGCGGGTGATCGGGGTCATCATGAGCACTCTGACCGGTTGGAGGCAACACAGGCCCATACACAGCAAACTGCAATGCACTGTCTGTCCTGACACCTTTCTTTTATGACCAGCATTAGGTTTTTCAGCAATTTTAGCTACAATAGCTCTTGATCTGTGTGATCATAACATACTGGCTAGCCTTTGCTACCCACGAGCATCAATGAGGCTTGTGCTCCCATGACTGTGAAGCCGGTTCACCAGTTGTCCTACTATGCACCACTATCGGTGGGTGCTACCCACCACATACCAGGATTACACCACACAATGTTTTGGAGTTGCTCTGATTCAGTCGTCTAGCCATCACTATTTGGCCCTTGTCAAGGTCACTCAGAACATTTTGCTTGTGCTTTTTTCTAAAGTCATCCCAGCCCTTGACTGGTGCCAATGTAATGATATACTCAATGCTATTCACGTCACCTCTCAGTGGTTTTAATGTTGTGGCTGATCAGTCTATATACACTGATTGCAGAATTAAGGTATTTTTATATAGGATGTACTGAGAGTTTGCAGTTTTTAATGTTTCTTTTCCTCTTTACATCTAGACGAGGCAGATGGAATGATCAGATAGCTAGTGAAGGTGGTAGGTTTTACCACTTAGCATGGTAAAACCGTTCAGCTTTCAGTGTGTCCTATTAATTTACATGGGATACATTCAAAATGTTGGCAGTCACTGATTACCAGATGTTAAATGTTCCATTTTGTAGCTTGGAAACTGCTGGCAATCTCTAATGATAGTGACAGCTATTATAGCATTTACCATCTTGCCGTTAAATGATTGCTACAAGCACGGAAGGGAACCCT
This sequence comes from Pelobates cultripes, assembly GCA_933207985.1. Classification (NCBI taxonomy): domain Eukaryota; kingdom Metazoa; phylum Chordata; class Amphibia; order Anura; family Pelobatidae; genus Pelobates; species Pelobates cultripes. The sequence continues at coordinate 56,997,140 of OW240922.1, forward strand.
TGTAGATTAAAAGGTATGTATTTTAAAAAGATATCTGCCATTTTATTCCATGCATGGAACTCGCCATGCTTCTAAAAGCATTGAGGTGTTCTGGTCTTGGTTATGCTTACCTCAAATCCAGGCTCCTCAATGTGTTCCCAGCCTTGACTATATATATATATACACACACATATAAATACAGCATTGACTTACTCTTACCCAGACCACTTATGCTCAATGAACTGATATGTCCCTGTGAAACATTGCATTTTTTTGAAGTATGAGAGCCATATGAGGCACTTTTACTGCACTGACTGAGTAAAATTGAGTCACATGCCATGGAAGACTCATAGAAAAGCACTGATTAAATGCTTTCTGATTGTAACGTTTGAATGTCCACACCATGCCTCCTCCATGATGTCGCCTGAGGAGGCGAGCTGTCCCAAGGGAACAAGGTAACTAAAACTTTTTGTTTTTCAAATTTTTAAGGCAAATGTGGGGGGAGGATCAATTTAAGGAACACTATAATGTCCCTTTAACCCCTTAAGGACACATGACATGTGTGACATGTCATGATTCCCTTGTATTCCAGAAGTTTGGTCCTTAAGGGGTTAAAGTGCTCCGGCAGTGCAGCCTGTGTCCCACCTCCTTCCCCAAGGCCAGGGCCTTTGCAGTCTTATGGTAACTTTGGGTCTCATCCTGTTATCAACAATTACTTACTGCTTTAATTCAAGATGTGACAATATACAATTTATAAAGAAGTCTCTAGGTAAATCTCTTATGCTAATATCACATATAATATTTGCTGATTGGCTAGAGGATGTTCAGAGAGAACGTCTAGTCTGATCAGCTGAAAGGAAGTGGTGAGCAACACTGAGTATATAGAGATAAGTACCATTTTATACTCCTAAGGTTAAAAAAGCAAACAGTAAAAACGTATCTTTAATGTTACTTTAACAGCATGCTAAAAGGGTGGTAAAATAAAAAATACCTGTAATATTTAACCTGACTATAATTAGTGCCGATAACTTATTTACGTCACGTCTACTTTAATTAAATGACACCCCAACCACTACAGCTCTCTGTAGTGGTTATCGTGCCTTTATTACCTTGGCACCCCCCCAACTGTAAAAAGTCAAACAAATCAATAGAGAGCTGGTAGTTTTTAAGAAACTTCTGTTTGAGCTAAGCCCTGCAATGCAAGACTCGAGATCGGATAGCTGATGCTACCCCACATCACCAGCTACCCCAAGCCAGTGTCGCAATCCTACATGGACCACTACAGCAAGTCACAGTACTTATAGTGCTTGGATTGTTCTTTTAACAAAATAGGCACGCCTAGAAGTAGATAGAAAGCCACTGGGATTTCCATATGACACATTGACGGAGCCGTACCGTAACAACACTGAACTCTACAAGAAGTTAGCATCTCTGATTTTGATCTATGTGCGTGAACATAACTTACATACCAGTTGAGCTATGAATATGAACTAATATATTGGTAAGATGATTAGGCAAGAGAATGTCCATTTTGAAACTTAGTCTGTGCTTTAAGGAATTCCAGAAAAAAGATACCTCTGTTTTAATTATAGCATCTTTAAATTAAATGACCAGCATCTATATTTAAAAATGCAAAATACATATCTGTTCCAGCAAATGATTTTCTTCCAGCAATGAAAAATGCATATGATAACGTAAAGAAACCCCACTGATTTAAAGCAGACTGCTGCACAAACAAGATGTATCTGTGGGCCGAAAGATCTCTTTTATGTAATATATACATGTTATGCATTATAAAAAGATCTCTCTAAGCAGTGCATACAGTGTGTGGCTCCCTCTCCTCTCAATATAACTAGAACCCATCTTGCTTATTTCCTTCTAAATCAAAACATAAGACAGAGAGATAAAGCCAGGGTATAAAAACTAGCTGTGGCTCTCTCGTAATATTTTATGTTCTTATTACACTTCCTCATTTAGTTGTGCTACACTGAGCTACAATACAATTACAAACATATATTACGTTAGGCCAAACATGTGCTGGGAAACTTCAGCCATAAACTCATGAAAATGCGCATTTTGCGTAATGTGCTTCCATCTTCCCTTGGGTCATGTCACTTAATCATTTCTCCGTCCCACAAACTCTCCAAGAATAGATGTTTGTCTCTCTTACATACGATATTCAACAAGCTTGCCAAAGCGTCACCCTCAAATAATTAGCATCTCCATAGTAATATATAATCCTAAACATTTTCGTCTAGTCCATTCGTCTCTGCCTACAACTGTGTAGATATTTTTTTCACCTGCCAAATTGTAGGTTGACCTTACAAAGAGAGGTGTGATTAGACGAGAAATTCACAGATGTAGAGATTTAATCAGACAAGACAAAGGCTAAAACAGCTCAATATTTGTGATAATCAGTTTTTTTGATTCTCGCACCTCGCAGTCAGCCAGACCTTAGAAAGAGAAAATACAACACAAGATTTGTTCAGAGAAAAAAATTACGCCATATTAATTGAGTAATAAATGTGTTCATGTGAACAAATTGATGTCCGGTATCGCCTTTCAGAGAGTGATTAATATAATTCAGTTCTTATAAGAAATAAATGTGTGAATGTGCAAACCTTGAATTACATGGCTAACATATGATCATTAAGACATTTTAAGATATCAGAGCTCATACATCTGCCGAGCCAGTGAGCTTAAAGGACCACTATAGTGCCTGGAAAACATACTCGTTTTCCTGGCACTATAGTGCCCTGAGGGTGCCCCCACTCTCAGGGCCCCCCTCCCGCCGGGCTCTAGGGGGAGGAAGGGGTTAAACTTACCTCTTTTTCCAGCGCCGGGCGGGGGACTCTCCTCCTCCTCTCCTCCTCCTCGGCTGAATGTGCATGCGCGGCAGGAGCAGCGCGCGCATTCAGCCAGTCCATAGGAAAGCATTCTCAATGCTTTCCTATGGACGCTGGCGTCTTCTCACTGTGAAAATCACAGTGAGAAGCGCGGAAGCGCCTCTAGCGGCTGCCAATGACACAGCCACTAGAGGCTGGATTAACCCATATGTAAACATAGCAGTTTCTATGAAACTGCTATGTTTATAGAAAAAAGGGTTAAACCTAGCTGGACCTGGCACCCAGACCACTTCATTAAGCTGAAGTGGTCTGGGTGTCTATAGTGGTCCTTTAATGTTCATATAGGGTTCAATCATATAATAGTTAGAAGAGTTTAGGTGACAAGTAAATGCATTGTTTATTATATGTTTACATTACTTGGTAATAATTACCCCAGCACACACACAGGGAGTTCTAGACCACCATTTAGTTTAAAGTGTTGGCAAGAGAGACCATTTTTCTGCAAAACCCCAAGTAAAGTTCAATAATTAGTGTTTCTTGGGGGCTCTGTTCTATCTTTTTGTTTAAATGTATTCTATTATAACGTATGTTGTATAATGTGTATAGATTATTTTATTCTCTTGCTTCCTTCTTCCCTCCCTCCCCAGGTTCTAGAGAACCTCAATTTTTTTATTTTAATGTCTTACCATTTGCTCATCTGTAAAGGGAATAAGAATTTACATTCCCTTCTATTTAATGGGTTTTCCCAATTTCTGAGCTTCCTTATTCTCATGGTCCATTAAATAAGTTAAGGAAATAATGCTGGACGGAGTTTTCTGGATTACCGAGGACGGTATTGTGATGTTCTATCCTCCGTTCAGTGGAAGTAACTGTATTTCAGACATTTCGTTTATAACTCTTAGAAGGTCTCTTAAAGAACACCATTGTATGGCGTCAATCTTTGAGCAAGTCACCTAGTAGCTTCACATGATGGAGATTCCTGAAGGTCATACACCACTAGTAACTAAAGATGGCAACCACCTAACACTCAATGAAATTTAGAAGGCAGCAACTTACTTGTAAATTTGGCTTAACTGTGTTAATCTTTGAGCTATCTGGGTCTAGGCATCTCTGGTAGTGACTTTGAACCAAGGGAGCCACTAGACAACTGCCAGACTGATCTGAGTAGATCTGAGTTTCATTATATCTGTTATTCATTCTGTGCTTATTTCTGTTTAATCCCCCCATACACCCCTCAGCATTTAATGTTTCTTCTCAGCAGAGTAGCTTATTAATCATAAGGAGTTCTGCATACTCCATGAACTGACCTTCACTTTAAACATCTATCTCTGTCTTGCCTGGGAAGAATAAAGACGTTACCTTAACATGAAGACTGGGGTTCAAGTGATTTCCCTTTGAAGTATACTTTTATATGACTTATCAACACAGACCAGAGATATAATTAGTGCTAGATAGATTTAAAAATACCATTAAGCTTTCTTTCCTTTCTAACATGCTTTGTGTGAAGCAACAACACAGCCTGGTATATAAGATGCACCGTCATAATATGTTCTTCTATTTCCCCATAGTTGAAAATCAATATTAAGATTACGAAATACACAAGCTTCCTTGCCTGCCGAGCATTCTGGGAAAGACCAATCATCAGGCATGATCTGAAGTCAGCCACAAAAAAAAAAAAAGAACATTGACATAACAGAAAATAATGTAACCAATATATGAGATGCAGAAAATGAGGGTCTCTGGCCAACCTACACACTAGTCTACTTTACATTATACAAAGTACCAATATTGCAATAAGCTAGTACGTGGTATTTTTCAGATGCAATACACAGACCTAAAAAGCATTCATCAATAAAATGCCAACTTTAACAGCATCCTTCTCACCTTCAACAAATGGCTACAATTGCAGCAGATATAGCCGTAAATAACTCACACTGACATATATAAAGTGTTTCAATGTATTATGTTTTACTCATATGAGTTGCCTTAATTGATCCCCAATCATCTTAGGAATGCTTTCTTTCATTCTAGGGAGGGGTACCTCCTCCTCTTCACTGACATTAAGATTGGCTTCACATCCCAGACCGACTCCCGTCGCTGTGGTACACATCTTCCAAACACCTCAGGGCACACATCATTTCCAATTGTGAACAAATGCTGTTAGTTTTCATTAATTTGCAGACACTATATTTGCCAATTCCTCTGACTTCTTTTTCTCTCCCTCGCGTACTCTCTTACTCTCTCTCTCTTTCTGCTCCGAGGCAGGTGAGAGCATCAATTTTCTTCTCATCTGTGGCAGTTAAATTAAATGGAATCGGCCTGATTGCTGAAAATCAAAGAGAAGGCTGATAAAGCAATTAAATGCTTCTAATTCCTCCTCTTGAAAAGGTATAGCCTGGCTTGGAAGCTAATTAACTTTCATAATGAAAATCCTTTTCTTTTCTTTTTTTTTCCCACCGTTTTCCGATTCTCTGCTTTCTGCTGTCTTTTGGCAAAGGTGTTTGGTTGTTGAAAGGCAGGAGTAATAAAGTAGTATCAAGTTTAATGATACACTACGGATTTGGCCAGATTTAAAGGTTTCAAAATTGCAACTTCACTCTACAATATATTTGCTAATAATATAAAGAGAAACTAATACAGATATATAATTTTTCATTTGTTTCGTTTAATGTTTAACGCTAGTGGTAATTTATTCACTAATCAACTAACAAGTTAACAAATGCATAATTGTGCAGATCTGTTTCCAAATTCAAATTAGGACTTAATATTTTTTCTATAAGCTTTTCAAATGATCACAATCTGTTAGTAAAACTTTTCAAATGCTTTGACAGAAGTCAAAGGGACGTCAAAGGGACTCCCCTTATTGGACATAGTTTTGTGATTAATTAGATAGCTTAAAAATGTAAGACAATACTTTTTGAACAATATTATATTCTAATTCTAATTCTCTTTGGGAAAGGCAAGATTTTTTTTTCCTGTAGCTTAGATTATGAAGGATTTGACTGTAGTTAGAATATGAAGGATTTGCCTGTTTGAAAGGAGCTTCGTAGTAAACCTGCCAAGGTCATGCATGTTGCAGTGTTTAAAAGACTTAAGAAGTTATTCAATCTTTCTCATTAGTGATTTCTATTTTAATGTAGTTTATAAACATAATCATCCAATTTCAGTTACAAATTTCAAGAAATGAAGACACCTGGACTGAATTCCAGGAAGGATGGCTCTAGAAACCTCCCTTCTAGATATTAAGGGTTTATATATGATGTAAGATGTAGGGACGTGTACAGACAGGCTTACAGACATGCCAGTGTTGGCTAGGATGGTATAAAGAATATGAGAGGATATGGGCGAGTTGATAGTCCATTGGTTAATGGAATAGAAAGAGAGAGGCGTTTGTCAAGCTAAATGAGTGTAAGGGTTCTCAGTCTAAAAGCCTGTGACTCTGCTCCAAGTGTTATTGGTGAAGCCAGGAGCTGAAAGTTGACTTGTGCTGAGATGGATGTTTGTGGATATAGAGTTACATAGTTACATAGCTGAAAAGAGACTTGTGTCCATCAAGTTCAGCCTACCTCACATTTGTTTTTTGCTGCTGATCCAAAAGAAGACAAAAAACCCCAGTTTGAAGCACAATTTTGCAACAAGCTAGGAAACAAAATTCCTTCTTGACCCCAGAATGGCAGTCAGATTTATCCTTGGATCAAGCAGTTATTACCCTACATTGAAAGATTATATCCTTGAATATTCTGTTCTTGCAAGTATGCATCTAGTAGCCGTTTGAACATCTGTATGGACTCTGATAAAACCACTTCTTCAGGCAGAGAATTCCACATCCTGATTGTTCTTACAGTAAAAAATCCTTTCCTTTGCCTTAGAGTGATTTAGGTATATTAGTCAATCGACAGATCCAGCGATATATGTGGGAATATGGCATCTATCCTCTATTGTACTTGCACATCTGACTCTCACCTTCAAGACTTCTCTAGGGCTTGGACCATTTCTATGGAACCACTGTCCATGCTCCATTAGATTATCCCTCAGTTTCCATTCCTTCAAATAAATCACTGAAAACTTAGAATTTATTGAAGACATATCAATTAAACTGTTAAAAGCTTTCCCTCCACACCTCAGTAACCCACCTTGCTTCCTCTCCTGTAACTTCATCATCTAATAAACTAAGCCTTCATTGCAAACCCTACTAGTAACCTTACCCTTATGTCTTCTGTCATTTTACCCCATTCCAATTAGAATGTCAGCTTGTTGGAATAGGGCCTTCAGCACTTTCTGTTCCAGTATGTCCAACTCAGAGCCGAACCTTGGTGTGTGTAAAGCGCCCAAGCACACTGTAGATAGAGGCAGATCATCGGGGGGTGTGCAGCACCAGGCTTTGCCCCCTACAGCTCTCACATCAGGCTCCGCCCCTTCCCAATTGGCACTGGGCAGAGCAACAAGGAAAAAGTTACAAGTTGCATAATCTGATCGAGATGAGGCAGAGATAATGAGAGGGGTTGGACCTATTGTGTGGGGGCAGAACCTAGTGCTGCACACAATGCTGATCTATCTATCTACAGAGCACCTGGGCACTTTGCATTTAGGATCGGCACTGGTCAGACTTGTCTTGTTGCAGCTACATGTTTGTTAGTTCACCTGTTGTACAGCATGGAATTTGTTGGCGCCGTACAAATAATAATAACTGTTCAGGTTCTGGTTAAGGGCTTTGTTCAGAATGTCAAAATAAATAGATAACTAAAGGATAGCACTATAATAGTAAATTTACATGGTAGGGACTGAGAGTAGGGAAGTATCACCTGGCTGTCTATTACTGGCCATAACACAAATATGAATATGCAAGTAATCATATTCTTACTCTATCCTTAAAAAGAAAAGAAACAACATTCATCAAAATAGTATACCTTGCAGTTAGAGAAAAAGAAGCTCTAAAAATAAGATTATAATATTGTGTCAAATAATTGTAGAAGTTCAATGTCCTCAATATTTGGAAAACTGGATAGATTACAAGATATACACACTTGAGATTCCATACCGAAGAGACGAAGGTTTAAGACCTGATGTTTTAAAGATTTGTCTTGTGTATCCGTTATAACTAATATAATAACAAATAAATCTAAAAGATGAAATCACAGTTGCAATACAAGAAATGTAATTTCATACAAATGTTATTCACGTCAAAGAAGAGAAGACTAATCACCCTTCAACCTTCAACCATCAAACTCCTATAAATTCATGATAATTACTCACATATTGCATTTGGATAAAGTAATAGGGTGGCTTATTTATCCAGTTCCCTTAATTGATAGGAGTGTGCTGGATTTAAAAAAAATATTTTATCACCCTTCACCATCCTTGCTTAGCTGAAGGGATAGAGATGAACCACGTGCATTCGTTTTTTTTCCATTTCTCAAAGACCAATGTAGTACAGTGGGTCAAGCCACATGGAATATTACCTTTCAAACTACTACACATTGGCCATAAATGTTAGAATTTGAAATTGGAATATATAGTTGGACTTTTGTGACTAACCCTGTGTTTTATCTAGTGCCAGTGCCATATTGTTTTTTCTTCTCATGGAAACAGACATTGAAGAACTCTTTGAAATAAAACTAGATCTGCAGTGATCACAACATTATTTAATGTCTGTCAGTTTTCAAGCAGACAATGTCCCAGGCAGTATTAGTATTTCAGCCAATCACAGTGCCCCCAAAAATACATTTTATATTTAATATAGGAAATTGTGCTATAGGGCATACCATACCACTGTATGCTAGAGGATTAGGGATAGTACATCAGCACTGTATGTTATATTGATTTGTGAGCTAGGGAGGTGTATTTTTTTCCCATTACAGTGGGACCTCAGTTTACGAATTTAATGCGTTCTCCGGGACATTTCTTATTGCGAAAAATTTGTAAACCGAAATGCGGTTTCCCATAGGAATGCATTGAAAACCAATTAATCCGTTCTGGAGGTCAGAAAAAAAGTCAAAATGAGCTGGCATGGATACCAACCCACAATGCAGAACACACAATAAAAGCTCAGCTCCCTACCTTTCCACCGCTCAAGAAATGCACCAAAAAGTCCCAAAACAACTGCAAACAATTTTCAGAATGGCTCCAAAACTCGATGCAAAAGCTGCTCCAACACCTCCACACAACGCCACGTGCTACCCACAGGCTCCAGCATGCAGGGGGCAGTGCTATAAACCTCCCAGGTGCAATGCATCCTGGGGAAACTTGCTTTGTATTGCGAAATTTTTTTTGTAAACCGAGGCATTATTTTCAATGGATTTTCATTTGTAAACCGAAAATTATGTTAACCGAGGTCCCACTGTATTAGATATTAGAGAACTGACCATGTTTCCCTCAAATGTCACTGAAAATTCATATATTTTTGGATAAAGTCCTTGTACTGAAAAAGTTATCTGAATGCCACTATCAGTATCCGAATAATTAAATATTCAAAAAATATAAAAATGTAACTTTAGTTTTGTATATAGACCATCTGTTTTGACTCCAAGTTTGATACTCAGATACAATTAATACATTTCAAAACATAGCGTGCTTAGAAACAATATCTGCCTGGTAATTAAATGATAAAAATAGGATTTTTTTAAGAGTATTTCTTGCAGTTTGGTTTTCATTAAATATCTGTTTCATTAGCTGTAAAAATTGTAGATTAAATCCACAATATTTCTATTTTAATAAATCAAGGCCTATATTTAATTTCTAATAATCATTTAAGAAACGTTTGATGATAACAGTAAATGTCTATAGTGAACAGAAAGCTTGCATGGAACACAGTCTTGAGGCATATCTTGTACAAATATTTCTCCATTGCTTTATTGAATTAGCATAGCTTAAAGCCTTGTTACAACTAATGGTGCAACATTATAACCGCAGGGCTTTTGGTGTCATACAAATGAGATAAGTTTATTTTCTGAAATGTACCATTTGTTCCTACAGGCAGGGCGGCTGTAAAAGCTGGTGAAGTATCAGCAGGAATCCATCTCTTTGCACAGCGAGAGACGAAGGGGAAAAACTGAGATGCACCGAAAGGTTGGACTTGGACCAAGTCCTGACTTTTACATTCTGCGTGTGACAGCCTCTTAAAACAGACTGCTGCAATATTGTAGAGCAAATTCACTCTAATCAGAGGCAACTGTTCTGCTATCCCCTCAGGGGGCTTAAAGCAGAAGGGTTGGTGGGGGGAGAAAGACTATGCAAGTCCTAATATCAGTACTGAGTTGCTAGCAAGACAACATCCATTTTGAGATGGAATAAATCGAATACATGTTATACTAAACATGAAGAGGATTTTTAGAACCTCATAAATCATTACACACAGAAGGGGTGAATAGAACAACATACACATTTGTGCATCATTTACTAGGAGAATAAACTGCAGTAGCATCTTTCCAGCAGATTACAGTAAGTGTGCAGTTAAAGAAGATGTTAAAATAAATAAATTACATGTTGGATAACAAGAAAGCACACGTTTAGTTTTCTCCAGTTCCCAACACTACAAAATGTTCTACGGATTTAATTTGTCACAACTGTTCATACTCATAATGAACCTTGCCAAAATCTAACTTTAGACATTAGCTTACTAAGCATTTGTGACCACTCCTGGAGATGAATTAAGCGCATATGTTGTCATATTGAAAGATGGTTTATGAAAAATGACCAGTGAATCAAGAATGCATCAGGCTACTTAAAGGAACTACTACAGTGTTAAGAATAAAACCAGTATAGTGTCTCTGATCCTTGTTGTATAAGACCCCCTTGCCACGTTTGCCATAAAAATTAAAAAAAATAACAGTTTTACTTATCTTTTTTCCCACTCCGAGACTCCCTCAATGCTGACCACCTCTCCACAATGTCATCGAGGAAGCATGGCCTCCTCTGCGATGGTCCCATTCAATACTCTTCATAGCATTGGAGATCTAATGGGCATGTGCCGTCACTCATTTAAGCTTCCCCATAGGAAGGATTAAATTAGGTGTTTTCTTATGTCTTCACATCACATGACCAAGTTTTACTCGGTCAGTGCAGAGGAAGCTCTTCTAGTTGCTGTTGGGAAGACACTAGAGATAGTTTTAACCCTGCAGTTTCTATGCTCATTGCAGTTTCTATGCTTTAAAAAAACTAGTATATATCTACAAGGAGACAAAATACAACTCATAGGTTAATAAAGTATAAACTCCGTTAGTACTAAAGGTTCAAGCTCACACACAAAAGTCTTGAAAATTGAAAATGATGCAAATTCCATATCAGATGTAGGCAGGCACATTTAAAAGGAAACAAAAGGCAAAACATGGTGCAGCACTGTGGTAAAATATAACAAAAAAAAAAGACACTTTATTCAGTGACACTCACAAGATAAAAGTAAAAAGAATGCCCATTAACCAAATATGTCCTGTAGACACCTGTTCTCATCCACGATGGTATGATGTGAAGAATATGTTCGAGTCTGAAGGTTGAGGGTAGGCAGCAAAATAATAAATAATACTGGATAAAAGATAAATTATGTGTAAAAACGGCCCTACACGTTTCGCCTTATTCGTATGACTTCCTCAGGAGCATTGAGCAAACTAGATCTGTTGCCGCAGTAATAAAATTCAAATGATTTCCTGGTACCAATATATAGGCCCTTCCTTTAATCAGCAGACTGCCTTGAGCCAATTCTCTTCAGTGTCCTCACCTAACGGTGAATATACTCGAAATTGCTTCCTTTTTTGTCCGGGAGCCACTATGTATCCCGAGCGCCGACGGACGTCCACGACAAAGTCACGATGTTCTCCCACACAGCTGCATCTCCAAAGTACGTACACTTCCCACAAGTATCCATGTATTACCACAGTCCACAGTATGCAGAAAGATAATTCAAGAGAAGTTCAAGGCACAAAAGGGGAAAGAAAATAAAGGTAACAGGAACGGTTAAAAAACAGTAATAATATATTGTAAAATACATACAATCCTAAAAAGCCTTGCACAAAAAAGAGAATAACGCCTTTTTATTTAAAATTGCATAACACATTTCTAAAAGACCTTTAGTATCACATATAAACCTACCCTATATTATTATAATCAGTATGAGACAAAAAACTAATTGGAAAGGTGGAAAAAAAAAAAAAAATAGATTTATCTGTAATCTTTGTAATTTATTTATTTGTAATTCTGTATTATATCTACCAGGGGTGGACTGGCAGCCTTAGGCCCGGGGGGCAAATACAGTCAAGCGACCCATTGCACCACTGAATTAGTTTACCATCCATGCCCACCTTTTCCTGGTTTTATAATGCAGCCAGTCACACCAAGTCTCTCCCTCGCTCCTCTGATGATGCCTAGTGCCTATCCTCTGCCTCCAACCTCCAAGAAGATTGTCTTTGGGTTCTGCTGAGCTAAAGCCGGGTTCTTCCCTCCTCCCCGGGAGCGTGAGCCCCTAGAAGGGACTACAACTCACAAAATGCATCAGCTCTCACTCCCTGTCAGCCAGTGAGCAGCCGTTCCATTTCCCTTCCCTCTGACTCCACAGCCAGGCAGCAGCCAAGAGATTCTGTCTCTGCCAACGTGGCAGGCAAGCAGGCAGAGACAGCAGCCGTTTTTGACATGATTTGGGCAGGGCCAGTGCAAGGATTTTGGAGTACATAGGCAAAGATGCATTTTTCCACCCCCTTCCCAAAATAACATCTTCACCTGTGTGCCTCTTAACTTCCGTTTTGTGTTTCTTATCCACTCTTTTTAATGTCTTTAGTGTATCTGCTATTTTTTACCCATTGTGTGTCTTACAACTCCCTTGTGTATCTCTTACAACGCCCCTTGTGTGTCTCTTATCCCCCCTCTTTTTATCCCTTTACATCCTGCAACATTTTGTGTGTCTTACTCCTCCCAGGCCCATCTGTCTCCCCCTCAGCCCCTCTGTGTGTCTCTTTTTCCCCTTCTCAAGCCCCATTGTGTGTTTCCTTCACATCCAGGGCTGGACTGGGGATACGAAGCAGCCCTGGAAAAAAAATCTATGCCAGCCCCATAAGTCATTGTACTATGTAGGGTGACATATATATATATATATATATATATATATATATATATATGTAGTAATGATAGCACTCCAAGGACTTCAAAGAAATATATTGTGAAAAAGCTTTTATTCAGGCATCTGCCAGTAGTAGATCAACGTTTAAGTTCTCTAATGGAACTTTCATCAGGAGAGACGAAAGTCCACAAGAGGGACTGCAACATTGATCTTCTCTTAAATATTTCAATAAAAGTTATGTTTTAAGGAAATCTGAGAGTGCAGCCAACTAATTCAATTGCCTGGATACTGGAGCCCTGGTGATGCACCCGGTCACACAACTTTGAAGCCTGAGTGCAAGGTACAACAGCTTTTATATATATATATATATATATATATATACATATATATATGTATATATTATTGATACATTTCTTCTTTCGGGGTAATTAAATTATACAGTAAAGAATACTCACACACAGACACAGACAATCTTACTGATGCACACAAATAGGCTCATTGACAGACAATCTCAATGACACACACAGACAAGATTACTGGCACACACAAATTTAGTACAGACAAAATCTGATACACACACAAGCTTACTACAGACAAGCTCACTGTCACACACACACGCTCACTACAGACAAACTCACTGATGCACACACACTCTCCCTACAGACAAGCCCATTGACACACACATGCTCCCTACAGAAGAGCTCACTAACACACAGATTCACTACAGACAAGCTCACTGACACACATATGGTCACTACAGACAAGCTCACAGACACACATATGGTCACTACAGGCAAGCTCACGATCACACTCATGCTTGCTACAGACAAGCTCACTGTACACACATGCTCACCACAGACAGGCTCCGACACACCCATGCTCCTTACAGACAAGCTCACTAACACGCACACACACATATGATCCCTAAAGACAAGCTCACTGATACACATACAAGCTCACTCACTAGCAGGCACACACACACACACACACAAACTCACTAGCAGGCGCAAACACACAGAGGCTCCCTCACTAGCAGGCGCAAACACACACACACACACAGAAGCTCGCTCGCTCACTCACTAGCAGATGCACACACAAAGACATCCACACACACAGAGGCAGACAGTCACTGACACCGAGGCAAACATCCACACATACAGAGACAGGCTGAAAGCCACACACATACACAGGCAGACAGTCACACACACAGGCAGTCACACAGTCGCACACACAGGCAGACAGTCACACACACACACACAGTCACACACAGTCAAACACACAGGCAGACAGTCACACACACACACACACAGACAGACAGTCACACACACACAGGCAGAGAGTCACATACACACAGGCAGACAGTCACACACACACAGTCACATACACACACACAGTCACACACACAGTGACACACACAGGCAGATAGTCACACACACAGGCACAGTGACTTAGTGGTCCCCAAGGTCCAGTGGGGCTGCTGGGAGGTGTGTGGCTGTGTTTGAAACCGAGGCGGCGAGGGAGCTGTGATCTCCCTGCTCTGCTCCCTCATGCCTCACAGGTTGTCTACTGATACCGGGAGCCAGAATATGACACCTTGGCATCAGCAAACAGCGCGCGAGTGAGCAGAGCAGGGAGATCAGAGCTCCCTCACTGCCTCAAATTTAAACGCCAGGGGTCCATAACATGACGTGGTATGGTGGTTATGGTGTTTATACTTGTGTTTGCAAGTTTCTATGCTTCACATTGTAGGGTGAAAAGGTCAGATCCAATGCACCCAGATGACTTCATTGAGATTAGGTGGTCTGGATGTCTATGATATGCCCCCATGTATATTTTTTACATTGTTAATTTTTTCACTTTGATCATAATAAAGCTCTTTAAATCGTTCTACACAAGTTAGGAATTGGCAACTTTTTCTCTTTTTTTTTAAATAAAAAAATTAAAATAAATTATGGTTCACAGGTTAAGACCCCAACTGCTGGACCCTTAAGTCAAGCTGGCATCCTCACAAGCCATATAGGTTCTTGTTTTAAGTACCCTATGCTGGCAAAGTAACCTCTTTGCTCTGACAACAAAATTGCAAGAGACTGCACAGGGTATATTTACGCGATGTTGAGATGTCAGCTTAAGGTGACCACAGGACACAGGACTGAAGCCCAGAAGACCCACATAGGAACTTCTTCTCTATGTTCTGGTGCAATCAGGAGTGGAAGACTGTTGTGACAAGAGATCCATTGCCACCCAGGCTGCTTAATTATCATTGAGTAAAGATTGCTTGTATTTAACAAAAGCAGCCTATGCAAAGTCTTTTGCTGCTTCAGTTCCTCTAGGAAAACACAATTGTTGATCACTGTTCTGCTTCAAGAAGTTATGACCTATAGTTTAGCTGCACTAACAATGTTTATTGGTGACTCCACTTCGCTGGAGGTTAAATGGCTGCAGGAGGTCTTTCAGTTCTACATGCTGTCTCGGGCTAATCAGAATGGCAGATTTTCACGGCATCCATACAATGAACATGGGATGGTTGAGTGAAGGCCTGTTATCTAGGTCAGTAAGATCATTTTTACTTGATCTAAACAATGGCTGATTCTTCAGACTACATTGCAGTCAGTGACCAGTGGAAAGTTTTAGGAGCCACCTATGGATACTATTTGTGTATGATGTAAATAATACCTTTAGATAGAGCATTAATAATAGCATCAAATTTATATTAGTTCTGTTTTATATCCACAAATGAGGTTTTGTGCAGCTATAACTATTGATCTATAACTGTATGTGAAACTGTGCACATATCTACCCACTAAAAGATTTTATGTGGTTGCAAGGTCCAGGGTCACCACTCACCCCCAAAAAAGCAATAAATATCCACGATATTGACCAGCAACACTATTACATCACAGCGTTCCAATCATGAAGCCACTCAGACATACCGACACTATGTATGTAGTTCCTAGAAAAGAGGGACATTAGGGTAGAAGAGGACATTGAGATTAGATCTCAAAATCGGGACTGTCCCTCCCTTAATAGGGACACTTGGGTAGGTGTGGGCTAGATATTGTACATATTAAAAAGAAGGGTTCCCACTGAAAAGCTACCAGATTATTGTCTTTCAATTTGTTTGAATCATTTAAAAACTATTTGTAATTTTCTTCTAGGAACTAATGGCAGGGAAGCTAAACATCTTTGTAGAGCACATTTGTGAAGATGATGTCTGGAGATGTCTAAGAAGAGAAAAACATACCTGCCAGAAACCTATTCTAAAGCCAGCATATCAAACTTAAACGCTAACACGAGCCAAATAAACAAGGTTTCAGTTTATGTGGGCCGTAAAAAAAAGTAAAACATCAGTTTTCATTTAAACTTGGGTTTATTTAGAAAAGTACAGAATAAAAAAGTAGCCTGACACTGGACGTCCTCACGCTCGTAGGGCTTCAAAGTAAACAAAAAAGAGCTAATTTATTTTAAGGCGACATGTATTTGCATATAACCAATGTTTCAGTAAAACTACCTTGACATATTAAGAAAAGTTTGATAATGGGACTGAAATGGTAAATGTATGCTGTTGCACAGCTGTAAAAAACAAATGACTTTATCTTGTTGATTTTAAAGTCCCTTGAGTTTGTTCTTCACTTTGGCTGATGATCTCAGCCAATCTAATGCTTTTTCATAGGAAAGCCTTGGGAGGCTATTGTGCATGTGTGGTAAAAGCTGCACTGCCAATCTGCATCTCAATGGGGAGCGCCTCCATTCAGACCCAATCTAAAACACTGCCCCCCCTCCCCAATTTAATACCCTGCCCACAAATCCAATACATCACCCCCAAATCCAATAAACTGACTCCCTCCCTCCTCTCTAATACACTGGCTTCTTCCCTCCCTCAAATTAATACATTGGCCCCACTCCCCAATTTAATACACTGCCCCCCTTCCTCCCTCAATTTAATACACTGCCCCCTCCCTCCCCAATTTAATACACTGCCCCCTCCCTCCCCAATTTAATACACTGCCCCCTCCCTCCCCAATTTAATACATTGGCCCCCTACCTCCCTCAAATTAATACACTGCCCCCCCTCCCAAATTTAACACACTATACAGGAAGGTCCCCTAAGCCTCTCTTCTTCTACCTTAAAATGAGCCGCCTGTACTCCAGTTCTAGCCCCGCTCTGCTCAAGCAGGCTAAATGCTCCTTTGATACTGCAAGTAGGAGGGAAGGGGGAATGGCTGGCCTGCTCTGCAGACAGACAGCCACTCTGCGCTCTTGTAGCTGTGGGAGAGAAGACAAGATCTTTCTTGTCTTGCAGCTGATTGCAGCCACAGCACAAAGCGGCCCCCAGGGCAGGTGGGCCGCAAATATATATATTGTGGGCCGCAGTTTGACATGCTTGTTCTAAAGGGTGAAGGGGCAACTTTCTAAAAAGTTATTCTGTGAAAATCCTGGATGTATTTAAAATGTCATCATAAATGATTGACAAACTAATTCAGAAACACAGTTCAGTCATAACACCTTGTCAAATAAATGTACAGTGGGACCTCAGTTTACAAATGCCTCGGTTAACATAATTTTCGGTTTACAAATGAAAATCCATTGAAAATAATGCCTCAGTTTACAAATTTTTTTTCACAATACAAAGCAAGTTTCCCCAGGATGCATTGCACCTGGGAGGTTTATAGCACTGCCCCCTGCATGCTGGAGCCTGTGGGTAGCACGTGGCGTTGTGTGGAGGTGTTGGAGCGGCTTTTGCATCGAGTTCTGGAGCCATTCTGGAAATTGTTTGCAGTTGTTTAGGGACTTTTTGGTGCATTTCTCAAGCAGTGGAAAGTTAGGGAGCCGAGCTTCGTCATTTGCATGCCTTTTATTGTGTGTTCTGCATTGTGGGTTGGTTTCCATGCCAGCTCATTCTGACTTTTTTCTGACCTCCAGAACGGATTATTTGGTTTTCAATGCATTCTTATGGGACACGCCGTTTCGGTTTACAATGCATTAAATTCGTAAACCGATGTCCCACTGTATATGCATATAAAGTAAGCGTTAATAATCCATAAAACAAGAAAATTATATTTATACGAACTGAACTGAAGTGAGATACCTCAGGAGTCAGTACTTCAGTTATAGTATTACCAGTACTTCGAAGTTCCAGTTCTAATTCCTATGAAGATAAACTCAACTTTACATATTCCTATGAATTATAATAACGATATAAGTTAGAATATTTGTTTGCACATAAAGGTTTAGCCCTATGGGCATTGTGAACCAGGAACCTCAGTTTAAAGAGTGCTTTTTGGTACAGCTTATTGCATTTTGTTTGGTTGGACTCATGGTTCTCTGACTGGGGATCCTGGCCTGCGTGCCCTTCAGGCAGCGCTGGCATGCTTTGTGGAGCTTTTCTGAGCATGCCACAAATACAGGAGCCAGGCAGCTGTGTCACATGTGATTGCTGGCATTTCATTGTATGTCGCTCAGCCCACTGGTGACCGGAATTCTTGTCCTTTGCAGTGTAGGTTGCTTAGGGGAAGAGCTATCCAAAGCTACCTTCAGATTCAAGAATCTACCATCCTTTATAAAGTGCTCACCTTTCTCAGGTCACCCCCTATTTAAACACATGAGTTTGAATGGTTTGCTTTAGCTGGGATATGCTGGGCACTACTACCCATCACCACTACTAATTAATAGCCTAACTTATTGAAATCAACTACCTGAACCTTTAAATTTTGCAGATTCTACCCTATATGCTTCCATCTAGATGGGTTGAATGGTTCTCAACTGCCATCACATTCTATGTTTCTATGGTTCTATCTTTCTGAGCTTGGCAGTGACGTAATTGCTACCTCTTTCCTTTGTCCTTTCTCCGGTATGTGCTTCCGTTCTCAGGCATGCCCACTACAAAATTGTCATCAATAGAGAATTTGGACTGATTTTAAGATCACAAGAGGGACAACTTGGCCTGAAAATGTTGGGCCTGTTCACCTTGGTCTGGTACTGATATGTACGCTAGGCATACATGCCCAAGACTCAAAAGCTAGTATATTGTGCATAGAGCATGCTAAAACACACTGTGGAATCTTGAGATTTGAGGTATGGGAAAACTTGTCTTGACATAGGGAGTGAAGCTCTAATTAAAGTGACAACATTGAAGTTGTCTGGTTACAGTGTCTCTAGCTCCCTTAACCCGGCAATGTAAAACTTTGCTGTTTTTAAGAAACTGTAATGTTAACATTGCAGTGCTAAGACTTTCACTAGTGGTGCTTCCTGCAGTTTCAAAGAATTTGACTCTGTGAAATGATGTTGGACGTCCCCACGCTTTGCTTTTAGGACATCCAGCATCTAGACAATCACATTAGGAAAGCACTGAATCAATGCTTTACTTTGGGGAAAGCCTAATGCATGCTCGCCGCTAATGCACACTAGGTCCTCCAATAGCTGATGTTGGCTGATGTCCCAACCCAGTAGTATAAACAACTTATACTAAATAATACATTTATTGTGTATACAACTTGCCATGAAAATACATTGACATATCTTTCCATTAAGTTTAAATTTCAAACTTCTTTAGTATTATATGGCTAGAGGCTGCCATAACACATAATAGCTACCGTCCACATGCACTACCACAAATTAGCGCCAAGCATGTATCAGTGCGTCAATAGAAGTTCATCATAAGCACAGTTTTCTATTTTATTGTTGGAAAGCCAATGTTTGCACTTAGGGAACTTACACATTTCAAGCTAATAGTTGCCAAAGCAGATCCAGTTACCTTTGTAACCAAAAAGTGTGTTACAATGTCAAACATTTTTTTATTTGAACCAATGTAAGTAATTGTGAAGCACAATTTGCAATATGCTTAGTTTGAGTAATAGGTAAATATATTAAATAATATATCTAGTGCTATTAATGCTATATGACTCAAATGACATAAGCACTTAGTCCCACATAGCATTTGTTGTGTTTATATGATTGGCTTTAATTGTGTTAGATCTTTAGTTGTCTACAAACTGTCCCTCCCCTTTCCAGTGCTACATCTGTAGGTGTCCAATCTAACACCAGTCTAAAATAACATTGCATGTTTTTGAATTGTAAAGGGGCTGAGATCTGAGGAGTTCTGCAGGATTGCTATTTTAATACTGTTAACTTAGGCTTGGAGTTAGCACCTTCTTGTTTAACTGTTTACATCTCCGCAGGCTCACAGTGGTCGGGTCCTTTGGGGATTGCTTGGATCTTTGTAAAATCAATCTTAATTTGAACAACCAATAATACAAAAAATCACCTTCAAGGGACTTAATAACCTACTTGGAAAACAACGTCACCTCTAACCTTTCACAATGTGTATGTGGATAATATTTATTGGTTACAAACATAAACAGCCGTTTTCACCTTAACACCCAAAATGTTGAATGATCTTTCACAAAGTGTTCACTGTATTTGTATCTGAATTATAATTTTAAATTAAGTATAATTGTAAATTGGGCTTTCTCACAGTTTTTTTCCCAAGGTTATAATGGGCTTTTGCTGAAGGCTTTAATGGAATCTTTTCATTAGTTAAAAGATCTGTTGTCATGGTATTTAATGCAAACTGTTGGTGGCCTATTGAGCAATACATGGCCTTCCAGGGTTTGTCCTATTCCGATGATGTTCAGCCAATCAGCATTGTTGCAGAACAATATTGTAGGTATATGCTATATGCTTGATGAATAAAGCATATATTGACATTCAATTTTTGGTTTTACTTTACTTAAAATTTAGCTCATTTTTCATAGTAATTGTAAATATGCTAATATGCCATCTATTTTTTTTTTTTAATTCTTTTATGTCACTTCTGTGTAGAGATGCACAAAAATACAATTAATATACTTGTTTTCCTTTTTAAATTGTTGTGTTTTATGTTTTTTTTCCTTTTGGGTTTCTACTTATGGTTGTTGCTCCTGCTGTCGGCACCTCTTCCCAACTAAACTCTGACAGTGTCCATGCAGGACTTTTATGTCCAAATGATCCACGTGCTTCTGCTAACAACCTGAAGTATTTATTCCATGTAGGACTTTGGTGTCTACAAAGAAATCCTTCTCTGCTCCCTATTTTCTTTTTCTCTGTTGTAATAAATGGATTTGTCAGCTCTTTCTTGCTACATGCTTCTTTATTTGATTTTATTTTGGATTTCACATATCTAATAACTCACATGTTGGGCTTTGATTCCCTTCATTTTGTTGAGATATTTTTGAGATGATAATGGAAACTCCAGCCTATGATTGTGGACTTTTATGCATCGTTATTTATGACTGTCAGTCGTCTGTAAGTTATACTTCTTCTCCATTAACTTTGTGTACACCAATTTTGGTTTGTTCTTGTTTCTTACTGATACCTTATTCTTTCTGTAAAAACTAAAATAAAAAATTAACAAAAAAATGGTTATATTAATACACCGACTCCTGTCTTTATGAATTGTATCTAGTCCATTGTTCATATTCCTGCTCGATCCAAGATTCTGCTCAAACTTCTGCATCTAGTATTCTCTAAGTTCTAACTAGTATATACAGTATGTATTTGGTAGTCAAGATTAACTCTGCCTCACCCTGTCTCACCAACTATCTAAGGTTGCACGATATTTCTAAGGCCTTAATCAGTGGTATGATAGAATTGTTAAGGTGAAGGTTCTACCAACATATCTGCCTCTACAAATAATGATCCATTGGTAAGTGAATTATTCAGACTCTTTAAATGTCTCTTGACCTGGGGCTCCTGCAATGTATAAAATGTGCCAATTTTCACCCGTTAACCCTTTTGCATGGTAAATATAATGTAGCGGAACATACTGGCTTTTTAATAGATTGACAATAATAATAATAATAATAATTTGACAGTTTACAAAAGTACAATTCTGTCTCTCAAAGTGAATCCGACTTTACTGGTAACAAAATAGGAGTTTTGCTGAAATATTATAGAGATCTCAGTTTATCTCAGGCAATGGTATCAAGCGCCATCTGAGAGTTCATTTAGATCCTGAAATATAACGATCTAAATATAAAATTGACATCCTGTATTTTCTTGACATCTATTTCTGGATCTCATCATTTCTTTTTGACAGAGACTTTAATGCACAGATAGATTTATTCTGTAAAGATACAGCTGGTAATGATTTCCTTCATTACTCTTGTGCCCATCCAGCCTTTTTACAGAACGCTGTACCTATTGCAAAATATCACACTTGATTTCAGATAAACTCATTGCTGATTGAGGGGAAAAAATACTATTTAAAATTAGATTAAATTAATTAAAAAAGAACTGAAACACTCAATTCCAGTTTATGTATTGAAACTGTTGGTGGGTTTATTTTTTATAAAATACAGAAGAGCTGTAGAGAAAAAGAGAAATATATCAAACGTCAGGCTCTTGTGGCACTTGCATCATTTGTAGAACTTTGCACTAATCAGAGGTAGATTTACCAAGGCAAAACACAGGATCCGCCCCGGGTGCCAAATGCCCTAGGTACGCCCCTGGGTAGCACAATCCCAAAAGTTATTTGGATCATCGCAAAAGCAGCTAGAGTCGGAGAGGCAGTTGTTAGAATAAATGCTAAACCTCCTGACAGAGAATGAAGAAATAGCCAAAAGGTATTAGGAAAGTTGCTGTGTCCCATCTACAACTCAGACAATTACACTCATTAGACATGCTGATGACATAGTCATTAGGAGAACTAATGAGTTTGAATTAAAGTGCATTGAAGCTTAAGGCTAAATTTAAGGAAGAGACTGCAAAAGTCTATTCGTTCACGGATAAAAATACAATGAATTTTTAGAACAACTGTGCACGTAAGTAACAGCTCTGTCCTCTAAGTTGGGTTTTCTGACAACCGACTTGCAAAATTTAGATCACCTTTTCCATGCAATTTGGAAAAAAAACTTCAACTCTTCTGAATCAGATTTCTCAGCCAAAGCTACTATTTTGAAATAAATCTTGAAAGTAAGTCATTTTGAAGTGTTATTTTGACATATTTATTAATAGTGATGTCCCGAACGGTTCGCGAACGGTTCGCCACGGACTCATCATTGAGTAAACTTTGACTCTGTACCTCACAGTCAGCAGACACATTCCAGCCAATCAGCAGCAGACCCTCCCTCACAGACCCTCCCACCTCCTGGACAGCATCCATTTTACATTCATTGTGAAGCTGCATTCTTAGTGAGCTGTCCAGGAGGTGGGAGGATCTGGGAGGGACGAGAACAAGAAAATTCTATGTCATGTATAAGTAATCACAAAAATAGAGTATTGGGCATGAACACTGTTTTGTTTATTTAATTTTGTGTAGAGTGTTTTGTGGTGCTGCCTGAGAATTTTATATATATTTGCGCTGAAAAGCATTGTTGGCATATCACGGGAGTATATTGCACAATACTTTTTAACCCCTTAAGGACACAAGTTCTGGAAAAAAAGGGAATCATGACGGAATATTTCCGACATGTGTCCTTAAGAGGTTAAACTGCTTTCACTAGCACCTTGGAAATGTGTTTATAGTAGAGTAAAGTTGTACTAGGACTTTTTAACACTTATTGAACACTGTAATTTTTTTAATTAGCACCAATCGCTCACTTGTTTATTATTTTATTCTGGTTTGATATAGACATGTTCATTGGTTGAGAGCACTCAGCTAATGAGTGCAGTGCTGCATGGCCCTGCTTAGCTGTATAGAGCAATATAGACTTACTTGCTGGAGAAGATCAGAAGAAGGGTAGCCTCGTGCCTGTCAGGACCTAGGTAAGTTGTTAAACATTTTGACTGTTTCAGGACGCTCTTGGCACCACAACTACTTTAGCATGCTGTATAGATAACGGGGTTTGGAGTATTCTTAAACAAAGTGCTGTCCAGTTTTATCAAATAGAACAGAGCATAGAAGTGGGGTTTTAATATCCACATAAAAATATAATACTATCATTTGCTATCAGCATTTTTGACTTGTACGCAGCAAGAAAACTTGGCACAGCTAAACCATTTCTCTCAAAAGCAGAAAATATTTCTGAATGTCTTAATTTTAGCCGAATGTTGGTTCACCTTGGCAGAATTTAGGTACCAAAAACTGATTTGGGAAACAAATCAGATGAACCAAATGGTGCGATAATAGGCCAATCAGTGTGCTGCATAATAAATATGTTTGACGAAGTTCCCTTCACCACTTTGTCCTGGAGAGGCCTGCTTGCCTGCCTCCTGCCCTGCGACCATGGCCCTGGGATGTATTGCCCTTCTAGGAACTGATGTGGGCATACTTGAGGCTTATATTGCTGTTTCTGGCCCTTTAATGCCCAAAGAAAGGATTTGTACTTTTAAACTGGCACTTCGGATGCAGTCGAAGCAGTCGAAGTTGTCGAAGCAGTCGAAGTGGCCGCCATTCGAATACCGAACACGTGGTGGCGGCCATTTTAACTAATTCGAACGCAGTCAGCGGTGTGTGCAGCCAAATCTATGGAACTGTTTTTGGCTACCCAATTGCACAAACACAGCTGACTCGTACGTTCTAAGGGGAGGAGATGTGTGGGATGTAACCATTGTGTGATTGGGTGTTGTATAATTGTCCGTGGGCGTTTACCTTGCAGGGGAGAATTGCATAAAAGCAGAGTGTGTGTCATTAAACCTCAGATCCTGTTTGACCCTCAATACATAGCCTTGTCTCGTTATTGGAGGGAGCTGCTATCATCACATTGGGGATTGCTATGCTCTGCATACTCCCCTGAGCTTTTAATCACTTAGCTCTTTTAAGAGCTTGTTCCTGATACGCTCTCCTGGAGGAGAGGTCTTCCCCACACGGTCCTGGAGGACAGAAGCTGATCCTGGGTGAACGGAAGACGGCAGGGCTCCAATTAAGCTACGGCGGTTGTGGAGTCTGCGGTGGTTGTGGTGGTCCAGTGCGGTGCTTGAGGTCCTCGGCGCAAGCTAGGAAGCGTCCATTAACGGAAGGGTCCGTTACAATATGTAATAGAATAATATAGATATATTTTGCAGTTCGCGGATAGGAGCATATTTCTGCCATTTGGTTCACAGATCACGTGAAAAAGAGTCACCCACAGAGGGAAAAAGAGAAGGACCAGTGAAACAATTTATATTTAAATATTTGTATGTTATAATGTTATTAAATATATAATATATAAAAAAAAAAAATACTAGTCCTCCTTTTCTCCCTCTATTGTGCACACTTCTCATTTGAACCAAAACGGACATGCTCGTCCATTGTGCGTGTCGATTGGCTCATGATTCGCATACATTGTGGCTCTGAGTTCTGGAATCTGACCGATCGCCTGACCGGCCCAAATTAAGATGAATTATAGTTCAGATCAAAATTAATCTCCAGTCTACTCAGCTTTATAGACAAAAAAATATAAAACTCTTCCCTCTTTAACATATCTTCCAGTTTACGTTTTCCTGTCTGTAGCCACGTATGCATCTCCAAAATTTACCTGGTAAAAATCCCAAAGGGCAAAAAAACTAATTGTGTAATATATTACTCCTAAATGATAATCTTTTTATCTGCCCATTGTTAAAAGCTAATGCACGATTGGAGTAAAATATTGCAATTTATTTTAATAATCATCTGAAGGTGTTAACAAATGAATTATGGAATTCATGAGAAGTGGTCATTAGTAGTAACATTCCGCTCGCAGTACCAAATATGTGCTGTTATGCATCAATAACCATAATTCAACTGCCTTCTCCTTTTTTTTTATTAGAATAGATACGACTGGTGAACCTTAACCCTCTGTTTGATTGAATACAAACGTTATCTATCTAGTAACATGAAGTGTCAAATCCAAGTGGATATGCACTTGTTGACTCAATCAGTGCGAACACCCTAGGGTGCTTACATAGACAGCGTTCTTTAACTATTTTGTTTCCACATGACTACAGAAAAATGATTCTACACACTGACAATGAGTGTAAGTTAACATAGGAACACACCATGTTACCGTGTAAGTATTTTCTAACAGGTTAACTCCTTACTTGGGGTCATCCAAGAGCTCTGTCTCAGCTAAAAGCAGCAGTGATGGGCATAGCTAATGAAGCATGAATGGAAGGGAAGGGACAGGGCCTGACAGACCCAGGTAAGAAGTCACACTATTAGAAAACAGTTTGGTAATTACACCGGGAAACCAGAGAACTGCTGGAACCATAACCACTACAACATATTGTAGTGGTTATGGTGCTTGGAGTGTTCCTTTAGTACTGAAAATAGCGGGGTCTGTGCTGGAATGTCCTCATAAGGACATCCCATTTTTAAAGAAATGTTCCAGATCCCTAAGTCAGCTGAAGTGCTTTAGCGGTTAAGGGCAAGTCCCATTTGTCTTACTTTATAGAAGTACTGATTTTAAGAGAAATCAGCACTTTTATAACCCATCCATGGTAGCCCCTCCTGGGTGTCAAGCAGACAGCTAGGAGTGCCGCCTTTCTCACACCCTTTGAAAAAATGCGTCTTTTTTAAAAAGGACTGGATTAGCAGGGACATTTCTGGTCCTAAGTACCTAGATTTAAGGTTTTGACGAGTTTAATTTTCTTTTACTTTGTCAAACTATGTTTCATCATAGTATTGATAATAGCCAAAGCATAAATTGTATTTAGTTTACAGATGAGAGTGTTTGTGTCTGATGGAGTATCTCTTCCTCCACCCTCTTTTTCTACCCGTCTACAATGCACCATTTGGTTTGCAAAACATACAACATACACATACACTACAGTCACAAGGTCCTAAAAAACATGAACATCTTAGCATGGCACAGTGTTGGTGGCGTTGCTATGCATTACTTATCGTTAGAAAGAAACAAAATAACATGGGATAAGTAAGTCCCTAGCCCCTTGATAAGGTTGTATGTTACTATAAATGAACATGATCTGAAGAGGGGAGCTGGTGATGTGAGAGCCCACCATTAGTTAAAGGTCTAAAAGCATATGTAAGTCAGACCTCACATGGAAAACGCCAAACAATATAGCATCACCCTCAAAATACATTTGAAATATTAATACCTTTAATGGTTCATCTTAAAATATATAAACTGGAAATCACAGGAGGGAAATACCAACAGGTTAGTTACAATACAATAGCAGAAAGACATAGGGCAATATTGCAAATTATAGATGGAATGTGAAGAGGTAATTAATTCACTCACAAACCCAGATTGATGGTAGGCATAAAAGTCTAAAAGTAGTATACAGGCACATCACAATCTGTCGAGGATGTAGTGGGTTCCAGTCAAATTACGTTAATTTACAAGTGGTGGAATGCATACAGGTGGATGGAATGCATCGTAATACTTAATCCCGACGTCCAAACACTTGGACGCAACATGGAAGTGAGGCTTGATCCCCATACCTGGAAGCACTCATATGACGAACCCGGAAGTGCTCCACCTCCTCATTACATGCACATTGGCTCAAAGCAACCCGAGCCAACACCCCATCCTTTTAAAAAGCGGACCTCCGAACTTTGACTAATATGCCATTACAAGGAAAGGACTTTTGTTCTGTTCCCCTGACGAAGTTCACATTGGACTGAACGAAACGCGTAGGGCTACTTATTAGTGTATAGAGTTGTGTTTATTTATTTTTTGATGTGATTACTTTTTATACCTAATTTCACCTTCTGTGCTTGGACACGTATCCTGTTCTATATTTGGATCCTAGGACTGGAACCCACTACCTCCTTGACCAATTGTGATGTACCTGTATACTACTTATATCCTGTAAGTGTATCTTATATTAAAGAAGTGTCTTTTATTGAGAAACTCTGCACTATTATTATTTCCTTTCCTCTTACATGAATTGATGTCGCCATAAAGACTCCACAGGTGACACTGATATGGCTACAAACTATCTGGGTTTGTGAGTGAATTTCTTACCTCTTCACATTCCATTTGCAATATTGCCCTATGTCTTTCTGCTACTATTGTATTGTAGATAACCTGTTGGTATTTTCCTATTTTGTACTGAGGACCCGGAGGAGTCTTTTATCTACATACTATCAGTTAATGATGTAATAATCTGATGTTTTACTTATTACCCACTGAGTTTGCTTTTATCCACTGTATAGGTGTTTCTGTAAGACACTATTTTTTTTTAAATGACAGGAGGGGCCATCATACAAAGGAACTGGGACCACAAGCCTTACACATTTTGTGTTACCACTTCATCGGAGGCCCATAAAATCTGTAAAAATATTAATGTTAGTACTTTTTTCCCCACTACCTATCTTATAGCAGCATTGGAATTACAGTCCTGATAGCGATCACGCTCACTTCACTGGGGCACCGGCTGCGGTGAGCGCTGATAGACAGGGATATGACATCATATCCTCCCCCTTTCACACGGCAGCCGGTACCCAAATGAAGAGTCCTGAGACTTTCTTAATTAACTATGTATTGGTCATATTGCTAAAAGTGAGAAATACACTCCCATGGCATTCTAGAGTAAATTATTATTATTAGCTTTTATATATCACCAACATAATCCACAGCCCTTTACGGAGATTTAGATGTATAGAATGCCCTGTTCAAAGGAGCTCTCAATCCATGAGGATTTTGAGCTAGGTGGATATATATTATTAGTTGTCTTGCCCAAAGACACTTACTGGTTGGGAAGTCTGACCAGGAGCCAAAGTCAGTGATGATATCACCAGCCGATATAATTGCAAATAAAGGTGATATTTCTAACACCAATCATGGGCCATTTAGCGTTGTCTCTGTGGTCAACAGCATTTGTAGAAATGAGAATGGTTTAACCGTTAATCTATGTCTAAAAGAAAAGGGGCACAATTGTGATTTTAAAATGGCAAACTGCAACTTTGTAATACACAAAACAGATAACATTACGACTATGATATTTCTAGCATGTTTACCCTTTCCAGACCATGCCAGTCCATGTCTCTCGTGAAATAGTGGGATTTGATATTGAAGAGGTTAAATATGTCACTCTGTGGCATTTACTATATACTTTAAAAAAAATGTCACACCAGTTTTGTTCTTATGTAGTGGTAATTGTTAACATGCATGCACACATAAAATTTGTCACAAATGTGTAATTTCCGTGAAATCAATGACTATTTTTATACATTTACCCCATGTCAGAAAAATCGCCAATTACACTTAAATACAAATAGCATGCATGCACTTCGTAAATTAAAGGGGTAAAATATATTCACCCACATCTGCAATACAAAAAAAAAATCATTAGAAGTGAAATATTGATTACACTGTGTCATAAATACAAATTATTTATTTGACACCATATACACTAGATGCGTTCCCTTAGTCCGTCTGATAACCCTGTATTGTGTGCACTGTTCTTCAAAATGAACCTTTACCTCGAATATCAGACGAAGAACAAGCACAAATATAGCATATGATGATGTAAGGCAGAAATTCATTAAAAAGTATATACATTAATCAATTTTCTGCCAGAGGGCTTAGACAGTGTTAGAAGGTTTTAAACACATGTTTCTGTATCATCCATTTTCTTAGGAATTGAATCAATAGCAAAACCCAGTTACTCGCATAATTTCAGGTACGAAATCGTGCAACCATCCATCAACTCCAAAAAAGCCGCCGGGCACTGGTCAGCGCAATCATTTAAAAAACAATTTATTAAAATGAAGCCGAACACTCAGGAGATCGGATTGTTTTTGTTTTTATTGTCCCTTCAATGAAAAGCCCAGCTGAGGTCAGTTAAGGGAGGGACCCTGATCTTCATGTATTTAACTGCATCTGCCTCTTCAAATCTTATTATGTTTACCCAGCAGGGTCTAATCAACTCGTGTTTAGTCCAGCTGGTTAGAGAGAGAGGGAAAGAGGCAGAAAGCTAGTCAGACAGCATTGGCCTCCAATGGATTCATCGGCCCAGTCTTAAGGGAGCACTTCAATAGGCTTTTAAGGCCAAATGAGGTGTAAGTCTATTAAAAAGAGTTTCTGTAAAGATCACAATTCTCTAGAGACATCCGTCTGTCACTCCGGGGTACTTCATTTTCTTCAAATATATTTATACAAATATACTGAAAGGTAAAATTTGCAGGATGAGTTGGTATCTAGACAGCTTCTTATTTTTTTATTTTTTTTTATAAATAACAGAAAAATGCAGAAAAAAAAATGTAACATGCATGTAAGAAAATATGGTCTTTTTTTCTGCAGGGAACTAGATTTACGATACATTTTAATTGTTTTACGTTAATCATACAATTATTTACAAGAGGTAAGTTATTGAATTTTGTTTAAGATTATTTAGTACGTTAATAATACTTAATATGAAATGGTTTGAAAATATCTATCACATCATTATTGTGGGTAGCACAGGATTTATAAAATCTATCCTCAAAAGAGACATCTATGGTTGTAAGGAGGTTGCCTACAAATTGGCATTTAATCATATGTCTTAATCAGCACACCTTTTTATTACATTTCATTATAATAACAATATGAAAAAATTATAATAATAATATCCCGGAAAAGTACATTCGGCTTTTGATTTGTTTTATTCTACTTATTTTTATGCAAGGCATTGTATATAGCTGGCCATTAAAATTGTGACTATCTACCAGTCCAAGTCATTCTGTAAACGCTCTGTGCTCTGTGAACACCATAACTACTTTTGCTTAATAAGTGATTTTGGTGTATAGATCATGGCCCTGGAGTCTCACTGTTCAATTCTCAGTTAAATCACTTTATTTATGCCACACCTTCTCTGGCTGGGACTCACACAGACCCGGCACACATTTCCAGAAAAATACGTTTAATTTTCCCTTGTTAAGATATTTACTTTAGAAGTCAGTATTCAGCCTGCTGTCTGAAGTTAAAATTAGATTTAAAATAAAAAATAAAAACTTCACAGGATGGAACAATACTTATCTGAAACCAGTAGACTTGCCTGTACCATCAGAGAAGCACATTTTGAGTCTTATCCAACCACAATGTGAGTATTTTATTTTATAGCTGTCATATGATAGTGGAGAAGGCAGAAGGCACAATAACATGCCCATTGTACAGCGCTACAGAATCTCATGGTGCTATATAAATAATAATAATAATTACATCTTGTGTGCTAAGGGGGAAGCCGCCACCATCGTCTTGCTGCCATACCTCTTCTCCTCCTAATGACTTTATCTGCCAGAAGATATTGTCACTACAATCTCACATGCACGAGAGTACAATATAGAGTCTATGAAGGATGCTGTGAGAACCACGGGATCTTCCATAGATAGTCATACATACAGTATTTCTAATAAGTTATGAAGACTGTGCATGGCAGAGAAACTTTTCTGATTGCCAAAGATAAGACCCAGTGGTCTCTGCTTTGTCTCATGTACAGTATGTCTTTTGATGGTATTGGAGTTTCAAATAAATTACACATGTCAAAAAGCTTTATGCCTGAAACTTCAAGACACTGGGCACAGCATACTGCCATCTAAAATGGTCAATCTCCCAGACATCACCAGTGACGCAGTCTTGCGGAACCCTCCATAGACCTCAATGCTGTACTCTCGCACTAAAGGGCCAGGAGCAGTAGAGGACCAGCCGTAAGAAGATGGTGGCACCCACGAGGGACAGGTCCAGGTAAGCTAAACTCTCCTTTTGCCTGTCCTTCTATATTTGTAGATAATTATACAGTACAGTGTGAAAGGATTGCTGTGTTTTAAAACAGTGGGGGTGAAGGGTTAATACAGCATGGCCTAGAATTAATACAACAGATATGAGGTTTATAGATATAAGTTTGTTGTGATATTCTAAATTCAATAAAAAATTTGGCAATATCACTTTCATGGCAGATACACCCATGAAAATCAAGATTGTTCCAGTAGCTCAAAGAACATTTCATTTACCACTAAACAGTGTTCAAATTACCCCCAATTAGGTATATGGATTTCAAATGAATATTTACATGTACATGGATCATAATTTGTCTATTTATTTAATTTTAATAGGGAATTTTCAAATGTATCCCATATGTCCTATGTGCCTATTACTGTTACCATCTGTTGAACTACAGTATAGTAAATTACACTCTAACTATTCTTTTTTGATTTTATTCTACAGTACTTTATAGGAGATATTTGTTTCACCAACCAAGTAGGGTTCTACATGCATTACATTAGATGCAGTTCTGTTGAATGTCCTCCTTTTATATAAATATATTAGTTACTCACACTCACAAACTAATAAACTACCTCGTTGGGTGTTACCAACAACTTAAGAAAATGGATGCATGATAGGTGAGCTACAGGTTCCACATGCCTTCTAAACCTGCTTTTAGCAAGTTATCTTTCTTAGTGTGTTGCACAAGTGGTTCCATTAATATGTCCAGAGCAAGCTGCAAACCTTACTCTGGACTGTTCCACTATCAAGGCTGCACAGATGGGACAGGTTTGGTATAGATGACTAGTATTTAGATGGGTGGCTGGATGTGGCTAGATGGGTGGGGTTGGTGACTGAACGATTGGTACAAAATAAGAGAAAGGAGGTGATTTAGAATTTTAGTAAGTGGCAGTATGTTACTAGGTTAGTACAGGTAGGTGGCTGAGTGAATGGGACTGAGTGGCAGTAGAAGGCTGGGTGAATAGCACTGATTGGCAGGTGGGTAGTTGGCTTGGTGAATGTGACTGATTAGGGGGTGTAGGAGGTTGTGTACAGCACTGCACATTATTGTTTCATTTACTGCAAAAAATAAAAAGTAAGAGAGAAAAAAGAAAATGATTATGCCTATGTAAACCTCCTAAATGGGGGATAACCCCTGTGGAAAAGTGGAAAAGAAAAGAGACGGAGGATACAATGTATATATAAACAATGGAATACTAGGAACAAGTATATATATGGAAATATAGATTAAAACGTAACTTTTAATAAAAATATAGATCACTAAAAAGTCTCTTGTAACAAAAGACCCACTACAATAAAGAACTAATAGTACTATGTGCACGTACACTAAACATAGATTTAAAATGAGAAAAGGAGCTGGTCCATACTGCTAAGAAATTGTAACTATCCCTAAAGAGGGATTAAATATAAAGCAATGGATCCTATATCAATTAGAATGTTTAATAACATGATATCCACTGGCAACAACTTAACAGTAAGTACTGACTAAGTGGTTTCCAATAAAGTACTATCTTGATTAGTAACTATATATAACAGTAGCTATGAGAATGTAACAAGAATGTAACAAAAACAGTAATAACTGTCAGCTACTGGAGTAAAAGAAGTATAAATAACTTTTAGTGAAAAGTCTGACACTAAAGGAAAAAATTCCTACAGTTCTACCAAGTATGGGGCAGGGTGGGTAAAGGGGAATAAAGGAAGGGAGGGTAATCAAATGACTGTCCCTATAGTGCCTTCAAGGGCACCCCTTACCCCTAAAATGACCCTAATTTGGAACCAAAACCAATCCACCCGCTCATAAAATAAGTATAATGGCAGTAAAAAAGAAAAATGTCAAAGAATCAGATATAAAAAGAAAACCACAGGCAGTATTGTGGACTCAGAAATGCCCCAAACACCCCTATGTTATTGTTTCATTGCATTGTATAGTGTACAATGCAAATAGTCTAGGAAATGCTAAGTGCTGTACCATACAAATGTACGAAATTGCAGACTCACCCTTCCTGAGCTGCAGTACAGTTTATGACAGTAACTGGAGCCGTGGTAGAAGTGTTCCATGGATGAATTCCTGTTTTTCATTCTAAGCTCATGCACGGTTCACTGCAATGTGGTCTACAGGATTGTCAGCGGCCTATCGCATGAAGCACTGCAGCTAGTTGCTATCCAGTCCAATCAGGCACATAGCAGCCACTTGCAGCATGTAGAATACATGTTAGCCGTGGCTACATTTCAAAGTATGGTGTTGGGTGGTATGCACTCACAGCACAAGATTTAATGTGCCTCTGGGAAGTGAGAAGGCTTAGGGTCGAGTAGGGAGATATTTTGATCTCCCTGTGGCTCATTGGCCCTCACCAAGACAGTGCCGGAACTCCAGGCCAAGACAGGGGCCAACAGTCCTAGGCTGCCTTAAGGGTTATCTGGTGTTGTACATATCATAACCATGCTATGATTTTGCCACAATATGGAGGAGTACAGAAAACATGCCTCTTTAGGAAATCTTAACATCTTCCTGGGTGATACTCCTCTCATTACAACTGCCCCCATTAGTTCCTTCACCTCTGTAGCCCAGCTCACTCTCCTTCCACTACTCAATTTCTTCCACACCGAATCCGACTAGTTTATTTCACCTCAAGCATCTTATCCACCAATCCCTCCTCCCCTCTGACATGCAGTTATTCCTCTTGTTCCTTTCATGTCTCCTTCTTCATCTATTATCTCTGTTAATATTTGTCTGTCAATTACTTGTCAAATATCCCCATTAAATAATAATAAATCTTTGCAAAATATGGGAGGAGAGTTTCCTTGTTTTTTAATCTTTTTTTGCTGCTTTAACTTTGGAAATTTCCCAAGAGATATGATAGATCTACCTGGATGCAGGGCCAGATTAACATAGGGCCTGATGGAGCTGCAGCCCCAGGCCCATGCTCATGGAATATGCCCATTGATTAAAGTATGGAAACTTAAGAGGGATGTAGGGGAAAAAAAACTGGTGTGGACTGGCTGACAATGAAATTAGTTAAGGTAAAGCTGACTTCTCGCACTATGCAAATGCTCTTGCTGCTTCAGTCTCTCTAACACTGTGACATGTTCCCTGTCTTCTACATCCATTATATACATGTTTTCTCTGTCCCAGACTGTATAACAGGAGCTTCTGCCTGCTAGTAAGAAGGTAAGGAGAGCAGTGGTAGGGGATAGTCCTTAGAAAGCGTGGAGCGAGCGCATCATTAGACACATTTATGCCAAGCTCAGGGTGCTGTCTGCATAGTATGCCCTTAGTTGGCCAGCCTGCATGGCAGGCAGTTTGACAAGTATTCACGCAAGGCTGACCTAATTCTTCAGTCACACACACCCCCTCTTTGGGCCTGTTCTCCCCTTTGGGCAGTTCTGGATACTTGATTCGCGTCAGTGGCCCTCCCATTTACCTGGCCACCAACATTCTGCTTCACTGAACCTGGTGTTAGGGGGTATGGATTTACTTGAGAGATGAAATCAAGAGATTAGCACAAGGTATGTGATTTCCACCACCTCCACCAGATACCGGACGCTTGGGAGGTATAACTGTTTTAGTGTTTCCTGCCAAAATGATTCTGTTATTAGGTCCATCAGAATTGTCAGCATAACTGTCAGCACCAGGCCCAATAGACTCTTAAACTGACCCTGCCTGAATGTCCCATCAACATTGTTTGCATATCAGGTTGTGTTGATCTAGTAAAACCTTCATGGCCGGATTGTCCTCAAGCTCACTTTTACCCTGCTGCTTCTTTGAAGGATTTCGCCAGATTATTAATTTATACATTGATCAATAAACAATTAATGTGTTTAGAAATGAGTCTGTGTGAATAAAATCCATTGTACTTATTCTTGTCATAGATTACATCTTAGCTATATAAATTGTTATTACTAAGTCACCTAAAATTTCTCAGAACAGCCCGGCCCCAACATTCACTGCTCTAAAATTAAAATGTCCATTTGAAATGTTGGAAGGTATAAACGCTACTTCTTCCTGGGGCAAATATTATATGTCTCCCATTTCCACTCAATTGGCTGTGTAAAGAAAAATCTGGAATTATTAGTGTAATTACAATTGCACTTCCCTTCTGACTATTCACAAGCAATTATTAAAAACCTGGCCCCTAAATATTCAATATCGTTTCCAATGGGGTTTATGTAAAGAAGAAGACTCTCTTACCTAAAATCTTGTTAAAATCCTTTCTTCTGGCTAACATGTACACATCTTCCTGTTACTGATCTGCTACTCATTCTGTATCTTTAGAATTTTTCCCATATTTTCTGGCATAGAAATCGGCAAAGGACCACGGCTAAAATGCTGTTTAGAATGCCCATGTCTTAATGATTTCCAGAGCTGGTAGACTGAAAACCATTACACATACAAAACTTACAAAATTACCAGCTATTAACACTTTCACTGCAGAGTGCATATTGTATATTTAAACCATTTTTCCTTTTACAATTTTCTTCTATTAAGTATTAACAACAACAACAAAACTGTAAAACTCATTTTATGGAATACTTAGGTGACATGTCAACAATGTATTCATGCCACACGTATGGATAGGAATAGCTAGGGATTTTTCCTGTTGCTAATATGATTGCATTACAGCCATCATGCCAATTTAAATTAGTGATAATGGATATTTCTGTATACAGATCTACATTACAAGATCTCCTTATTATAATTAGGTGCTTCATATCTTCAGTATTTGAATCAATTATATTAGCCGGAGTCCTCCTTCTAAACATAATTTGTATTCCTGGTGTCTCAAATTGGAAATTGATGGGTTGTCATTAATTACAGATGTTTTTCTTGTTCAGATTTTCACAGTTGGGTCATCAACAGCAGGATTCTTGAAGCACTGGTAAGGATTATACTGGTAGCATGTTCACTTTGGTAAAACATGCTTCGCCAAAGTTTGAGACCTTAATATTATGAAGTCTCTGGTACTTAATAAGAAGAAACAAAAGCACAAGAAGTATAGTGAGTGTCCGAGTTGTCACCAACACCCCGGTTAACTCCAAAAAAACGTGATAAACACAAAAGGCAAAAGAAATGGTGTGGTGTGATACAATTACATGTGTGAGGATAACCAATGAGATAATATACATACACAGTTTATTGGTCTCCCGAAATATACTGGTAGTACTCCAGTTAGGAAATGATATTTCACTTAAAAACATGAACATAAAACAAAACATAGTGTAAACCTGTTAGATACAATGATAAAAGATAAGGTGATTAATGCACTCACAAGTGGTCTGCCACTAACAGTGGCCAGAAAGGCACATCAATAGGTCAAAAGACCTACCACAAAGGGACTCCAAGATGTTCTGAGTCAGCTCCTGAATGCACTAAGGTTCTGGATCCCAAGGGGTAATAAAGGAGTGAGTTTTGGATAAGGATGTCCCAAATAGAGAGTTGTGGAGGCTCCATATGCATCCGACTGGTTTCGTCCTCAGGACTTTTTCAAGGAAGAGCTTAGATGTAGTCCACACCATTCAGACTTATAAACCCCACCAATTTGTGTGCACCTGGGTTCCCCAAATGGGTTGGACCAAACCAGGAGTGTGTAAAAACAAATTCCCACCTAAAACATGGCCACCAAGATCATATATGGAGACCAATTTGGTAGCCATTAGGTTATGTCTTCTGGATATATAATCCAGTGACTAACCATTGTACTCCTTTCCCGGACTGGCCATCATGTAGGGGAAGAACATAATAATAAAATGCGCATAAAAACGAACAATTAACATTTTAATCAATGTAAAGATCATTTGCCGGTATCTTCACCGGCCCCACTCATGGACACCAAAAAGATGGCTGCTTGCATATGCATCGGTGTTTAAGTAGCCACAAATGCGTGAAAAAAAGTAGCTGAAAGTATGAAAATAAAAATAAAAATGGAAAGAAAAAGAAAAGAATTATGATTAATATTCCCATGTAAACATCAAGACACTGCATATAAAAGACATGATATATAAAAAATATATATGCCATTAATAATAAAATGAATAAGAAAAATGAGTATAAAAAATATTTGTTTTTTTTACATAAAAAATGGTTAAGAATCACATGAAAAACCATAATGTCGACATCAACATTTAAACCAGGATCTCCCAATGTCTTAAGTTTATATATCCATTGGGTTTCATGTTGACACACCTTTTTCACTATATCCCCTTTTCTACTATCATGTTGAACTATGTCAATCTCAAAACATAAAACTTGCTTAAAATGAGAGAGCACAGTTTGTACAGTGTCTATATACACTGTGTTTTACATCTTTCTTCGTACTGGCCCGTTGAGGTTCCAAGGTGCATTCCCTAAGGATTCTGGTTGTAAGTCCTTTAAAACATCATCCTGCAATAAAACTGGCCAACATTTGTTAATTTTCTATTAATTTGGATTTGCTATTAAATTGTGTGTTAAAAGACAAACTAAAATCTATTTTATCTCTATTTGGTCTGTTAACCCAGGTTTCAGTTTTTTTCCTACACTGTCGTACAAGGTCTCTAGTACTATTCAACAAGCCTTTGAGGTAGTGCCTGTTGGTGAATCTTCTTTCCAAAAATTCGGTTTGGGATTCACAGTCCTCATCCCTGGCACAGTTGCGACTTATGCGCATGAACTAACCTATAGGTTTATTTGTTAACCACTGATGATGGTGGCAACTTTTAAAATCAATATAACTATTCTTATCAGTAGATTTAAAAAAAGGTCCTATAGCAAATTTTGTCTTGTTCAATAAAAAAGTTAATGTCCAAAAAATTGATGTTATTCATTTGGATATCGGGGGTAAATGTTGGACCCTTATCATTATTATTTATATAAATTAAAAATTTAGACAATTCAGACTGTGGACCATCCCAAATAATAATGACGTCATGTATAAAATGTTTCCATAGCACCAGATTTGACGTCCAGCTAAGCTCGACCTAGATCTGATCATTCTCCCATGTGGCCATGCTGGTGCAAACCTGGTGCCCATGGCATTACCACAAATCTGAAGGTAAAACCTATTTACAAATTTAAAAAAAATTGTTAGTAAGAATAAAATTGATGCAATCCAAAATAAAGTTGTTCTATCTTTCGTCCATACTTCGATCTTGTTCTAATACCTTCCTAACAGCTAGCAGACCTTTTTGGTGGTCCATGGCCGTGTATAAAGACGACACATTGGCCGTAGCCCAAATGTAACGTTTTTTCCATTGTATGTCCTTAATGATGCTGAGGATAAGAAGACAAAATGGTGTTCCCTTAATGTTTTTTTGCATATATTTTAATCTTTTAAAGAACACTGTACTAACTATAACAACTTAATGTAATTCTTAATGGCCCCAAGTCAATTTATTTTAATAGTTAGTAAGCGTATAGGACTTCCTGGCTTTCACACACAGGCGTATCATGATGTCACGCATGCATGTGCATACTGTGGCATCACACACGCAATCATTGCATGCAATGATTCTCTATGACAAAGACAATCATTGACGGGTTGCAGCGAGCACTTCGCAGAGGACTGCGTTGGGACCCATCTTCAAGTCAACACAAGGAGATTGAATGTCTGTGATGGTGTGCGGCCAGTTCCCCAGTGAGCTGCAGGCCCAGGGTGGGTGCCAGGACTTTGTTTCTTCAGTTCCACTCACCTTCATAATTGAGACCTCCCATTTTACAAAATTGGCTACCTTTAACATCCAACCAGATTATGAATGGGGCAACCTCAGGAGCTGCTAAATGAGAATGTCCACAGGTAGGACCATGCTGAAGGTAAAAAGTTAGAAAGGATACGTAAAAGGAAGACAGTAATAGTCCCAGTTGTAATAGGAGCACTCGGTTCTGTGAACCCCAAGTTAGGAGAGTGGCTTCCATGTGGGACATTTGAGATAGCTACATTTATCAGAGCAGCTAACCAATTCTCTGGTAGAGGAGCCAAGAATGAGTAATACCCAAAATACCACCCATGGGGGTGAGAAAATCAATTCTTTCAATATATTTAATAGCGAGGACTCTGGAAAGATGACCTAAAATCAAAGCAATGCTATTTCTGTGTATTCCTGCTGTGACTTGTAATTGAAAGAACACACAGAAAATTAAAATGGCAAGACTGAAAATTAGTGTAAAAAAAAAAGAGTGTGGGCAATGCATTTCTTCACACTCCTGTCTAGCTAGGGTTAATGCGAGCTATACATTTGCGAAGATGATCTGGAGCCAATACTGGCCAGTAGCGCACATTTCTCTTGAGTGTTGTGAAATAAATGAAGGCCTTATCACGTTTGATAAAATGACCACCTCAGGCAATACTCTTTCCTTATTTGCAATTAATAGGGAAAAAGTGTAATTGAGTTGATTCTATTAATTACTCTCTACCTCACCAGGGTGAACTGGGATGTATTCCGCAGGCCGCTGCTGCTCAATGTGTAAATGCTTTAGAATCAGCTTGTCTAATCAATTTTCTTATTGAGTTTACCTTAAAGTGATTCACTTCTAAAGTGCATGTAAGCTAAATGTAAAGAGACAGTAAGTATTCTTATCAGTAAACATTCTCTCTCTCTCCTCCTCTCGTCTTCTCCTCTTCCAGTAGAAGATGCAATATAAAATTTCTAAAACAAACAAACAAAGAAACTACAAAATGTAGAATTAAGAAAATTAAACTCCCCTTGTATTGCTATATTTGTTTCATTTAAATCATATTTTACTTAACCATTTCCTTAGCCTTCCTGTTCACTAAGTGACATCTTAGTTGTGACAGGAGCTGTGAAAAATACATCAGCAGATCTTTCTTCTTTCCAAAACTTCTTTTATCATGCAAATCACAAATGTAAATAGGCAAATTCCCAAGTCAGCACTTGTGTAAAATGCAGAGCTGTGTAGAAGGGGAAAGGGGGGGGGGGTAATGGGAAAGAGGTGGGGGAAGGGATATAAATGCTTGTTTCTAGGTCTCAATTCTAATTTAACAGAAATGGCAGCTAAAGAAGGCACTGGGGACATATCATATCATCCCATTCCTTGCCTCCAGGCACCAGGATAAGGCAAAAGGAGGAGAGGCAATTTGGGAGGTACTCAATGTACAGTATAAGCAGGATATTAGTATACTGTTGGGAAGGTAGCATTGAATATATGTAACATCAACAAACAAGAGAAAAATAATGTGGTAAAATTCACTCATTAAGAAGGGCAGGGTCATGCAATGAAAAGGATGAAAGCGATATACCAAGCAGCTAATCATTGCGGTACAGTACATGTAACAAAATGGAATTTTGGATTGGACCTGCTATTCAACTGTGTTCAACTGTGTTCTATAGGAATAACCAACATTCTCTTCTGCCTGTAAGAGGCTCGACCACAAAAGGCTGAGTCAGCTGTTTCACTGTCAATAATCAGCTGATCTGATACTTGTACACAGGGGGTAGAGAAGAAGCAGAGCAGAAGGAAAAAAAAACTAAAACTAAATTTAAAGCAGTTTCATAAATTAATATACATACATAGTGTCATTGTCCATTTAGATTCCTTTATCCCTCCTTTAGAACAAAACAAAAACACTTTTAAATCACTTTTAAACTTACAAGTAATCCAGAGCTGTCATATATTCCTTCTGTAAAGTACTGTAAAGGGTAAAAACACTTGTCCAGACAAACGCTTCTCAAAGAGACAAAATAAATTTGATTATTGAATCTATTGTAATTCACAAATTCAGACCAAAGTAGCCAATTTAGAAAAATGATTTAAGTCAATTAGGTGTTCAGTGTGAATATTTTGGCCTTACAGTTGAAAAACTTACTTTGAATTCACTTGGAATAACCTCCGATCCAGTGCCAGCACTTTATTTAGTCTACCTCAATACAAAAAGAAAGCAGCTCGATCCCCCCCTATTCCTACAGAGCGCCACAAATATGGAATGACCTCCCGTACACACTTTCAAATCTTCCCAAGGCCTAAAATCCTTTAAGTGATCCCTCTCTACATATCTCAAAACAGAATACAAACATAGAAACATAGAAACATAGAATGTGACGGCAGATAAGAACCATTCGGCCCATCTAGTCTGCCCAATTTTCTAAATACTTTCATTAGTCCCTGGCCTTATCTTATAGTTAGGATAGCCTTATGTCTATCCCACGCATGCTTAAACTCCTTTACTGTGTTAACCTCTACCACTTCAGCTGGAAGGCTATTCCATGCATCCACTACCCTCTCAGTAAAGTAATACTTCCTGATATTATTTTTAAACCTTTGTCACTCTAATTTAAGACTATGTCCTCTTGTTGTGGTAGTTTTTCTTCTTTTAAATATAGTCTCCTCCTTTACTATGTTGATTCCCTTTATGTATTTAAATGTTTCTATCATATCCCCCCTGTCTCGTCTTTCCTCCAAGCTATACATGTTAAGATCCTTTAACCTTTCCTGGTAAGTCTTATCCTGCAATCCATGAACCAGTTTAGTAGCCCTTCTCTGAACTCTCTCTAAGGTATCAACATCCTTCTGAAGATACGGTCTCCAGTACTGTGTACAATACTCCAAGTGAGGTCTCACCAGTGTTCTGTACAATGGCATGAGCACTTCCCTCTTTCTACTGCCAATACCTCTCCCTATACAACCAAGCATTCTGCTAGCATTTCCTGCTGCTCTCTTACATTGTCTGCCTACCTTTAAGTCATCAGAAATAATCACCCCTAAATCCCTTTCCTCATATGTTGAGGTTAGGACTCTATCAAATATTCTGTACTCTGCCGTTGGGTTTTTACGTCCAAGATGCATTATCTTGCATTTATCCACATTAAATGTCAATTGCCACAATTCTGACCATTTTTCTAGTTTACCTAAATCATTTGCCATTTGGCTTATCCCTCCTGGAACATCAACCCTGTTACATATCTTAGTATCATCAGCAAAAAGACATATCTTACCATCAAGACCTTCTGCAATATCACTAATAAAAATATTAAAGAGAATGGGTCCAAATACAGATCCCTGAGGTACCCCACTGGTGACAAGTCCAAGCTTCGAATATATTCCATTAACTACAACCCTCTGTTGCCTGTCACTCAGCCACTGCCTTACCCTTTCAACAATATTGGAATCCAAACTTAAAGATTGCAGTTTATTGATAAGCCTTCTAAGTTCAACAGTGTCAAAAGCCTTACTGAAATGTAGGTAAGCAATGTCTACTGCACCACCCTGATCTATAATTTTAGTTACCCAATCAAAAAAATTGATAAGATTGGTTTGGCATGATCTTCCTGAAGTAAACCCATGTTAGATGTTCAACAATCCTATCCTTTAACATGGTTTCCATCACTTTCCCCACTACTGAAGTAAGGCTTACTGGCCTATAGTTGCCCGACTCCTCCCTATTACCTTTCTTGTAAATGGGCACAACATTCGCTAACTTCCAATCTTCTGGGACTACTGTTAACAATGATTGGTTAAATAAATCTGTTAATCCACTAAGCTCTTTTAATAGCTTTGGGTGTATTCCATCAGGTCCCATTGACTTATTTGTCTTTACTTTTGACATTTGAAATAGAACCTCTTCCTCTGTAAACTCACGTGTAATAAATGACTCATTTATCCTTTTTCTTAACTGAGGTCCCTTTACTTCATTTTCTTTTTTTTTTTTGTAAATTGAATTTTTATTCTTTTTAAAACTAAGGGTACAGAAAAGAACGATAGGAAAAAAAAAAAGGGGGGAATTACAATCCACATTATTTACATAATACAATATCTTTCTTACAAGGTTTTGTTATAAGTATTACCAATGTCTAAAATATTATTGCTTATAATTGATATCTCCAGTTAAAATAGTTGGATTACAAAATTGTCTACCTTTATAGAACTTGCTGGTAGTACATTTATAACTCTTAGTGGAGAGAAGAAAAAAAAAAAAAAATTTAGGGGGGAGAAAGAAAAGGAAAAGGGCCAAACCCAGATTGTATATTCCTGGGTTACCCAAGTTATCAATGTCCGCGATTTTGAGTACTATGAAGTAAGAGTTGATAAATAGCTTCGCCATCTATCAGCTACTTTCGGGCTTAAACTCCCTATTCTTGTTTGCTTCCACATAATAAGTTCGTACTCTACTGTTATAGACATCAAAGACCTGATTTCTTGTAAGGAAGGTAATTCTGAGGATTTCCAGTTTTTCGCTATTAATATTGATACTGTAGATAAAATTAGAAAAATCAATTTCCTTATAGATTTAGTAATATTATCTGGGAGTACTTTGAGAAGTAATATCTTTGGTTTATGTTCTAGTTTACATTCTGTGGCTTCTTCAATCATTCTCTCTGTATCTTTCCACAAATTATTTACTTTATCACATGTCCACCATATATGGAACATAGTGCCTTTATGTAGCTGGCATCTCCAACATATGTCCTCCACGTCTGGATAGATTGATCGGAGGCGACTCGGTACCATATACCACCTATACAATATTTTCCGTGAAGTTTCAAAATGTTGAGCGCATGATGATAAGCTTTTATGTATTGTAAAGATGTTTTCCCATGCTTCTTGAGTTATAGGTTCTTGAATATCTCTTTGCCAGTCTAACATAAATTTCCATGCTTTCGGTTCTTATATCTTTGTAAGGTAATCATAACATGTAGAAATAATTTTTTTAGGTGGACATAAAGCTGCACATATTTGTTCAAATTTCGTAACTGATGTACGTAGCATTTCATATCTTGTAAGTATCTTATTATTGAAGAGAAGTGCTTTAAGCTGTAAATATGTGAAAATAAACTGTGAGGGAAGGTTGTACTCTTTTTGAAGATCTGAGAAAGCTTTTAACCCATTTTTTGCGAAAAGATGAAAAACATGAGTTATTCCCTTTTGTTTCCAAGCTTGATAAGGAAAAGTATCATTGCAGAGATGTAAGGTTTTTATTGGGGTTATCAGTGCCCATGGGTGAGCGGAGCATAATCTTTCCCGATTATTATCCCATATTTTTAACGAATATTTAGTAATTGATAATGTATCAGGGGATATTATCCGTTTCTGCTGGGGAAGCCAGAATATAGAGGAGAGGCTCGAGGTACCACAACAATAACTCTCTATAGCAACCCACTGAGGGGTATATGTTTGTGAATTTATACTGACTATGTTGCTTAAAATTGCTGAATAATAATATGCTTTCAGATTCGGGAATCCCATACCTCCATCATTTATTTGTTTCATTATTAAACTTTTTGACATTCGAGGATGTTTCCCTCCCCAGCTGAAACGAATTAGTATCGCCTGTAATGCCGAAATATATGTTTGCGGAATTTTAATCTGTAGAGACCTAAACAGGTAAAGTATTTTTGGTAAAATTTGCATCTTCAATGTCGCTATTTTTCCTACCCATGATAATATAATATTTCCCCACGTTTTCAATTGTTTTTCAATATCTTTAAGTAATCTTGTATAATTTGCTGGAAAAAGTTCTTTTTCATTTTTTGTAAATCTGATACCAAGGTACACCAAATGGTCTTCTCTCCAA
This sequence comes from Pelobates cultripes, assembly GCA_933207985.1. Taxonomy (NCBI): domain Eukaryota; kingdom Metazoa; phylum Chordata; class Amphibia; order Anura; family Pelobatidae; genus Pelobates; species Pelobates cultripes. The sequence continues at coordinate 57,042,105 of OW240922.1, forward strand.
TCAAAATGGTGATCTAATTTAAGTTTTTCTTCTGACAATTTGGATATGTTGAAACACATAGCTTGCGTTTTTGTGATATTGAGTTTATAAAAGGAGAGTTGACTATATTTATGTATTTCCTTATGTAAACTGGGTAAAGTAATATGTGGTTGAGTAAGTGTTAGCAAAATATCATCAGCAAAGATGTTAAGTTTATATTCTTCTGAGCCCACTCGAACTCCGTGTATATCTTTACTTTGTCGGATAGCCGAAGCTAAAGGCTCCAAAGCCAAAACATATAACATGGGGGATAGTGGGCACCCTTGTCTTGTGCCATTAGTGATCTTAAAGAAATCTGAGCCAAAACCTAAATTCATAACCTTTGCTGTCGGATTATTGTATAAGGCTTTAACCACTGAGAGAAATACAGGTGGAAATCCGTATACAGTCAGGGTTTCCTGGAGAAAGAGCCAATTCAAACGATCGAAAGCCTTCTCTGCATCTAGAGATAACATAATGCTTTCTAATTTAGATGATTTTAGAATCGAATAAATATCTAAGACTTTCCTTGTATTATCTATCCCTTGTCTGCCTGATACGAATCCCACCTGGTCTGTATGAATTAAGGTTGGCAAAACTGCTTTAATTCTTTCTGCATACACTTTTGCATATATTTTGGCATCTATGTTCAATAAGGAAATAGGGCGAAAATTTTGACATATTGTTGGGGATTTTCCTGGTTTTGGAATAGTAATAATTAGAACTGATAGGAATTCAGTCGGGAAAAATCCTTTTTCAGTTCCTTCATTAAGAAATTTGGTAAGAGAAGTCACCAATAGATCTTTAAATGTAGTATAATAAAAATCCGAAAATCCATCAGGGCCTGGTGCTTTTCCTTTAGGCATTTCCTTTATTAACTTTAATACTTCTTCCGTAGTAATGGGTGCAATGAGCTGCGTTGATTGATGTTCTTGGATCTTAGGTAGGTGCAGTTTGTCTAAATATTGACGTATTGTAGTTGAAGCTGGTTGTGATGTATTTTTCTGATCTTTCAAATTATATAAAGTTTTGTAATAACTTGCAAATTCGTCGCAGATCTGAGCAGGTTGATATATCTTTTGTCCAGTTTTAGATAATAAATATGGAATTCTAGATTGTGCTTGTTTATTACGCAATTTCTGTGCTAGGAACTTTGTTGCTTTATTGCCCATTGAGTAAGATGTAGCCTTAAGTTTCCCTAGTGCGATGCTAGTTTGTCGAAAATGGATCTTATCAATATCATTTTGCGTATGATGTATTTGCTCTTGTATCTGTGGAGATGGATTAATCTGATTTTGTCTATGTAGATCTTGGAGTTTTTTAAGAAGGTTCAACCAGGCTGTTTGAGTAGTTTTTTTGAGATATGCTGCTCTGCTTATTAAAAGACCTCTTATTACCGATTTGTGGGCAAGCCATAACGTAGTTGAGTTGACATCTTCTAAATTATTGGTGGTAAAATATTGTTGTAGTTCGTATTTGATTTGATTTCTAAATTCTAGATCATTTAATAACTCTTCATTTAATCTCCAGGGGCCTTTTTTTATGTATCTGTATTGGTCCATTAATGTGAGTATTACAGGATTATGATCCGATTTTGTAGATATTCCAATCTCACAAGATTTTATTTGTAAAAGATGTGAGCTATACATGAAAAAACCATCTATCCGAGAGTAAGTATTATGAACTTGAGAAAAATGCGTAAATTCTTTAGTATTAGGATGCAGAGTTCTCCAGATATCATAAAGGCCATAAGATATCAATATTTTATTAAAGGTATTACAGCTTTCCTTTACTTCATTTTCATCTGTAAATACAGAACAAAAATATTCATTGAGGCAGTCAGCTAGACCTTTATCCTCTTCTACATACCTTCCTTCTTTTGTTTTTAATCTAACTAATCCTTGTTTTACTTTTCTTTTCTCATTTATGTATCTAAAAAATGTTTTGTCCCCCTTTTTTACTGACTGTGCTATTTTCTCTTCTGTGTGTGATTTGGAAGCTCTTATAACTTGCTTAGCCTCTTTCTGCCTAATCTTATAGATCATTTTGTCTTCCTCACTCTGGGTTTTTTTATAATTCCTAAATGCTAACTTTTTGTTTTTAACTATTTTGGCCACATCTGCGAAGTACCACAGTGGTTTCTTGAATTTTTTGCTTTTACTGACAAGCCTAATGCAATTTTCTGTTGCCTTCAATAGTGCAACTTTTAAATAATCCCATTTCTCTTGGACTCCATTTAAATTGCTCCAGTCTGATAATGACTCCTCTACACATATTCTAATTTTAGAAAAGTCTGTTTTTCTAAAGTCTAAAACTTTTGTTTTTGTGTGGTGTGACTCAGTCACTGTTCTTATATTAAACCACACTGATTGATGATCACTGGATCCTAAACTTTCACCTACGGTAATATCTGATACCAAATCTCCCATTATTTAACACTAAATCTAGTATGGCCTCTTTACGAGTTGGTTCCTCAACAACTTGTTTTAGAGACAATCCCAGTAAGGAGTTTAGAATATGTGTGCTCCTGGCACAAGTAGCTAATTTTGTTTTCCAGTTTACATCAGGAAGATTAAAGTCACCCATGATGATAACTTCCCCCTTCATTGTCATTTTATCTATTTCCTCAACTAGTAGATTATCTAACGCTTCAATTTGTCCTGGAGGCCTATAAATCACACCTACACAAGTTACTGTGTGATTACCAAATTCTAACGTAACCCAAACGGACTCTATGTTTGCCTCACTAACTTTTATTAGGCTAGATTTTATGCTATCCTTCACATACAGGGCCACCCCTCCCCCTTTCTTGCCTTCCCTATCTTTTCTATATAAAGAGTACCCTGGTAATGCTATGTCCCAGTCATTTTTCTCATTATAGCATGTCTCAGTAACAGCGACTAAATCTACACTATCAGTTGCCATTATTGCCACAAGTTCATGGATCTTATTCCCTAAACTGCGAGCATTTGTAGACATGACTCTAAGCTTATCATTTTTTAACACACTTGCTACTAGAATGTACCTGTCATGGTTGAGTATATATTTCTTACCTGTTCTATGTTAAATGTTGTTTATATTGTGTATTAATATTGTTTTTGTATTTTATTGTACCCTATTGTATCAATGCAAAGTTTTGTGCACCCAGGACATACTTGAAAACGAGAGAAATCTCAATGTATCTTTCCTGGTAAAATATTTTATAAATAAATAAATTACCAGGAATTCTCACTCTTGCAAATAAGCTTATAACACTAACTATAACCTAGAACAGGGGTAGGCAACCTTTGGCATTCCAGATGTTTTGAGCTACATCTCCCTTGATGCTTTACCGGTATTATGGCTGTAAAACCATTATGGGTAATGTAGTCCACAACATATGGAATGCTGAAGGTTGCCTACCCTTGACCGTCCTAGAACATCTCCTGTAATATAGAGGATGCATACAAAGTCTTGTGGTTTATGATGATGTCTCCACTACCCCAAAATGATATTATCTGCCCATAACACACAGTTCATTGTTCATCTATCTATCTATCTATCTATCTATCCATATGTCTATTAAAAGGGCACTCCACACACCTAAAGCACTTTAGCTTGGCCAAGTGCTTTGTGTGTGAAGTCAGTTCATTTTTCTATAATTCACCAAAAGTGCAGCTCTCAATAGAAATTAATATGAGCATTAACCTTATCTTGTCAATAAGACAATTGATCCTTTTACCTGGTTTGTTTAGCTCAGTGGAGCTAAACTCAAGAGACAGCAATTGCCCTGGGCACATTGTAAAATTGTCTCATTGAGCTACATTGGGAACAATGATGGATTTTGGATTTGTGCTGCCCTGGGCAGGACTAAGCTCAGACACCCTCTAATCTAAAGTTACCCCACCCCTTCCTGTTTAAGACCAACATACACTCTGACTAAGAGACACACACCCTCACAGATACATGCACTGACATACACTCACTGACAGATACACGGTCATTGGCACACACACTGTTTAACCAACACACACTTTCACTGACAGACACACTGTAACGGACCGCCTGGCACCCCGACCGGGTGCCTCCGCCAACTGATGCTCCTAGTGCTCACCGAGGACTCTAAGCACTCCACCCGACACCATCAGCACTGTAGTTCCCACGTCCAGCGTTACAGCTTGACTGGGATCTCGCCGTCCTCCACCCACCCTGGACCCAAGACCAGGATCCAGCTTCCAGTGGGTGAACCTCTCCTACTCCCAAGAGTGTGGCAGGAGCAGCTCTTAAAAGAGCTAGTGATTATAATCCCAGGGGAGTATAGATATATAGCAATCCCCAGCAGTTTCCCCCACACACGAGATGAGACTCTATGTTGAGGGTAACAAAAATAGAAGAAAGGTCCAGGCACTCCAAGGTACAAGCCAGGCAATTTTATTGAACCCACTCCATCACAACGTTTCGACCTACACGGTCTTTGTCAAGCTTGACAAAGACCATGTAGGTCGAAACGTTGTGATGAACTACATCTCCCCTGAAGCTTTACACTGTCTTTGTCAAGCTTGACAGAGACCATGTAGGTCAATACGTTGTGATGGAGTGGGTTCAATAAAATTGCCTGGTATGTACCTTGGAGTGCCTTGACCTTTCTTCTATTTTTGTTACTCAGCATTTGGTCTCTGATACTGAGACTGTCTGAGTTGCACCCAGCTACATACTACTTAAAGGGACAGAGTGCAGTTCCACACCCTACCATAACTACTTCTATGTTGAGGGTAAGCAGGAACTCAATTTTAATGATGCCACACTGGGCTTTTATGACAATCCCCATGCAAGGGGCATGCCCACATGGACATTGTTGGGGACTCCAACAAAAAGACACAGACCAATAAGAATAGTGATTAAATGCACAACACTCTGTGATAAAGTGAAGGCAGATAGGCCTTTTAACCCCAGGGGGAGTATGTGTAGTTTGTGTTTTGCACAACACAACGCATTGTTTAGTTATGGGCCCCTGGGGTGGAGCATTTGGAGAGAAGGGTGGGCCAATGCTCCACTCCACAGTTTAGTGGTTTTCTGGGGAGACATAGATCCAGGCCAGGGTTTTTTGGACTGTCTCCAACCCACTGCACAGCTGCAGTTAATGAGCTGTTGCAGTGGGAATAAACTCCTCCCTGCTAGACAGGTAGAGGGGGATTGCTGGCTTCCTCCCAGGAAGCAGGTAGGAGAGAGGCTGATCTCTCCAGATAGAGTCAAAGAGACTAGGCACTGGGAGTGCGGAAAGGAAAGCAGTCAGGGCAAGGCTGGCTTGGAGCACTGGGAGTGCAGAAAGGAAAGCAGTCAGGGCAAAGCTGGCTTGGAGCACTGGGAGTGCAGAAAGGAAAGCAACAGGTTAGATAGCAGAGTGTTGCTATCTAAAAGGTTGGTGCAATATTGTTTAGTGTAACCCTGAGAGATAGGGAAACTTATGTCAGTTAGTGCTCAGACGAGCTAGGTTTTTTGTTTATAGGGTTTTCTGTTACATTTATGTTTTCATTTAACTGCTGTATCCTGTGTGAACTTACAACTAAAGTGCCTGGAGTATTTGCAACTACAAGGACTGTGCATGTTTTTGCCCTAGAGGACCGTGCTACCTGCAAACAAGGATCACAACTCCCATAACAAACATACAATCCCTTCCCTCTGTCTGGGAGATAATTGAGTCAGGTACTGCATCAATTCAATTATGTCCAGGCAGAAAAAAACACATATTTTACAAAACCCCAAAAGTACACCAAAAACACATGATATCCCCACAATTGTTACATCCCCTGATAATCCTGATCTGGGTGACCAATATATCCAAAAATCACCCAGATCAGTTCAGGGGTTCAAGAATTCTATGGAATTCATATTTTGACGGACCGCACGCATTGTCCCACGCCCAAAACAGTTCCAGAGAATCAGGCTGTGCGGCTGGTCTACTTTGGGGATTCGAAGTACAGTTCGAAATACCAAAAGTAGCCGTTCATGGATAAAGTCAGTGTATGTCTCTTGTTTGTGAGTTTCTTTTTACTGAACACCGTTCGATTCCCGTTCAAATAGTCGAACATCCATGGTGGGTAAAGTTTAGTGGTGTTTGAGTGTCCGATTTGAGTTCCATGAACTCGACAACCAAACACCGCTCATTGTACTCACGGCTTAAGATGGCTGCCGCCACATGGTCAAATGGCACTTCAATTGGCTTCGGGAGTTCGAAGTGCTACTTCGAAAGTTTGAATGATTCCACTTAGAAGTCCAAGAAGCACAACCAGAGTCTTTAACTCAAAGTTCATTACAGGGGCCATAGCCACAGGGCAGGAGGCTGGCAAACAGGCCCCTCCAAAAACCAGTGGCGAGGTCACTTTCACCACACACACTGAAACACCCACTTCCTGACAGGCACATACTCTCAGATACACATACAGTGACATACACACACTGACACAAACTCACAGACACATAGATCCTGACTGATTTGATACAATCTGACAGACAGAGACACACTCATAGACACACACACACACACACACACTCACTCACTGGCAAACAGATACACACATACACTGACAGATAGACACACATTCACTAACAGTCACACTCTCACAGTCACACACATTTTCTCATGAATTCAATTATTACCTTTTATTGATTGCTGGTGGCTGTGCTGCTGGCTTGGGGCTCCTTTGCTGCTGGATGCGAAATGGAGGCGGTGAAAAAGCTGTAATCTTGCATCTAGTGATGCCAGAGCTGGAGTGACGTCATGTTCCAGATCCCGGCATCACAGAAGTGCGCGTGAGAGAGCTCAATGAGAAGAGCTCATAGATCAGAGCTCCCTCAGCGCAGGCTGCAAAATTAATGGCTGCCTGCATCGGGGGGCCCAAGGTGGCCAGCATTTTTTGCCACACCTGGAAAGTGCCGCCCAAGGCCTTGTTAGCCTCGTGCTAAATACATCGCTGATGAGGAAGTATGGGATTTGACAGCCACAGAAAGGCTTCCAGAGCAGCTGTGAAGCATTTTAACAGGTAATGTCAATGATAATTTGTTATTAAAATCTGTTGAAAAAAAACCTGCTGAATTTTTAAGATAATGTTACCATGACAACATTCTGACCGCTTCACGTGCTCTCCTGGTTTATAATTTAGGTGAAAGATCCATTTTAACCTCCCTGAACAAGCATTGGATTCTGATAATTTAACCCCTTAAGCCCCATTCCATCATAACAAACCAGCCTTTAACGATTCAGAATGGAACGTCCTACTAATTTACTTATTTAGCTGTGATAGGACAGTCTAGATCTGCAAATGCTAAATAAAAATGGCATATCATACCTGCGTTGCGTCATTTTGAACAGCAATGTGATTAAGTTAGGATATAGCAATGGTTGTTAAATGGTTAAAATTCTACTTGACTTACCAATGAACATTTAAAAAAAACAAAAACAAAAGTATTATATGTAAGCTATCAAACATGATGCTCCACAAAACTAAAATACAAAAATACAAAAATTATACCAGTTATGTTATTTCTGAGCAAATGTTTTACCAGGAATACTGCTTCTTTTATCCAAGTATGTTCTGATATGCTCAAACAATTCACTACTGTTACAAGGTTAAATACGATTAAAGCACATCTTGTCTGCGTTTTAGCAACTTTGTCGAAAGCAGTAACCATTTTTACCACTTGGTGGCATTTTACTGAGGGTTTAGGAAATGCATTATTAGTAAGAATAAGTACAGTTGAAAATTTTTATCTATGTTTTTAACATTCTATAGGTTTACCCAATTACAATTGTTCATATAGAGCCAACATATTCTACAGTGCTGTACAACAGGCAAACAAGACAAACATATAATTATAACAAAGCACGTATGACACATGGTAACAGTAGGTGAAGAACCCTCCCAATTTCCTTTCGAGTACTACTAAATCCACCATCATTTTTCTCCCCATCATTTCTTCATCTCCTTTTCCTACTACAATTTTCCCTTTTATCTGTTCATGCACACTTTCAATAATTTTTTTTTTTTGTTAGTTATATTATTTTTTATATTTTCCTCTCACAATCTATTTATACCCTTCTCTCTAATGAGTTTGTATTTTATCTTTTTATAAGTTAATTTTCTCAGTTTTCATTCCACCAGACTTTTCTATGTCTCTACCCTTGTCTTTTTTACTCCTTCATAATTTCTAATCGCTTAACCTACTATTTCAAAATAAAATAAAAAATTGACTGATTATGTTAAAGCCTTTTCTCTTTTTTTTACATTTTTAAACCCTCTTCACCAGACATTTTTAAGTCCGAGCTTCCATCTCCTGTTTATTATCATGTTATTATTATGTTATTATTTATATAGCGTCAACAAATTCTGCAACACTTTACAGTGGGTGGACGAACAAACATGTAGTTGTAACCAGACAAGTTGGTCACACAGGAACAGAGGGGTTGAGGGCCCTGCTCAATGAGCTTACATGCTAGAGGGAGTGGTGTAAAGTGATACAAAAGGTAAGGATAGTATTAGACTAATGACAGTTGCAAGAGAGGAATCAGTCAGGAGCTATTAACATTTTAATTGATATGGATTGAGTGGAGACTGGGTGAGCATCTAACGGAGGAGGAAAGTGAGTTCCACAGGAACGGTGCAGCCCTCGAGAAGTCTTGAAGGTGAGCATCTGAGGTGGGAGTGCGGACAGAAGATAGACGTAAGTCTTCAGCAGAGCGGAAGGGCCTAGATTTGGAGGCAAGAACCAGAATTTTAAATTGAGCTCTATATTTTATAGGAAGCCAATGTAGGGACTGACAGAAGGGTGAGGCGTGGGCAGTGCGGGCGGACAGGAAGATGAGCCTCGCCGGCACATTAATTATGGACTGTAACGATGCAAGTTGGGACCACTGAGAAGCGAATTACAGTCGTCAAGGTGAGAAAGGACAGTGGAATGGATCCGCACCTTAGTCGCATCTGGCGTTAACTAGGGTCGGATGCGCGCATTGTTTATGAGATGGAAGTGGCAGGATTTGGCAATAGACTGAACATGAGGCGTGAAGGAGAGGTCGGAGTCAAAGAGAACTCCTAGGCAGTGAGTCTGCATGGTGGAGCTGATGTTAGCACCATTGACTTGGAGGGTCTACCTCTGGAGAATGACCACTTAAGTGGATATTTTGTATGGAGCAAGACGTATCGTCCCTCTCTGACCCAGATCTCCACATCTTCCCATCTCACATTCTTGAAATGGAGAAAACACTGAGCTCTTATTGTACAAAGCATGAAACACTATATGAATGTCAGGTTCTAAGGGCCCAATGACAAGTTTAGAGTGCTTAAATGCAAATAGTCGAACAAGCAAATAGATAATACTTATTTCAGTAAAAATTGTAATTTCAGATCATGGTATTCATAATTTAAGATTAACTCCAGCCACCATGACCCCTTCAGTGATTTTAAATGGTCATGGTGGTAGGAGTATGTATGGACAGTGTTTTTGCTTGAAACTCTGCACATACTGAGATATTATTCATTGTGTGCTGCAGACTAGTTGCACCCTCAGGACACATGGCACTGGCAGCCCAGAGCTCATTCACTAGGCTGCCAGTGTCAATTCCGTGCATATTTTGCATTTGTCTTAAGTATGCACTGGACTCTGACAACAGACAAAAAAAATCTTCTCTCTTGCAGGCAGAGCACCTGCAAGGGTAAGATTGCTTTCCCCACCCTCCCTCCTAGCCTCTCTCCCTGTCTCCCTCCCACCCACTGTGTCCTCCGTACCATCTCCCTCTGTTGCCCTCAGTATTTTTTTATTTGTTTTTTAAACAATCCAAACCTCTCTACTCCATCCCATTTCCTCCCTCCTCAGGCCCGGAGCATGCACATGAAATCTGAGTCAGCAGAACGGACCAATCACAAGCCTCTCTATGAGAAACTTGTGATTGGACTGGGTGAGGCCCCATTGATGTCGGAAGAGAAGTGGAAGATCAGCGCCAGGAGCTTTGTCAGGTGCTGAATTCATGGTGAGTTAAATTTAAATTGCAACCGGAAGGGGGGACCTTCTCCACAGTGCCCAAGAGGACATTTTACTCGGGAAAGGTTCCCCCTCCAAAAGTGTTGGAGTAAGCCTTTAAATATTGTCTCTTTAGTCTTCTCCTTAAGTTGATAACAAAATGGATAATAAAATAGGATTATCTTCTAAAATGGCAAATTGGTGTAAATTCCCTGGACTCGTTTTCCAAATTAAACCTTTCTGAAATCAGTTATGCAGTATTCTGAAATTATCTTAACTGATGAGATAATAATGGATTAATATTTGCAACTTCAGTTAACTTCATTTACACGTGCTGTCCTAAATTCCACCTAATTTTCGGAATCTAACTCAAATATTTAAAATGGAATGGGTGATTTTCAGCTGCTTCAGAACTCATCTTTTTTTTACTTTTGCAAATTTAGATCTAGAACATATCCTGGAAACATGGGTTCAAGATATCTGTGAGATCTAAACTTAAATGAAGATACACACAGTGTACAGTAGTTTAAATAGAAATCTGTACATTCTACTACAGCCTGCACCTTAAAAGCTATGGCTTGTTAACGATCCTGAAAGAGCTGCTTTTATTTTTTTCATGTGCTTAACCAGGGATTAGGTGACTTTCAGCATTACAGCAAAGCATCAGGGGAGATGTAGGTTTCAATAGCTGGAGTGCCAAAGGTTGCCTAAACCCGTGCTGGACTATTCTATTTGTTAATGTTTTATGGGACATTCGGTTATGACAAACGCAACACTTGATTTTGTTTCTTCTGGAACGTAAAAGCATATGATATTAACAATGAAAAAAAATATATAAGATGGTTAAGGAGTAAAGATTTGACTATCCAGAGAACAGAGCAAGAGAGAACTCCGAGTTATTGTAAGAGTTCAACTGTAACTGAATGACTTGATTCCTGTATAATATCACCCTATATATATATGTGCTGTTCTAAGGGACTCTTTGGGGCGTCTCTGTAAAACGTAGTTTTAGAACAATAAGTTCACTCAATATTATGTTGTGGTGATTAATGAGAGTGAATGCTAATGATAGTATGGAGAAGCATTTTGCCATACGTTACTTTGTTTTATATGATTAACAGTATAATGATATTAATAATATCAAAACATTTGACTAGTAAGGATATATCATCTAGTAAGGGATACAGCTATGTCCCTGTTGTTTAAAGATAATTTTTACATCTCTGTTAATTAGGTGCATCATTATGTAGGAGTAAAGCACTGAAGGACTTAGGGAGAGATGATGGCCAAAAGGACCTTGCCCCATGTGGCATTTGCAGAATGAGGAAACAGTGAAAAACATAAAAAGTGTCAAAATAAATCATACACACTAAATTAACACATTAAATAAAAAATAAATACAAGAAGGGACATTTGTGGCCACTATTAATACTTCGCTAGCAAAGGCTGATACATTCTGTGCTGACCAATTATCACTGTCCTTTAATGAATAGGGATAATTGGTGTCTTTGACTTACTAAAGGAATTCACATTTTGTCACTTATGTTCTTTATTACCCTATTCTTTGCCAAAGTAGACCAGCTTTATAATCCGGCTATATATAATATATATCCCTAATATTTAAACTTTTCTGAAATACCCAAATAGTTCTTTATTCTGTTTTGTCTTCCTGTAGTGTTTATAGATACTCCTTTTATCCTCACAAAGGTAGATTAAGTCTTTTTGAATATATCTGCAGTTTTTCCAAGTCACTCGGTTTCCTTTAATTTTGGATCCTGCAAACGTTTTCTCTGCAGGGCAAGATAGTAACACAACAGACATAATTCCTTTGTAATGGCTGCTTTTACACTTTTTTTTCCCTTTGCATTCTCATTTTACCATAAGTTTCGGACTTTACATTTGTATCTCATTTAGAATTCCGAGAGCCTGGTGCACAAAATGGCGTAACATACAACTCCCAGCAGGGGGTAAATGAGAGCTCAGAAATGACTTATTGTAGTATTTACATTCCCAGATTCGCACAAAGGCTGAAAAAGAAAAAAAAACATAAAGAACAAACCGCTTGATTTCATAGAGCCCTAGGGTACTGGGTGGTAAATCAGTGTTTGTAAGGCAGATTTAAAAACAGAGAAGGCAAATACTGCAAGCAGTCAGACCAACAATTTTGCTGGCATCAGGGCGTGAAATTTCTGATATAAAAATTGCCTACTTATGGCATCGTGTAGCTGGGTTTGGACACATTCAGCTTTGCTCTTTTAGAAAGATAACTATGTTGCTTAGCATTAATCTAATAGATACTTGTTTAATATGACAGGGTTTGTAGACAGTTTTCCCTGCACTGCCGGAACTATATTTATAGGGATCGTACCTGCAGTTATCAGTGACAAGTTCAGTACTGGAACTCATTTATGGTTTATTTGCAATGTTATTGTTAAGTTTCACTGACGAGTCACTAATCACTTAAATGGCTAGCACAAACATTAGCGGATATTAGTTTCCATAGGACAAAATCTTACTAGGCAGCCAGATTACAAGCGCCTTAAAGGCTCCCAAAGAAAATAATAAGGAATGTTAAAGGGGAACTATAGTCACCAAAACAACTTTAGCTTAATAAACCTGTTTTGGTGTATAGATTATGCGCCTGTATTCTCACTGCTCAATTCTCTGCAGGTTAGGAGTTAAATCATTTTGTTTATACAGCCCTAGTCACACACTTCCTGCACGTCACTCACACACTTCCTGTAAAGTGGGATCTAATGTTTATACTTCGTTTATTGCTAATTCTGTTTAATTTAGAATTTCTTATCTCTTGCTCTGTTAATAGCCTGCAAGACTTTTCATGAGTCTCTTGTATGTGATTAAAGTTCAATTTACAGAGCCTGAGATAAAATCTTTAAAGGACCACTATAGTGGCAGGAAAACATACTCGTTTTCCTGGCACTATAGTGCCCTGAGGGTGCCCCCACCCTCAGGGTCCCACTCCCGTGGCGCTGAGGGGGGAGAAAGGGGTTAAACTTACCTCTTTCTCCAGCGCCAGGCGGGGAGCTCTCCTCCGCCTCCTCTCCTCCTCTACGGCTGAATGTGCAAGCGCGGCAGGAGCTGCGCGCTTATTCAGCCAGTTTCATAGGAAAGCATTCATAATGCTTTCCTATGGACGCTTGCGTCTTCTCACTGTGATTTTCACAGTGAGAAGCACGCAAGCGCCTCTAGCGGCTGTCAATGAGACAGCCGCTAGAGGCTTTAGAGGCTGGATTAACCAATTTATAAACATAGCAGTTTCTGTGAAACTGCTATGTTTATTAAAAAAAGGGTTAACCCTAGCTGGACCAGGCACCCAGACCACTTCTTTAAGCTGAAGTGGTCTGGGTGCCTATAGTGGTCCTTTAAAGTAAGTTAGGTTCCAATTGAAAATGAAACCAATTTTCCATGCAGGCTGTGTCAGTCACAGCCATGAGAGGTGTGTCTAGTGGTGCACAAACAGAAACAAAAGTTATTAAACTCCTTAATGGCAGGTAAATGAGCATTGGGACTTCAGAGGCATGATCTATACACTAAAACTGCTTTAATAAACTAAAGCAGTTTAGGTGATTTTACTTCTCCCTATATGATACATAGATACTCATACAATTCAGAGAGCTGAGCATAATACAGAGATGCTCATACAATAAAACAATTTGGGCACAACATTATCTATAAAATACATAGCGCTGAGTACAGAGATAACCATACCACAAACAGAGTTTACAGAAATAGAGATATAATACACAAAGCTGGGCACAATACAAAGATACCCATACAATGCACATAGCTGGCCACAATATAAAGATAACTTTACAATACACAAAGCTAAGTAGACTACAGAGATACCCATACGACAGGTAGATCTGAGTAAAATGCAGAGAAATAACACGGAATGCTGGGCTTTGTGATTGATTACACGGAACCGCAATACAGAAATCCCCACACATAACATCTCTCTGTAAAATGCATTAGTTCTCTCTCTCTCTCATCTTCTTAGCCCTCTCTTAACTCTCCCTTACATGATCTCATCATCAGTAGTGCTCCTGCTATGATAACTTTAGCTTTCTTTTAAATGTTGTTGCTGTTATGAATCATATCAGCTACTCCATTAGTTGTCTGCACACAATGTGCTCATGGTTAAAAAATCAAGATACTGCTAGACTCCAACCATTTCAGCTACTCCTCACTAACTATTAGCTCTCAGCACAGTGTATACAGGGTTAAAGCAGATACTGATAGCCTCCTCATTACCTTTTGCAGCTGGCAATATAATTAATCAGTGGTAATATGGAATCAAGAAGTAGCTGACATGGTTAACAGAAGTAACAATCATAATTATATATTAAAACTGACTGAAATCAGAATCTGATTAGTCTTCAGAGTCACAGCCTCAGTCCTACAGTTTAAAGCTTCACAACTTTGCAACTAGCCACAGCATGAGTGTCTCAAGTCTCAACTGCAGAGTGACTGAGCACTTTAAAGAAGGTGGTGGGTATATGCAGTAGGGGTTTTTAAATGATTAGTGACAGGCAGCACATTGCTCTGTGTCAGAAGTGTCAGAAATATTCTGGCTTTATATCTATATTACTTATAGATTTGAGTAAAGGCTTCAGACAGTCACTAGGGCTTTTTGGGTAGAGAAAAAGATAATATACACTTACATTTGGCAGGACTAGGAACTGCTGCTTCTCTCCCTGTGCTATTTCCAAGATGGTGACTTTCTTCTCTCCTGTGGGCACTGTAACCCCCTGGTTTTATGAACCGATGATGTCCCCTGAATAGAGAGACTAATAGCATGCCTCCTCTCATGGGAAGCTGGCTCTGCTGCCTGAATGTAAATTCCTAAAATTCCTTCTTAAAGGAGACTAGGCATGTGCAAAACCTCCTTAAACAGGGCAGATGTCAAATCTGCCCCATTTTTTTTACATAACTAGATGTTCTCAAGTAAGTTTCTCCAAACAGCTACCAATGAGAGGGGAGGGATCCTGCAGAACCTTCAGAAAATAAATCTTAGTGTTTCTGAACTACTGCAAATACATTTTTTTCCCCACATAAAAAGTGGTGCTGCCCCAAGTACCCTTATTGGCAAGCCTCCACTGCAGCTCACAATTAACTTGCCAGAGATCAGGTAGCCGAGATAAAGACTCATAGGCCAGATGTGTAAGTAAATGTTTTTTTCTGTGGTCCCTGTAGACATATTATTGATCATGCGCGCCTCTAAAATCTCAGAAAAAAATCTCAAATGTATTTAGTTTCTTCTACAGGGCAAGAGATTGTATCCATTTTCCCACCACAACTCCATGGAACAGAAGAGTTAACAGCAGAGTGGTGCAGGCTATATGTGCTGCTTACGTGTTTGCAGTGACAAAGACAAAACATTTCCACACTAGTTTTCTTTCATTCCTGACAGTCAGGTTTTCAGCAAACATGTCCTTTAAACAGAGTTATGTGAAATCCTAGATTAGATGCAGTAACACAGCCGCTAGTCAACACTTAATAAGTAGTTTTAATCAAGAGTAATCAAGATTATACATGTACCACCACTATTAAAATTTGATTACAATTACAAGATCCTTGGTAATAGGATGTGTATGGAGTAATTGATCACTAATGCCTTTCTACACAAAATAATAAAAAAATAAAAAAAATAATAATAATTCCAAAACAAACGAGAAAAAATATGTTTTCAGAAATACATCGTATTCTAAAGAGATGTTAAAACATTGAAAAGTGTCTTAAGAAATACATACAGAAAGACAGAACTGTGTCTTCTAATTAAATGTTCCTTTCTTTATAATTAACAACTCATGCTAGATAAGTACATTCCATTTAATAGTACATGGGTAAATTCTCATTCCTAGTGACCAGTATTTATCATTATTTTATAAAATGCTGATATACTCCGTAACACAATATTTTTTTCCTTATAAAGGGAAACTTTCACTTCCAAGGAATTTTATTAGACAAGTACAATTCGTTTCAGTTTGAATTTAAATTCGGCCGAATTTGGTCAATTCCGACATTCGGATGCTTCCGATTGTCCGAATTGACAAAGTGCCGAAGTGCCGAATTTCGTTATTGCCAAACCAAATCGTGGAAATGCCGAATTGCCGAATTTCAGAAGTGCTAAAGTGCTTTCTGAAAAGTGGCAAAACAGGAGAGAGAGGGAAAATTAAGGTAATGATGACAGGACTCTAATCCTACCCCTAACCCCAACCCTATCCCTAGACCCTACCCCCAACCCCAACCCTACCCCCAGCACTACCCCTAGCCGCAACCCTACCCCTAACCCTACCCCTACTCCTAATCCTAATAGGGTTAGGGTTAGGGGTAGGATTGGGGTTAAGAATAGGGTTGGGGTTAGGGGTAGGTTTAGGGTTAGGGTTGGGGCTAGGGTTTAAGGGTAGGGCTAGGGGTTAGGTTAGGGGTAGGGTTAGGCTTAGGTAATTGCTGAAGTCCCGAAGTGCCGAAGTCACAAATTTCGGATGTCCCGAGCCGAACTGTAGTGCAGAGGTGCCGAATTGCTGAAGTCCTGAATGGCCGAAGTCCCGAATTTCGGAAGTGCCGAATTTTTTGCCCATGCACATCCCTAATTTTTATTATTTTGTTTACCTACCCTCTATATGTAGCAAATATGTATTAATAAGGCATACAAAATAAAATTAAATGTTGAAATAGATACATTTTTATCCTGCAACTGGGTGCCTCCATTTTAGCTCTTTGCTAATCGTTGTTATAAGCTGCCGCAAGCGTTTCCTTGGTACCTGGCAGTCAGCATAGCGAAAGCATACAAAGAAGAGGAGAAATGAAACCATGTTATGATTTGCTTCTTCATTTGCAATGTGTGTCCTAGATTGTGATGTCATTTCCATTAAGCATGTCAAGAAAATTAAGCATCAAAATAGCGTACACTAGTTGTATGTAAGTTTCAATCTTTTATACAATGGTGTTTCCAGAGATGTAAGAGGTCCCTTTTAGCAATATGTTAGATGGATGGTGTCAATGTTTGTGATGACAGTATTGCTGATTTTATCAAGGATGAGGACTCTCATGGAGTTAGAGTAACACAGAAGATGCCTGAAAACAAGTAAATACCCCCTTTTCTTTTCCTTTTTCTTTGCATTCCATTATTTGAAAAATGTAATAAAAATTAAATTTTAATGAAATCCTGTATCAAATTATATGTGTGCATTGCAATAAAATATACAGAGACTATCATTAATGTAATGTTTTATGTTAAACATTAAATATCATTTTTACTTTAATAATCCACATGGATTAAAGAATGTTTATTTAATTTCTTTATTTTTCTGAATATATTATATTACATTTAACCTATGGCGGTGTGATCATAAGAGCTGGGCATGGCAATGATTTTCACCTGTGTAGTTCTACCATGGTTTGTGTTTGGTTCAAAAGGTGCAAGTACCTGCCTGAGCATTTGCAAAACATAGATTCCAGAACACATCCATCAATCACTCCCACTGCCATGGGGCGTTAGATCAATAAAACTTCCTACAGCTCCAGAGTTGATGAAGTCATTTGCGGCAACACAGTCATTTTTACAGAAATGCCATTCTGAGACTTAGCAAGGCTCTTATGTTAACATTGAATCAAGTATTTCCTCTTTTTAATGCTTATAGCAATACTGAATATGGCTTATGTGTAAAGAGCAAGTGTAGGGCTAACATCTGAAAATTGAGCAATCACCATGCAAACCAACAGAATGTTACTGGTGTCTATTTGACTTATTATTTCTCTACCTAAAATGATCCCATTAATAGATGGAAAAAAACGTACTTTGTAGTCAAACATATGTAGCTCCCCAATACAATTGTTAATTTTGGCTGTTTCAATAAAGTTTTGACAGGTGTATACAACACACAACTCTGCAAACCCAGTGAAAAAAAAAAAAAAAAAGACACCAGATGGTTATTTTTTTTTTTTTTTTTAATTATAGGTTTTTATTGTCAAAAAAACACATATTACAGAGTAGGTAATAGCCATAAGTAGGAAATACATGGTTTGAAATAACTGGTTTGAAATATTGAAAGAAGGTTACACGTGTTGGGTATAAGTTTAAGTCTGTGCCGTCCCGAGTGGTCGGGGGTTGTGACTGTTCAGGATAAACGAAGTGATGAGGGGGAGGGGGAGGGGGGGGTTGTCGTCTAGTCCCTTTGGGTCTTGTCATTGAGCGTGGGTCTATCACTTGACCCTTTATAGGGTATGTGTCTGGTCTTCCCAAGGCTAATTCGTCGTGCCCAGAGCGGGCTTGGCTTGTCTCATTATTGGGGTAGTCAAGCTCTCGTTCTACAAGTGTGAGCTGTGTGAAACTCCGTGCGTACTAGTGAGAGTTACGATGTTTAAGGAGGGTATCTGTTGGTCCTTTGGACCGTAGATGTGGATCTCTTGTGCGTCTCGTCCTATTTTCGTCATCTAGTGCAATCGATGCCTGGGGTGCGTGTCAAACGGAGGGGGAAAAAATGGAGGGGATCTAGAGCTGGGGGTAGAGGAGGGTAGGTGTATATGGTCTCGGACAGACCGGTGCGACTGCTAGATCATCACGCGATGTACGAGATGGTGGGCTTGCTCCCTAGTGTAGTCGTAAGTTTGGAAGTGTATTATGGGGTCTGATTTGACATGTATTTTTCCCATGGGCTCCACACCTCCTGAAAGAGAGGGTATGTGTGTGATATAGATGCATGTATTTCTTCCATGTCTTTAATCCCGTCTACCTTCGTGATCCATTCTCTAATTGTGGGGGTCTCGGGGTTTTTCCATTTTGCGGGGATGAGGGCATTGGCCGCTATAAGTAGTTGTGCTATCAGAGTGCGCATTGGCTTCTGTAGCGGCGTGTGCGGGAGTAAGAAGAGTAGGGCTTGGGGTGTTGTGGGAAGCGTCAGCCCCGTCACTATCTTGACCATTGTCAGTATGTGGTTCCAGTAAATTTGTATGTTAGGGCAATGCCACCATATGTGTGCTAAGGTGGCCCCCTGTTGATGGCATTTCCAGCAAGTACCTTGGGTCTGTGGGAATAGGTTATGTAGTTTCGCCGGTGAGTAATGCCAGCGGGATATTCTCTTGTAACCACTTTCTTGTATCCTGTTACAAATGGAAGTTTTGTGAATTTGTGTAAGTATGGTTTTCCATTGGGGTTCTGAGAGGGTAATGTTAAGGTCCCCCTCCCACGCCTCGGTGAACCTGGGCATCGACTTATTATGGTTAGTTTGAAGAAGTTTATAGAACGTCGATAGGTGTTTGGTTTTAACGTTCTGTGTTGTACAATGCATTTCATAGTCTGTGAGTGTGCGGGAGCCTGATTTTAATATAGGGTTGGACTGTATGAAGTGGGTCAGTTGTATATAATGGAAAGTCGTCAGGGTGGACGGATTGTCTTGTGCTGTTAGTTCGGTGAGAGGGCGGATCGAGTTATTGTCTAATACTCTCCTCAACGGGAGATAGGGCGCAGTGGCCGAGTCCTGTAAATTTTGATAGGCGGCCTTCTGTAGGCCCGGTGGAAAGAGTGGGTTGTGTGTGATTGGGTATAGAGGAGATGGGTGTGGGGAGATGTTCGGTAGTTTTCTTATACGTGACCAAACCTTGAGTGTAGGGAGGATTGTGGGATGGGAGGCATAGTGGGTAAGTAGCGCGGTCGTGCTAATTCCTTGCCACGGTATCGTGTATAGGGGTACTGTGAAAGCCGCGCTTTCGAGTTTACCCCATTGCCTTGCCGGGGGACTAGTGGTCCATTCGTAGATCCTGGATAATATGGCGGCTTGATGGTATCTTTCCATGTGTGGTAGGCCTAAGCCTCCGCTAGCTTTGTGTTTGGTTAAAATTTCGTAAGGGATCCTAGGATGTTTATGTGCCCAGATGAAGGTGGTGAAAAGTCGCCGTAATTTGGTGAAGAATGTTTTGGGTATAGTGATGGGCAGGGTTTGCAGTAGGTAAAGTACTTTGGGGAGTATTGTCATCTTGAGGATGTTAATCCTACAGAGCCAATTAAATTGCGGTTTGTGCCATTCGTTAAGGTCTTTATTTAGGGATTGGAAAAGGGGTTCGAAGTTTAGGCTGAATGTAGATTTTAGGTCTGCTGGAAGGTGGACTCCCAAGTATGTGATGGCCTTGTCAGCCCAAGCGAACTGGTATTGGTGTCGCAAGCGTTGTTGCCTGTGGGGTTCAAGTCTGATGGGTAAAATTTCGCTCTTGGAAAAGTTTACTTTGAAGTTTGATATTGTGTTATAGAGTGAGATCTCGGCCAGTAGGGGCGCCAGTGATGTGTCAGGGGCTCCTAGGGTGAAAAGCAGGTCGTCCGCGAATGCTGCGACTTTATATTCTGTCTGCTGTACTACTATGCCCTTTATGTCCGGGTTATCTCTGATGCCATTTAGGAAGGGTTCTAGAGTGAGTATGAATAGGAGGGGGGATAGGGGGCACCCCTGTCTCGTACCGTTTCGAATGTGAACAGGATCAGACAGTTGACCGTTGATCCGTAGCTTCGCCGTAGGGGTTGAGTAAATGGCTTGTAGCCATCTGGTCCAGTTAGGGCCTATTCCCATTGCCTTCAGGGTCATCAGCAGTAACACCCAATCCACTCTATCAAACGCCTTTTCCGCATCGATTGACAGTAATAGGCTGTCTGTCTGGAGGCGTTGTGCGTGGTATATTAAGTTTAACATTTTGGTGGTATTATGTTTGGCTTCTCTGTTTGGGACAAATCCGGCTTGGTCCGTGTGGATGAGTGTGTCAAGCAGTGGTCTTAGTCGGTTGGCCAGTATTTTGGTGAAAATTTTTAGATCAATATTAATTAGAGAGATCGGGCGGTAACTTCCGCAGTTGGTCGGGTCTTTTCCAGGCTTTGGAATGAGTGTAATGTGGGCTTCTAGGGCAGAGGCGGGTAGGGAGGCGGTTAAAGCTACTGAATTAAAGGCTTGTTGGAACGGTTCCGTCAGGTCGTCTGCGAATGTCTTATAATATTTAGCTGTGAAGCCATCGGGGCCTGGGCTTTTCCCCAGTGGGAGTTTGTGGAATGCAATTCGAGTTTCTTCTGGGGTGATTGGGGTTTCTAGTGCCTGAAGTGCGCTAGCCGGGATGGTCTGGTGGATTCTAGCAGCGAGAAATGCTTCCACTTCGTGTTCAGGAGGGGGGGATTCCCTAAGGTTGTATAGCTCCGTGTAGAAGGTTTGGAAGGACGCTAGAATGTCTGGTAATTTATGTGATATGTCTCCGCGTGGAGTTTTGATTTTAGATATGAACGTCGTTTGGCGTTGGTTTTTTAGGGTTCGTGCTAGCAGCCGACCACTTTTTCCACTATGGGCATAGTAGGTGTATTTGGTGCGTAGTAGGGAATGTTTAACTTTTGCGTTAAGTATATCTCGTAACTCTGAGCGTTTGGCTATGAGTGTCGTGTACGTAGCTAGCCTGGTATCCCGTTTGTGTAGGTTCTCGAGATCTCTAATTTCGATCGTGAGGAAGTGAATTCTGGCTTCTCTGAGTTTTTTAAGTCGTGACGCCTTGGCTATAATTTCACCTCTAAAAACACACTTGTGTGCTTCCCAAACCGTGGACGGGGACGTGAGGGTCGTGGTGTTTTCGGCGAAATAGAGTTGAATGGATTTTCGTATCTCGTCTACAGTGTCCGGGATATTGAGTAGCTAGTCGTTGAGTTTCCATTGGAATGAGCGTTGTGGGAGCGTTGGGATTCGTACGGTAAGAGACAGGGGTGCGTGGTCCGACCATGTGATTGGACCATAACTACTGGATTGTACCAGGTGGAGGTGTCTGTGTGGTAGGAAGAACATGTCTAGTCTTGAGTAGGTGTGTGTGGCCGGAGAGAAGAAAGAGTAGTCCCTGTCTGAGGGGTGGGATGTACGCCAGCAGTCGTAGAGCTGTGACTTGTCCATTAAGGTTGCAAATTGTCTACGAGCTGAGGCCTGGTAATGGTTGGTTCGTGAAGTTGTATCTAGTGTCGAATCAAGGGAGAGATTCAAGTCTCCGCCTAGGAGGAGTATGCCTTCTGCGAATTGTTCTACAATTTTGAGGTGTTGGCGTAGAGCTCGGCACTGGTGTTTATTGGGTAAATATGTGTTCGCCAGTGTGACCTTTGTTTGCCCTATTTGTCCCTTGACTAGGAGCAATCTCCCAGAGTCATCAGACTTGTGAGACAGGTATACGAAGGGTACTCGGGCTGATATTAGGATTGCTACGCCTCGTGCTTTGGCGTCCTTGAAGTTACTATAATATCCAGTTGGGTATCTCCGATCTCTAATGGTGGGGGCTTTATCCTTCTTAAAATGGGTCTCTTGTAGGAAAGCGATGTCAGTTTTTAGTTTGTGTATTTCCGTGAGTGTCAGTGAGCGCTTCTCGGGAGTATTCAAGCCTCTCACGTTTAGCGTGGTGATCTGTAGGGTAGCCATGTGGGACTCCGGTTGTGGAGTAGGCTAGCACCGGTCTGCCTTGCTTCAGGGATTGGGGGACGAGGGTAGGTGGTGGAGTGTATCGGTGTATTGGGGGGGGTAGTAAGGGTGAACTATATAACTATGTACAAGTATATACAAGAAGGGGTATTGTCTACAGTTACTGTCTCTAGACACTAGGGGTGTAGACTGCTGGGGGTATCCGTGGGTGACTCTCCTGGGATGGTATATTTCCCCCCAGGAGGGCGGGTTGTCACCCTGGTTGGGTCGTTGACCCAAAAAAGGAGCCTAGTGTTCCGCCTCGATGGCTGAGCTCGCTAGGTGTCTTTTTCCATACACTTAGGCGTCGTCTTCTGTTAGCGGTGTAGGAGTTGGTATGTTGGGTATCCTCGGTCGAGTGTGTATCCGTATACGTGGCGTTAAAATTCAGTAAGGGCAATGTCATGTGGTCGGGACATGAGTTAGCACGTTTCGCAGCGTGTGTGAGTATGGAGCGTGGCACCCCACTGGGGGGCAGTGTACATTTCCGTAGTTAGTTGTAATCTGTCGGAGGTCTGATCGTCTCCCCGCCCAGGCCATTGTGTGGGCGTTCATCTTTTTTTTTTTTTCGTTTAAGAATAGGGGCGTCTTGTCCGGGGGGGGGTGAGTCTGGTGTCTCGGTGCGACACGGTGTCAAGGGAGAGGATATAACACACAACAACAGTATAACATGTGCATATAACAAACATAATGCAAAATCAGCACATACAATCATATACCTATGGTGCCTTTAGGCCTTTATATAGGGTCGTAATTGCAACAGTGTACTAAGAAGGACATTCCTCAGGGGCCCCCCAGATATCTCCTTAAGGGGGTGGTGATTTGGGGTGCGGTTTGTCTATAGAGATAGTAGCGTGGCAGGGTTCAAGCTGTATTCTAATGTTCCTTGCCCCATGTATGCCATGTGGTTCAATGCGTCCCTTTTCTCTCCCCCGGGAGGTCTGAGGGAGCCCAGGGGCCCGTCCTACGATGTTGAGCCGCAGTGTATCGCTATCGTGATTTTTTTTTTTTTGATTTTTTTTTTTGAATTTCCCCCTTGGTGTTGTTGGGTGAAGTGTTTTCAATGGGACTGGGGCTCTAGCGGCTGTAGGGGTTGTTCTTCTCAGTTAACCTGCGAGGTCCCCGGCCTTGTCGGTGTGGGGTGCTGGTGTCGTTGGAGTCATCCCCGTTGTCATGGCAAGGATAAGCGGGTGTGGGCCTCTGTAGGTTGGTGGACCCCCCTCCTGACCCCACCGTGTCTGGGGTGGCAGGCATAGCCCCCACGGTACCTGGGTTATGTGGGTTTAGGGGGTAGGTGTTTAAGAAGGCGGCCTGGGATGCAGAGTGTGGTATGTATCGCTACACGCACAGCGTTGGTGCCGTGTGTTCCCCCCTTCCCACCCCTCCTGTTCCCATGTCCCCCGAGAGTATCTCCCTGACGGATTCCCTCTGCTCGGGGGCATAGCGGGGGCAGCGCTCGGGTTCCCTGTGGTTAAAAGAGCTGCACCGTCCAAAAAGGGCTGGGTGAATAACACTAACATCACAAAACATATTAATTACAATAAAGAACTGCCTTAGGTTAATAGTATTCCCCTTTGGGATCAGAGATTGAATGATATCAACAACAGTAAAGTTTGAGTCTTGCAGAGTTTAGTCCGTGTCATAGGGAGTAAGGTCGGACCATCGACTGTCAGGAGCAGGGTAGATGTGGGAGTCAGGGCTACTGGCGTGTAGCACTGCTCCAGATACCCCTTCCCCTGCCTTCCCCCCACTGGAAGGGAGTAGAGGCCTCATCCTCCAAGGCCTTGCGGAAGTCACTGGAGGCATATGGAAGTCTAGGGTGGGGTTTGTTCGGAGACTTACAGGTAGAGAGGCCTTGCTGTCAGTTGGGAGTAATGAAAGTCTCAGTCGGGAGCAGGGGTATACTTGCATGTCCCAAGTGCAGGTGTTCCGAATGTTCTCCGAGTCGGACTATTGTAATCCTGGAGAGGGCCAAGCAGTATCGTAGTGGTCCGGAAGATCGGACCTATCGGCTTTCTCGGAAGTAAGTTCAAAAAATTCCGGTATATATGATGTCGTGTTGGGAGGTCCTGTGGGGTGCCACTGTTGTGTCGGGTGAGAGTTGCGCCTTTAGTGTTGAAGGACATCTCGTGCTGCTCTCTCTTCGGCTGCCGTTGGCGGTTCCGTTCTTCTCTTCCTGGGGGTGATCTGCCAGCGAGCCCGCTGCGGTAAGGCCTGGGTGGTCTGCTGTATGGCGGGACCATACCAATCCTGAATTCTGACATCCGGTAAGTCAAAGTCCCTCAGAAAAACGGGTATATCTGCCGGTGATGATATGATTCTTGTGCTGCCCTTATATGTGGCCGTAAGGGAGAATGGAAAGCCCCATCGGTATTTTACATTGCGGGCTCGGAGTTGGTCCGTGATTGGTTTCATGGTTCTGCGGGCCTGAAGCGTCAGCCAGGACAGGTCCGGGTAGATTGCTATAGGTTGCGAGTGGAATAGTAGTGGTTGTTGAGTTTGCCTGACTGCCATCATGATGTCGTTCTTACATTCATAGTAGTGTAGTCGGCACACGACGTCCCTGGGTGCATCCGTGGCGGCACTCCTAGGGCGCAAGGCCCTGTGGGTCCTGTCGAAGACAATTTGGGTGTCGATGGGTCAGCCAAGTACAAGGTTGAAGAGCTCGCGGAGCACCGCTTGTAGGTCTTCCTTATCTTGTTCCGGCAGCCCTTTCACTCTCAAGTTGTTCCGTCTCCCTCTGTTATCCAGGTCGTCCATAGACCTTTGCATGTATGAAATTTGTTCGTTTTGGGCTTTCATGGCATCTTGTAGTGATGTAATCTGGGCTTGTAACGTGTCCCTGTCGTCCTCCAGTGCGCTCACCCGTTGCTTAGTGAGTTGGGTGTCGGCACCTATTTTGTCTAGTTTAGTCTGGAAGGCGGCTTCAAGTTTGCCCAGCATCTGGGCTAGATCTCTTCTGGATGGGAGAGCTCTTATCAACTCCCTGAGGTCCGTGTCGGGGTTTTGGCTCGAGCCCTCTGATCCCAGAGGACTCGATGGAGGAGAGCCCGCTGGAGGCGAGACGCGCGCCATATTGGGGCCTGTGGGGTCTGGCTGTTGCTCCGTTGCATCGCGAAAATACTTAGTTAGGGCGCTCGATTTCCCTGCCGGGGTCTTCCCCGAGGGGTGCTGCCCAGCAGTGGCGCGTTTAGGGTGTCCCATGGTTGAGTCTGAAGCCCGATGGCAGTGGATTACACTTCGACGTGGAGGAGCTCAGTTAGCAAGCGTCCATGCGGCTTGGCAGTTGGCTCCGCCCCCCAGATGGTTATTTTTTGTGTGACTCGTTTATCCCAAGGAATTATATGGTTTAGGCTTAAAATTTCAAGTCCTACGATACTAGCTAGGCCTTAAAAGTTACTTGCCAAAGCAAGCCTGTAGGGTTAGTATCACACTATCCAGTTTTGACTTTCCAATCGCCAGGGTTTAATTGCAATCACCAATGGCTAGTGACAAGTGGAAATGTTGAACCCTTGTGGCATTAAGGCTAGAAAGGGGAGCATTAGAGGTAGGAATAGTAGACATTAAATGTCAGCAGTTTGGGCATTGAATTTACGGAATGGGCTTTACATATGGAAAAGAACGTAAGGAATATAATAATAATAAACATAATTGTGCTGATGGGCCTCTCTTTGTATATTTAACTGGGAGTCACACCATTCTGTCTTTTCAACTTAAGTGTCACTGACTGTCTTTTTTTTCTAACCCAGCCATTTACCCAAATGTATGTTGAAGAGAGAAACTTTGTTGAGTACCACGTTTGCCTCGGAAATAATTCCAGACAGGTAGGTTCGAATTTATTAGTAAAGTTATTTAAAAGCACTTTACACTTCTGCATACTGTTATAATATGGTGTGCACACTGTTTGCTTGTTCTGTTGTGTTGACTTTTTATTGGTAAAGTTGAATTTTATTAATGCAAATAGTTTTTGTATTTAATAGTTGTCCTTTTAATAAATTGTTCAGATTGCAAAAAAAAAAAAAAAAAGATCTTTTAGGGTACACCATAAATGAGTTGATAGAAATACATTTTTTGGGTTAAGATCCAATATATGTAACCAATATATGGAAACCAACATTTTTTTGTTGTCAGTTACTGATAAAATGGCATGTACTTACAATGGTGTGTGTTTTGGCGGTCTCTTAGTATATCTTGTGACATCGATTGGTTAACCACAGAACATTATAATCCTTAAACTGCCTTGACAACAGTAACCCAATATAGAAACAACATTTCTCAAAGGAGACCAGAACAGATAACACGCTGAAAAAAAAGTTGCACTGGTTCTCAGAGCTGAAAAATGTGAAGTAAATATAATAATGAATTTAAATAATGATACGCATTAGCAAGCTTTAATAATTTGTATTAATTAAAATGTATAATTAAGAAATTTTATTTTACTTTTGTACATGTGATTAAAGAGATATAATGAAGAGAAATTGGATTTGTGCGCATTTGAGTTTCAGTTGCTACGAACGAATCAATTGCCTTTTTATCTGTGCCCAAACAAATCAATCTGTCCCGGATTTACCTGTGGAGTCTTACTCATTGAAAACAGATTAATCCACTCAGGCTTACATCTAAAGGTATTTGATTCGTACGTAGCAGCTGAAACTCATTTGTGTACAAGTCTAAGAAAAAGTCTAGGTAACATGACTACCTAAGCTTCTTGTATAAGTTATGGTACAAACAACTCCCCGTCCTTGTCTCATTTCATTCTTTTTATTATACCTGGAGTGAATTGTAAGCCATTCTACCATCATATGTCTACCTTTTAGGTAAGTTATTTGTATGGACTCTTCTATAGCTTCTATGAGTGCACCTGCACTGTGGTTGCACTCATAAATGAAAATACTGCTGAGCCACACATTTCCTAAACATTTGCCTCATAATCCTCGAAGTGCACATTTTCAGCAATAAATGGTTGCTCACACGGGTTTTATGCAAAATAGTTTATATTTAATACATGGTATAACAAGAGACATGCGTTAAGAGGGGAGGTTAAAGCTATTTGAGCATCTCTAGAGAACATTATGTATTCACTTTTATACTTCTTCCTTAAATGTCCATAAATAAGATAATACTAGCCAATGGTGTTCTAAGAAGGTGCAGAGGTGAAAAATAATTTTAGGAAGTATTACTTTACTGAGAGGGTAGTGGACGCATGGAATAGCCTTCCAGCTGAAGTGGTAGCAGTTAACACAGTGAGGGAGTTTCAGCATGCGTGGGATAGTCATAAGGCTATCCTAACTATAAGATAAGGCTAGGGACTAATGAGAGTATTTAGAAAATTGGGCAGACTAGATGGGCCAAATGGTTCTTATCTGCCGTCACATTCCATGTTTCTATGTTTCGGTGTATGATGCATTTAATTCCATTAATGTGTAGATCAGGGGTGCCCACAAGGTAGATCCCCAGATGTCGTAAAACTGATATAGCGGAATACACTAAATTAATCTTCCCCCCCCCCAATAATTTTAATAGGTTGGACTGCATTTAGGTATGTCCTATGACATTGTATTGTTCAATCACTGTTGAAGCACAAAACATGATATTCCTTGATGCACCTTAGAATAGGAACTGAATCTAAAAATATTTGTCTGTAGAATATCTACGGACGAGATAACACGCAGCAGAAAAATGCTTTTGTTCCAAAAGAGGATAATTATAAAATAAATATCTAAAGTATAATAATTGCATTTAAATAATGATAAGCAGGATAATTAAAATATTAAATTAAAGTAGTGAACAAAAGTAAATAACATCATTCAATTAGTTGTTGTTTTTTTAATCAAAGTTCAAAATTTCTTATCGCTTACTTATGTATCATTTATTCATTGCTTAGAGCTGAACAATATGTAGGCATTGTAAAAATAAAGTAGCAACAGTAATGCTGCTTAAAAATGCCATGCTCATTGAAGGTTCATTCCGGGTTGAGTTGACCCATTCTTTTTATATGTATTTTATACATAATGTATTTACAAATACATGCAAAAACAACCAATACAATCTAATATAAGATACTTTTAAGTTTTCAAGAAAACCCACTCATTGTGCTCTAAGGACTCAGAACTGGTGGACCTATTTATGCCAGTAATACAAGATTTAAAATGGGCTCTGTCATTCTCCTCCCCACCCCACACAAAAAAAAGTGGGGTTTTTTTCAAATCTTTATTTGAGGGACACGTGACAAAGTTTTAACAAGACAAATGCATAAGTGGATACTCTTCCTCAAGGATAGGCTAATTGTTTGAAACACTAGACTCACAGTGTGGGATCTGAGTTTTGTAGCCAGTATAGGAGTCCATCTCGCATCTATGTGAAATGGCATTCTCCACTCGGTGGAGATGAATGCCCCACGTCATGGTTGGAGAGAAATTTATTTTTTATTTTTTATAAGTCTTTATTTTTGCAATGCATATGTTAAACATTATGATTTTTTTGTCATCATAAGGCATTATAAGCATAAAGACAATTGAAGGTATTATATGACAGAGAACATGCATTATTTTTTTAGTAACAAGCAATCTATGCCCTTTGCAACTCGGAGGGGAATGTGAAAGCTTTAAATCCGGTGCATTTTGTTGCCATTCCGAGTGGCCTAGGGTTGGGAGCGTTATATGTGAGAGCTATCATGTTATGAAAATAGCATAATATCGCATAATCCTACCAGTGCAGTCTTGTGGGCAAAGTTACATGCACAGCTGGCTACAATATGAGATGATTTGCGTCCTATTGTTGGGTGCATGCTGAAAGTAAACTGTGTGTTTGTGGTGAAGACATCAAGTAACCAGCTATGTCTGTGTTGGCATTATCTCTGACCTATGGGATTTTGGGGGAGATTACTTCTCACAAATTTAATTATTTTTTGTGGTTATTCTATCTCCTATCTATGCCCTTCTGTGGTGAAGCACAACCTTGTGACATATCAACCATCGGAAACAATATTAAAAAGGTTAAACTCAAGGCAAAACCTGTAAACTTTGTAATAAGTAGAAACCGGTGCTTGGTTCTAGGTTCTCTTGTTCCTCAAGGTAGCAAGAATAGTAGGGTATGTCCAAGATAGTCAGGTAATTGTCGTCGTGGAGCCTCCATTCTTGGGACAAAGTGTGCAACTGTGGCTGGGTCCTAGGTCCCAGTTGAGGTCTGTGCCTCTAGGCTGGGGTTTGGCATCGGCAGTCCCAGGGCCTCATAGAAGGCTCATGCTTAGGCGAGTGAGCGAAGTGTGTGGGTAATTCCATTTTGGTTTACGACCAAGGAGCCGCGGGTGAGAAAAATTGTATTAATCCTGAAGAAAGGTAAATGACAGAAAGGACTTAGAAAAACAAGACAAGAGGAAGAAGAACAAAATGAAAAAAAGAAAAGTTGAGGAGGGAGGGAGGGGAGATATGGAGGGGGGACGTAGTGATATATGTTCCTGGTATGATCTTAAGGTGGGCTACCACAGATAAATTGTATCCAAGGAGACTATGTATTCGTCAGAGATTAGGTTAGCAAAGGCAATCACAGCCTGGATCACAGAATGGATTTCTTCTATCTATTGCACCCACTATGAGATGCTGGGGCAGAGGTTTGACCCCAGAGGAGCAGGACCAGGCCCCTCACAGCCACTAACATGTGTTTTACGAGGGATTTCTTATACATTCAAAAAGGGTGGGGTGTCCTACAATAGGACTAGCTCTGGATTGGTATTGTATTGGATCTTTGTCCAGGTGATGTCCTCTGTTTGTCTGCATACCACTTTCCAAAATAAGAAAATAATGGGTTAGAATCAGAAAATGTGTAGCATGGTGCCAGGACCTGAAAGGCACCAGCAATGATCAGTCAGATTTGGGAACATCGTATGCAGTGTTCGAGTCCAACACCATCGGCTCAGGATCTTGTAATTGATCTCTTGTATGCAGGAGAAGATAGAGTTCTGGTGTGTTGAGATCATTATCTCCAGCCATTGTTCCTCTGTAAGGCAAATATCTAAGTCTCCATCCTACTCCACTACTACCCACAGATGTGGCAGCCGCTCATTCAGCAACAGTTGGTAGTACAGCAGTGAAATTCCCGGTGTGACACATTCACCCTCTATACAGAGGGTCTTGAAGGCCGTGAGTTCCCTTCTCAAAGGTGGGGCATGAGTATGGATCAAATGGAGTAGGTAAGTTGACTAAAGCTGAAAAGGGTCAGTGTCCCTTGGACCTGTCCGGGAACCCGGCTATCAAGTTGTTTTATTTTCTAATAACATGCTGATTAACTTCTTTTTAGAACCAACATTCACCTTATATGGGATGTATATAAGTAAATCATTTAGGATTTCTACAACAGTAACTTGGGCTCACTGACTTGAGTGCCAGGTCTCAGCATTCTGATTTAAAGCCTGAGGACGTGATACCTCGATGCACACCAGCTGACAAATCTGGGTGCATCCTTCGACCTTCTATTTTGGATTTCAGCAAAGAGCAGACTTGATAAAATGTATTTAGTTATCAGTTCTTTAACTTATAAACCTTTGAGAACCATTGCATCGTTTACTGAGCATTACCTGCTCCTCACCACACAGACTAAGGAATCACTTTCCATGTTAGCATCTGCACCCATTCACCAGCTCAATCTTTCTCTTTTAGTTCTTCCTTTTTTTATGAAGTAATTATACTCCCTTTCCATCTTCCCTATTTCTTTCCCCAGTCGGCATGTTCCCTGCATCTTTTTCTTCTTACTGCTTCCTTCGTTCTCAGCTATAAAAGTGCCAGATTGGAGCTGCAGTCTAAAGAGGGCTCATTTGCCATTTGCCACCATATGGGCCCAAAAGCAAAATCGTCAGCTAAGCGATTAAATCAAGTATGTCGAACAAAATGTTATGAACTGACATTATGGGTATATAATTTTATGCCATTTGTTGCCATCTGTTTAAACAAACAGCCCCCCCTCCCCCCCCACTCACAAACACTCATCAATATATGTGGTTCCCACACAATACACTGTACGGCTTTTGATGTGACTATCTCGGTATATCTGGTACTTTTGTATCTATTTTTATCTTACCCTCTGTTTTTAATAGTGCGAAAATGCAGCATATGGGATTTTTTTTTTAAAGAATTTTTCTTTTTAGTGCCATTATTTCTAGCAAGTGACTGAAACTAGTTCCAGTAGTAGCTGCTTAAATAAAATCTTCAGCCACAATTTATATTTAGTAAAAGTTATTGATTAGGTGGAGACAAATTTCTCAGTACTGCATTAAAGGTGGACTAACAGACAAGTGTTGCAACAAGACGAGTTGGAAGCACAGGAACAGAGGGTGCTGATGGCCCAGCTCAAATGAGCTTACATTCTAGAGGGAGTGGGGTAAAGTGACACAAAGGGTAAGAGTAAGATGTATTTCATGTATGGGAAAAGTAGGTTGCTAGAATAGTTTTCAATGAAAGGATAATTTTTGGTCTTAAACAGATGCAGAAGAGGAAGCAGAGTGGGCTGCGCGGAGGGAAAGAGTGCCGTAGACCGAGATTAAGAAGGATGATAAAAAAGTTATTGATGAATAGTTTCGAAAGCAGCAGAAAGGTCAAGGAGAATTAGGAGAGAACAGTGACCACTGGATTTAGCAGCAATCAAATCTTTGGATACTTTTTGGAATCCAATAAGATGTGTGACTGACTCAGGGCCGTTTCTACAGGGTGAATCCAGACTGCAGTTGGGTTCAACAAAGTTCGTCAATCTAGCATAGACAACTTATAATGATAGGCTGTGTGGTAGGAGACCAACACCAGCCAATAGGTGGAGCGCTAAAGGGTACGAATAAAATAGCTCACCTCCCCTCTCTCGTGGATATGTATGCAATAGCCTAGAGGTGGGGATGAGATAAAAAAGTGCTATCGTGTGGTACGTTCAAAAAATAGTGGGGTGATAATAGAAATATATGGACCCACTCACATGGTATTGAGCCTCAACAGGACAGGCTCAGATCACTCAGGCATACGTGTTTTGAAAGGCAACACGGAACCTACAACGCTTTTTTATCTCATCCCCACCTCTAGGCTATTGCATACATATCCATGAGAGAGGGCAGGTGAGATATTTCATTCGTACCCTTTAGCGCTCCACCTATTGGCTGGTGTTGGTCTCCTACCACACAGCCTATCATTATAAGTTATACCCTTGTGTTAAGCTGTGAGAGGATTACACACTGGTGGTAGAATGGCAAATGGTAGTAGCGAGATAGAGCAGCAGTTGGATGGGGAGTTATCTTTAGTTATATAGAACACGATTTCCATAATCTTCTGTCAGGATTTTAATTGAAGTGTAGTTCAACACGGGCTGTTGGCAAGTCTGAACACCCCTGTTATAGAATCTACGATATACACAAAGCTTTATATATGAAACAATGAATCATATAAAAAAGTCATCATTTTTTGGAGACTACAGTAAAAATAGAGATGCTAGGCAAAGAAGTCTCATTTTAAAGCATTATGGTTATTTGAAATGTGTTGCATTAAAAAAGCATTGCATTTAAAGCATTGCATTACATATGTAATCACTCAGAGCTTAGAATCATTCATCTCAAAGAGTAGTTTCTGTTACATTCTGCAGCATACATTCAGTATGTCCTTTCCCTTTTTAACCCCTTAAGGGCCAAAATTCTGGAATAAAAGGGAATCATGACATGTCACACATGTCATGTGTCCTGAAGGGGTTAAAAAGAGTAAAATACAGAGGGAATAGGGCTTTAAGTGCTCAGCTGCACTGATGATCACAATTGACAAACAACAAGTTGGGGATTTTAATAGAAGTTCTTACCTTTCATAAACTCAGATTGTATCAAATTTGTTGTCAAACACAAAGATTTGAGTATGTGAATGCCACCAGTGATGGTTTATATTGACAACAAATGCTTACATCATTGCAGATCTATGTTCCCAACACCCGAGTCAGTCGTGTGTCTTATCGGACCCATAGATGAATGTATATGTCCTGGGAGCACAGCTTATGTATTTAATGTATACAGAAACTGCTTTAATCCTCAGTATCCCCCATTGTTTTTTTTTGTTTGTTTTTTTGGTGCTTTAAGTGCTCTGTTCACTGTGTGCCGCTAAAGAGATTCCTGTTTCATATCCCTCATCATTACTACCCCGATTGCGAGACCCTAAACAAATACTTTGCTGCCTATATACATGCTTGGAACATATATGATAATGAATATTATATTTATTTTTAAATCTCTCTGCGTATACACTTCTTTCTTTGGAAATACCAAGTCAATGAAGGGTAGCACATATGGACCATGGAGAGCTCATTGTGCAAATTTCTCTGGCAAAATAGGTCTTGTAAGATTGTCTGCTGAATTCAGCTAGTTCTCGTCTTGGGGAGGCAAACACAGACAAGTTAAGCTTGCTTTAAGTGTGAAGAGTGTGACTTCAATATAAATTGGCACTTTTATAAATAAGCATTGTTACACCTCCCGGCAGTCAAAAACAGTCCTGTTACTTCCTGGTTTGATTGGCTCAGTGGAGCTATACTCAAGAGGCAGCAACTGCTCAGAGCACCTGCCTTGCAAAGACTTCTCATTGAGTTGCTTTGGGGTGTCTGTGATTGGACAGCCACAGAACGTCTGGGCGAGGTTAGAAGGCGAGTGCTTGCAAAGGCTGCAGACAAAATATCTGCAGCTTTTCCTAGCAGTTTTTTTAGATTTCGGAAAAAAAATTAGTTAAAAAATGCATAATTAAATATGTGCATGTTTTGCCTGGGGGTATATCTAGTAAACAGTTTTATTTATGTATTTATTTATTTTATATTTGGGTAGTGGGGTGTGCCTTTAACCAGGTTTCTTAAAAATACTAAGAAGGTCCTCATAACCTATTAGTGAAGGACCATTTCTGTGTCTATCACAATTTGATTTAAAGTTGAAGGAATTCAAACTACCAGAGCATCATGGGATTGGTAATATAGAAACAGTTGGAGAGCTGCATGTCATCAACTTTGTACATTCGTTAAATTGGCAGAAGCACATATTATATAGCAATAAACTGTAAACGTGTTGGCAGGTCTATGTGTTGACAACTATTTTTGTTTCTGTCTGTGTCCTAAAGATTTGATATACTCTTAACTCAACGTATCTAGCACTGTGGAATTTTTGTGAATTTGTGCAAGGTAATTGAGGAAAAATAGCTCATGTAGCTTAAAAACATCAGTTTTTAAAAAGACATGTTTTAAATTTCCCCAATATATAAGGTGACACATTATAGACGCTGCATTTGTTTGACCTCACTGTCATTAAAACAGTCCTCAAAATGAAGCTAGCATTAAAAAAATATATATACTTTTACGTTTTTAACAATGAATTGTTTCCAACCAGTGAATTAGTAGTGAATTCTGGACAAATGCACCAACAATATTTGAGTTTAGAATTTTTCATTATTTATTAGATGAGGCCATCCACATTCAAAGAAATCTTTTGCAGATTCATATATCATGTACTGTTTTTAATAATTTTCTAAACATTTCTGAATTTTTTACATGCTTCCTTATGCACACTTCCGTAGCTTCTTAGTGAGCCTTATATTACAGTACTACGCTTGCAGCAATGATCAGAATTATTATATATTGCCAGTGTTTACTGAGCAAATAGAGATTGTTCTGCTTTGCGTGGCCAAGAATGATACAATAATAAGTAGTGAGCCTCCTCTGTGAGATTTAATAATATAATTTGTTAGGTCACGCACCTTATGTGAAGACTTTGCGCTTTGTTGGGCAAGGAATCAGCCATCCCCTTGCTTGTTGTGTACTGACAAAGCACCTTAATACATATCTCTGGACATTAGTAGGGTAATCTAAGTCCTTTCTTTTTAGCATCAGACTTTCTTTAATCTTTTGCCTTTTTGGAGTCGTTAATTACAACAATATACAATTATTTAAATAGCGCCAACAAATTCCTTAGCACTGTACAATAGATAAACAAGACACACACTAAATTCTAACAAAACATGATTGATACTGGAACTGAATATACATAGGGCACTGCCCAATCTAAATTCTAAGAAATGCAGAATTTGTTATCATTTCTATACATTTTGCTGAATTTAATTAAGCATTGCAAGATGTATTTATTTTCTTTATTATCGCAATGAATTCCACCTTATTTTAGTTTAAGAACCTTTTTCTTAAAGACGTAAGGTAATCTTTGCCAACGCATTTAAAGTTAGCAGCCGTTTTTAGTGTCCAAAGAATGTTGAGATATATGCAGTAAAGATAGGGTTATTTAGATATGAGCAAAGCTTCTAATCACGATGCCACAGATGAGTGATTGAGCTATGATTTCATAGGAACAATGCCATCCCATTAAAGACGAGGTGAAAGGTATCAGAGAAGAAACAGTAGCAGATATTTCAGTGTGGGAAATGGAGTGGCACCGAGCTTTGAAATTGCATTGTGTGAGAATATTAATAAAAAAGTTAATGACGCAATGTACTTTTTTTCTCAACATTAATTACACTTTGCATTACATTTTTAATGCATTTTATACCACACTTTATTCTACATTTCAAGAAGGGGAAATATAATTACTGGTTTAATTTCCATAGCCAAACCTTGATAAGATCATAGCTGTTAAAATCACATAAAATGCTTAAATTAAGTTAAAAAAAAATGAGCCCTTTTGTCTTTTGCCCTCCCTTGCTTCTTAGTAAGATTGAAGGAATGTATTCTAACAAAGCTAAACTTTAATTTCAGAAGTTACTTCCAGTCTCTGGGCGATCCGGATATTGAATGGAAAGTGACTTAGATGTATAAGATACATACGTAATGTCAAGATTAGTAAGGAAAACTTGCAAATGATAACCAAGATTCTAACGAGGGACAGGAAAGAAATCAAAAGATAAATAGATGTATTACTGGTCCACAAGGTGATTGAGCTAACTAATAGACTTCTGACAAAACTAAAGATACAGGTAAACATAGTCCAAATACTGATTGATGTATGAGCCCCAGAAATATTTTCAGATTAACAGGCCTAGTGTTTGGTGTCAACATATGGAATGTCGGTCATAAGGCTCTGAGAAGGACAGTAAATCAAGAAATGGGCAGTAACAAATATTACAGGCCTTTGAGATAGCTGGACTTAAATTATGTAGTTTTACAGAGGAAACTGGAGATCAAGGGGGAGACCACCACCCAGGAAACTCTGACCGCTGTCTTACGTGTTTGGTGCGTTAAGCACTTTATTGAGATCAGAAGAGCCTAAATTCAAAAAAAAAATTTAAAAATGTAACAAAATAAAAATAAATGATCTGCAGCACATATGCAAATAATTTATAATTACCCATTCACCTTTAAAAACGTTCTTAGGGATTCAAGTAATTCCTCTTTAGATATAAAAGTGCGGCTGTGGACTTAAATCTTTGCTATATCTATGGAGGGATTACTTGGAGCCATGTAGAATAAGCAATTTTGAAACCTGAAAGTGAATCGTTTTTTTATTATATACCCTAAGTTTTATAAACTTCAGTTTGCACTAAAGTCAACCCTGCCTTTAACGTGTTTACAAAAAAGTAAAATGACTGTAACTTGTATAGAGTGTTACAAAAAGAAATGCTGTACAACTTGAAGGGATGGAGGAAATGGTAAACTAATATGATATTCTAAATGAAATGATGGTAGCAAACAATTTAAACTCTTACGGGGTTATTTTCTAAAGTGAGAATTTTCGTGAATTCAAAGTGAATTTAAAATTTTAAGGATAATAGATGAATTAGAAAACATTCTCCAAGTCAGAAATACTTTTAGTTCTTTTGGGCTTAAAGTTGCAATTCACTTTCAATTCTCTACAATTCTCATGTTAGTAAACAACCCTGTTGGTCTCTGGTTGGAACGAAGTACAGCTCTTAATATTGCTGGAGGACCTGGGGGTTGTATCATTTGCTGACTAGGCCTGGGGATTAGATTTATGAAGATAGAGGCTTATAACATGAGGATTTAACATAGCTAATGATTTATATAGAAATAAAACTCTGTCCTATCTGGAACATTGGGAACTACTACCAATGGACTGGACTATGAACATCTTCATCCTAATGGCTACTTCTAATTGGCTGGAGATAAATATTGAAGGAAAAGTAACAGAACATCAGCTCATCACAAGGGAGTCCTCACGTTTGCTAAGGTAAGTTTCCAAGGGCAACACATGTCATATGGCACTGGGTTGATTACGAGAAGTTAAACCTTTAGGGGAACCAGACTTCGGAATCTCTTTAAATGGGACAACTGCTATCTACAGCATAAAGGGAACTTGGGCAATGCACTGCTCAAGGCTTCACGGTGAAATACATGCTTGAATGGTGTTAAATGAAGCACAGTTTGCAGGACTAAAATTGCTGTGAATGAAAATAATACTTATTTTGATGTGTGATGCACAGAAAAATCCATGCACTTATATTATGTGACATAAGGATAGCTAAAAATGTATCTTGTATTGCCAGAGATTGTATTCATCATGCAAGGCTGTAAAGGAAAAAAAAAACACATTAAAGGGAGTGCTGTTGATATACCCACTGGGAATGATAACCCTCCGTTATGTGAATGAGATTAACTGCACAGCAAAAACAATCAAGATCTATAAAAATAAACACTTGGCAGGTGCTGCCTATTGCAAACAAAGCTTTTAAATATCGCTTGCGTCTTACAAAGAATATGTGTCCTAGTGAAGCTTTACCAGCTTTAACAGGTTGATCTAATCCTAATGATAGTAGCCGCATGGCAACTACTATGCAAAAAGGATCCAACGCCGACCTGGGAGAATGGAGGGGTGTCATAATAGGGATCTTTATTCTCACCGTGCTGAGTCATATGAGAAAGAAGTATGTCTAAGTCATCTTAAAGGGTTACTCCAAACACCATAATCAGTCCAGTGATTTGAAGTGGTCATGGTGCCTGGATTCTGTATGTGCAGAGTTTCGCTATGAAATGTGGCACCTGCGGTGTTTAACGCCTCCGGTAGCATCTTTGGGGTGTCATCAGCCAGTCTGAAACTAGAGTTCCGGGCTGACTAAGGTCAATTCTGTGCAACTTTCAGAATGTCAGTCATTGGCTGAGAGAGGTCAGCTTCCGGCTTCTGCCGCCCTGCAGAAGCAAGAAGCATGTCACCGGACCATCAGGGACCATCAGAGCTCAGCGGGGACACAGATAAGGCGCAAACCAACCTAAACAATTTGTCACATTACTGGGAAACCTAGCCAGGGTACTGCTTGTATCATAGCCACTACAGGGGGGGATCTTTGCTACTTAGTGTCTGGAATAAAAGCGCATTGTACTTCAAATGGGAACTCTCTCTTCTCTGGTGTTTACACTATTGAATAAAACATTAAAAATCACCTATAGTGTGTGTTAACCTTTTTTATTTTCATGAAATGTGCCACTTTCTTTTAAATTTATAGCAAAGATTTATACAAATCAGAATCCAGTTCAGAAAAGGCAAAGCCAAGGCAAACATTGGAAGTGTGGAGGAGAAACACAAGCTTTTCTGCATTTGTAGGCCTCCAGTAGGCGAATGAAATATGTAATCTAACATCTATTAAATATTAACAATACGCGGTTGACATAAAACAGGGAGAGGCTTCCTGGCATGTAACAGGTTAATCAGTGCATGCTATCACTGTCCAGATTCAGTATGTACCGTTGGAATTACAAGGTCGACTTGACCAGAGATTGACATTTTTATTCAATATAAGCCGCACTAATTCATATCAAACTACCTGTCATGTTGGGTGAATAAGCTAACTGGAAATAGCACCTTTTACCCTACAGGACGTGTTTAAAACCTACTTCTGAACTGTGGATTTGACATACACGTAATAAATGGACCTTTCCTATTCTCATCTGCCCACCCCCCCTTTCCATATTACATGCAAAAAAAAATTGATAAGAGCCCAGCGTGTGCCCAGTCAGAAATTCTTTTATGATTAACCACAGCAAGCATGCCGCTAATACAATTTGTAAGACAGGAAAGTCAACTTGTTCCCGATGATCACATTTATATTTCTCTGCGAGAGAACCATGAATTTGCAAGAAAGAGATCTGAAAATTAACTACCTGGGAATTAAACCTCTTTTTTTTTTTTAGTAGGGAGAATTTTAAATTCACCATCAAGAAGCAAACAGCTTCTCCCTTTCCCCATCCATCCTTTTTCGCAGACATAGGGTTTTCTGTTTTCACATCTGAGAATCTTAATTGGAATTTCAGTCGGCTCAGTTTGCTGGATTTCATCATTAAAATCAAGTTTATTGTCCGCAGATTTCTCTGCCCTGTTTTTTCTGAATGCTGTTTTTCTTCTGTGTGAGGGGTTAGCGAGAGGGAGAGAATGCAAGATAGGAACAGGCTCCGAAACCTCATTTTCCTAGTAATTTACTTTTCTGTTCTGCAGTCCTGCTGCTTGTAAACCTATTTCTGTTACAATATTAGATATAAACAAGTAAGCTGTGTAATGGATCACATTAACCTGGACCTGCATTTTGAGGCTAGATTTAATTTGCATGGCAGATTAGTCTGTCTGCACATGGGAGAGAAACCCTGGAGCACTGACTGCATTAATAGGATCTAGTCCCTTAATAACTATTACACCAATTGAGTGGTCCAGCCTGTAATCTCATTTCAAATCCACCGTGAAAATTCTTAAATGGCATCATGATGTCACCTGCCAACTGTAGGCAAATGCAAATGATGTTCGCTACTTTAAACCTCCTCTTGGGAGCCAAAGAGAAATGTGTGGGATCTATCAAGCTACTCAATTTTAAGCCTCGGGGAGCCATTGAGTGTTAAATTAGGAAACGGCTCAATCAACAAATAAAGCGCGAAATGTGTATATTAAAAAAAAGCCACAGCACAAAAAAATCCGACATCTCATAAAAGGTGAGATAGATTTAAATGGTACCACAAAGCTCAAAGTCAAAATTAGGATCATAATAACTTAATATGTTTATTCATGATCTGTAGCATTCAGCAGCAAAACCTGAAAATAATATACTTTAAAGGGATACTATAAACACCAAAACAACTTTAGCTTAATGAAGCGGTTTTGTATAGTTTGTGGTCCCTGCAGGCTCACTGCTCAATTCTGTGCCATTTAGGAGTTAAATAACTTTGACTGCAGGAGCCACAAAAGTAAATGTCAACTAGAAAAGCTACAATTTCTGGGGAAATTGTGTGAAGTGTTCTTGCCTCCACCAGTAGTCTACAACTGGAGTGGGCGGAGTAACTGTTATCATTTACATAGCACATTTAATTGCAACGTTGATGCCCAAAGTGCTTCACAGTCACATTAAAATATACATTTATAAAAACATTAGCAGGTGTAGAAAAGGCCCTGTCTATGACATCACTTGCTGCTGCAGCCTGGCACAGGTCAGAGTATTTTGGCGGTTGCCATTTTCAAACGGTCTGATTTTAAAAACTATAAATCCTACAGCGAAGAACTTTATATTGTGAGAATCACAAGACCCAGACCTACATGATGCATAGTATGTCTCTGAAGTGTTAAAAATGAAGGCACAGTCGCAGTTTAGATATTGCCCTTCAAATTTGAGCTGGCTAGAGTGGAGTTTCAATGAATGTCAATGGACGGCGTGAGTTGCAAACAAATGGTCATATTGTGAAAACTATCAGGACTATGGCTTGGCAGTTGACATGTTTAGTGGCAGCAGGGATAGCTGAACGTTTTGATTTAAGATTTGTGTAGGTGGGCTTGAAAATGAGGGAGTGGTGGCAGTTTAGAAATCATGTCCTGATTTTTCAGCTTTTGCCAGCTCCCACTCTAGTTTTGAGCATTTTGCCATTCACTCCTATAAAGTAATAGTAATCCAATCAGGAACAATCCGCACGTTTTGGTATATTACTGTCTATGTAGTGTAAAAACTGTGGGAGGTGTTAGGGTGGTAAATTTAACTATCATAAGAATAATAATATATATGTGAGATAACATTAAGTGGTTGTCAAGGTTAATACTCCCCAACACGCAAACCAGAGAACAGTAAAGGCGAACACAGTTAGATGTATTACCGGACCTTAAAGTGGCCGGACTTAACGTAGGAACGAGAGATAAGAATAGTCAAACACGCCAAGGTCAGGAATACAGAGATACAGGAAAGCGAAATAGACAAAGCCAAGGTCAGGGAGCCAGAAACGAGAATAACCAATAAACAAGCCGAAGTCAGGAACCAGAGAAATGAACAGGTGATTCTAAATCAGAATTATATTGCCTTAATGCAGGCATGGCCAAACTGCATGCGCCTCTTTAGAAGGTCCAATGCAGCTTGGGAAACTTTTCAGGGCTGGCGCTAATATAAGGCAGCTGCATTAGGGTGCACCAGCATGTGGGAGGGCGCAGCCGTGCAGCTGTGCAGTGCCCCCTTCTGAAAGGCAGATCCATGTTTCCCTCTGCCCGGTCTGACAGGAAATGAGCACATTGAGAGTGCCAACCTCCTTGTAAGAGTATAGGGATAATCATGCATACTTCTCCCAGTGAAGCTGAGTTTTTCTTTTTTGGGGGAGATGATTAACATACTCACTTTTATTACATCACTATGTGCCTTATTAGCTGTTTTATATGATAATTATTTTCACAATGAATGTAAAATGGATGCTGTCCAGGAGGTGGGAGGGTCTGGGAGGGAGGGTCTGCTGCTGACTGGCTGGAATGTGTCTGCTGACTGTGAGGTACAGGGTCAAAGTTTATGTTTAAGTTCGCCGTCCGTGGCGAACCGTTCGGCGAACCGTTCGGCAAACCGTTCGGGACATCACTATTGATCAGTGAACCTGTATATTGCAAAGTAGATACATAATATTTATAATATATGTATATACAGTGATGGGGGAAAGTATTTAAACTCCCCGGCTGATTTTGAACGTTTGTCCGCTGACAAAGAAATGATCAGTCTATAATTTTAATGGTAGGTGTATTTTAACAGTAAGAGACAGAATAACAAAAACAAATCAAGAAAAACGCATGTCAAAAAAGTTATGAATTGATTTGCATGTCAATGAGTGAAATAAGTATTTTATCCTCTATCAATCAGCAAGATTTCTGGCTTTCATAAAGGGAGTGCTCCTAATCTGAGCTCGTTACCTGTATAAAAGACACCTGTCCACAGAAGCAATCAATCAATCAATCAATCAGATTCCAAATTCTCCACCATGGTGAGACCAAAGAGCTGTCCAAGGATGTCATGGACAAGATTGTAGACCTACACAAGGCTGGAATTGTCTACAAGACCATCGCCAAGCAGCTTGGTGAGAAGGTGACAACAGTTGATGCGATTATTTGCAAATGGAAGAAACAAAAAATAACTGTCAGTCTCCCTCTGTCACATATTCATCCGCTTATAAAAATGTGATTAATGGAATTTACTGTTCAGACAGGAAAAGTTGTGCCAAACAACATTACTGTCCTGACAGGAAAAGTTGTGCCGAGCAGCAATCAAATCCACAGCAAGGTTTGTGCTGAGCAGCAATTATGCAAATGGCAACCTGGTTACTGCCTTTGGGGTCAAAGGCCGATTACACCATATCAGATCCAGAGGAGGGGTATTTAGGCCCAGTTCTCATCCTGCTCAGTACCCTGTCGTGGTTTCCCTTGTGGTTGTCCAAGAGCGCGTTATTGATTCTGGTAATTCTGGTTATTTTGACATTGGCATTGTTTTTGACTTCACTGTTTTCTGGCATCCCTGATCGCTGGCTTTTCCTTGTCGTTGTGTCTCTTTCTGTATCCCTTGACCTCAGCTATTCCTGACTATTCTTTGGTACATTAGTCCGGCCATTCTAAGGTCTGGTATACATTACCTATCAGTCCTCTGTGTTACACAATTCTATGTGCTGGATCATACTGCAATCCTGACATTACGACAGGGCCATAGATTCTGTAGAATTGTGTAAGCACAAAGCTGCTTGCGAAAGGAAACTGGAGGATAATGATCACCGCATGGATCAATTTGCCCAGGCCTTCAGTACGCTTCTTACCCGAACAGCGAACCTGCAACCTGCGGCCTCACCTCCACCTTATGTACCTCCACCTATAGTACACAAGGCACCTACTATCTCCCTATCTCCTCCCCTGCCTTTTGATGGTAATATTCAAGATTGCCGGGGATTTCTTCACCAAATGGAGTATCATTTTGAGGCCTCACCAGGATCTTTTCCCACAGACAGAGCTAAAATTGGTTACCTAATGAATCAGTTAAAAGGTAGAGCATTAGCTTGGGCCAATCCATTATGGGAGAGTAATAGGAGTGTGGCACACAATTACCAGGAGTTCCTTACGGAATTCAAATTTACATTTGAACCTCTAGGCAGAGAGGATGACGCCTCTACTGCCCTGATGCATATCAGACAAGGGAACCGGCCTATCTCGAAATATGCCATAGAATTTCGGACCCTAGCTTCCAAGGTAGACTGAACTAATAGTGGGTTAATCTCTGCATTTAAAAAGGGATTATCTGAAACTATGCTAGATGAGATTGCCGCAAAAGACTTACCCAAAAAGCTTAATGAATTTATTACTTTTGTCATGCAGATTGATAATAGACTGAGAACCAGAGAAGCTACTAGAAACAAGACCAGATGCATGAGTATGCATTTAGCACCCTGTTTCTCCAGACCTATTGTCCCTGAAATTCCTGTACAGTACGAACCCAAACCCATGCAGTTGGGGGTCACTAGACTGTCAGAAGCAGAAAGACAATATCGAAGAAAAGAAGGCCTATGTCTATACTGCGGTAGGAAGGGACATATGAGAAACAATTGTCCCATACGTCCGGAAAACTACTCCACCTAAGCACCATAAGGGGACAGGTCTTAGGTGTAATGGAAACGTCCTCTGAAAAAAATAAAAATAGGTTTCTCCTTGACATTTCTATCACCTTTGACAAAAATAACTTTTCATGCAAAGCCCTGATGGATTCGGGTGCTGCTGGAAACTTCATCGACGTTCAATTTGTCAAGGGTAATACTATACCTATCAAACAGAGACTATCACCAGTAGCTGTTGAAGCTATTGATGGGAGACCACTCTCACAATCATTGATTATGCATGAAACCTTACCCATTAATATTTCCATTGGTGCCTTACATGAGGAAGAGATTACATTTCAGGTGATTGCATCTCCTTCTTGTCCTATTATATTAGGATTCCCATGGCTTAGCAAGCATAACCCTCATATTGACTGGGCTAATGCGG
Organism: Pelobates cultripes; assembly: GCA_933207985.1. Classification (NCBI taxonomy): domain Eukaryota; kingdom Metazoa; phylum Chordata; class Amphibia; order Anura; family Pelobatidae; genus Pelobates; species Pelobates cultripes. The sequence continues at coordinate 57,086,823 of OW240922.1, forward strand.
AAATATTAGAATGGGGTAAGGATTGTAAATAAAGGTGAATATTGCATCTCACCAAAAGAGTGGGCACTATTGAATTACCCACTAGTACACATCAAAATCCTGAGATCCCTATACAATACCAAGACATTAAAGAAGTATTCAGCAAGACTCAGTCTAATACTCTACCTCCTCACAGACCATATGACTGTTCCATTAACTTACTACCAGGCGCTATGCCACCTAAGGGAGCAGTGTATGCTCTATCTCCTCAGGAGAGTAGTGTAATGGAGGAATATATTAAAGATTCATTGAATAAAGGCCATATACAAAAAAAAAAAATATTTGACAGACTCCAGGGCACTTAAGTGTTTACTAAGCTTGACCTTAGAAGCGCTTACAATTTAGTGAGAATCAAGGAAAACAATGAGTGGAAGACTGCAATTAATACCAGAAGTGGACACTATGAATATCTAGTGATGCCATTCGGGTTGTGCAATGCTCCAGCGGTTTTCCAAGATGTCATTAACAATGTACTCAGGGATTACATTTACTTGTTTGTCTTGGTCTATCTAGATGATATACTTATTTATTCTCCTGACCTTCAGTCTCACCATGATCAGGTTAAACAAGTTCTGCAAACCTTGTTTAAAAAAACAACTTTATTGTAAATTGGAAAAATGTATCTTTGACCAGTCTGAAGTACAGTTTTTAGGATATAATATTTCTGCCTCGGGGTTTCAGATGGATCCTAAAAAACTAGAGTCTGTTCTACAGTGGCCTTTACCCACTGGGTTGAAAGCCATTCAAAGGTTCATTGGTTTCGCCAATTATTACAGAAGATTTATAAAGAGATTTTTTTTCAGTAATAGCCCCCATCACCAATATGACACGCATGGGGGCTAGTAGTACGATATGGTCTAAGGAGGCTATTGAAGCCTTTGAAACTCTCAAACAGCGGTTTGCCTCCGCAGACATATTGATACATCCTGACACCAGTAAGCCTTTCATACTGAAGGTTGATGCTTTAGAGACAGGGGTAGGGGCAGTTCTCTCTCAGAGGGAGAGCCAGGAAACTCTGTTACATCCTTGTGGTTACTTTTCTAGAAAGTTGTCTCCTGCTGAGCGCAATTACGATATTGGCAATAGAGAATTGTTGGCCATTATTCTAGCTCTCAAAGAGTGGCGACATCTTTTAGAGGGTTCCAAGGACCCCCTTTTGATCATTACTGATCACAAAAACCTGGCTTACATAGGAGATGCTAAGCGATTATCTTCTAGACAAGCTAGGTGGTCTCTATTTCTTTCTTGCTTTAATTTTCTTATCACTTACAGACCTAGTTCTAAAAATGTCAAGGCCGACATCTTGTCCAGGCAGTTTGGTACTGAGGCTATACTAGAGCAAGAAGCGTCCCATATCTTTCCCCCAGAATGGGGCCGCAACACATGGCGGCAGGCACCTGGTCGCAGGGGTCGCAGGGGTCGCAGGAGTCGCAGGGCTGCGACCCCTGTGACCACGGTATGTACGCCAGTGCATGCAGATACACATACACTTAAAGGACCACTACAGACACACAGATCACATCAGCTCAATGAAGTGGTGTGGGTGCCAGGTCCCTCTAGTTTTAACCCTGCAGCTGAAAACATAGCAGTTTCAGAGAAACTGCTATGTTTCACTGAGGGTTAATCCAACCTCTAGTGGCTGTCTCATTGACAGCCACTAGAGGAGCTTCCGCGATTCTCACTGTGAAAATCACAGTGAGAAGACGCTGAACGTCCATAGGAAAGCATTGAGTAATCTGCGCTACAGACTCCCACCTCAGGTAAGAACCCTGACACTGAGATTATGAGTATTCCCTTTAAAAGAGTGCTTCTAATCTCAGCTTGTTACCTGTATAAAAGCCACCTGGGAGACAGAAATCTTGCCAGTTGATAGGGGTTCAAATACTTATTTCACACATTAACATGCAAATCAATTTATAACCTTTTTCTAGATTTATTTTGTTATTCTGTGTCTTACTGTTAAAATACACCTGCCATTAAAATTATGGATTGATCATTTCTTTGTCAGTGGACAAACATTCAAAATCAGCAGAGAATCAAATACTTTTTTCCCTCACTGTACATTTAACATGATTTAGCATGATTAATATAAATGCAGGTACAGAGTGTGAGTTAGGAGTGTACAGGATACACTGCTGTTAATTCTAAATATTAAAATTATCTGCAGGTCCACCCTGGAACACCCCATAGGTGGGTAGAGTGGGGCAACATCACTAGACCCAAGATTTGGGCTCCACGTTTTGGGGAGCTCTCTGGTGTTTGATCAGCGCTGAGTAGCTCCCCTTCTGACATCTCTGCATGCAGCTTGTGTAGACTTTGAGTTGGCTTTCTCGTAAGAGGATTTACTGTCAGGTTGTCCTTTAAAGCGTTGAAAAGCATACTTGCAAACATGAAAGGGGAAAAGGTTGGTTGGGACACTAGGAAATGTACCTGTGGTTCTATACTGGTGACATGTCGGTTACTGGACCCTATTGAAAACTGATTGGTTTCCCCAAAAAGGGGACTTAACAGTCTGGCATGTACAATAGACACATTTGGTCCATGTTTTTATAGGTACTGTTACATAGGTTACATTTTGGCCTTTTAAAACAGAATTGATAATGTCTATTTTCGTGTGGTAAGGCTAAAATGCTGAATATGTAATTTAAGCCATGTTTGACAAACCACTTTATGGAAAATTAACATTATGGAAAGGACTACATCATAATCAGACAATTATGTTTTCTGAATATAAAACAGAATGGTGCGACATTTATCAGAGATCAAGAAATCACAATCCAAATTTAACTGCTGAAATCAGAAAATATTGTGGTCGTAAAATCAGGTCTGAACCATGATTTTATTGTTAATTCCATGGTGCCCAATTCAGTAGGCCTGTATTGAAAAATTAAACGAGAAAGAAAAACATTGACACCCTTGCTGGAGTTTGGAACACATCGTAGGTTGGAGGTTGCAGACAGCCAAGAGCAGTAATAGGTAAAACGTATGTAAATAACTATTACCGTATTATCCCTTATGGACAATTTATCGAGTGTGTTTCTTTAAATGTCTAAGTTACAAAATGTATATTTTTGATGTATTTAAACATTGAACATTGAAGAATTATTGCTGCAATATGCCTCAAACACATTTGGGATATAAAAACACATATGCGTATAGATAGTACTAAAAATATATAATATTACAAATGTATTACAAGTTATATAAAAAAAAAAATAATAGTAATAATAATTTCAGAATTGTAATTGAATCACAAGGAAATGCTCCACTAAAGCTGAGCTAAGTTGAATGTGAAACTGAGTCTATAGGCTGTGTGGTTAATAGGCAGGGGAGGTCTGGCTATGGCTGCAGAAATGAAGTGATCATGGGTGGTGGTCAGTGAGATTATTGACATCATTATATACCTGACCTAACAATATATTGTGCATCCTTAGAGAGGTGGGACTCCTAAATGGCAAGCTGGGCGGTGGGATACAGGATCCAAACTGAATTGTATCACCAGATTCCACTCACTGGAAAGAAATGTACCTAATGTTAATAAAGGGACACTCCAGGAGCTAGCACAACTTCATCTAAATGTAGTTGTTATGGTGCCAGGAAGCCCTTGGAGGCACTCTTACCTCAACGGGTTAAACCATTCTTGAACTGTTTAGCCCCAATGTTGCCTCCAGTGTCCACTCTCCCACAGGCGGCAGGTGCGCCGCTGATTGGATTAGAGTGTCCAGCTGATGCTCTCATTCAATCAGTCACTTAACTGTCTTGGAAAGAAATGTGCCTTTTCAAAGCCCGTCTAGCCTTCCTCATGCCAATTTCGTGCATGTTTTACATCTGTTTTCAGCATGCACAGCACTTCACCCGGTGCTGGATTCAAGATAAGCAAAATCCTTTTTACAAATTTAATGGGGACGGGGACCAAAGAATAATAATTTATAGGGTTTTTAAAATAAAAAAGGATTGGTTGCATTAGCGTTTGAGTAACCCTTTAATGTGAAATTTGCATCCTCATTTTTATTGTCAGTTGTCGCCCAATTTGCCTCGGTAAGGCCAGTACTCTTAGCCTATCAACGCTGTTCATGTTGGACAAAATTGACAATGATAATGAATAAGTGTTAATTCTGCATTATCAACACAGCTGATGAGAGGGTGTTCTCTGGTACCCTGAGACTCGAAGCTGTAAAGGATATGTTACTGCGAGTTGCAATATGTTTTGTGATTAAGAATAACAGTACAGTACAGTGTTGCATCTTTATTAAATATATGAAGAAGTACCTTTACATCTTTTATCTTATTTCTCAGAGATATTATAAGGCTAGACATAAATAGATGTCTGTGAAAATTAAACTATGCTAATATCTCCCTCTTTTTGATCTCTATTTAGTGATTGGAGGTTTTAGACTTGAGCAGATTTGAACTGTGCTTGTAATGTGATCACTTAAAGGCAATTAAACATTTTGACCAAACAGTCGACACTTCATTGATCCGTGCTCATCAATCACTGCGCATGGTTAATTACAATTTCATAGTTGAAACACACATAATCATCTGTACTCATGCAATAAGGCACATATTGACCAACAGATTAGTTCTAAACACGAGTAAGAGGGAAATGCATCTCACCCCACTGGTTATGAGAGATTGATTCTCTTTCAACAATTTTTACCTCAATGGTTTGACGTTGCACTCAACCTATATTGTTACTCTCTCAGATCTTGGTACAGGCAGCCAAACATTGCAGAAACAGATGAATGAATGGACCAATTTGTTCATAAAATGCTGTTACCTAAACTACATAAAAATGTATCGGCGTAACTCTTCCTTGGCTTCTAGAATAAAAAAGAAAAGGTTGGCTCTTAAATATGTTGTTCTATTTTGATATTTTATAATACCTCTCTGGACTACCATACCAATTAATTTTCATTTTTGAAAGCACACCTAACAATAACTTTTCAGAAGATCCTAGTATAATATATTATAAGTCAGTAGTATATTGTTACGTCAGCACAATAACAAAGTCTGTTTTTTTTGTTTTTTCTTTTTAATGAAAAAATAAGATGGTTTACCTGGCTTACCTGTTGATAGACTTAGAATATTTCAGCTTTATCATTACATGGTTTATATCTTTGGCTTTATTTCTTTATTTTTTTTTTGTTCGCTACTATTCTTACTTCCTGTGAGTAAATACTTAAACAGAAAAGCATGCAAATAATCTGATCTCATAGATTGTAAACTTGTTTTATCAGGTCTTCCTCACCTCTAAATATCCCCTTTCTATAACTTGTATAGTGCAGTAGAAAATAATTGCAAGGAAAAAGTAAATAAACTGAAAAAAATATACATCCTTGGAAAAACGTGAAATGCGTCTCATTGAAGTTGTCGTAGTGATAGAACAGAATTTTAAGAAGAAAGTAATCATAATAAGTGATGGGGATGTCAATCTGTGTCACGTGTAGTGAGTGCAGTTTATCACAGAAACTCAGAAGACTTGTGGAAGATGTGTGTATTGTTACATTATGGCATATTGGAGCAATGTACTATTAAAACATCAGATGTATATAGCGGAATTATATAAAAAAAAAATATGCAAGCTCAAACATACTGTGAGTATTTAATTTTGCATCATATTTTACCTTTTTTATCTCATGGCTGTTGTTTAATATGTATCCCCCATTCATGAATTTTATTCAATTATTGCCCCTATTGTGCAGTGTTTTCATATATGACTAAACAGCTATTATAATCCATGTTGTACAATATGCTTCTCTTGAGAAGAAACTTCATGGAATCCATGACAGCCAAAGACAGAACCTTCAATTTTTGAAGTCTAATTCAAACGTGATACAGATCATCGATCTTGTAAATTATTCACTCACTCACCTCATTATCATAGATCATCCGGGTGTTTTACCTGTAGGACAGTGTTGTTCATTTTGGATGTTGTTTCCTACCAACTAGCAATTAATGTTACATGACTAGCCTTTCCCAGGAACAAAAATGAATGAAAGTGAGTTAGATACACCTAACAATGATATATGTTCTGGGCAGAGAAATAAAGCTGAACTAGATTACTAATAACCAACTGCAATAAACAGACCGATAATAGTACGATGAAGCCTACCTAGAAACATATATTTAACTGTGAGACAAGCTTATGGCGGCGAGATAGATCTTAGCTAAAAACATACACCTACATATTAAACAGTCAAGAATAAAAACAAAATCATTATTATTATTATTATTATCAATTATTTATGTTTTTTGATGGGAATACCAAGTTGCTCATTCCACGAGTGTATGGTATGTAGGCTTCTTCAGCCAAAGTAGCAGTTTCATTAGAGGTTCATCTGTTCCATGTCTTCGCCCACTATATCCCTTCTACACCTATTTATCTATATACATATGTTTATGATTCTATGTAAATATGTGGAACCCCTTTCAGTGATTCACATGTTATTTTGTATGGTGCAGTAATTTATGGATAATGGGGGGGAAATAGTATAGTCCGACTCCTATTCTTTTTCATTTACAGATCTTTCTTTTTTTATTTTTTTTAACGTTTTCTCATAGACTGACATTTGGGTTATGCCCATTAAGGTATCAAGGTTGTTGGTTTTTATTTTTTATTTTAAATGACTAGGAGACAAACACTTGGCTGGAAATTGAAGCTGCATTAAAAATATACACATTTGTAAGACAGGTTTTTGTCAGTGAGATGAATGTGAGCAAGATACCTATACCTTGCTGTGAGACAGGGTATTTGACTTGAGTAAGATGACATGCACCTAGTTTTGTGAGTGAAATGATAAGGCTTGCAAATATAATCCAATCAGGAGTCATTTTACTGGTGCAAAATTCTTGTTTGAGCAACATAGATGGACCTTAACCTGAGAACTTTCGGTTTTGTGGCAACATGGAAAAGATACTTTGATGTTACCGTAGCTTCACCTATCATTGTATTCTATACTTTTTTACACTTCAGGAATATTTTGGTCCAGGGACCTTACCATCCTATACAAGCATGATAATAATATACAATACATACGAAGTAATAGGTGGAGCTGTGTAATGTCCTATATCTGTAAGACAGAATAAATGCAAATAGCGTAGAGAGTCTGCACAAATAATAATAGAAGTAGAAATAAAATCGTTGAACTCACAAGGTTGGAGTCATACCATCATATGACTCTAGCGGTATGTTCCTTTGGACCATTAAGGGGTTGTCCAGACCCTTCTATCGTTGGTTACTGGATACTCCTCTTTAGTGGTTCTTTGTGTGTCCCCCAAGGAATTCTCAGTATGTTGCTTATTCTTAAAATAGATATTTCTGTGTCAAGCTGCAGCATCATATTGTTATGATAATAATATAATATGACAAAATATGAATATAAATCACACACCAAAGAGGCATGCACACATTATGCACACATTATACTATTAAATTATTTAACAGTAGTGAACGGACAACCAAGGTACAAAATGTAGTGCAAAATAATCACTACTAAAAATCCAGTTTTTAGTAAAAGTAAGTTACTAACAGTTCCATTTTTAATGAGTAACATAGATTGTGTTATTTGCAGGAAACACAGAAGTGTTTTTATTAAATGAGAAGAACAATTTTTTTCACTATATGTCTATCCAAGCCTTCATTCTAATATATTTTTACAGAATCCACCCAGTTTCTTTGGTCTCATGTATTTCTCATCATCTTCATTTGTTTAAGTTTCTCCCTCATTCTCTCTATTTGTACCTGTTTCTGTCCCTCATATTTTTCACAGAGTTTTTGCCATCTTTATTTATTTATTTATAAAATATTTTACCAGGAAGGATACATTGAGATTTCTCTCGTTTTCAGGTATGTCCACAAAACATTACATTGATACATTAGGGTACAATAAAATACAAAAACAATATTAATACGCAATATATACAAAATTTTACATAGAACAGGTAGGAAATATATATTTAACCATAACACGTGCATTCTGTTTTGAGGTGTGTAGAGAGGGATCTCTTAAAGGACTTTAGGCTTGGGGAAGATTTTAAAGTTTGTGGGAGGTCGTTCCACAATTGTGGCGCTCTGTAGGAGCAGGAGGATCGGGCCCCTTTCATTTACCCCCTGTATTTTATGTCACTTCCAAATTGGGTTCCCCTCTTTTCCTTAAGTTTTTTTTCCTCCTGACGACAGAGCCAGCGTGATGACTCTACATTATCCACCATACTGTAAGCTCACAGCTTAGATTGCAAGCTCTTCTTATCTTATTTATCTTATTATTAATCTTACAGTCACTGCACAGTGTTACTGGTAATTACTATTCTCATTCTAGTGGTAGCAGCCAAAATATTATTTGCTTCTCTAAAAGGTCGACCTTCAGATTAGTGTGTGTTGCTATATCTATTGGTATTTCAGAGGTTAATATTTCAGATCTCTTGTGTTATTGTTTTGTTGCAGTAGACGTCCTTTGGCTTTAAGCATCAACAATATGTAACGGTTCATTTGAACCTGTTTGGTCTTTATAAAGGCACTTTGGTCCATATGCATTTATTTAAAACACTACTTTTATTTTTTGAAAAGCGTGTATAACATTATTTCCTTGAAGCACTCAAGGGGTTAACTAGCTATTTCAATGTCACTTTCCTTCTGGGTGTATTTTGAATACTTCCAAATGCTTTTAGATCTAACAGGTTTTAATGTTTCGACTCATTTAGAAAAGCAGTTAATCTGATTTAATTTTTTTTTCCAAAGGCAGTAATTTATTATCATGCAGCCCATCAATTCTAAACTCTGAGAAAAAAAAAAAAACGGATTTAAAAATAATAAAATAAAAATCTGTCAACAAGAGCTCCTGAATGGGATCTGGGAGTTCCATTTCTGTGTCTTTCATTGCCACATCTCCCACTAAGTAAAGGTGCAATATTACCTCTTCACAGACTCCTTCCACCTCACTCTAGCTTTTCCTGAAACAGGTATCACTTGGGCCTCATATAATACAGGTTTTCATGGTGTGTCTACTTATCAGGACCCTGAAACTATGTGAGACATGCAGAGCATACAATGGGCTGTGTCTTGGTTCCTGGGGCCTGTAAAGAGATCCCTTTCAGCGCTCAAAGATTGCTCTGTGTTCTCTTAATTGACAGACCTGGCCAAGTTTGACAGAAATGACATGCAGCTGGCGGTGGCCTCACTGCTTTCAGGTAGGCCACCTTTCAGCAAGGAAATTGCTTGTGATTGGCTTTATCGGAGCCCAGTTCTACCCTTGTTTGTTTTTTCTCGTACAAAACAAAGGAGGGGACAGAAGATAAAATACCTACCATCGTTTTATTGCCACATGTTATTATAGCTTTTTTACTCCGTAACCTTTTTATCTACTTGCCCGTTTGCCAGAGAAGAACCTCAGAGTGACCTTTTAAATCACAATTAGTCTGTACCTGTGGGCTTAATCCACCTGCTCGTCTGCACTTGTGCTCATCACTATAATTAGGTTAGGACCAAAGGGCAACTTAAAGACACATATTACACTACGGTACTTCAGAAGACACAAAGGGAGTTATTTAATGTTGTGCTTAAGGTAAATGCATCACGGAAAATAAAAGGAAGATCTTATTATTTATTTATTTTATTATAGGGTCCGTGCTGTGCTTTGCATTTTCTTTATGGCTGTTTGTTTGTGCAATATTCTACCTGTTTTCTTTTTTTACTTGCAATTGTTTTTGAAGGTTTATTTTACTGAGTTTTACTGGCCCATAGGTGTTGCATCTGAGTATTATTATTCTGCATTAAAACCACTAATGTCAGTCTGAGGTATTGGGGGTAAGAGGGTTGTGTAACTGTAAATTCTGGTCAATTGACAAATGAATTGCCCATGGTCTAATTGAAAACAAGTTGATTGACTTGGACAGCAAACAAAATGATATACAAAGAAACAGTAATTTTAGCGCTATACGTGTTCCAGGTTCAAAAAATAAATATGTATCTGCACACATTTCATTATAATATGAGATTTTTGGCATGAATTTTCAGCTTTTAGGCAAGAAGGTTGGGGGGATATAGATTTGACTTAATATGGAAGATAATATGGCAATATAGGTTTTCTTAAACTATTAGCACACCTTAACACTTCTAAGGTGAGGGATGGAAGATGATTCCTTTGTATAGCACAGGAGTAGACAACCTTTGGCCCTCCAGATGTTGTGGACTATACCTCTCCCAATGCTTTGCCTCCAGTATAGCTGTAAGAACATTATTAGAGATCTAGACCACAACATCTGGAGGGCCAAACATTGCCTACCTTTGGTCTAGGTACTCTGTATTATAAAATTCCCATTCGGTGGCACTCGCTTATCGTCCGACTGTATGGGTGAGGTCTTCACCTACAGTTCTGTTCTCTTAGGTGACATCCCCCACTGTTCTGTTTTGATTTTTATTTTACTTATTTTTTTTTCGTTACATAGACACATACCTTCTGTGACATTGTTTCAGATATAAGTATCCGTTCAGTCTGTTACAATTTTACATCCATATGACTATATTGGAAAGTAACTATTCCTTCTGACGAGAAGTTTACAAAACCGATGCACACCTATGGCTTAATTCTGGGGGAATTCAGTACTCTATATTCTCCTTACAGGTACTTATTATTTGATATTATCCTGTGTATATTTATTATTTGATATTTTCCTGTGTATATATACCTCATCCCCTGAATATATTCTTTTACTCACAGTATCCCCATGTTCTAAGGGTATTCTATCCTTATTTTAAATATACTTATTAAACATTATATGTTATGTGTTACAAATAATGTACTAATTGATTTATTAGGACAGATTATGCTCTTTTACTCTCTATATCCTTCACCTACAGGACCAAATAATAATACATCCTCAGTCCATACTAGTATGAATATAAAATGCAATGAGGATACATAAGGGTTTATCCACTCGGTATGCAGCTCTGTAAATAGGACACAAATGGAAGGAAGTTGATGAGGGGGTCCTTCTGAAGGAAGATTTTTATTCACAATCCAGATTTGCCATCTTCTCCCATTATCTTTTGAATCCTGGGAAATATTTTTCCTCCTTTAAGCTATTTCTTTTTCCTATTTCCAGCTTCTCACCTCGTCTCCTCTCCTTTCCAGATACTTTTCCCTCCACCTACATCCATCATTAGTCATTCCCATCCTTAAGTGTTAGTTAAAATGGTTTCTTCTTTTAAATAATTATCTTCCTTCACACAAACATATTGGAGGGAAGCTGAGTTTTTTGTTTTGTTTTTTTAATCTTGGACCACCAGCAACTTATAAAAGTTATTCACCCTTCTGAAACATTTAATCTAGAAATTGAATGCTCCATTGTTTCTCACAGTGCCAGGTAGACACAGAGACAATCTCCAGGTTCTCAGTCTACACGTTTTTTACTTTATGAAGATAGGTGTGTGTGGAGGGGGGTGGAGGGGTGGTTGCGCACATTTTTTGGTTATATTTCCTCCCACCATCTTTCGTTTCTTTTTTTTTTTTTCTTCCTTCCTTTCATGTCTCCTTGCTTGAATCCTATTACTTGTTCTGTTTAGAATTCCCTCAAATTCACTAAAAACCAAAGCATGAGTAAACGTCTTCGTATACACGCTTGCCTTTTTTAACATGGAGGCAAGAGAAATAAGTACTTGCTTTCTCTTTGGGACTTGGCTTCATGAGTGTCAAATTCATTAACGATGTTCTGAGCCAGTACAGCCTACCCTTGTAGACCTTTACTGTCTAATCAATAGTGCTAAACTATGACATCATTTACAAGAGAGCAGTGGTTCTCCTACCCAGAGTTAGTTGGATGAGTGAGAAGCGAATACCAAAGATTCTGAAAGTTTAAGAAATATATGTGTCGCATTGTTCACTTTGTATAACATGGGTGAGCTTATACCATAAGCCTTGTTCTATGGGCACAACAAGGGTTTCTGGATGTTGTAGTTTAACTGTCATCTTTCTGCTCTAGAAAACTACCAGCTAAACTACAGACGCAACTTCAAATACAGCAGTTTTTGGATGAAAAGGGAAACACTGTTTGTTGGGAACGCAGACAGGGTGGGCTTATTGAGCAAAACTAATTATTATTAAATAAAATTACTGAAGGCAATTAAAAGCACACATAACATAACTAAATGTAGGCTAACATGCAAATGACACCAAAAATGAATAGGTGAATAAAATGTCAAGTAAGGAGAAGGTGTGCTGCCCATTAATTAAATGGACAGATTTAAAGGATGTAAATTGTTTACTACAACAACCACCAGGCAGGAAAACAATATTCCTTTTAAGCCATTGTTTCACATTTAAAGGAACACTATAGTCACCTAAATTACTTTAGCTAAATAAAGCAGTTTTAGTGTATAGATCATTCCCCTGCAATTTCACTGCTCAATTCACTGTCATTTAGGAGTTAAATCACTTTGTTTCTGTTTATGCAGCCCTAGCCACACCTCCCCTGGCTATGATTGACAGAGCCTGCATGAAAAACAAAACTGGTTTCACTTTCAAACAGATGTAATTTACCTTAAATAATTGTATCTCAATCTCTAAATTGAACTTTAATCACATACAGGAGGCTCTTGCAGGGTCTAGCAAGCTATTAACATAGCAGGGGATAAGAAAATCTTAATTAAACAGAACTTGCAATAAAGAAAGCCTAAATAGGGCTCTCTTTACAGGAAGTGTTTATGGAAGTCTGTGCAAGTCACATGCAGGGAGGTGTGACTAGGGTTCATAAACAAAGGGATTTAACTCCTAAATGGCAGAGGATTGAGCAGTGAGGCTGCAGGGGCATGTACTATACACCAAAACAGCTTAATTAAGCTAAAGTTGTTCAGGTGACTATAGTGTCCCTTTAAATTGCCATTGTGGTATGAATTATGAACTCTTTAATCCAATCATCTCACCTAATTGTGGTAGTTTTCTTTTTGTTTTTTTCCAGTGAGGATTTTGTTTCAGGTATGTTCAGTATCTTTTTGTTGCTGCACAAGTGGAACTCAGTTTACTCCTAGAGAAAGCTAGCATGATCATTTTGCTGCCACTGATGGGTGAATAAGAAGAAACTATTGACAATATTATATATAGTGTATGTCTATTTATTGACACTCATTTTTATAATTGATTTATTGAAGTGTACATAGCAAAAAAGAGCATTGGGTTATATTTATCAAAATATTTATTTTTTGTATTTTTAGTATGACGTTTAACATAAACAACGAAGGTTTTTAGAAAAAAAACAGAAAATACAAAAAATTGGAAAGGAAGAGAAGAGGATGTGCCGGATTGGGTTGAAGTACTAACAACATACTGAATAGGCCACTGTAAGATAAACATGGAACAGGAACACATGAGATAAATCTTCAATTACATTCAAGTTTTCACAGAGTTTTATAAAAACTTTAATGGTGAACTTCTCCCAATGTCAAGGAGGTAAGCAGATAGTGGTCAAGTTTAGTAGACGAGAAGGGTCTGCCGAATAGAATCCAATAAAATGTTTAAAAATTAAATTTAGATTGTCAAAAATATTTGCCTTGACCACAGTCATCTCTCTCAACATTTGCCTTTCTAGGGGCAATCATTGGACATTCCGTTTGCTCCCTTATTGCTATATAAACAAGAGTGGACTTTCACCTTTGTCCAAAGACTTCTTAGGATATTTTTCTTCTCAATGTTCTTTCACTGATCTTGTTAAAATGTCTGTGTATGTGTGTGTGTGTGTGTGTGTATATATATATATATAGCACAGTGGCAGACCATATACACATCAGCATCAGACACCAAGCATGTAACTCTGTACATACCTTGCTATTGATCACCACTAACTTGAGTTAGTCAAAACCAGATTATTTTAGGCATATTCCAGGGTAAGTCATACAGAATCAAGTGTGTAAAATATGCAACTTTCCTGGTCAAAACCATCTTATATTCTGTCTCAATTGTCTGCTCATATGATTAGTGGTAGCCTTGATTTATTAGCATTTTTATTATCAGATATGTTCTAAAATATAGACCTAACTGGTGATCATATTAAGTTATTGATGGAACATACTGCATTGCATGACTTTCACAGTTTCTGAGACAAACATCCATTGAATTATTAACATACATCTTGATTTTGGCATTATCAAACATAGACTTGGCTGCCCGTTGGTTACACTAAAGGTTAGGGAAAATTTCACGAAAACCTCCCATTCTGATTGACTTTTCATTTTGGATTTGATTGGCCCACATTTCAATTAGAACAGTGGTATATGCTTAGAGTTTTAAATCAATCAATTCAATCCCACCTTTTTTGGTAATAAAAATATCTCTGACTTTCCAGGAAACAAAACCATCATAATTATTTACTAAAGAAAGAATTGTCAGAATTGACCGGTTATCTGTTTTGTCTGAAATTTTGCAATTTTCGCAGGTCACTTCCCAACTTTTCCCAGTTAAGTGAATAGGTTTGACATTGAACATTAGCTGCAAAATGCTGCATCACTTTTTCTTAACAGAATCCAGCATAAACATATTTTTAGCAACAAAACAACAGTACTTGGAAAAACAATGAGGTGTGTAAAATTAGCAGATAAAATAAAAAAGAGAATTGCAAGTTTTGCACCAAAATTCCTGTGGTTTTAACTGATGGAATCACCTTTTCAAACCTTCAGTTAATTACAAATAATGAAATGGAATTAGCATGCAGGTAGAAAATAGATTTGATATAAAATCTAGTTTGCAAAAAATATACACAACTGAGCATCGTATAATTTTATGTTTAAGCATCTGTCATTCTCACACACTGGCCATTAAATCCTTTGAACTGTAGTTAAGCAGGAATGTTTCCCCAATGAACGTCCTCTACCGTAGATCATTCTCTTAGTTGCAGTAATACTTCAAATGAACAGACTGGTTCACCTGTCACTTGTTTCCAGACTAAACTTCATCTGTCACTTCCTGCTTCTCTGCTTATTTTTTATTATTGGGATGAATGGCAAGTGCTTGGTCATTTCGGCGTACTCCTCCACCCTGATTACTCAGAAACTGCAAATCGTGTTGGATTTAAATCTTTACTCTAATTGCATTAGATTTTACCAGTTGCAATCTCAAGTGTTAAGTCTGATGAAAGACTGAATTTGTTGATGCTTGGTGCTAGAATTACTTTACTCTATCTAGGGGGTGCTTTTTATCTCCGTAGGTTTCCCACCTAGTGTTCTTTGTGTTTTTTTAGAACTTTGAGTTAACAAGCATAGTTAACTAGTATTATGCCAGTCAACAAGTGTCTACACTGATCACACAAAACCACCTGCCTAGTATTGTGTAGATCTACCTTGTGCTGCCAAAAGAGCTCTGATGCATTGAGGCATGGCCTCCACAAGAACTCTGAACATGTCCTGTGGTATCTGGCACCAAGAAGTTAGCAGCAGATTCTTTAAGTCCTGCAAGTTGCGAGGTGGGATCTCAATGGAACAGATTTGTTTTTCCAACACATCCTACAGATGCTCAACTGGATTCAGATTTCAGCAGAACATTGCCCTGCTTAACACTGCCTTCATCAGCCTACCTTCTTCTTCCCACAGTGCATCCTGCTGTCATCTATTCCTCAGGTAAACTATGCGCACACACCCGGCCATCCACCCGATAAAATGAAGCTTGACTCATCAGACCAAGCATCTTTTTCAATTGCTCCATAAACCCGTTCTGATGCTCACATCTCCATTGAAGGTGCTTTCAGGGGTGGACAGGTGTCATTATGGGCACTCTTACACATACACAGCAAAGTGCAATGCACTGTATTTTCCTACACCTTTCTATTATGGCCAGCATTAAGTTGTTCAGTAATTTAAGCTATAGTAGCTCTTCTGTGTGACCAGACCTGATGGACTAGCCTTTGCTACCCATGTGCATTAGTAAGCCTTGGGCGCACACTTACCTGACACCAATTAACCGATTGTCTTTTCTTGCACCACTTTTGCTAGTAACACAGCAAAAGTGTGAGTAAGAATACATAAATTCTATGATGTTTCAGTGATTTATTTACACCGGGTTGAGTGTCTTTTCATGACATACTTCATTGTAATTTTCTGAGGTTTTTTGGTATTTTTAGGAGAGATACTTTAGGGCGGCTGAAGTAAGCACTTATTTTATTTAGTTATTTATTTTACACTACTTGTATACATAAATGTGAAGTCTGTACAAACGTTTTTCCCTTTGTGTCCCTTTGTGTAATTCTGTAATTTAATTTTTTTTAAATCATTGGACTACACTTGCATGCTTCAAAACTGAGTATAGAGAGAATCAGTAACAACGTTTTAGTTACATTGTTACACAGGTGGCAAAACTTTAAAGTAATAAAACGAGATTTTCATTCTAAGTAAAAACTCTAGGTCCCCCTTAAACCTTGTTCTTTTTGGAATGTTTTGAAATCAAACAAATAATGTGAACTGTCTCTCCAGATCAGGCCCCGCTCGCCGACCCATCAGTCACATGCTGAATTTTTTGTTTCTATAAATTATACTCTGCATGTGTCGTGTAAATATACTGTGTATGATTAAACTTACTTTACCCTAGCAAAGCTGGCTTCAGTGATGAGAATTGTTATAACGATTCCAAAACCAGAACAACTCCTAGAATGTTAATATAAACTAACACTAGAAAAACCTTAAGCGTGTGGATTTATTAGTGTTGCTACGGAAAGGGACAATGGCTGTGGATGGCATTGCAGCTGCGGCCAAGCCACACAAAGTCTATCTGTTCCCTGCCTTTGTAGAAAATGTTGTATTTATTAAAGACGGCAGTTTGTCCTGTCTTTTCAGTTACTGTACGGGACCGGATTGGGGTGCAGCTCCAACTACAAAGCAGCCCTTGTTGAGAGTAATGTGACTCACATGTCAGCCTTATTTGCTGTCAGTGGCTTTATTAAAGTCTACAGTTTCAGACCCTAGAACCTTGCCTATTGTAATCCGGCCCCACAGATATTACGTGGAAGTCCTTCACCTCTTTCAGACTTTCACAGAACGTGCAACAGTATGTGTGTGGCTAATTATAGTCACTTTGTTTACAATGCTTGATGTAAGTGTATATACATTGTTTAATGTATTTAAATGTATGTATACAGAGAGATACATTTCCTAGTTTGTCTGACCGTAGTGGGAGTTATGCTCCTGAGCGAAAGTGTCCTCCATTTTAATGGCACCAGTAACATGTTTGCCCCAGTACTGCCTCAAAATTATTGCCCTTCCCTTGACCCCTACACTACACTTCACTTAGACTAACCTTTCGCCCCTATTATATCCTAACACTCATTTTTAACCCCTAGACTAGTCCTTAACCACCATGCTACCTTAAGACTTACACTAACAGCAACCTTCAACCCAAAACGATACCCCTAAACCCAGTGGCGTACATATAGGTGTCGCAGGGGTCACAGCTGCGACCGGGCCCGTCACTCCAGGAGGCCTGGCCGCCCTGCAAACCCCTGCGACCGGGTACCAGCCGCCATGTTTTGCGGCCCCAGCCCACTCGGCAAACTGCCAGGGCCGCACGTTCAAAGGGCCCATCAAGGGCCACCCAATGGGTATGGATTTCCAGGGTGCCCGGTCAGCACTGCGGTGCTTTAACAGCGCCACCTGGCCCACTGTGATGAGATCACTGCTGGAAGGAAGTGACTGCCCCGGTCACTCCTCCCAGCTATCAGAGAGCCACGCGGGAGAAAGGAGAGGGGTCAGAGTGGGACCCTGAGCCACCACTGGAGCCCAGGGAAAGTCACCCTCCTGCACCTAAAAGGTAGGAAACAGGAGGGTGACTTAAACATTTTGTATGTGTGTGTGTTTGTGTGTCTGTGTGTGTGTATGCCTGTATGTATGTGTGCCTGTCTGTTTGTATGTATGTATGTGTCTTTGTATGTATGTGTGCAGTGTGTCTGTGTGTCTGTCTGTATGTGTGTATGGGTCTGTGTGTATGTCTGTATGCATGTGTCTTTGTATGTGTGTGTGTGTGTGTTGATCAGTGTGTGTCTGTCTGTGTCTGTCTGTATGTGTCTGTGTATGTATGTGTCTGTGTATGTATGTGTGCCTGTCTGTTTGTATGTATGTGTATGTGTGTCTTGTGTATGTATGTGTCTGTCTGTGTGTGTGTGTATGTCTCTCTGTATGTATGCATGTGTGTCTGTATGTGTGTGTGTCTGTGTGTGTCTGTCTGTATGTCTGTATGTATGTGGCTTTGTATGTATGTCTTGTGTGTGTATATGTCTGTCTATGTGTAATGTATGTGTCTATATGTATCTATGTGTGTGTGTGTCTCTATGTATGTGTGTCTGTATATATATGTGTGTGTCTGTTGGGGGGGGAGAGGGCAAGGGAGGGAAAGGAAGGGGAAACGTGGATCAGTTTCACACCGGGGCCCCATGAATTGTGTGTACGCCACTGCCTAAACCTTAACACCTACCTAACACACTACCCCTAACCCAAACACTAGTCCTAGCCTCAGGATTCTGAAAACATTTATAAGCTACTCAACCTTCAGTCTCATGGTTTGTGATGTCTTTAGAATCCTTTGATGGCAATATTTTCCCAAAATACAAGGTTCACTGTTATGTATCTTCTATATACACACACAAACAAAGTACAGTAGCTGCAAATAGAAGCTACTGTACAAAAGAGATATAATCGTCAATTTTAAGGATCATGTAGGTCCCTGTGCTATCCTAATTTAATTAAGATCTAACCTTAAGTTAAGAAAAATAATAATCTAATAGTGCTTTTAATGCATTTCCCATGTGGGAAAAGGATAGTGCCAGAATCTTATCTTTCCTGTGAAATATATAGTTTTCCTTAGATGTACAAGTCTGCCTTTCTGCTTATCCGTCTGTTTTTCCGGCCATCTATCTTTATCATCATGATGAATGAATATTATAGTGACGAATAAAAATATATCAAACACTTTTCAGGGAAAAAGTCCCTGCACACTATTCCAAACTACAATGTAACCATTTAAAAGAAGTTTGCCTGGACATTATTGTTAAACTTTCACTTTATGACCATAGAGTTATACTCAAAATGTGTTATTTAAATGTGAATATTGGACTTTGGTGTTTTGCCCAGAAAACTTTAATTGATATTTTTGTTGTCTATACATGTATACTGAATATTGTTTGCAGCTTATATACTATATGCAATATTAAATATACTTGTATACCTATATTTAAATCTTTACACCAATCAAACATGTTGATATTCTTTGTTTTATTATTATGTACTGTAATACTTTTTTACTTGTTATTCTCATGAGTCGTACACTTTTACTTGGTATTTTCTATTTCCCACATTCCGGTCCATTACCATGTCCATTGCTCCATCTGGTATTTTCCAGTCCTTCTCTTATTCCTGATATAAAGGGTTGCTCCACTGACCAAATAAAAAATAAAAACTGTTTAGTAGGTATGGTCAAATCAAAATATGCATGCATTTAATTATATATGAATAAAACAGCTTGCAAAATCTGCTGATCTTGTGCCTGTTGTGTTTGCAAGCCCTCCCCTTCTAACCCCACCCAGACTTCCTGTGGCTGTCCAATCACAGAGTTCCTGATGCAGCTCAATGAGAAGTCTTTGCAAGGCAGGTGCTCTGAGCAATTTCTGCCTCTTGAGTTTAGTTTACTAACCTAACCAAACCAGGCGGTAACATAGAAACATAGGATGTGACGGCAGATAAGAACCATTCGGCCCATCTAATCTAGTCTGCCCAATTTTCTAAATACTTTCATTAGTCCCTATCCTTATCTTATAGTTAGGATAGCCTTATGCCTATCTCACGCATGCTTAAACTCCTTTACTGTGTTAAACTCTACCACTTCAGCTGGAAGGATATTCCATGCATCCACCTGCTGTCTGCCTAGAAGTTGTCCGTCCAGAGAGTGTCTCTCAGGTACTGTGCAGGAGGAACACATATACTATATAACTAAACAATGCTTTCAAAAATATATCTTATGTTTGTCACAGTGTACGTTCCATGACAGGAACGCAGATTACTTCTCATGAAAGGAGAGCAGGGCACATCCCTCGATAAGAAAGTAGGTTACAGTCCATGAAAGAAAGTACATTGTATGAGTATAAGCAGCGTACAACTCATAATAGGAAAGCTAGGTGCAGGGTAATGGGAATATAGGTCTATACCATGATAGGGAAACAGGGTAAATTCATTAATAGGAAACTAGGGAACTTTTCATGATGGGAAAAAGGATACATTCTACAATAGGACAGCAAGAACCTTTCCACAATAGGACAGCAGGATACATTCTGAGATAGGACAGCAGGATACATTCCACGACAGGACAGTAGGATACCTTCTGTGATAGGACACCAGGATATCTTCCATTAAAGGACAGAGAGATACATTCTGAGCTAGGACAGCAGAAAATATTCTGCAATAGGACATGATAGGAAAGCAGGGAATACATTATTTAATAGTAAAGCAGGTACATTCCACTATAGGAAATCAGTGTATATTGATTGATATATGATAGGAAAGCAGGACACATTCCAGGACAGGAGGATAGAACATTCCATGATCGGAAAGTAGAGTCCATTTCATGACAGGAAAATAATCCATGCAAGTTTCTGTGCTGTAGACAAACCTGAATACCTGTCTTGTAGTTACTTTTCAATCTCTTTACCGATATTGTCTTATATTGCTTGTTATCCTAAATACATTTTGATCGATTTTCTTTGTTTTCTTTGTTTTCCCGCTGCCTCCCAGGCATCCGCAAAATAGAACCAAGATGAGTTCAGCATACACGGAAAAGCAGGACCCATCAATCAGCTTTGACCCATTTGCCTTCTATGTGATTAACTAGTGTAATGGATTACTGAAGACGTAGTTCAATTCAATGATCTGTGATTGTGAGAGCACAGGATACATGCATACATGTATTGTACATGTTATATTCAATAAAGTACATCTGACAACATGTCTTGCATCTGTTGTAGCCCCAAGATTAACTGATTTAAAAAGTCCCCCTTTCAAGATTTGTTGTAAGCAAACAATGCACTGCAACATCTTTCCCTCATTGTGTGTGTGTTTGTATATTAATTGAATTGATTCACACTGTTTCTTAAAACTGGTCTTTAAAGGATCACTATAGGGCCAGGAACACAAACATGTATTCCTGACCCTATAGTGTTAAAACCACCATATAGCCCCCCTGTGCCCCTCATGCCTCCATAAATATTGCAAAATCTTACTGTATTCAAGTCTAAAGCTGTAGATCTGAATGCTGTTTGCCTCAGAAAAAAAAGCGGTCTGCTGACATCATCAGAAGTGGTGGCCTGATCCAATCACAATGCTTCCCCATAGGATTGGCTAAGACTGACAAGGAGGCAGATCAGGGGCAGAGCCAGCATGATTTAAACACAGCCCTGGCCAATCAGCATCTCCTCATAGAGATGAATTGAATCAATGAATCTCTGTGAGGAAAGTTCAGTGTCTGCATGCAGAGGGAGGAGATACTGAATGTTTGGATGCATTTTAGGCAGCCATGACCCAGGAAGGATCTCTAACAGCCATCTAAGGAGTGGCCAGTGAAGTTATCACTAGGCTGTAATGTAAACACTGCATTTTCTCTGAAAAGACAGTGTTTACAGCAAAAAGCCTGAAGGTAATGATTCTACTCACCAGAACAATTCCAATAAGCTGTAGTTGTTCTGGTGACTATAGTGTCCCTTTAATTTCTGAAGCAGTGCAGCATTTCAGTATCCCTACACTTACAGAAATTAGTTCAAAACTATACTTTGTGTGAACTTTTTAATAATTAATTTTACATTTAAAATTTGTGTGAAGGAGGGTTGATTAACATAAAAGTGCAAACATTTGCGTGACTCGTCACTTGGATGCAATCTCCTATATCCCTCACCACAAGCTAGGGTGGCTCTAACACAGGTGCAGTATAAACCTTTCAATCAGGCTGTAAAATCCATGGTTACTTATTTGTTAAAAGCTGTATCTGTAGTTCAAACAGGTCATCTGACAATTTATTTAGACTTTAATCCATTGTAAAACATAGTATTAAAATAGAATGCAGTACATCATATCAGCAGGCATGTCAAATAATTTTTCGTGTAATTTACATAAAGAGTTAACTGGAAATATTTTTATATCATTATTATTATTTATAATGCAGGATAACACACAACTGTAATTCAGTGCTTGGTAAGATAACAGTCCAATGGCAGCTTGAACACCAGGTGCGGAGTCTCTCTTGTTCAGTAAAAATCTCAGTAAAACAAGAGGTAGGTGCAGCGCCTAAATAGTCCTTAAATGGGAGAGTACAACTGCAAGAAAAAAAAACCAGAAGGGCCGGATAATGTAGTATGTACAAATATAATAAATATAGATATGAAAACATGTGCACACACACTTTCTTGGAGCTTCAATACAGCTCCAACTTTTGCGCCTGGGTGGAATAATCCCCGCATAAGGCTAAAGTGCAGTGCTGATTCTTCGTATATTCGTGGTTGTAGAAGGAGTCCTCATTAAAAAAACATAATATAGTGTAGTATGTTTGGACTATGGAGCAGGGGTTGGTATTAATATAAATTGTGCACTCACATGTAATGGAGCCGTGAATATGGCTCCAAATTAGCGTATCCCATTTGCACAACAACATGTGAAATTGATTGTCACTCAGTGTTGCTTCCTAAGTGGACAGTTTGATTTCACAGACGTGTGATTGACTTGGAGTTACATTGTGTTGTTTAAGTGATCCCTTCATTTTTTTGAGCAGTATATTTGGAACACTTAATGCATTTCACCTAAACATAGGCTTTCTCAAAAGTGTGTTACCAAAAAGGCTTTTGTTTTTTTTACATTAAAGTACTTTTTTTATTGGACCACCTTCTGCTGCTACTGGACCTTTGGGCTACATCATTGGTGGGGATAATACCACCTAAGTTTATTGGATTGAGTAAATCCATACTTTGCTCTTTAGCATGTGAGAAGGTTTTTTTCTCTTTTTATTGTGTTTTTTCACTCCATATTTACGGTGTACACTATTGTGGTTTTATTTGTTTCTACATATATGTCATGGATTATGTTAGTTGGAGTCCGAAGTGCTGAGATGTATGTTCACCCTTGCAGATAAACACAGCTCACGGTAAACAGGTAAGAAGCTACCTGGGCTGTGAATCTGTGTACGGGGGCTTAGGCAGGAACAGTAACCGGGTACGAGTAAACAGACAAGGGCAAATCCAGAAGAGTAGTTAATCATTGTATCAAAAAGGTAATAACATACCTCAATATCAGAGTCCCCAGAGAGGAGTTCCTTCACAGTAAGGAGCCCCATAGTACCAGCTATTACTTTGATTCCAAAAGGCACATCCTCTGAACTTTTCTCCTTAGGTACATCAACAGGAGTGGAGTTTGCAGGCTTGCAATGCCTTTTTGAGCGTTTCCAAATCCTTTACGTGGACTTTAGTACCATTTCACGCATAGGTATAATCCGAAAGGTAGATCTTTGAGCAGACAGAAGGTGGTGATGGTACCGGCTTTAACATGAGTGTCTTCAAGAGGAGGTGCAGACATCTCTGGAGCAGGAGATGGAGATTTTCTCAGGTAGGCTAGGCATGTTGGCATCTTTGAGGTTTTACAGGCTGGCATGCAGAGCTCATAGGATAAAGAAAGGTGGTAGCTAGTCAGAGAGCTGGAGGCCTAGGTGAGTGAACAGGCCAGTAAGAGATGTAGTGTCCCCTTTCTCCACAGTAAAAACAGAGGCCATGGCTTCTCCTCCAGTCTCTTTCTTCATGAGTCACTTTGATCTGGATGAGTTCTATTTCCATAGGTTCCTCAAAGTCAAGAAGAACATTGAATACCTCTGGAGTCTTCCTAGGAACCGGATCATAAGGAGGTTTGACATTGGTACTTGGTCTCCCTATTTCTGGGAATCTGTGATCCTCTGGAACGTGAGACAGGTCTTGGTGCAGTGGTTTTACTAGAGGACTTGCACTGCAAGTCCATTGCAGTCATGAAGGATCCCCAACTGTCAAGACAGGACTCTTAGCCTGCAACATCTGCTGTGCCCATGTTTTGATTCATCCAGACAGCAGGTTGATAGCCACTCGGACCATGATTAAGTCGGTGGCATATGTCCGAAGTTTTAAGACAAACAACAACTCGCACTCCACTTTAAAGTACTGGAAAGATGTACAGCTACCGTCAAATCTCTCAGGCATAACAATGAATGGCTCAGCATAAGCAGGTTCCAGGGCTGGGCGCACTGTTCCTTTAAGAAATTGAACTTCTTGCTTCAGCTCCGAAACAGTTTGGACCAGGCTAGACACTTGCTGGGTAAGCAGCATGCACATCTCTGTGGACTCCATGATGCTCAGTTCGGTATGTCATGGCTTACCTTAGTTGGAGTCCGAAGGGCAGAGATGTATGCTCACCCTTGCAGATAAACACGGTCTAAGGTAATCATGTAAGAATCCACTTGGACTGTGAATCTGTGCACGGGGGGCTGAGGCAGGAACAGTAACCGGGTATGAGGAAACAGACAAGGGCAAATCCAGAAGAGTAGTCAGGCACGGTATCAAAAAGTTCAGGGCAGGTGGCAAACAGGCAAGAATGTAGATTTCACAAGCACGGATCACAAGCCAAGTCAGTCTTAGACAACAGGAAATATGAAACAACAAACTGACCCTGCCCTCAGGGAAAGGCAGTGTTATATACCAGGGATAACGATCCATTTGCCTCAGGTGGACCTAGATTGACAGGTAGGAGCCACTGGTGAAGTCCAGCCCCCTAGTGTTGCAGGCAATGCCAGATAAACAAGACTAGATCCATAAGTTCTGAAGTGACTCAGAGGCAGGAATGCAGGCCTTGGATGCAGAAGAAGCCAGGTTCAAATCTCCTGTTTGGCATCAGTGGGGTGGTCATGTCTGGATGGCACAGGGAGAACCGTGACAATATATATCTATGGAGAAATATTGACTACACCTATAACATTGAGAGGGCTTCATACACTAATTTGAAGACCTATTCATGGCACCATTACATGTGAGTGCACACTTTATATTCATTCCTGCTCCATAGCCCAAACATACTACACTATATTATGTTTTTTTACATAACACCTTCCACAACCACGAATATATGAAGAATCAGCACTGCACTTCATACTTAGGTGGGGATCATTCCGTCCAGGCACAAAAGTTGGAGCTGTATTGAAGCTCCAAAAAAGTGTGAGTGCACATTTTTCTCATATTTATATTTATTATATTTGTAAATACTAAACTATCAGTTCCTACTGTTTTTTTTCTTGTATAAGTACTAGTTAGACACTGCACCTACCTCCTGTTTTACCCATTATTTATAATGCGCCAACAAATTCCAAAGCACTGTACAAGAGGTGGAATATAGTAAAGGAAGAGATTTATCAAAGTATTATCTTCAATCCTAAAATTCTATTATATCCTCAAAAATGGGGCAAAAATGTATAAGAGAAGGAATTACCAACAGAATGTGCTTGATGGTTCCACTGGTTTCCATGGTGATTACCCTTTTTTGGTACTTTAGAAAACCTTTTATAACAGAATACTTTGATCAGCCTCTTCCTATACTAATATATTTCCACAGAAATATTGAATGTGTGCGTTTGGGGAGACATTTATTAATGTGTTGTCGACACTCTTACGTCTGATTATTGGCACATTTTTTGTGCAATTTATATATTCTGTTGATTTTTTTAATCTGCTATTTTGCTCCCTAACTGTCATATATGAATACACACCGTTTTTATTTTCTTTTGGCAACAGAATGCATTTATTAATTTTAGGATTTTATAAAAAAAAATTTTTTTGCTATTATAAATTTGGTGGTCTTCTGAAATTGAAGTTTTTATGAATTTATTATAAAGAAGAAGTCACTTTTTACATCACTTTAATAAACATGATCAAAATAATGTCATTTTTCAGAACACTTTATCACTGTGGCGTTGACAGAGAAGGGTTTATTAGAGTTATATGGATATTCTTCCTACTGGGAACATAAATAGATTTATTGTTTTAAGTCACATAAACTGGGGACTAGTTGTTAATTTTAAAATACATGAAATTAGGAGAATGTTTTTGGTAGTTTTAAGGTAAATAAAATGAGAAGGCTGGTAGTTTTAAATTACGGAAGTGGAGAGATTGGTCCTCCAGGTAATTTTTTTATTTAAAACCAATTTGTTTCTCAAGCACAATAAGTGTGCTAAGACGTGTTTTAATCTCCTCCACCCCGTCCCCTTTGTTTTAACAATTTCATTTATTGGAACACACGAGTAAATGAAGTTTGTTGCCACTCCTGTTTTCTTTTTTGTTTTTCAATTACCTTTCTACACAGAAAGCAGAGAAGTGAGATATTAAATACTTACAAGACCCAGGAAGGAACAATCTTGAAATCTCACTTACAGCCAAGAGCTATCTTGCCTTGTTTTGCAAAGTGAAAACTGCTTAAAGGTACAATCCCTGAAGAGAGATCTAGAGATATAGTCAGGAAATGAGAAGACTCATAAACATTAAGGGTTGTTTTTCTTTTTCTACTCCTGCTTCAATCTAAAGCAATACAGTAGTAAAAGAGAAAAGAATTGACTTCCAGAGCCAGCATACATTTGAGTAATACATATAATTTAATGGAAAGGGCCGTATTTACATAACCAACCAGGATTGCTGGGGACCTTCTCACTGTGCAAAATAGTTGGACGGAGTTACACAGAGAACAAATTTGCTATTTAATAGATTTTTAACGCATCTTAAAATTACAATTTCAATTTAAAAGGCATTATTTTAGAGGCAAAAAAAAAAGTATGTCCATAGTGGACATAAAGAAAGATTTCTTACTTCCAAAGTAAATAAAATGTGTACCCTTAAAGGAACACTCCAAATATCATACTACTACTCTAGTGGTTATGGTACCAGCGTGTCCTCAT
This sequence comes from Pelobates cultripes, assembly GCA_933207985.1. Lineage (NCBI taxonomy): Eukaryota > Metazoa > Chordata > Amphibia > Anura > Pelobatidae > Pelobates > Pelobates cultripes. The sequence goes on from OW240922.1 coordinate 57,113,813, forward strand.
AGAGTAAGCAGTCAAACAAAGTGAGAACAGTTTGAAATCTTATCTGAATTCTGACACCTGCCCGTTGCAATTTCCACTGGAGCCGTTATCTCCGGCATGGAGCTTCCATTAGCTCCCCTGAGCTAAGCCCTGCCATGCATGGCCAGCTCATTAGCTGAGTCAACTGAGCATATTGGGCCAATGGGTGCCTGACTTTACCGCCAGGCTTTGCTCAGAACAGATTTTCAGCTGCAACAGGAGGTGTCGTGTGGACCCTACTTAACTTGTTAAGCTATTCTCAAACAGTTTAACTTCTTACCCTGGGAGGGCACCAGGGCAGTCGTAGCACCATATTCACTGCATCGAAACAGTAGTGGTTATGCTGTTTGGGGTATTTCTTTGAATTTGGAAATAACATCAGGACCACGCAATGTAATTAAGTAACCAGCAAGAACTAAATGTACTGTTCCTGGTTAAATACAATGCCTTTATTGTTAGTCATGCTTGCTGAAATAACTAGTTTTACTCAAATGAATGCATGGGATTCACCTTTTCAGATAATTAGAAACAACAGGGAGTAAACAGAGTAAGAGAACACAATTAAACAGATAGAACAAGAGAGTCAAAAACCATAGAGACATTAAGGGAACTACGTTAAAATGGTGTTTATTCTGTTCAACTACATACACTTGCAACAGCTCCACTTACTGTCTAGGTTGATAAATGCCCTCAATATATAAGATCAGGGCTTTCAATTACCACTCGCCCACTAGCCATTGGTAAGCAAAAATGTAGCCGTGTTGAGTATAACTTCACCCTTGTTGAGTGTGCAATACTACTGCAAGCAACTTTTTGGCCTATTAGTGTAAAATTTTAAATTTTAGACATGATAACATGAAGATTTTTGAAAATCCAATAATTATTTTAATAATATTAGCAATTTGGGCTTTTGAGGTATGAATGATGTATATGCACTATTACCAACCCAAACTAAAGAAATGATAGGATATTTAATTTCTTGAGGAAAGCTGCAATAATGAATCTTTTGTCTAAATCAAATGCAATGGTGCAAATACATTAAGCTACTGTGATAAATAATGAATTAGGGGGTTCTAACCAACTGCAAGTGAAAAAATGATCCTAAAAAAGAAAGGTGTAAATGAAATTGCACAAAGATTGCAAATAGACAGAAAGACAGATCGACAGACTGCCAGACAGATAGAAGTATATAACAATTTTTTTTTATTTTGTGAAAACCAGTAAATAGAAATGTGAGAAGATAATTTGCACAAAATAGGATCAAAGGAGAGTATTAATGTGTATTTTTAACACATGGTCAGTCAACATGCTACACTTATTCCAATTTGTGAATATGATTGCGCAGTTATGAGATTTGCTAAACACTCTTTATTTGATCAGTACTCTAAATTGCTGCAAGTGCTAAATGCCATAGAAAATATTGATTGTAATGTGTGTTGCCTACTCTTCTAGAGGGCTCAATGGCTTTTGGGGAAAACCTAAAATGCAATCTACCCTTTTGCAACTCTCGGTCAGTCTCTATAAATCTCTCCAGCGGCACCTGTGTCCCTGAGTTTGTGCAAACTAGATGCAAAGTGAAGTTCCAGGAAGTAACCACCATTGCAAGCAGGGCAAGCCTCCTCCATGACACTCAACGCGGCCGATGGCTTTATTGTCAGTGCATTAGCATCTAAACATAGTGACATCAGTCAATTGTTCCTATTGTCAGTGCAAGAAACTCTGTCTAGGAATTAACCACAGCAACTACAGCTCATCCGCTGTGGTTGCTGATTCAGAGTCCAGGAGAACTACCTGTCAATTCTTTGGTGCAAAGGTCTACATTGACTCAGTGCTGAAGAATTGATTGACAAGTGATGTGGGACCTGTTTTTACATATTTTTCTTTTTTTCTCCCACTGTATAATTGTTACTAGTACAATATATAGATGACTTTTAGTTTACTTTTGTAATTCTGACAACATAATGTATATGTTTTAATAGACTTTTAGATGAAACAAACTTATTTGTACTATTACAGGTACATTTTAAAATCAATTTTGTCGCGTTTTATTATATGATAATATGTACATTGTAAATTTAAGGTGCTCAAAATCATGTATTAATAAGAACACATTAACTTGTATTTTTAACATGTGGTCAGTGAACATGCTCAGAAAATTCTAATTTGTGAATATATTTGTGTAGTTATGAAATTTGCTATCAAGTCACATATATGTCTGAAGTAACAATTGAAAAGCAATGCTCATATTTATAAAATGGTCAAGGGAGGAATGAAAGTCCTAGATGTAAAAAATGAGAAAGGGAGCCCTTACCTTTAATGATCCTAAGACAAAACGTGAATTGTAAAAAGGTATATACATATACATACACATACACACACACATAGCTAACAGACTAAGTAGGTCTGAACCTAAACTGAGCGTGATCCCAGCAAGTATATAGAAATCAGAAAACAGGTATATCCAGAGGTAAAGGGTACTGGGGTACCGGTCACCTTAGGGAAAGTGACATTGGTCATCTTTGGAGCTAATCCACTAGCCCCCAGTATTATTGGGACTCCTGGATCAGCCCCTATTTATTTATTTATTTAGTTTCTCTCAATGCTCATATTTATTTTGTTTATAACAGAAATATAAAAATATTCATCTTTTGATGGATTTTGATGGTCAAGACGTAAACAAGGTAAATTAGGGGTAATATTCATTATTGCAACTTTTTTTAACACATATTCGTGATGTTATTGGTAAGCTACATTAAAAGTTGCAATTTGACAGCAAAATATATTATTTGAATTTGCAATTGTTCTCTTGCTTTTTCATGTATATAAAACCCATTTTGCTATATTAATGCATAATAATAAGTGCAAAAGCAGGCGTCAGTTTTAGGTTTAGATTAAATATTTTACCACTAAATTTCCATTTTTATGTTAGGTAAACAGTAGAGTTGAGTGGACACTTGGATGTTCGGGTCCGGCGGGTTCGGCCGAACTTCGGAAAAAAGTCCGGGTTCGGGATAGAACTTGACCCCGAACTTGACCCCAAACCTGAACCCCATTGAAGTCAATGGGGACCTGAACTTTTGGGTACAAAAATGGCTCTAAAAAACTCCTGGAAAGGGCTAGAGGGCTGCAAAGGGAAGTAAAATGGGGGTAAGAGTAGGACAAGTGCCCTGCAAACAAATGTGGATAGGGAAATCACTAAAATTCCCACAGTATCAGGGAGCTATCTACCAAAAGGCTGAAAGACCTAAATTGGTCTTTCAGACAAATTTACTAATACTAAATAAAGATTACTTAGTATTAGTAAATTCAGACCCTACTCGCGATACCGGCCAGTGGCTGCTCACTGTAAAAAAAAAAAAAAACTATTGCCCCCCTAAATAAGAATGTGGAGGGAGACCAATTGTCCTCCCCTCCAGCCCCCACCCCTGCGCGGTGGGTGGGGGCCCTAAATACCAATAAGTGGGGGGATAGTAGGTCCTCCTCGGCCCCCACCCCTGAGCGGTGGATGATGGCCATAAGTAAGAATGTGGGGGGACCTACTGTCCTCCCCCCAGCCCCCACCCCTGAGCGGTGGGTGGGGGCCATAAATAAAAATTGGGGGGGATTAATGTCCTCCCCCCCAGCCCCCACCCCTGAGCAGTGGGTGGGGGCCATAAATAAAAATTGGGGGGGAATTAATGTCCTCCCCCCCAGCCCCCACCCCTGAGCGGTGGGTGGGGGCCATAAATAAAAATTGGGGGGTGACCTATTGTCCTCCTCCCTGGCCCCCAACTCTGAGCGGCAGGTGGGGGCCTTAAATAAAAATAACCCCCCAAGTGACTAGGGGTCCCCAAACCCCTAGTCATCCACCTCCCCCAAAAAAATAAACCCTGCTTACCCCCCTCATCCTAAAAATAATGAGGGGGGACCTTATCTAAATATCTGTAAAAAAAAAAAAATTGACTTACCATTTGATGTCTTCTTTCTTCTAAAATCTTATTTTTTCAGCCCCAAAAAAGGCCAAATAAAAATCCATAATAACCGGCACACTTTAAAAAAAAAATAATAATAATTCCATTTTCACCCATGGAGGGCTCCGTGCAGACTAAGATCTGCAGGGCCGGGGAAGGCTTATAAAGCCTTGGCCCGCCCTGCAATTAGGCTCAGAGCACAATGATTGGTGGGTTCAAGCCATCCAATCAGAGTGCTCTGACAGGTAAATAAAGAGACTGACAGGTAAGTCTCTACATTTACCTGTCACAGCATTCTGATTGGTTGGCTTAAAATCCACCAATCAGAGTGCTCTGTGTTATTTTACACAGCGTGGGAAAGTTCTTTGGAATTTTCCCACGCTGTGTAATTTGACTCATAACAACACTCTGAAGTGCATCGGTTATTATGGATTTTTATTTGCCCTTTTTTGGGGCTGAAAAAAGAAGATTGGGGGCTGGGGGGGCAATAGGACGCGCGAGTTGGGGCTCAGGAGGGGGGAATGTTTTTTGGTTTTTTTTAACAGTGAGCAGCCTCAGGCTGCTCACTGTTTAATAGACATGCCCCTACTCACTGGGTCACATGCTGCACTGGCCAATCACAGCCATGCCATTAGTATGCATGGCTGTGATGGCTTCTAAGGGAACACGAGTCAAACGCTTGTTGATTGGCTGCCCTGCAGCCTTTCAAAATGCGTCATTAAATCGCCGAACACTGAACTCCAAACCCGAACATACAGTGAAATGTCCGTGTTCGGGTCTGGGGTCCAAAAACCGTAATGTTACAGTCCGGGTTCGCTCAACTCTAGTAAACAGGTCTAAAAAGATGAACTCTTGAAAGTGCCTCTCTTCAATCAGCTCTCTTTATAAACTTTTAGGGCTCCCTACAGATTACAATGTGTTGTTAATTGTATCAGGTTGCAATTATTATTTAATTATTAATATTATTTTATTATTTATATAGCGTTATCAAATTCCATAGCGCTGTACAATGGGTGGACTAACAGACATGTAATTATAACCAGACAACTGGACGTACAGGAACAGAGAGTTGGAGGGCCCTTCTCAATGAGCTTACATTCTTATTTACCAAAGGGAATTTCAAATTTAAGGCCAAAGTAGATGAGCTGGAAATATTTATGACTTTTGCCAGTTCAACTATTCTAAAATTGAATTTAAAATTCACTTTTAATTCACTGTGAATGACCCTAAATGTTTGGAAATCCTAAATATGTGATAAAAAAATACTTCAAAGAACGTATTCTGCTACCAACTAATGTATCCAAGCTGTATCCGATGAATAGAACTCTATATATGTTACAAAATATGTTTTCAGCTGAATAAAATAAAACCAGTTACAAACAAGGCTGCCTATAGCTAAGACTCTCTGTGATAAGATATGAGTTTCCATACAGAGTATCTGCAACCCTGCGTCTAGCGCTGAAAATGAACCACTCATTCACCAGATAAATGAACCCTGAATGGGGTTGGTCTATTCAATAAATATTTTACAGTCAAATAATTGATGCTGGGTAATGCCTTATGGCCCTAACTAACAAAAAGGGTACTAAGTTCTAGTGTAAATAAATTAAATTAGAGGGGCAAAGGTTTAAAAATAATATCAGGAAGTATTACTTTACTGAGAGGGCAGTGGACACATGGAATAGCCTTCCAGCTGAAGTGGTAGAGGTTAACACAGTAAAGGAGTTTAAGCATGCATGGGATAGACATAAGGCTATCCTAGCTATAAGACAAGGCCAGGGACTAATGAAAGTATTTAGGAAATTGGGCAGACTAGATGGTCCGAATAGTTCTTATCTGCCATCACATTCTATGTTTCTATGTTTGTAGGTTTTCCATGACACATATCACTTGTTAATGTTGATGGGCATACCGGAAAATTGCTGCCGTGCTATCTGTAGAATCTTTATGCACATTTATTGCAAGTACTTTTGAGCAGGGCCCTCAACACCTATTGTTGATGCACTGATAGTACATTTAATAACTAATAACTTTTTTTGTTCCTGCAAAATTTTAATTCTACATACCACAGGGCTATCCTTTTTATATGATGCCCAGCAATATGCATACATGATATAGGTCCAGAAAAACTGGGTAGACATGACAACCCTATCTTTGTATATTATGAATAGCAGCAGCGTGTTGTGAGCATGTTGTGTGTGTCTGTGTGCTGGGTCTGCATTGGATTGCAGGAGAAGGGCTCCCCCTGCTGAGCTTATTTACCCTCTCCCTGACACAGTCAATGTCCTATTCACAGCTGACACATTGCTGACTCATCACATACCTGCAAAATCAAAGCTGTTTATTCCGCTCAGCTCCCTTCACAAGTGCCTGGAATGTCAGTCTGTAAAGCTCTCAGTATGGACATTGAAAAATCTCTTCACCTTTTTGCAGTATGCCTAGACCACAGATAGGCAGCCTTTGGCACTCCAGCTGTTGTTGTGGACTACTTTTCCAGGGTGCTCAGCCACAGTTGTTCAAACCAGCAGAAGTGCAAAAGGCAACTTATCGCTGGACGTATTACATTTCTTTGTGACAAATCAGAAAACGTAAGGGTCTATTAGCTAAACTGCAAATTTCCGGCTTACTTTTATTGCCTTGAAAGTTGCATCCACAGCAATTAAAAAATATGAAAATGTAATGCTATGTATAAAAACGTAGCATTAATAATTAATCTATTTATTGTTTTTTTTTATTTAACCATTAAAAAAATAAAGTACACTATAATGATACATATTAAATAAAAAAATATGCACAGTAAATATCACTTGCACAAAACAGTGTGTCAAAAGAACACATTGTCACAATATTATTACAGTTATGTGATTTATTTTACATTCTTATGAAAAAAGTGGCACAATAGTAATTTATAAATTCAATGTTTATTAAACAGTAAAATACAGTGAAATGAAAACTTAATTGCAATATTTTGGTTAAAAATAGCCAAGACAGAATCGGAGAATTTTTTCCAAGTTCCGCAAGCCCCCATTTGTCAACTACCTTCTTACTTTCTTTATGCCTCTGGCATTTTATCTTTTGAAATGGCATTAATATTTTATTAATCTTTCTTTTTATGGAGAAATAAATTCCTTGAAGGTTAGCTAGGATATATTTCTGCATTTCTTGTACTATGGAAAAAAAAGTTACTTTAAATGCCAAACACGGAGATTATGCATTTTCCTGGAAATTTTGGCAAGATCTAAAGTACGCAAAGCAGGTCAACTGAGATGCTACAGCAAGCAATAAAGTGACAATTGTCATTTCTCCTGCCATGTTCCTGGTCTGCTTGTTTTTCTCTGCTCTCTAATAGACTCCAATGTAAGTTAACACAAAAACCTTGGAAAGAAAAGCAAAGTTTGCTGGCGGTTCCAATCGAGTCAGTGTTCCCCTCACCAATTAGGACGACGCAGAGCATGTTATTAAAAATAGGTCTCTGTCCAAGCTCTTCTTTGTGGGTCATTGTCCTTCATTTCCGTTCCAAGTCTGTTAATTAATAAATAAAAAAAAAGGGTAAAAAAAAAAGCTTTTTGGGTCAAAATGGATTGAAGGCTCCTTTTCTGCATTTGCAAGTTATTCAGAATGACCAGACTGCTCTTCATTGTGTGAATTCTTTTAATGAACAATTTATTGATGCAAGGTAACAGAAGGAGTCAAGCCAGATGTCGTTTTAATGTTATGGGGACTTTAAAAAATAATAAAAACATAAATTCCAAGTGTGGTGTTTATTCATTTTACATAATGCTCCCAAAAATAGATATTTTTTTTTGATACACGTTTGAATGATTTGGATGGATTGTCAAAATAAGTGTCAATTTGGATCTTATTTGCAGTATTTATTAACATGAAAGTTGGATGTTTTTTATGTTCGTCTTAAAGCATAAAATTTTTTTTGATTGTCTGGTCAGCTCAATGCACTGAATGCAATGTTTTTTTTTTAATTAATTATTATTTCTTTTACTTTGATTGTGATATGTTCTTGTCCAAATAAATCAGGACTATATGGGCAAACAAGAAAATACAGGGACTTTAAATGGCTGCTTTGTAGGATTTTTTTTTACATTGAAGACTGTTTAGTGTCCAGAGATGTTATCACAAATGGATAGTCTATGCACAAAATCAACAAAGCACCTGGGATGCAGGGTTGATAGGTAGAGAAATACATAGATAGAGGCACAGTGATTAATTAACAGACAGACATAGACAGATATGGATAGACAGACATAGACAGACAGACATAGACAGACAGACAGACAGACAGGACAGACAGATTAGATAGATTAGATAGATAGATAGATAGATAGATAGATAGATAGATAGAGTCAAACCATCTCCAAAATATATATATATATTTTTTTTTTTTAACAATAACAAAAGTGTTGTAAATATAAAACATATTACATGTTTCCTGCTCAGTTCTGTCAAAGTGGATACAAATTAAATAGATTTGGACAAAATATTTTCATATCAGTTCTGCATATCAATTCTCTATCTATCCACTGTTTCCTACCATTGTTTTTACTGACCTTTTGGAATAGGGTCATCATGTGCAATGCACCTATTGTGTATACTGTCACACCTACTAGTGATGTCATTGTCGTCAAGGAGAAGTGATTGAAGATCAACAGTAATAGTAAACAAACAGAAGAAACAACAGAGTACGTTTACATTAAATAACCATCAATGAACAGTAATAGTAACAAATACAAGCTGACCGGGCCCCGGGCTATGAGGCTGCGTGAATTGTCTTCTCTCTCTCTCTCTCTCTCTCTCTCTCTATCTCTCTTTTTGTTGCTATTATACAGCTGTTCTAAATGTTTAAATAATATGTCATGTATACTATACCATCTATGAAACAGCAGCATGAGGGAGATGAATTCTTGGCAGTCGCCTTGCACACGTCAAGTGACAACACTGTGACACTCATATATTCCGGATTATATCCTCACTTCTATAGGAAATAGAGAACTACAAATTACGTTTCAAATCTAGGCATTGAACTTTGTCTACTGCATAATCTAAAAATGTAATCCATACATGACATGATAACATGGTGACAGTTTATGGTGAATACAATTTCATAAATATTATGCAAGTCAAACCGGTACGCCCTGTGAGAGCCACATAATGTAGAGGGGCCATTTTTCGTTTGTTTGCCAACAGCTATGCCCGTTGACCTGTAAGGTTCTACCCATATGACCCATGAGATGTCAAGCCCTGTTTATCTGTTTGTAACCAGCTTCCAGTACTCAATAAAGGGGAGAATGGAAATTGCCGATATAATCATGACAGACATGTGCTTTTTTCTAACACACACTTAGTAGTAGCCTTTACAACAACAATAGATGTTTCAACAAAAACTGGACCTCTATGGTCCAGCCTCCACTGCTTCAGATAGTGCAGTCTCCCACATATATCTCAGTGGGCCATTTGAGGCCTGAAGTGCATTGAAATAGCAGGTTATCCGCCTAAACACAAACCCACAAAGTCCTGGGTTGGCAAAGGCACAGTTTCAGCCTGCTGTCTCACCGATGCCTTATTCTACCAACACATATCCCCTTTAATTAGGAGACAAATAGTGCTGTGAAGCTGAAGCCTACAAACCCTAAAAATGAGTGGCCTCTGAGGCAATTGTCCTCCTGCTCCCCTTGGTAGCCTTCCCCTGAATATTGTTGGTTTAGTATCTTGGTGTAGTATATTTTTATGAAGTAAAGAGATCATTTGCACTTACCCTAGAAATGTGGTTCTGAAACGTTAACATTTTGTAGTCAGATTTTCACATTTGATACGTTGTCTAATTAACTATTTATTCAGACTATACGCTCGTCAATCCCACTGCTCCACAAACCAATGCTCTCCAGGTCAGCGATGTTTCCAGTTTGTTACTTTGACCTTAAATTTGAAATTCACTTTGAAATCACAACTCTCACTTTAGTTAATAACCATTTTGTATTGTGTTTGGTGAAATAAAAACAAATGTGACTTTCACAAAGTGAAATAAATACACATCTCTAGCTTTAAACAACTAATAAGCAGCTTTTTCAATAATGTGGTATTTTTAAAAAATGGCCAGAAATCAGAGCAGCCTCATTTTGCCGAGCTAGCAAGGCTCGCTGTTCAGAGAGAGCCCAGAAGGTTGGAGCAGCTGCCTATAGGTAAGTTTGCTAAATCTGCACTTTTATCGAATTCTGTTCCTTCACAGCTGTGCTAGGCAGTGAGCATGTACATGACAGGGATGTGTGAGAAAAGTGGTTGAGATTGAATAAAATGATGGACAAATTATTTTTATGAAAAGATTTAGATAATACAAATATTATTCACCTGTTCTGAGAGGACTGCATAATGCTCATATATTACATAATAAACATATATTACACTTCCTATACAAGCTTGTATGAATAAATTCTAATATATTATTATGATCATTATTTTATATATATATATATATATATATATATATATATATATATATATATATATATATATATATATAAAAAGAATGCAGTAGAGTGTATTATTGTGTATATACTGCTAGAAAAATTAATAGATTAGCAAACATTTGAAAACAAATACTATGATCCCTTATTTATATTCCAATTCATACAGTGGATGTTCCAGGCACATCTGCACCTTTCCCAGAATCCTTTGAATTCTATTCTATAAACAAAGCATTCTAGGGTAGATTGCAGAGACAGTCGAGTAAGGTGCTCTGTTATGTTTTGCACTTTAACACATCAGCAATACATTCCAGCTCATACTCCAAAAATGTGGACTATCTTTTTGGCTGTTTACATAGGACAAAAGTCTTAAGTGGGAGATAGATTCATTTTTACAAAATGAACCAGCAGGTAGTTTTTGTTCAGCTCTAACAGATTATTTGCTGAAAACAATAAGACTTTGTTTCTAGAAAATGGCTTTTTTTTTTCAGAAAGACATTGAAAATGGTCCCCGGGCAGAAAATACCAGAGGTGTGGCCCATAAGTTCTAATTAGGGCCAATTTTATAAATTAACAAATCTAAGAGGACAATACACATACTGTGAAAATCTCTTTGTCGTCCCTCACATACTTCTCTAATTAGGTTTTTTTGTCTTTTTTTTTTGACTGACATTTTCATGACTGGGAAACAGAGAAAATTTATCTAGAAACTGAAAACCTTTCTTACTTCCAAATCTCATTCCTGAGTAAAACATGACTTGGTCCACTGTTGAGAGAGGTCAGGTACGAACCAAAAAAAGCTCTTTATACAATTTTTTTTTTCTGGTTTTGAGGCATCAGCAGAGTAAAACTGTGTCAAAGAGATCCTATAGTGCCAGGAAAACAAACCAGTTTTCCTGTCACTATAGGCTCTTGGAGTGCCCCCCCTCCCTCTGTGCTGAAGAGGTTAATTCCCCTTCAGCCACTTACCTTAATCCAGCACCGGGCTCCCTCAGCACTGGTGACCTCTCCTCCCTTGCCAACGTTAGCTTCTGAGTGGAGCCCAATGCGCATGCGCTGCCAGAGGTGCGAGTGCATTTAAAACCCACCCATAGAAAAGCATTACTCAATGCTTTCCTATGAAGATCTTTTTTGACGCTGGAGGTCCGTGAGGACAAATAAATATGATTTGCTCAGTGTAATTTGCGGAAGCACCACTAGTGGCTGTCAGTGTCTACCTTGCACCCAGGCCACTTCATTGAGTTGAAGTGGACTGGGTGCCTATAGTGGTCCTTTAAGTAAATATAAAATAAAAAAAAAGCAGTGGAGACAATGAGATTGAGGGATTTACATTAAGATATTTTTTTTTAATTGTCATGTTTTTTGTTTACTCATCCCAGTAAAACACTTTTACAGCATTTTCTTGAGGTGAAACATCCATCAGAAATAAAAAAAAAGGGCAATGAAAGCCATCATTTTGAAATCTTCATCCCATTACACTGCATAGACATGCCTGTTCTTATAGATACCATGCAACACAAGGCTTTGCATTAAATTATGTGTTCCTTTGCAAAAGGCATTTGTGGCACACCAATAGGGTTAGTCACTAATTTTCAATAATTCAAGATAAATTTCAAATGTAAGACCAAATTACCCGTACTGGAAAACTGGCTTCCCCTGCAGCAGTTATCCGGTAATTTTAGCTCCGCCCACGCCGCACAAGAAGGTCCGCCCTCACCGCAAATTTTTTTTTTTTAAATGCCGGCCATGTGCGGCCGCACAGCTCGCACACCGCTAAGGCCGGCCCTGACTCCAAGCACCATGATCACTTTAGAGATTTGACGTGGATGTTATGCCTGTAGTCTGTATGTGCAGCTTTTTACTTTGAAACACCGCACATACAGAGATTATGCTTAGCTTATCCTTAGCTTAGTAGTATAACTCTATCTCCAGCAGCATCATATGGGTGTATTAGCCAGCTCAGACCCAGAGTTTATTACTCAGTCAATGAATGTCGACCATCACAGCTTCTGGCTTCTGCAGCTCTGAAGAGACTGGAAGTGCATCAGTGGACCACCAGGGTACATCGGAATAAATGGTTTGCCCCATTGGAACCGGGCCAGGGTACTCTTGGCACCATAACCACTACATGATGCTGCAGTGATTATGATGCTTGGAGTAACCTTTTAGTTTTAAAACTTACTTTGAATTTACAACACTTCTTACATTAGTGAATGACCCTGTTAGATTTAAAATGCTATTATGATATGGGGCTTAAAAAAAAATTAAAAATAGCCAATTAATTTCCTTAAAATCATTCTCACTTGTTTCAAAACAAAACACAGGTGGCATTCTTAAATGGACACTCCACTGCCCTAATAAAAAATAAAATTAAAAAAAGTTAATTTAAAGAAATTGCCAATTTCTGTTGAAATCTGGACTTTATGTAATATGATCTCTAAATCCCATTGAAGTCCAGCCTAGTATGATTTAGAAGTACATTATGTATTCTATATCACTTGAAATCACTCTGAGTGTTTGCACAGTTGTAAATACAAATCACACTTACAGTATATTTACTATTCTCCAAGGAATTTATTTATGTGACTTCTGTTGGAATTGTTAACTATTATTTTTATTCCTGTGCAAACCAGATCAGATCTAGAGCCCTTAAGCTTCAAGCACCTTCAGGTTCATTAATCTTTGTTTCTACAAGATCTTAAATGATTTTCCTTCCAATTTTGTTTTAATAATCTGCTTTTCTTTTCCACTAAGTCTCTTAAAGAACAGACACCACCACTTTTCCAGGTTCATGCCCTCTCTTTCACTCTGCAGCTAATAACATCAGATGACAATTATTTTTAAAAAAAAACTCCGAAAGATATATTTGTTATTCTCTGAATTCTACACACGATATAAATAATGGAGAAGAAATAAAAGTTAAATGTATAGTTCACATTAAATAGGAAAAACTGTAAAAAGAAAAAGATAGAACAGTCCTAAACAGAAGAGTAATAGAAATGGGAAGGAGTCCCTACCTTTAATAGTCCTAAGGATGAAAAGAGTATAAAACGAACAGGAAAAAATGGGGAGACCAGGGTAATGGAAAAGATGTGTCAAAACACATCCAGACCCAAACTACTGTCCAGCTAAAAAATGCCCAGGCTAGTCCAATTAATGGTATGCAAGCCTAGGTTACATTAAATCAACGCTAAAGGATAGAAAAAAACAGGTAAGTAGAGGAAAGACATACGTCACTGGGCTAATTGAGGGATAAAAGTAAATACATCTTTAAGGGGGATCTCCCCAAGACCCAAACCCAAGCAGAGACCACTAATAAAAGTGTCCTGTTCCTGTGTACCACGGCACTGTGGTGAACCACACGTGCCTACCGTAACCCTCTCCCTTCCTGTTCAGATAGCTAAAAACGAATTAACTTAAATTAAATAATTCATAACTAAGTGCTACCAAAGTGAACAAAACAAAAGAAAAATAAATAAATGTAAGCACGACACGCGTTTCGGCATTCTAACACGCCATCGTCAGGAGCAATAAACTTTGGCATAACCTTGTATCGGTTTATATACTCATAGTGGCAATCAACTTGTAAAGTATTGTCTGCTGTGTGCACCCCATGTGTGCTTGTACTGCCATGTTTACTGCCTTCTGATTGGTCACTAATCAATAGACACCGGCCCTGATTTGATACGACGTCTGTCACAAGGCCCCCTGGTCACAAATCAGTTTTTTACCTTACCTGCACCTTCCTGATTTTATCCCTGAAGATTTTATCCGAAGGAGACACACTTTCTACCTCCTTGGTGATGAGGAAACCACCTATGCTACACAGGATTGAGCAAAAAACTATTTTTTTGCTCTCCTTTTGTGAGTATACCTCCTTTTATTTTTATTTTATAACAACAAAACAGAGAACACTATTTTTCTGTTTTTATTCTCATTTCATGTATTTGGTGAATATCTGTGACACTGTAATTTGGAGGGAAATACCCATGAACGCTCGACACTCTAACTGACGCTTGACCTACTATCTACAAGGAATGGCAGTATATAAATACTGAGTGACACATCCACAGGCGGGGATCATACAGCCCAGGCGTATGTATCCGGAGCTGAAATTCACTTTGAATAAATAGTCTTGTATGGGAACACTGGGATGAGTGGGTGCAGACATGAGTAGCTTGCAGAGAAGGAGTGGTTTCGGATTTTTTAACCAAGAACACTGTTGCTGTTGGTGTTAAAGGGACACTGTTCTCATTAAAAAAAACTTCATCTTTTTCACATCTGTTTTTGCAGCCGATCCAAAAAAATGTCAAAAACACAGTTTAAAGCATTCCAGGTTTACATCAAACCAGGAAAAATTCTTACTTGACCCCAGACTGGCAGTCATATTTCTCCTTGGATCAAGAAGCTGTTACCCCATGTATTAAAATGATATCCCTGAATAATGTGTTTTTGCCCAGTTGCTGTTTAAACATCTGTGCAAACTCTGACAAAACCACCTCTTCATACAGAGAATTCCAGATCCTTTCTGTTCTTACTTTGTCTAAGATTAAATCTCCTTTCCTCCAGTCTAAAGGGCCCTGTGACCTATGTACACTGATCAGTCACAACATTAAAACCACTAACAGGTGAAGTGAACAACATTGATCATATTGTTACAATGGCACCTGTCAAGGGGTGAGATATATTGGACAGTAAGTCAATAGTCAGTTCTTGAATTTCATGGGTAGGAAGCAGAAAAAATGGGCAAGCAAAAAGATCTGAGTGACTTTTACAAGGGCCAAATAGTAATGGCAATGTCACACTGACTGACTGGGTCAGTGCATCTCCAAAACAGCAAGTCTTGTGGGGTGTGTTCGGTATGCAGTGGTTAGAACCTACCAATAGTGGTGTAAGGCAGGACAACTGGTTACTAGGCATTAGATTATGAGCGCACAAGGCTCATTGATGTATGTGGGGAGCAAGGGACAGCCTATTTGGTACAATCACTCAAATTGCTGAAAAACTTAATGCTGTCCATGATAGAAAGGTGTCAGAACACACACTGTATTGCAGTTTGCTGCGTATGGAGCTGCGTAGCCACAGACCAGTCAGAGTGCTATGATGACACCTATCGGCCACTGAAAGCACCTTAAAAGGGGATGTGAGCGTCAGAACTGAACCATGTAGCAATGGAAGAAGGTTGCCAGGTCTGATGAATCACATGTTCTTTTAAAAACATGTGTGTGTGTGTCATTTATCTGGGAAAGAGATGGCAGCAGGATGCACTATGGAAAAAAGGTAGGCCGGTGGAAGAAGTGTGGCAATGTTCTGGGCAATGTTCTGCTGGGAAACCTTGCGTCCTCGCATTCATGTGGATGTTTTACTATGACACATACACCCCTTCATGGCAATGGTGCCCTCTTTCAGCAAGATAATGCACCATGCCACACTACAAAAATGAGTGAGGACTGGTTTGAAGAATATGAGTTCAAAGTTTTACTTTGGCCTCCTAATTCCCCAGATATCAATCCGATTGAGCATCTGTGGGATGTGCTGGAACAATAAAGCCCCGCCTCGGAACTTGCAAGACTTAAAGAATCTGCTGCAAATGTCTTGACAGCAGATACCACACAACATGTTCAAACAGTTTTTTCCAGTTCTGTCAAAGTGAGTTCAAATTAAAGCGGCACTGTCATGCCGAACTTCGAACGAATGAAATTTCAATCCAACTTGTGCCGCAGCTGCATCTTGCAGCCGCTTTGTAGATAGTCCCCAACCTTCACTTCAATAAAGTGCCCCTATTCAGATAATGGGTGGGGGGACATAGTGTCCCACCCCCCGAGCCCCCACCTGTGCCCTGCAAGTGGGGGCTACTAAACTAAACCGAGGCCCTAGTGTCCCCCTTTGGCCCCCACAGACAAACGGCAAGTAGGAGCCATAAGTGACAAGGGGGGGGGGCCTACTGCCCCTCACCCCCAGTCCCCACCCATAGAAAAAATATTATGTAGATAAAATATTTTCACATTGGTTCTGCATATCATTTCTCTATTTATCCCCTGTTTCCTTCCATTGTTTTTACTCACGATAGATAGATAGATAGATAGATAGATAGATTTTCATTCTGCCAATGCCTGATATCAACTGAGGAAAAAAAAATATTAAAACTATCTTCATCAGGTATAGAAAAAGAATATGGATTAATCAATAATTCACTGATAAAACCCCCATGATGCTTTTTCCCATTCTTTTGCACTTGTAAATAAAATAAACATTCTTACTTTCAGGCTCTGCTCATAAAAAGGATGTTAAACCTACAGCAATAAACACAGAGTCCTCATAACAAGAGGTTTGGCTCCGGTTATATTCTGTGCAATAAAACCAGCCACTGGGAAATATGTGCAATTCAGTCATCTTCCTCTTTGTGGCCTGGAAAACTTAAATTGTATTTAGAATGACCTGCTTTTATTTACAGACAACCAGTATTTGCAGATTCTTCTTAGCTTCTACATTCTAAATGGATCTCCCTCGGATACGGTGCCACAATGTCTTTCATATGAACCTTTTTATAGAAGAAGAGTGGAATTGAATTACAGGTCTACCTGTGTTTAAGGTACTCTGAATACCTGATCACCTGACCACAAAGAGACCAATTATTTTTGTATCAGTGCATCAATTATGTAAATCAGAAAATGACTGGCCTATCTGTGGCCAGAGAATCAATTCATAATATTAAAACCTGCATATTTAAAGTGGAAATGTCAAATTACTATTTTTCATATTTTAAAAATGGTCTTGTTCCAGAAAAGGCTATTGATGCATATGATTTTGGCAAATATCAACAGAAGCAGGGCCAGATTAACATAGGGGCTGATGGAGCTGCAGCTCCAGGCTCACGCCTACGGAATAGGCCCATTGATTTAAAAAATTTTTTAAAACAATCTACTACTCTTCACATGCTCTTAAGTATGGAAACTTAAGATGGATGTAGGGGAACAAAACTGGTGTGGACTGGCTGACAATGAAATTAGTTAAGGTAAAGTTGACTTTGCGTACTATGCAAGTGCTCTTGCTGCATCAGTTACTCTAACACTGTGGCATGTTCCCTGTCTTCTACACTCACCACATACACTCTTTTTCTCTGTCCCAGACTGTATAACACGAGCTTCTACATGCAAGTAAGAAGGTTAGGAGAGGAGTGGACCAGCAAATGCTAGGGGATAGTCCTTAGAAAGCCTAGAGCTAGCGCGTCATTAGATGCATTTATGCCAAGCTCGGGGTGCCATCTGCACAGTATGCCCTTGGTTGGTCATTCTGCATGATTGGCAGGCAGCGTGATGTACATTCATGCTAGGCTGATCATCTAATTCTTCATGCAGACATGCCCCCTTTTGGGCATGTTTGTCCCTTTGGGTGGTTCTGGTTATGTGATTGGGTGGTTCTTGATATGTATTTACTTCAAAGATGAAAGCGAGAGATTAGCATAGGGTATGTTAGTTTCCCTCCAGCACCACCTCCACCAGATACATGACGCTTGGGAGGTATTACTGTTTTAGTGTTTTCTGTCAATAAGATTTTGTGACTGGGGCCAGTCTTCGAAAATATGTGTAGATTTGTAATAAACATCCTGCATTTTCAGTAGGTTAAATAAAAAAATGTTTAGTAGATATATCATAACTGAAGACATGCATGCATTTAAATATGCATTTTTTTCAGTAAGGGTCTACCTAAAAACAGCCTGTAAAACCTGCAGCTCTCTTGTCTGCTGCATTTACAAGTCCTCTCCTTCTAACCCGGCCAGAGTTTCTGTGGCTGTCCAATCACAGACAATGCAGCTCAATAAAAAGTCTTTGCAACCGTTCTCGAATGGTTTAACCCCCAAAAGTTGCTTTCCAGCACCGGCTCTCACTTTACCCTCTGATATCCAGCTTCTTCAAATGAATTTAAGGAAATGGGGAGCGTCATCGACAGGGGCACTGCTGATTGGCTTAGAGTGGTCAGCTGAGGTTGTAATCCAATCAGTAGCTACCCATATATAAAAAAGATACTGTTGAACTACTTTAGGTAAGAAAGCGCCAGGTACCTCTGGGAACCATTACAACTTTATTTTGATAAAGTTGTTATGGTACCCATACAGTTCCTTTAAAGGACCACTATAGTGCCAGGAAAACAAACTCATTTTCCTGGCACTATAGTGTTAATAGGTCCCCCCCACCCTCTGGGTCCCACTCCCGCTGGGCTGAAGGGGGAGGAAGGGGTTAAACCTTTCTCCAGCTCCGGGCTCCCTTGGCGCTGTGGACTCTCCTCCTTCTTCCGACATCATCGGTTGAATGCGCATGCGCGGCAAGAGCCGCGCGCGCATTCAATCAGTCCTTAGGAAAGCATTCTCAATGCTTTCCTATGGACGCTGGTGTCTTCTAACTGTGAAAATCACAGTGAGAAGCGCAGAAGCGCCTCTAGCGGCTGGCAATGACACAGCCACTAGAGGCTGGATTAACCCTAGTGTAAACATAGCAGTTTATCTGAACACTGAAACTGCTATGTTTACAGCAGGCAGGGTTAATCCTAGCTGCACCTGGCACCCAGACCACTTCATTAAGCTGAAGTGGTCTGGGTGCCTATAATGGTCCTTTAAGTGAATGAAAATCTTTAATAGCTCTCTTTTCCTAAAATATGAGATACAGTTCATGATCTTAGTATGCATCAGTGATATTTCATTCAATTCACAGATTCAATGTGTGACTTCTTAGTTATTCGAACATGCTTATTGATGTTTTGGAAGGAATAGTAATGGGAGATTAGTGATTGGCTGAGATTTGAGCCATTTTCCTGGTTTAGCAGATAATATCGCTGGAAGAGAACCAGAACACAGGGATTTTCTTTAAAGGAAAAAGTTTTTAAAAAAGAGAATTTTTTTCTATAAAATAGTGGTATGCATTCTCTTTAAAATGAATTAAAATTAACTTGGAAATTCATATTAGGATAGCTCCCTGTTTTTTAAAAATCTAGATGACTTACATATTTGAGAATTTGTTCATAAACTTTGGCAAAATAAAACTGTACAGATAAAAAAAAAGAAAATCATTATGATATCCAAAATGTTAAAAACCTACCAAGCGGTTACAACCATAAACTGTGGTGTTAAGTTTGTTATTATAAATGCTCTATTTTTTTTATTGCGGTTATCGAGAAATGACCCTTATGCTAAACAGTCAGTAAAATATCCCAGTGGTACTCAAAGGATGAAACATCATTACTTTCCAAACAGAGTCTTGATGCTCTTGACATGATGTGGACTATGACGCACCATTAGCTACAAGTGAAGTGTCTTAAAAGACTGACAAAAAACTATATGATCATGTTTTGTTTTGAAAAGCTGGGGCACTTTCTGAAAAGGACATTCCATTGTCTGGAGGGTTTGTATGGAGTTTTAAAACTTTATAGATTTAGTTTTTATTGTACCGAGAACGACACTTAGAAAGGAAATTAGGAGTCTTTGTGTTTATGTTACTCTGTTAAATTGCATATATAAATAAAACAGTTTGAATTCAAAGCTTAAAGGTTATACTTTAAAAGTATTTATGTGATTAAAGAAACCACACATAACTGAAGAAAGAAGTTTATTTCATATAATATTTCTCTAATTCTGAGCACCAGCTTAGGGGTGATCACAGCTCTTTTAAGGTCACTATAGCCATATTTTAAAGTGTCGGGCACCAGTAAATAATTGTAATTTATTTCTCTCCTCCCTGACCACTATTTGTAAATTGTTTCATTATTTTTTTTTTCATTAGCATCAGAAATAAATATTAATGATTATCTTGTTTTTTTGTCTCAACAGATCTGCGCATTATCTGCCCTCTTGTTGTGCCAAGCCCCGTAACATAGCTTAGGTTCTACCTGTAATGGATACCCTACACTCCGGCTGAGTATATGCGTAATGAATCTCCCGAGTCCCAAGCGCAGTAGTGATTATAGCCCAAATTCCCCAAACATCAGCCTAGACTTGATGAAGGGTAAAACGAATCTCTTTAATCCAGGCTCAATGGCCCACTTATATACAATACAGCGACACAGTAAACCCAATGCCCATGACACTACCATAAACACACCCACAAAATGTCCCCAGAATGCAATGTCAACGTGACTCGGAAATAAATGACAAAATATGAAAAACACACAAAATCACATATTTCCCACCTAGGAACCCCCATAGTTTATACATCCCCAAATAGCCTGGATCTGAGCGTACGACATATCCAAAAAGCGCTCAGATCCCACGAACACAGCCTAAACGCCACTGGGGTAAAGTTCTGACCATCCGCCAACATAGTCCTATGTCCAAAACAGTTCCAGGGCGTGTTGTGCCTTTGCCGGTCAAATTCGGGAGTTCCATGCAAAAGAAATACTGAACACTCACTCTGGCTATTTAGTAGCGTTTGTTCATATGGTTCATACGAACAAACCTACCAAACGGCGCTTACCTGGCATGTGTGGTAAGGAAGCAGGCATCGTCAAAGTTCAGCGGTGTTCAGGAGTTTCCGTGTCTGATTTTAGCTCCATTCGATCGAAGCCCAAACACCGCTGCCTGCGTTCTCAGCCGCACAATTAGAACACACGATAGTTGAAGTGTCAGGAGAGGTTTCAAGGGGTTAACAAGCCCAGAGGTGGTCTGCAGTTCATGAGTTTGTTCGATTCCCGAACAGGACAAATAAATCCCACGAACGAAGTCTTTTTACCAGCCTTTTCTACGGCCAATAGTCAGTGGGCAAGAGGCTAGTCTCCACACTCCTCCAGGAGCCCGTGGTGAACGTCCAGGCTAGGGTACATTCGTAACACTACCTAAACGGTTAATTTTAGAAACAATATAATGCGTTTTACTTGATGAAGCCAGCAAGACCTTAAAGCTCATAATTTCAAACATAGTTATGTCAGTAAATAAGAAAGCAGCACATATCAGTAGAATGTTTTAATACCTTGGCAGACTGGCACAGACCCACACATAATCATAGGTACACTATTATAGAGTTTGTACATACAGATAATAAGTACATTTTTAATTTTTCAAAAACTTCAAACTGTTTGAACATAAGCAACTATAAATAAACAATTAATTTAGAATTCACAACCATTGAAAATTCAGCAGTTTGAAAGGGTCTCCCAGTATAAATGAGCTGTTTTGATACGTCTGACTTTTTTTTTCTCATGTATAACGAAGTTTAAAAAACAAATGTGAGTAGAAAATGCTGTATCACTGCTAAAACCTCTCCCAAATCCTCACTAATTATCCCGACAGACTTCAGTAGACACCAAAGCCATTTGGATCCTCCTAATTACTGTACACACAAAGGAGAGAGGAGCCAGATTTGTGGTTCCCCGTGGACAGCCAAGGCTGGAGATACATGTTCCTTCTTGGCCTCTTGGTCTGACCGCTCCATTGAGACACGTCCACCCCAAACCTCTAAAGCCAAATATAGTTTTATGAATGAAGCTTTCTGATGGTTAGTGTTTGGCAGCTTCTTATTCATGAAGAAATACAATGTGTGAACACAGACCTCAATTAGTGAGAATCTCCTATCTGTCAGATGATTACTCATTAATTTAAAGTGCCCTCTTGTTTTAAGACCTCACAGCCAAGGGTAGAGTCAGCCAAGAAGGGGATCTCCTTTGTTGTCCTTCACTAGACCACCCCCTCAGCCTCTCAAAGATTAGGCGCCTTCAGAAAAAGAATACTTGAGGTCGAGAATGTCTAAAACAACTTTAATTAGTTCAAAGCAAACGATTTTATCCTATTCTTTTTTTATTGTTTGTTTTGAAAGGATTTTTTACTTTTGTTTTTTTCTGCTTGGAACAGTTTGACATCATATTTAAACCTAACCATTTTTATAAGTAACGAGATTGTTGCATTAACAATTGGAAACAAAGCTTGCAAAGAGGTACATTTTTCGAAAAACAAATATTCAGTAAGTTCAGTAAGTATAGAATTGTTTAATTTAATAACATAGACCAGTGGTTCCCAAACTTTTTAGGTTCAAGGCACCCTTAATATTTTAATATTTTTCCAAAGCACCCCAAGTCAAAACAATTTTCTAGATTGCATATATGTACAGCGCTGCGGCATATACTGGGCCCCTAATCTTGGGAGTGGCACTGGTAGATTATTTAAAGAAACAATCCAGGCACAATAACCAGTGCATTATGTTGTAGTGTTTATGGTGCCAGTAGTGCCGTAGTGTCCTCCCAGGGTAAGTAGTAAAACTGTTTAAGAACAGTTTGACAACTTAACTGGGGTCTGCCATGATAGGGGCTGTAGTGTGTGTGTGTGTGTTGTACAATATGTGTGTGTGTGAGGAGTGCAGTGTGCGTACAGGGGTGCAGTGTGCATATGTGTGTACAGTGGTACAGTGTGTGTACAGGGGTGTATTGTGTTTGTGAAAGATGTAGTTTGTGTGTGTGGGAGGGGTGCAGTGTGTGTGTATGGGGGGCAGTGCGTATAGGGGACAGTGTGTGTCTGTATCGGGGCAGTGTATGTGTATGGGGGGCAATGTGTGTGTATGGGGGGCAGTGTGTGTGTGTGTGTGTATGGGGGATAGTGTGTGTGTATGGGGGGCAGTGTGTGTGTATGGGGGAGCTATTTTGTGCTATGGGGTTTGTGGGGGTAGGAGGGAAAATAAATAAATAAATATATACTTTATATTTTTTTATTAAAAATAAAAATGATTTCTCCCCCCTCCCTGCTTACCTTTGCCTGGGAGGGGGAACAGTACTGAGCCCTGGTGTCCTGGTGGGGAAGCCCTTGTGGCCCGAGTGAACTAGAGCAGCCTCAGGAGCTGCTAGAATTCACTCTCGCAAGATTCTGAGCGTTGCCGTGATAACCGCGGCAACGCTCCGAGCTCGCGAGAGGAGAACCTGGCGGAGCTGCAGGTCAGAGCTCCCCCGGGTCCTCTCTCCCTTCCCTGCCAGCTGTCAGCAAAGTGCTAACAGGCTGGAGAGGGAGATCTCTGATCTCCCCTCTGATCATGCAGAGCTGGCAGGGGAGAGCACAGTTCCCATCGCACACAGTTTGGGAACCTCTGATATAAACATATAATTTGATTGGAATAGGGAAAAATTGGGATACTCCTTCAGATTTGTAATAAAATTACTTAATATAGCAGTTTATTTTATGTTGTATATCTTAATGATGGTTGCGTTAAATATTTACCTGGATTCGAGATTGTTAACATAATCCATTCATTTTGTATTTATGTACAAGAATTGTGAACGGCTCTTCGGTTCATCCAAATCCATTTGCCAAAAAAAAAAATTGGGGGGAAGGGGGATATTAGGGATTCTTCCATGTGACATTTTGGGAAAAACTCTTCGTACAAAACAAAGGCACAAAATTGGCCAATCAGTGTACTGAAAAATATTAATATTACATCACTGATCGCGCATTTCTGTGTCATTTGGTTCACAGATAAAGTGAGAAGAAGTAACTAATACAGGGTAAAAATAGGAGGAGCAGTAAAAAAACAACAACAATATATTTATGTACTTATATATCTATTAAATATATAATATATAAATATCGGATTTTTCTTCATGGTCACTTCTTACTTGATCTGTGAATATTATCAACATTTAGAGGCTGTCCCCTAATCACCCTCTTACCATCAACCATCTTTTTTTTCCCATCAGTCATATTTTTTCACATAATTCAATTCATAAATAAAAACATAATGTTTTCACCCATTGTCCATTTTATTTCTTTCATGATTCGTCCATATAGTACTTCGGGGTTTGGGATTTCAGACAAACCGCCAATCACATAAAATTCGGATAAATTGTGATTTAGGAGAAAAATAAATGCACAAGTATATCATGCACTACTTAATGGGACACTCCAGACCCATAAAGCACTTGCTGAAAAGCGTGATGTGTGAAGAGTGTGTCCCCTTTTATTTTTCATTATACAAAAAGTGTAGATTTCTAAATAAATAGACACTTTTATAAACCTGGCTACAGCCCCTTGACTTTCAAGCAGACACGTGGTTTTGCATGAAAGTTTGGTTAGCTCGGTGGAGCTGAACTCAAAAGGCAGCAATTATTAAGAGAATGTGCCTTGCAAAGACTTGTCATTGAGCTACATTGGGAAGTCTGTGATTGGACAGCCACAGGAAGTCTGGGCGGGGTTAGAAGAGGAAGGCTTGCAAAGGCCAAGAGACAAGAGAACTGCAGGTTTTGTAAGCTGTTTTTATAAATACAGTCAATGAAAAATACATGATTAAATACATGCATGTTTTCATTTTCAGTATATCTACTGAACAGTTATTTTTATTTTGTATTTTGTATTAAATTCATAGACAAAAAGGTAAGGAGGGAATGTCAAAATATACAGATTTAATTTAAAACCATAAGTGAACACACTGAAAAAAATGCATTCTACAAAATTGAATTTATTAAATAACTAATATGTACACGTTTGAATGTGCCTCATTTGGATTATATCCTCAGGATCTACTTTACTGAAATCTGCATAAACCAAGAATTGACCAAACCTACTTATGTCATTGTTTTTAATGGAAGTACATATACCATAAACATTTTCCTTGCAGTATTGTATTATTTTTTTAATACAGTTCTCATCTTTTTAAAAATGGTGCAGAACACCTGGTCAAGAAGGATATAGGTATAAGGGGTATAAGGGACACATAGGACTGTATTTTTGATTTATTGTCAAACCATTTCCTCTTGAAATTAAGGTGTTTGCATCTGTTTCCTAATAGATTTCACAGTTTCAGAATTATTGATCGGATGCACTTTCGCAGCTGGATGCACATTCTGAGATTTTCTTAGAAATACGATATACTCACGCATGTTTAATTGTGGAATTTCTTTCAATTCACCATGCTCGCACATGCACCATCATAGTGCCACATACATGGCTCATGGAGGTTAAATGAACTTACAAGATATGTTCTGGCTGTGTCATGAAAGCCTGTCATGAAATGAAAATTTAAAAATAAAAATTATTATAATTAAAAAAAAAAAGAAAAAACCAGCACAACCCACAGTGTTTGATTAGCAATCGGGTTGTTCCAAAACCCTCCATTAAGTTTGCATGTTATAAAGATATATTAAAAAAGTATAAAATATTTTTTAAAAGGTTGTTCTAGCCTTAAATGTTGCTAAACTACTCTATAGAATGTCAAGCACTTTTGTTCACAGTTTAATTGCCAAAGAAACATTTTAATGAGGATTGAAATCTTGGCAAGATATTTTTTTTTTTATTAATATAAAAATATAATTTACTACCATGAGATCAAATTATAATATCAATGGTTAACATTATGACATTCCTCACATCCTTAAAGTTCATGCTTTTCCATCGCAGACAATATACTGTGATGGATCAGCATATACAAAAACATAGCATTGAAGATCCATTAACAAAAAAATCTATATAGAATTAAAAGATTTTTCCATCTCATGAATGTCTGAGCAGATAAATACTAAATCATTACATAATCAACATTTATTTGCATTGTATTTGCTACGTTTAATAGATCAGATGGGTGTAATTATACTACGTGAAAACATCTGGGTTTTAACTTCAAAAACCGGGCGCACTGAATATCTGTATTAAGTGCTTTGGCCCCGAATAACATATCACAGTGAACTACTGTATAAACAGTACAGCCACTAAATTTATGGAATGAACGTAAATAGGAAATACAGTTAAGGGCTATTTACTAAAGTGAGAATTGTGATTCTCAAAATTGTAGAATTGAAAAATTATCCAAGTCAGCTACGCTTCCAATTTAGTTATTTTGGTCTAAAATTTGGAATTCGCTTTCACCTCTTAAGGACACAACTTCTGGAATAAAAAGGAATCATGATGGAATATTTCTGTCATGTGTCCTTAAGGGGTGAAATTCATTCTGGATTCCCTACAATACTCACTTCAGTAGATAACCATGAATTATGTTTTTCTGATTCAGAAAGTGTTGACTTGATAGTTGGGCTTGCAACTTTGCTACTGGTCTGTATTGAATTCCATGGGTGGCCCAGGACAGCAAGCTTCTATTCATGGAACACATTTGCAAATACCTCCCTGACTAATCGTGTTTAGTAATGTACTGTATCAAGAGAAAATCTATTCTACGTAATCCCAGAACAGGTTAGAAGCCTTGCAGTAATCTCCATCCTTTGTAGGAAACATGAGCTGGCAACAGGGCTTTAAAAATTGGTTATATGGCTTTTCGCGTCCTACAAAAGAAGGGATGAAGATTATATGTGAAAGAAAACAAAAGAAAACAAACAAACACGGAGATTAAAAAGGAATTTAAGGAAATGTGTTCAGGTGATACTGTAGAAAGAATGTGTTGATTGTAGAATTCACCTCTCGTTGCTTTGCCCTGAAGGTAGATGCGGATTTTGCACTGAGTGCTGGATGTGTTTTTGACTTGTTCTTCTCAGTAGATTAATGGTATTAACAAAGTTTCCATTAGCATTTGGAGATTGGAGGGGGGGGTGAGATGAGAGGTTAGAGATAGAGGCGTCCATGCGGAAAGCCACATGACTACAGAATTGATAAGGCTAAAGATGAAACAGAGCTTCATTGGAAGAAGAGAGGCCAGGAAATGCCACTACAAATTAGCCTAAGGCCTTGTTTCTTTTTCCTTCATTATACAAACCTCCACAAGAGAAGAATGGACAAGGTTATGACCCCTTCTCTATGCCCCTTCTATGCAAACTCTTTCTATGAGACCTTTGGATGAGTGCGTGTGTGGGTAAGTCAGAGCATGTGTGTTTGTGTCAGTGTTGGTCTACATGTGCATACACACTTGCAGGTGGCAATAGATGGATAAGTTCTCGTTCAAATGAAACTTGACAACTGCTTAAAGAAAGAATAGCCTAATTCCCACCCACATATTAATCAGTGGAGCTCCTAATGAAGCACAACGCAAGAAAAAAAGATGGTTCAGTGACAACAATTACTACTCTGGATAACTGAAAGTCACAGGTTTAGTTAAATTGAACCTTCTCACTTCAAATCGACACAGTAAATTGGTGATTTACTTAACACCTCTTAAACATGGACTTAATATTAGATAAAAATATATTTTCCTGGTTTTTTTCTGAAGATGTTTAAAAAAACACCTGTTTATAATAAATTCCTTTGATCTATTGTAAATAATAGTAAGAAATGAATGTTACCTAGTATTTGGAAGAGGTGAAAGTACAGAAGATACAACCACTCCCGGGGGAATAATTGCTACTAAAAAAGTGAATGTTTTAACCCCTTAAGGACCAAACTTCTGGAATAAAAGGGAATCATGACATGTCACACATGTCATGTGTCCTTAAGGGGTTAAAATAATATTTTATATTTTGTATAGCCTAGAGGTTTTATGTAGCCAAACAGATTTCAGATAAACTATTTAGTGCAATTTGTGATTTTATGGAATAAAAAAAATAAGTAGTGAGTGATGAGTTTAGGGTGCTATGGGAATGTTCAATTGTCTTCTGGTCAAATTGTCTTCTGGTACTCTAAGCCGAGTGGTTGTCACAGTTATAGAATGGTGGATAATGTAATAATAGGTTAAGAAATGGGATTTAATGATTACAAAGATATAGAGGGAGGATTAAGGCTCTTCTTGGGCAAAGAGATACATAAGAAGTTATCACTTATCTTTGAAATCTAGTATGCAAAGACCAAACAATGCCCAATAGGTGTGTGCATAGTCACTGTGTCCAAGTTATTATAAGAAAGTTACAAAATTAAGCCCCGAGTTCAATCGCCTGCTACTCCTGGCCATCAGCAATAACTATAGTGCACGTCAACCCCAATACTTACAATAAAAAAAAAACAAAGAAAAAGTTACTTGTGCACTATCCCAAATCCACGTACACATTTAAATGACTGGAGGATTTTTAGTAACTTTTTTCTTTGTTTTTTTTATTTTTTATTGTATGTATTGGGGCTTGTGTACTATAGTCATTTCTGCCGCCCAGGAGTAGTGGGAGTTTGCAGCCGGGGCTTAATTTTGTACGTTTGTATTTGCTTTTGTGTTACACGGCCATGTTACAGTGCAGCCGCCCACCCCATGCGTTCCCTATTAAGTGTTCAGGGGTTTAGATAAAATATCTCTCTGTCTAGAGGTTTTACCTTTTAGCTAAAGACAGCGAGGTGGATTGTTAGTGTAGGACTCACCTAAGAGGTTTGCCTTGATGTGACAGGTGAGTTTACACTTGAATGGCCTTTGGAGTGATACTAAAGACCTTTCAGTTATTTAAATGTGCATAGGGATTTAGGAATGTACTCAAGTAACTTTTTCTTCGTTTTTTATGTTATTCCAAAGTACAGTATTGAGCCAAAGCTACTGAATCAAAGGTACTGGGGGCCTCTTGATTCACCATAGAGGGTAAAGAGAAGGAATCCAGACACTGTAAGGGGCTCATATTCAATATTGTAACCTCAATCCTCCCACAGTCATAACCATTAACCATATCAGCCTCGCTAATTGCAGCATCCCCTTATCACTTCACGTCCGTGCATTAGGTGAGGAAAGAGGAGATTAAATATATAAATAATAAAATAATAATAATAAGTAGTTTGTTGCACGTGTAAGGCATGTCACATAGATCCAAATAGGAATAAAGTCTACATTTTACGACAGACAGACAGATAGACAGATAGATAGCCAGATAGATAGACAGACAGACAGACCGATCGATCGATTGATCGATCGATAGATAGATTTCACTTTGATTTTTTTTTTCAACTATACAACCAGTAATTGTGCTTGTCACTGGATTTTCTTTGCCTGTCTTGTAGTTTTTAATGAATCCCAGATAGAGAAAAATGTCCAGCTCACTGGTTTTACATTTATTTTTCAGTTAGCTCACAATTGTCAGAATTCCAAACATTCATAGTAAAGTACCTTACAATGTAATGCCATGAAAATGCTGTTAAACAGGCATGATTCATGAACCTGCTGTGTGCTTCTGCTAGAGTAATTCGGGTTATGTATCCTAAGGCTTGGAGGAAAGACAAGACAGGGGGATATGATAGAAACATTTAAACACATAAAGGGAATCAACACACTAAAGGAGGAGACTATATATTTCATAGAAGAAAAACTACCACAACAAGAGGACATAGTCTTAAATTAGAGGGACAAAGGTTTAAAATAATATCAGGAAGTATTACTTTACTAAGAGGGTAGTGGATGCATGGAATAGTCTTCCTGAAGTGATAGAGGTTAACACAGTGAGGGAGTTTAAAGGACCACTATAGTTCCAGGAAAACAGACTCGTTTCCTGGCACTATAGGGTCTTTAGGTCCCCCCCACCCTCAGTGGCCCACTCCCGCTGGGCTGAAGGGGGCTGAAGAGGTTAAACACTTACCTTTCTCCAGCACCCCCGGCGCTGGGGAACATTCCTCCATCTGCCGACGTCAGCGGTGAATGCGCATGCGCGGTAAGAGCCGCGCATGCATTCAAACAGTCCATAGGAAAGCATTTCTCGGTGCATTTCCTATGGACGTCCAGCGTCTTCCCACTGTGATTTTCACAGTGAGAAACATGGAAGCGCCTCTAGCGGCTGTTAATGAGACAGCCACTAGAGGCTGGATTAACCCTAGTGTAAACATAGCAGTCTCTCTGAAACTGCTATGTTTACAGCTGCAGGGTTAACACTAGATGGGCCTGGCACCCAGACCACTTCATTGAGCTGAAGTGGTCTGGGTGCCTATAGTGGTCCTTTAAGCATGTGTGGGAAAGGCATAAGGCTATCCTAAATATAAGGTAAGGTCAGAGACTAATGAAAGTATTTAGAAAATTGGGCAGACTAGATGGGCCGAATGGTTCTTATCTACCATCACATTCGATGTTTCTATGTATCCTAAGGATCTCTGCAATGTATATCTTTATATTAAAAGGAAAAACATTAACATGGTTATTCACTAAAGTTAGATTCAAAGTGAATTTTAAATTAAAGGTAGAAGTAACTGAAATTGAATCATTTTATCATAGTCACATATGCTTCATGTTTATCTTCTTTGACCTTTAATTTCAAATTCACTTTGAATTCACATCAAATTCTCACTTTGAATAACCCTGTAAGTAGTAAAAACATACAATGTGTAAACAATTGGTCACTATGTTGCAATACATGTCAAATACTTGTCAGTCTGACAGTTTTCATAATTAAAAGTACGCTATACACTAGTGCTGTATTTAAAGCTATAACTAAAATAACGCGGTTATAGCTCATGTGACTCTCATCGAGAGCAAATTTTGGCGTTTTGCAACGCATGCGCACTAGCCTCCCAATGCTTCCCTATGGGGAAGCACTAGATTGACTGAGATTATCAAATTTACCTTTTAAACCCCTGTAAGGTGGGGGTGAATACTTATATAGGCAGGGGAACACTATAGCTCTAGTAATACACTTTTTTGTATTTTGGTATTCTTTAAGAACAGTTCATATCTTATATTTACCATAATCTCTCTTTTTTTACTTTTCAATTTTTTTTAAAGATCTGATTTTACTATGAGTCAACTTTGATTTATATATATTTATATCATATTTTTATATAAATAAATATAGGCTCAAGTCGTTGTTTTAAACTCAAGGCAAAGAATACATAAAACTGGTGTATAAAATGGCTTATTGTGCTGCCACTCTCCTGCACTATGTGAACAAAATTTGATGATCATAGCTGAAATACAATCTTGGAGAGCTAATAAAATAGGACCACTATCTCTTTAATTAAAGCTCCCTGGTTTGAGGTTTAAGACAAAACCATCACTTTACGGGCCAGGTGTGTGTCTGAAAGGAAAAGAAACATGATCTGCCAGACTCAGGAGATATACTGGTAGGATGGAAAAAAAGATAAAGATTTGGACAGAAGACTAGGCTACATTATTGGAGGTGTCACTCCAGTGGTGTAGCAGTAGACATTAAGATGGAGATGAAAGCTTAGACTGATATCACACACACTTTAATTATTTTAGATAATGGCTACTCTGACAACTAATATTTGAAAGTTTCAAGAAGTCTGAAATTATTGAATTTAATAGCTATTATATTTGTTATTTTTGCCAAATTTTGGTAAAGTATGCAAATTGACATCTACAGATATGGCTTTAAAAGGACAAATTCAGAAGCAAATATTTATCAGTCTGGTGTTAATTAAATTCCCAAATCACATGTGCATTGTATGCGAACATATTCAAGCTCGTTTTTTTTAAATCAAGTGAGCACTTTAATCCCCAAATGTGCCCCCAGATTGTCTTAAATGAATGCATGAATTGCAATCTCAGGGCAAATTTGAAAATTATACCAACATTTTGTAATCTAAAAGACAATTTGGTTATTAAAGACCCCCTTTGTGAATTTCTTTGGTATTCTGGTAACTCAGGTAATTCTTAGCCACCCTGAAAACAAGATAACTGTATGGGGGAAAATTAAATACTTATTTGTTTCTACCTGCTTCGCCCTACTTATAGTTTGCGTCACTATGAATGCTATTACACGGAGCTTTTATTGCTGTACCAGACATGTTCAGTTGTACTTTAATACTTTGCTTCCAGGTTAAAGATACTTTGTTTTAAAGGGACACTCCAGGCACCCAGACCACTTCTGCCCATTGGAGTGGTCTGGGTGCCAACTCTCACTACCGTTAACCCTGTTTTTATAAACTACAATAATTACCTTGCAGGGTTAAGTCCTCCTCTAGTGACAGCCACTAGAGGGACTTCCGTGTTCTTAGAATACGAAAAGTGTTTTAAGCGACGCTGGACGTCCTGACGCTATGTGAGGACCTCCAGCGTTGCCGAAATCCCCATAGGAAAGCATTGAATAATGCTTTCCTATGGGGAGGTCTAATGTGCGTGCGCGGCCATTGCCGCGCATACGCATTAGGTCTCCCCCACCAGCTGACATCAGCAGGGGAGTAGAGTAGATGGAGCTTGACCCAGCACCAAGAGACATCGACACTGGACTCCGGTAAGTCACTGAAGGGGTTTTAGCCCCTTTAGCAACTTGGGTTGGGGGGTGGGAGGGAGAGGGGCTGTAGTGCCAGGAAAACTAGTATGTTTTCCTGGCACTGGAGAGTCTCTTTAAGTTCACTGCCAATGTAGGTGTTCAAATGGAAATTCTTAATTAATTTGGACTCACTTTTTTCCAAACTCTGTTCCAGGAGCATATTCCAAATGTAATCTATCCCGTAAAAGTAACCTTGGACTCATACCAAGGTATTAGGCCCCTGCCTTCATATTTTTGGGATTATTTTTCAGGAGTATCTTGATAGTTCCTTCTCTTGTATCCCTCACTCTGTCATTGTTTGTTCTTGGTTTAAGACCACTCTCTACCTCTTCTTAGTAAAGCGTTTGAGCTGAATTTATCTGTTCGCCTTGTAAACTCAGTGCATACTTTGCAATATTTCAAATAGCAAAGATGGACATCTTAATTTTAGGAGTTTGAGTGGGGGAAGGTTTAGGTGACATGCTAATGACAATTTATGCAGCTAAAATGTAATGTGGAACAAGAATGTATCTTATGTACACAGACTAATACTTAAACATTTAATGTAGTTTACAGACACATTGGTGTAAGTATTATTGCTGTAAAGCTCTGTTATACACTCAGATACACCGACAATATGGAGTTCCTAGGAAAAAGTGACATTTGGATAGAAAAGATGGACAGAGGGATTTGGGCCCAAGCTAGGCACTGTCCCTTTTAAATAGGGGCACTTGGGAACTATGTCATTTTACAGGGCTACACAAAATGAGAGCACCTTGCAAATAATATTTACAATAATGCTGACTGCTGAAAATAGCATAAATACTTTATTACCTCTTTTATTAGTTGTTTTTTTCAAAGTGCCTCTGTAGATTTAATTCTGATTCCTAAATTTTATCTCTGCTTACCTGTTACAGTGCTTACGTATGTAGCTATCTAATAATGTAATGGAGGATGGTATCCATATTGACCTGCAGGTATTTATTGTAGATGGGCCCTACCTGACAGACTGTTTTTTTACAGTGAGTTGCATTTTTCTATGTGGTCACTGTAAAAGTGAGCTGTAGTCCAATATTCCCCTGCCCTACCCGAATTACCCTTGTAGTTCACTAAATTTGTAGCTCTTGGCCAGGATTCACCACAACAAATAGAAAATGATTAAGCATGAAGTGAAACTCACAGGGCCTACAGAGACCTACTGACTGGGTCTATGGAGAAAATACCCAGGGACCCACTGGAAGTCCATCCTCAATTAGAGTTTTGAGGCCTAGCTACTCGATGGAACACATATAGTGCTTGATACTTCAGAGCAAGAGGCAGAGAATATAGTAGGTCTTCAGCAAGGGAAGTATATATTTACCTCATGCAGGGAGTGCTGAATGCATTTGGCCTGAAGGCAACTACAAAGAAATAGCCCAAACTGAAACCAAAGCACCAAAGCAGCAAACTCAACCCCCTTTCTTAATTTTATAATAAAACTGTTATACTAATACTGTAAAAACTTGAATAAAATATAATAAAATAATTGATTTACATAATATAATTTTTTTTTGAATTTGACAATTTTTATTGTACAGTACATGCAATCACAGTGTTATACAGTGCACCAGTATTGTTACAGAACAGCTGTAGTGAGAAGTAGGGTGGTGTGTGTTTGTACCTATCATGCGTCAGCTTTCTTTACCGGGTGTTTCTCGGTGTCCTACGTGAATCCACATAACTGTGGTGACTCAGCGGGCTTCAAAGTCTGTTCATAACCATAGTACATTACCGTAACCCAGAACCTGTTACCCTACTGTGCTCGTGCTGTGCGCCCTGCTTCTTGGGTGCTTGATCTGACTTCGAAGACATATACTGTACTTTTTTGTGAGGGGGGGGTCTACGAAGGGGGACGGGGGGTAGGGGGGGGGTATTGGGGAGGAAGCCATTGCTGTGTGGGTCTGTGCTTGGCCTTGGGTGTTACCAGTTGCGGAGTTAGCTAGGTATTCTGTCCACCTATTGTGGGCCTGGTGTAAGTGTTTTTTCATACCAAATTGGTGTGCGTATATCATTTCGTATTTCCAGTTGAGTTCCACTTGCCTCAACAGAGAGTTTCGGTTGGGGGTGTTGTGGACTTCCATAATCTCGCTATACACATTGCTGCTGAGATCAAGATGTGGTACGCAATTGCCCACTTTTCTTGAGTGATCATGTCAGGTGGGATAAATAGGATGCATAGCTCTAGTGTAAGTGACATTTGTGTTTGGATTGCGTCAGCTAGGGTGGCCTGGGTCTCTTCCCAGAATGGTTGTAAGGCTTGGCATGACCACCATATGTGTGACATATTGCCTTTGGCTTGTCCACATCTCCAGCACTTGTTGGAGGAGGTTGGCCATATCTGATTGATCCTGGTAGGCACTAGGTACCATCTATATAGCAGTTTGCGTTGTAGCTCAAGATGATTGGCACAGGAGGTAACGCCTTTGTGTGAAGAGTAAGCTTTGGCCCAATGTTCCAGAGGGATGGTTTTCCCTAGTTCCTTGTGCCATGCCTGTATGTGCGTGTCAGTGAGCCTGATTGGTTCTTGGAGGAGGGTGTTGTAATTCAAAGAGAGTAGTTTTTTAAGGGGCTTTGTGGTAACACATGACTGTTCAAATTCCGACATGCGCTGTGATAGTGTAGCCCCTGCCCTGGTGGGTGCATTATTGGATAGGTATGATTTTATTTGCAGGTACGCAAAGATTAGCTTATGTGGAAGGTTGAATTCTTGCTGTAGGTCCGGGAAGAGTTTGAGACCCTTTTCGTTGTACAGCTGGCCAATGGTTTCAACGCCTTCTTGTGTCCAAGGGTGGGTGTTGAGTGTCGGTATTGCCGCCCCTAGGGCGGTCAGGGGGGTTGCTAGTGACGTTGGGTGGTAAAGTACCATCTTGTGTTTGGATGTGTCCCATTGTTGTAGGATGTGTTGGGTCGTTGGTAGGAGGTGTGTGGTGTCTTTCCTGTGGCTTTTAGGGGTCCAGAATATGGAGTGTAATGTCGGATGTTGGGCCCAGTAGTTTTCTATCTGTAGCCATTGGGGTGACGCTGGCCTTTGGCGTAAGTGCGGTATCACTGATAGTGCCGCTGCTTTGTAGTATGTTGCCAATTCCGGGAGGCCTAGTCCTCCATGGGTTATTGGTTTTTGCAGTATTTTAGTTGCTACTCTAGGTGTCTTATGTTGCCAAATGAAGCCTATGAGTAGTTTCGTTAGACTTTTGATGTAGATCCCCGGTAGCTGTATTTGTAGCGTTCTATACAGGTATTGCAATTTTGGCAGTAGAGACATTTTTATCGCCGCTATGCGTCCCACCCACGATAAATATTTCCCCTCCCAAGAGTCTAGGGTGATTTTAAAGGTTGTTAATAGGGGTTGGTAGTTTAGTTGGAACATGGAAGTGGGGTTCTTAGCCATTTTGACTCCCAGAAACGTAAGGTAGTCGTTTCTCCAGTCCAGTGGGAATGATTTTTTGAGAGTGTCCAGTTGGGTGCTATTTATATTGAGGCTTAGGGCTTGTGTTTTAGTAACATTAAGTTTGTAGTGTGAAAGTTGCCCGTACTCTGTAATGAGGTTCATAAGGTTGGGTAGGGAGTTTAATGGTTGTGTAAGGGTTAGGAATATATCATCTGCAAAGATACTTAATTTATATTCCTGTTGGTTGAGTGGTATCCCGTGGATTGCAGAGTTTGCTCTAATTTTGGCTGCTAATGGTTCTAATGCCAGCACGTATAACAGTGGGGATAGGGGGCAGCCCTGTCGAGAGCCGTTGTTTATAGTGAATTCATTAGAGCGGAATCCTGCATTTAGGACTCTCGCAGTCGGGTTGCTATAGAGTGCCGCTACCGTGTTCGTGAATTGGCAAGGGAAGCCAAATTTTGTCAAGACCGTTTGGAGAAATTTCCAGTTGAGTCTATCAAAGGCTTTCTCAGCAGGGGGGAGTGTCTGACAGCCGGCGCGCACGGTCGCATGGAGTGAGAGCTCCCGGCCACAACAGACCCGACCGCGCTAAAACGGCAGATTTAACAATCTGAATCTCGGCAAAACATCACCCGACAGCAGGTACCGACACCATGGCCCCCTCCAAGCAAATGAAAATGACGGATCAGCTTAAATCCGCCAGGAAAGATAAAAGCAAATCTCCACAAGATGGCGACGACAGCATGGGCCTTTCCCCAGCACAAGACCAGCTAAGTGACACTGACACAGCCTCACATTCCTACACAGAGGCACCAGTTAGTGAAATAAGGCTATTTACCATGCTGCAAGACTTAAGAACAACTCTTAATGCGGACATGAAAAAAATGACTGCTGAATTTAAACGGGAGCTGAACGAAATAGGTGACCGCACAGACCGCCTGGAAATGCGGACGGAAGAAATCTGCGCCTCACAAAACGAATTTGCAGAGCAGCTGCGCACGCTCCAAGAAGAGCACATACTTCTTAAAAGAAAAACCGCAGACATTGAAGATCGCTCAAGGCGAAATAACGTAAGATTCCGGGGAATCCCAGACTGCGTTACACATGACGCACTCGCCGAGTGCATTCTGAACCTGAGCACCACCTTAGTACCGGCCATAGAGAAAGCAGGGTGGCTCATGGATAGGGCCCACCGCATCCCGAGGCCCCCGCGCTTCACAACAGATACACCAAGGGACACGGTGGTCAGATTCCACTACTTTAAATCCAAAGAAGCGCTGATGACTGCAGCACGCAAATTACAGCGCCTACCAGAGCCGTACCAAGACATCCAAGTATTTGCCGATTTATCAGCGCTCACTATGGAAAGAAGACGGGAGTTCGTCTCTGTCACGAAAACGCTCCGCAATCACAACATCCAATATCGTTGGGGATACCCGACCAAGCTCCTGATATGGAAAAACAATAAACACCACAACATCGAAGAGCCAGCTGAAGGCCTGAAACTTCTACGAGAATGGGGACTGTTCGGATCTCAAGACGCTCCTGCGCAAAGCTCCAACCTACCTCAGCGGCTGCAGACAGAATGGCACATGGCGGGCTCGCCCAGAAAACAACAACGAGATACCCTAAAGGACTAAATATGTGCAACAACCGTACACCGGGACTGTATGTGACACCCCTCCACTAACGGACACCAATCTGTATGTATACTATGCCACACCTCACTGCACACTACGACACATACTATAAACAGAGCATGCTTCCAATTACGTAGCCCTATACATGCATACCATAACAATCTCCATCGCATAAACGCTTATCCAGATATGCTGGAATAAACCCCTCTTCCGGGGGGGACACATGCAGACCCGATATCACATAGGTAACGTTAACACACACACACAAAAAAAAATAAAAATGTAAAAATATGATTCGCACACACTGGTAAAGTACACACAAGTTCGAATAAATGAATATGTCTTATAATTGTAACCATGTTTAAAGGGTCTAGGCCACGGCTGCCTCCGTAGACCTCTCCCCCCGGATTGACCTGCTGCCCGACGGGTACGGGACAGCAGCTCAATCGTGTAAAATGTCCACAACCATTGGGACACTCTGTACATACTTTATTTATGTAGTTTCATTTATGTTTCTGGTTTTGTATATGTTCTTATGTCAGTTTATATCTCTAATTACTTCGGTTTTACTACGTGACAACCTGTAGACCAGACCACAACTTGCAAACATGCATTTACATGGTGAATCCCCCTGTAGTCAATCTAGTGCTTAATATTCAGCATAACACGACTCCTACTGCTAATGGCTAACTCAATGCAGATATTCTCCCTCAACGTCAAAGGCCTCAATAGCCCCCATAAGCGCAGACTGGCAGCGCAAGAAATGCGCTCGTCCAAAGCGGCGATAGCCTGCTTGCAGGAAACCCACTTTTGCAGATGAAACCCACCAAAATTCTCTGTGAAACAATACTCACAGGCCTTTCATGCATTCTCCCCAACAAAATCGAGAGGGGTCTCCATATTTTTCCATGATGACTGGGCATTTACGATGCGTACACAACACGCAAACAGGGATGGCCGGCTACTTATACTAGTGGCCTCTCTAAATGGCATAGAGATCACGATAGCCTCACTCTACGCCCCCAATGTAGATCAAAAATCCTTTCTAACCTCAGCTTTCAAAAAGCTGCACCGATACAAACAAGGGCACGTGATTCTATGTGGGGACTTTAACTGCACAGCTGACCCGTACATAGACATGAAACGAACTGAGAATAAAACTCCCAAGAGGCCATCTATCTTACTAGGTCGACACCTCACTAATCTTCTCCTAATGCATGACTTGTATGACTCATGGAGATGCCTATACCCTGCGGAGAGGGACTACACATATTACTCCCCAGTCCACATGACCTACTCCAGGATAGATCTATGTCTCACTGACAAAAACACCCTAAAACATCTCACGAACGTTTCCATAGGCCCAATAACGTGGTCGGACCACGCGCCGCTTACGATTGCGCTCCACGTCCCGTACCCGGCTCGTGGCAGAGGCACGTGGCGGTTAAACGAAGCCCTGCTAAACGTCCCAGAAAACTCCAAACATATAGAAAAACAGATAACTGAATTCTTTAACGACCACGCATCCTGCACAACACCCATACCGACTCAATGGGTAACACACAAGGTGGTTATGAGAGGGGCGCTCATCCAACTGGGGGCCAATAGTAAAAGACGGGCTTGCACGCAGAAAGCAGAGCTGCTGAGTGCACTTACTAATCTAGAAGCTACACATAAACAGAACCCCAAAAAGCATACCCAAAAACAATTGGAACAAATACGGTTACAATTACATGCATTAGCCCTAAACACCACTGAAAAGCATATGCGCTACCTCAAGCAAACCCATTATATAGGAGGTAATAAAGCAGGGAAAATGCTAGCCAGAAGACTAAAGAAGAGACATCAATCCACCAAACTCCCATACATTATATCCGCGAAAGGGGACAAGTTATATAACCCTCAAGATATGGTAGATGAACTAGCCTCCTATTATGCCTCACTGTATCAGCTCGACAGTGACAACGCCACACATCAACCCACGGACAGAGACCTACAAACCTTTTTCCACGATACTACTCTACCAACACTCACCCAGGAACAAAAAACATCATTAGAGAGGCCGTTCACAAACGAAGAAATTCTCTCCACGATAAAAACACTGCCAAAACACAAAGCACCGGGCCCAGATGGACTAACAAACTGCTACTATCATAAATTTGGCGATACCCTGGCCCCACACATCACCAAACTCTTCAACCATATAAAAGACACAGGAGAAATCCCACCAGAAATGCTAGAAGCCCACATAGTAACTCTCCCCAAACCCAATAAATCGCCTACAATGTGTGCCAACCTCAGACCCATCTCGCTACTGAATGCCGATACAAAACTCTATGCTAAGTTGTTGGCAAATAGAATGAAACCACTCCTTTCCAAACTAGTTTCGAGGGAGCAAGCAGGGTTCGTGCCCGGTAGACAGGTGGGTGACAACACAAGACATTTTATCAACTTAGTTGAATGGGCACACTCATCGAATCAGCAAGGCGTCCTCTTGGCACTCGACGCAGAAAAAGCGTTCGACCGACTAAATTGGAAATACATGAGAAAAACTCTCGAAGTGCAGGGATTTCCCCGGCCCTTTATAACTAGTATCCTAGCCTTATACAGCTGCCCTTCGGCAAGAGTCCATAATACGGGCTTCCTCTCCAAACCCTTCCATATTCGGAATGGCACACGCCAGGGATGCCCATTGTCCCCACTCATTTTCATCCTGTGCCTAGAGCCCCTCATTTATCACATTAAACGTGACCCACTAATCCCAGGACTAGACACCCCGGTGGGGGAACAAAAATTAGCCCTATTCGCAGACGATATTCTAGTATTCCTGACAGACCCGATACACTCTATCCCAGTCCTTCTACAAACGCTGCACAAGTACGGCTCAGTGTCGTACTACAAAAACAACACTGCTAAAACCCAAGCTCTGCCCATCCGACTACCAAAGACCACGATTAAAAAACTAGAGGAAACACATACATTCGAATGGCGAGCTAAATCTATCCAGTACTTAGGTATCAAACTAACGAAATCAATAAACTCACTTACTGCCGAGAACCATATACCTATGATTCACAAACTCACAGCCCAAATGAGCCAATGGGAAGGGTTAGAAATTTCATGGCTGGGACGCATCAACTCCATTAAAATGATGATTCTCCCCCACATGCTTTATCTCTTCCGAACACTTCCCATTCCACTACCGACCAAATTACTAAAAAGATTCCAGAATATCATTAACGCCCACATATAGAAACGGAAGCCTCCCAGAATGGCCACCACCAAACTTAGCCTACCATTTGCGAAAGGCGGCTTAGGCGCTCCGGACATCCGTAATTACTACCGAGCATCTTTATTAGCACAGGGACTACGTTTACTTAGAACCCCAGACGCAGAACGAACCCCCCTATGGCTGGCTCTCGAGGACGCCTGCATGCTCCCAGTCACTCTAACTAATGCCCTCTGGACCCCCGAACCAACACCCATAGGGCGCACCACGCTGTGGTGCACCAAAACCACTTTAAACACTTGGAAACAATGGGCCTCAGTGGTCTTAGACACACAGACACTGTTCAAAGAAGCACCACTCACGACACTGCAGACCAGTTCCCCCGACCTCCCCCTACAAACATGGTCGAACCTAGGGATCCGCACGA
The DNA here is from genome assembly GCA_933207985.1 of Pelobates cultripes. Lineage (NCBI taxonomy): Eukaryota > Metazoa > Chordata > Amphibia > Anura > Pelobatidae > Pelobates > Pelobates cultripes. The sequence goes on from OW240922.1 coordinate 57,154,976, forward strand.
TCCAGGACCTATATCATCAAAACACGCTGAAAACGTTTCCCACCCTACAAAGTGAATTCTCCCTGAGCCCCAGAGACCTATTCAAATATCTAAGGGTCAAGCACATACTGCAATCTAGCACTAAGCCGACAACACCCGTAAAACGATCAGACACTCCCTCTACCAGGTACATTTTGACATCCCGCTATGTTAAACCCCTAGCCCTTTGCTATAATGCACTGGAACGAGAGAAAGCTGAACATAAACTTCCTTACATGGAAAAATGGGAAGGAGATCTAGGGACAACACTCACTTTGAAACAATGGCATGAGGCCTTTTACTTAACAAAACGGGCATCTAAAAGCCTGTCTCTCTGGGAAGCATACTGCAAGATAGCAATGCGCTGGTATCTAGTTCCCTCACGACTGGCGAGAATGTACCCCAACTCCTCCCCGCTGTGCTGGAGATGTAACCGCACGGCAGGGTCGCTACTTCACATATTCTGGGACTGTCAGATCATAACCCCGTTTTGGACCTCAGTCCAATCACTTATACGCGAAACAACTAACCTAGCCATACCATTAGACCCTATACACTACCTGCTGCACATGCTCCCTACGAGCGACTCAGTAAGACCTCCAGCGACCATGACTGCAATAAACATACTGACTATAGCCAAGATAGCGATAGCCTCTCAATGGAAGGCCATAATACCACCGACAATTGAGGAGGTAATAAAGAGAATGGACAACGTGTGTTTGTACGAGAGAATGGCGCACAACTTACTAGGTACATCGGAAAAACATGGGATCCAATGGTGCGGATGGATTAATATCCGTACATTGGACGACGCAGATGAATGAGGCACTATGACACGATAATCACACGCCCCAGAGAAATAATAGGAGGATTACACCAGTTATACCAGTTACACCAGCTATAATACTTATACTACATTCTACATGTCACAAACCTTGCCACTAACAAGTCACACCACAAGGTCCGATAGTAATACTAAACAGAGAAATTCAGGTACATGGTTATATTAGTAGAGTTACTGTTGAAAGTTACCCTTCCCTCAACCCTTTGTTCTCCTCCCTTTGTTCTCCTCCCTTGTACCCGGCTGCATGGTGTGATAGAAACTGAAGCCCATGTGGACATCAACGACAGATAGCACAAATGTCTATAGCTCCAGCCAAAAACAAAAATGAGCTGTCATACAAACGGAGTTAAAACATAACATCGGCGATGCATTTGTGCTGATGTCGACACTAACGTTACTATTCGCATTATCATATTAGATAAACTTCTATATATAAGCTAATGAGGCCACATTTGATCAATGAGCCGTTATGACAGCAACAGTGTAAGGTATTGTATCGTATTGTATGTATTGTTGTGCAGTAATGTTACCGTTAGTACTGTATTAATAGTAATGCTGGCATTGCATCACTGTCATTGTCACTGCAATATTATCACAACATCGTCAATCCACTGAATAACTCTATCTCTGCATTTGTACCAACACTGTAAATGTTTTATTATTTCACGGTGCCATGCACTGGAGTACTACCAAAACCAATAAAAAATAAATATGGAAAAAAAAAAAAAGAAATGTTTTCTTTAATATCATTTGTTGGATCTGACTTAAATTTTTCATATGTACAAGCATCCTCTAGGAGTCTGTGGGATTCTTCTAGATAATAGACTCGGCTCATTACTAATACTCCTGCTCCCCCCTCACTTATCAGCTAGTTTTATAACTATATTATGATCACTTTTTAAATCTTTTAATGCTTTCTGTTCTTGTATTGTTAAATTCAACTGGAATTTGTTTAGGGGTTTTATTTGGTTAACGTTATGGGGTACTGTTTTTTGGAATGCTATCATTTCCTCAGACATTAACCTCTTTGGATAAAAAAAGTAGATTTTTATTTTAAAGTTGTATGTGCTACATGCATCTGAGTTGAGGTTTTCCTAAGGTAGGGCTATTTTTTCTTTTTGAAAGAATTTTTTAATACAAAGGTTCCTATTAAACTTATGGCGGTCTATAAAAAAATTAAATTTGTCTAAATTCTTTGTGGGAGCAAATTTCAATCATTTATTCAACAATTTTATATGATCATTATTTAAAATATTTCAGATAAATTAAAAATTCCTAAAGCTGTTGTGTCCTTGTCCTTTTCTCTTTTCTCGTGTATGCTTCTCCTTCCCCTGTTACCGCTCTCTCTTTTCTCCTGTTTCTCTTTACATCGGAAGGAATGAACGCAGAGTATGTCCACATCCTTTTCTCTCTTAAAAAAGTGTTTTTTTTTCACTTAGGTTTGATAGAAGTTCAAATCAGTTTCTTATGCGAATGAGATTGTCTGTATTCTTAATTGTTCTGAATCTATTTTGTCCATGTCTATTCTTGTATTTTTGAGTTTGCCAGTGTGGTGTATCAGGATCTTTCCTATACCTAGTATTAGAGTTTATATTAAAGGGACACTATAGTCACCAGAACAACTACAGCTTATTAAATTTGTTCTGGTGAGTAGAATCATTACCATCAGGCTTTTTGCTGTAAACACTCTCTTTTCAGAGAAAATGCAGTGTTTACATTACAGCCTAGTGATAACTTCACTGGCCATCCCTCAGATAGTGGTTAGAAATCCTTCCTGGGTCATGGCTGCCTAAAATGCATCCAAACATTCAGTGTCTCCACCCTCTGCATGCAGACACTGAGCTTTCCTCATAGAGATTCATTGATTCAATTCATCTCTATGACAAGATGCTGATTGGCCAGGGCTGTGTTTGAATTGTGCTGGCTCTGCCCCTGATCTGCCTCTTTGTCAGTCTCAGCCAATCCTATGGGGAAGCATTGTGATTGGATCAGGCTACCACTTCTGATGATGTCAGCAGACTGCTTGTTTTTCTGAGTCAAACAGCATGCAGAGTTACAGCTTCAGGCTTGAATACAGTAAGATTTTGCTATATCTATGGAGGCATGAGGGGCCCAGGGGGGCTAGATGGTGGTTTTAACACTATAGGGTCAGGAATACATGTTTGAGTCCTAACCTCATCTATTAGAAAAGGGATTTAGGGGTAATTATTTCAGATGACTTTAAGGTAGGCAGACAATGTAATAGAGCAGCAGGAAATGCTATCAGAATGCATGGTTGTATAGGGAGAGGCATTAGCAGTAGAAAGAGGGAAGTGCGCACACCATTGTACAGAACACTGGTGAGACCTCACTTGGAGTATTGTATGCAGTACTGGAGACCATATTGCCAGAAGAATATTGATATTTTAGAGAGAGTTCAGAGAAGGGCTACTAAACTGGTTCGTGGATTGCTGGTTAAAACTTACAAGGAAAGGTTAAAGGATCTTAACATGTATAGCTTAGAGGAAAGACGAGATGGGGGGATATGATAGAGACATTTAAATACATAAAGGGAAATAACACTGTAAAGGAGGAGACTATATTTAAAAGAAGAAAAACTACCACAACAAGATGACATAGTCTTAAGTTAGAGGGGCAAAGGTTTAAAAATAATATCAGGAAGTATTACTTTACTGAGAGGCAAAGGTGGCTCTCTAATTAGGTGGTTTAGGTGGCCTCCTAAGGCCTTTCGCTGGCTGGGGCCTCGCGGCCGCTTTGACCACCTCAGGGCAGACACCAGGAGGGGGCCTGGCGGCTAGCTCAGTATGCTGCCGGGTGTGAGGCCCCTCCGTGCCATCTGCGTGGCAGGAGAGCGCCCGTTGCACTGGTCTGCAGCTCCACAATGTGCAAAGCTGCAGACCATGTGTTTTGCGGGATCTTGCCAATAAGACCACAGCAACGCTCTGACCGGGTCTCGCTAGATACATGGTCTGCAGCTCTGCACATTGCGGAGCTGCAGAGCGGTTATCACCACCAGGGAGCCCACACTGGACCACCAGGGAATGACAAAAGGTATTTAGACCCCTTCCCTCACACCATCAAGCACTACTCTCTCAAACCATCACCCCCTTCCACACATCAGTACTCCCCTCCCTCACACCATCCCCTCCTTCCCTCACACCAAGCCACCCCCCCACCTCACACGTCACCTCCCCTCTCACACCATCACCCCCTTCTCTCTTACACCATCACCCCCTCCCTTTCACCATCAGCCCACCTCCCTCACACCATCACCACACTCACCATCACCCACCTCCCTCATACCATCACCCCTCTCACTATCACCCCACTCATCATCACCCTCTCTCAAACACCATCACCCCCCTCCTTCACCCCATTATTCCCCACTCATCAAATTTCCTCTCACCATCACCCTCCTCTCTCACCATCACCACCTCCCTCTCACCATCACCCTCTCACCATCACCCTCCTCTCACCATCACCCCATTCTCACCATCACCATCTCAAACACCATCACCCTCCCTCACAGAGCCCTCACACCCTCACCCCTCCTCTTCACAGTCCATCAGTCTCCATCCTCACCCCATCACCCCCTTTCAACCATCAAATTCCCTCCTCTCACCATCACCCCATCACTCTCACCCATCACCCTCCCTCACACACCCCTCACCTCACCATCACCCTCCTCACCATCACTCCCTCAAACCATCACCCACCCTCCCCACCTCTATTACACCCTCCCTCACACCACACCCTCCCTCACCATTACCTCCCTCACACTATCATCCCTCCTCTCACCATCACCCCCCTCCCTCACACCATCACCCCCTCCCTCACAGTATTACCTCCCCCCCTCACAGTATCACCCCACTGTCCCACACTATATCACCACCTTCCCTCACAATATCAGCCTCCTCCTATTCAGAATCAACCCCTCACATACAGGATCACCCCCACACACACACTGTCACCCTCTCTCATACACACTGTAACCCCCTCGAACACACACTGTCATGCGTCCCACACACTGTCACCCACAACTGTTGTGTCACCATACTCCCACACACTGTGAGCCTCCCCAGACACACTGTTAGCATCACCTCACAATGTCATCTCCCTACACACTGTCACCCCTCCCCACACTGTCATCACCTCTACACTGTCACCTCCCTGTCCAACACAGTATCACCATCCTCCTATACAGTATTACTCCCCTACCATACAGTATCACCCCCAACAAATACAATATCACCCCACTCCCATACAGAATCACCCCCTTACCATACAGTATCACCCCACACACACACTCAGTATCAACCCCCTCCCATACAGAATCACCCCCCCACACACACACATAAACAATGTCTCCCCCCTCCCACACACAGTGTCTCCCCCCTCCCACACACAGTATCACCCCCCTCACACACACGGTCACTCTCCCTCATACACACTGTCACCCCTTCACACACACGTACACACACACACACACTGTCATGCCACCCACACACTGTCACCTAGAACAATGTTGTGTCACCATACTCCCACACACTGTCAGCCTCACAAGACACACTGTTAGCATTCCCCCACACTGTCACCCCCCACACACACTGTCAGTCACTTCATGCATCCACACTCACATTAACCACTCCTAATCCTGTTAATCTCACCCCCTCCAAACTCACCTGCCCTCGCTCTGCCGCACTCACCCTGTCAAATTAACCCCACTAATTCTGTGACACTCATCCCTCCTACCATGGCCCAATTGCCCTGACACACTTACCTCCACTCGCCCTGTCACACTCCCTCATCAAACCACGTCATAGTCCCTCTTCCTCATTTTCTCTCACACCCTGTCCCATTTATCCTCTTCTCCCTGTCACACTCTTCCTGCCACTAGTGCCCCTTTACTCACCTTGTCACAGTCACCAATTGAAGACATTCATTATACACACACAGTCAGGAAACATAGCTTTGCCATAAACACAATGCACAAAGGCCACAGGCAGACCCCCATACACACAACACACTTCAAGCAGCTACGCCATACACATACGGTCCCAGACAAGAACGCAAACAGAAAAAGTGCAATATGCCATTAAAAAACATTGGCATCTCTTACATGATGATCCCATTCTTAAAATTATATTACCACCAACACCCAGAATTGTATACAGGGGATGTAAAAATATAAAGAATATATTAGTGAGTAGCAATTATAAAGTTTCCTTAAAAGTAAATAATTTCCTAAATAGCAATAAAGATTTCTATGGGTGTGGACGTTGTTTAGCATGTGGAGAAACCAATAACAAAAAAAGAAATGCTAAGAATATTAAGGAATTTACAAAGAAAGATTTTATAATAAGAGATCAATTGACTTGTTTTTCCAAAAATATTATTTATATCCCAAAATGTCCTTGTGACATGCTATATATTGGGAGAACAATTAGGTGTTTACTGTTAGAATATCAGAACACGTCAGGAATATTAAAAAAGGCGTGTAAACACATAGCGTATCCTATCTTTTTAAAAATTATCATATTTAAAATCCACAAGACCTCTCTTTTTGTGGATTTAAATCAGTCAAAAGAAACTGGAGGGGAGGAGATTTTTCGAAAAAAAATGGTATTTAAGAAATGAAATGTATTACACTAGCCCCCCATGGTTTAAATTTAGACTTTGAACTATGTCATTTTTTAACTTGACATAATATTTGTATAAAAAAATTACATTTCAATTCCTATTTTTAACATTTTTATTTTGTACATTACAAATTCTTATGTATTTTTTATATATATCCTATTTATAGTTTTAAAAGAAATGTTAATTCACATCTTTCATTACCTATGTTTCCCTCCATTTTCCTTTATTAATTCATGATGACACTTTGCAGTGGTGTGGTGATCACATTTTATTATTTAATATGCAACTTCAGAAAAATATGTAGCATCCTTTGGTATCAATTTTTAACTATAGTTTGCATTTTTTGAGCTATATGGCAAATTTTGTGTTTATTTTCGTATATATGATTTCCCATGTGTCTATGTTTGAATTTTGGGACTGTGTGCATTGCATTGTTTCCTGCACAGCTGTACTGTTGATTGAAGGATTCCCTCGCTCGAAAATGCAGAAGTGTAAACCAGACTTGTCTTCCACAGAGAGAGTAAGTAGATATCAAACCATGTAATCGACAGGCGGACGTAACGTGCGTTCCATTGGGAACACTTCCGGATACATAGATGCTGGCAATTCGGAAATTAGAACGGTATAAAAGACAGAACTGCTTACCACATAGTATTCACCAACTGAGGAAGCCAGCTGATGGTGAAACGCATTTTGGACTAAAGACTACATTACTTCACTAGATCATATTTTATTTGATTTGATTTGTATTAATACATTTATTTATCAACATCATCAAAGTTTTCTGTCTATCCCTGCTGACCAACACTTGGGTTTTAAAGACACAGAAGTGGGCTGTGGATCTGCCTTAATGATCCAAGAGCGTTATACACTAGAGTCAGTTGACCTATTGGCTCTCTCCTTGTGAGTTAGAAATTTTTTCATCCACATTTATTTATTATTGTTCATACCATCTGCACTATGATTGTGTTATATATTGTTCATAGATTTATGTAAAGGGTTGTACCAAGTGCACCCATCCTCAATATCATTATTCAGTTATACTTGAGCTCCACATATTATATTTGTGTGTTAAAAATGCAAACATGCTCACAGATACTCTCTGTTAGACACACACTCTTAGGCACATACACAGGTAGATAGTGCATCAACGTGTATATGTGTGCACAGGGGCGGACTGACCGGTCGGGCACTTCGGACACGGTCCTAGGGCCCGGCCGGGAGGGGGGCCCGCCGCCAGGGCCGCCTTCAGGGGGCCCGGCGGCAGGGCTGAATTGGGGGCGGCAGAGGAAGGTGCCACCGGGTGGCCGGCCCGGTGGCACACTGTGAGGGGGCCGGCCGTTTGATGCTGGAGCCGCCGGACCGGGTAGCAGCCTCGCCGGTCCGGCGGCTTTCCTCTGACTAACACTGAAGGAGGAGGAGGAGCATCTGTCTATCATGCTCCCTGCGGTTCCCACAATTCCCAGCACAGGATGTGGGAACCGCAAAGGAGCATGATAGACACATGCTCCTCCTCCTCCTTCATCGTTAGTGAGCGGAATGCCGCCGGACCGGCAAGGCTGCCACCCGGTCCGGCGGCTCCAGCATCAAACGGCCGGCCCCCTCTAACTTGAGTAAGAGGGGGGAAGAGGGGGCAAGAAAAATATGGGGGGGAAGAAGGGGCAAGAGAGATATGGGGGGGAAGAAGGGGCCAAGAGAATGTATGGGGGAGAGAGAGAAGGGAAGAGATATGGGGAAAGAGGCCAATAGAGAGATGGGGAAAGAGGGGCAAGAGAGATGGGAAGAGGGAGCAAGAAGGTAGGGGAAAAGAGGGCAATAGAGATGGGGAAGAGAACAGAGAGATGGGGAGGAGGGAAGAGGGGGCAATAGGGGAGGGGGAACAGACAGATGGGGAGGGGAGAAAGAAGGGAGCAAGAGAGATGGGGAGGGAAGAGGGGGGCAATAGAGATGGGGAAGAGGGCAATAGAGAGATGGGGAGGAGGAGAAAGAGGGGCAATAGAGATGGGGAGGGAGAAAGAGGGGAACAAGAGATAGGGAGGGGAAGAGGGCAATAGAGATGGGGGAAGAGGGGGCAATAGAGAGATGGGGGGAAGAGGGGGGAACAGAGAGATGGGGAGGGGGGGAAGAGGGGGCAATAGAGAGATGGGGAGGGGGAGAAAGAGACAGAGGGGGAAGAATGAGACACAGGGGGAGAAAGAGGGGGAATATAGAGATGGGGAGGGGGAGAAAGAGACAACGAGGGAAGAATGAGACACGGGGAGAAAGAGGGGGGATAGGGAGGGGGAGAAAGAGACAGAGAGGAAGAGAGATGTGGGGGAGAGAGAGACAGGGAAAGGGGGGAGAAAAACAGTGGAAGAGAGGGAGAAAGAGGCAGAGGGGTAAGAGAGACTGGGAAGGAGGGGGAGGAAGAAACATACAGAGGGATGGGGGGAGACAAAAAGGCACACAGAAGGGCTGTAGATATCACTGGTGGATCCAGGGGGGCAACAGGGCAATTGCCCCCTCCCCTGTCCGCAGGCACCATGCGGGCAGGGGAGGGAGGAAGAGAGGACCTGGGAGCTCACCCTGCAGCTCCTCTGGGTCCTTCTTGCACGAGCACAGAGCGTTGCCGCGATTACCATGGCAACGTTACCGCTCTTGCGAGAGTCAGCTCTAGCCCTGGAGCTACGGTCTAGTGTTCACTCTCAACACTGTGACCCCCAGGGATTCCTGGTGGTCGCAGTGGTGAGAGTGAACTCTAGCCCCATAAACACACTGCCCACACACACACCATACACATTCACACACTGCCCCCATACACACCATACACATTTACACACATTGCCTCACACACACACATACACTGCCCACCCATATACACACAGACCCCCATACACAGCCCCCCATACTAACATTGCCACACACATACACAGCCCACACACCCTACACATTCACACACTACACCCCCACACACACACTGAACCTTTCACACACATTGCACCACTGCTCCTATTCCCTACTACAGCCCCATATCCCAGCAGATCCCAGGTAAGTTGTCAAACTGTTCTTAAATGGTTTGACTACTTACTCTGGAGCAGTAGTGGTTATTGTGCATAGATTATTTCTTTAAATAATTTACAAGTGCCCCAGTAGCCAGCCAGCCAACCCACAGGCTGGCCAGTAGCCAGCAAGTTAGCCAGCCCACAGGCCAGTAGCCAGCCCACAGGCCTACAGCAAGCCACAGGCTTACATCCAGCAAGCCCACAGCCTGCCAGTCGCAGCCAGCAAGCCACAGCCTGCCAGCCGCAGTCAGCAAGCCCACAGCCTGCTGGCAGTAGCCAGCAAGCCCACAGCCTGCCAGCCGCAGCAAGCAAGCCCACAGACTGCCAGCCAGCAACAGTAATTAAGGTAAGAAGAGCCAACTTGGCCTAGGTATCATCGAGCTATGTTGTGTTGCTATATTGTCAATAGAAACCAGAGTGTTGGAGAGACCACCCTCCAGGCCCCATTAGACTCCATTGTAGTCTCTAATGGGGCCTGGAGGGGATTCTTTCTAACACACTCTCTAAAGGACACTGAGATAGCCCCCGCTAGAAAGACCCCCCCTCCATGGCCCATTAGCCCTCAATTGTAGTCTCTGCTGGGGCCTCGAAGGGCTTATTGCCCTTTTGTTCCTTGTGTCTAAAGATTGTGTAGGGTGTGGCTGGAGGCGGGACAAGGGTGGCGCTTGCTGCCGAGTATGGGTGGGGCCTGTAAGGGGGCCCTTGATTTATTTTGCCCGGGGGCCCTGAGGGTTCTCAGTCCGCCCCTGGGTGTCATTTGGCAGTAACATCTAACAGGAGCTGAGAATCTATGCCCAAAGTAGAATGTGTGAGTGAAAAATAATACCACAAAAAAATAGTCTACCCAAATGTTTGACAGAGACTGGTGGTAGAATTAGTGCATGTAAAGTGTTGAAATGCCACCATGTGAAATGCCCTAGGGTGTCTACTTTTCAAAAACATATGGTTTGACGGGCGTGAATTACATTGGCCGGCTTCAGAAATGTCCCAACTGGGACATGGGTGCATGATGGCCAGCTGTGTTTTTTCGCCATTTTTCATCATATTTTACTTTTTTTTCTAGTAAATTATATAATATGATGAAAATAATGATATCTTCAGAATGACCATTTAATAGCGAGAAAAACGGTATATAATATGTATGGGTACAGTAAATGTGTAAGAGACAAATTACATCTAAACACAACCACTGCAGAAATGTAAAAAGAGCCCTGGTCTTTAACGGTAGTAAAATTGAAAAATGGCCTGGTCACTAAGGGGTTAAGTTGACACCGAATTGTGTTAGGCATAACAGGTGCACTTTAACATACACTATATGCTAAATTACATATTCCGTTTAATTTTTATAATATCACTTTAAAGGACCACTATAGGCACCCAGCTCAATGAAGTGGTCTGGGTGCCAGGTCCCTCTAGTTTTAACTCTGCAGCTGAAAACACAGCAGTTTCAAAGAAACTGCTATGTTTCACTGAGGGCTAATCCAGCCTCTAGTGGCTGTCTCACTGACAGCCGCTAGAGGCGCTTCCGCGATTCTCACTGTGAAAATCACAGTGAGAAGACGCTGGCCGTCCATAGGAAAGCATTTAATAATGCATTCCTATGGGCGGTTTGAATGTGCGCGCGGCTCTTGCCGCACATGTGCATTCGGATCTGATGTCGGCAGAGGGTGGACAGTTCCCCAGCATAGAGGAAGCACGGTGCTGTAGAAAGGTAAGTGGCTGAAGGGGTTTTATCCCCTTCTGCCCAACGGGAGGGGGGCCCTGAGGGTAGGGGGACCTAATGACCCTAGAGTGCCAGGAAAACAAGTTTTCCTAGAGTGCCAGGAAAGTTTTCCTCTAGTTTTCCTAGAGTGCCAGGAAAACTATAGTGGTCCTTTAAGTACATAAGAAAAGTATTCCCTATTTCCTGCCCTCATGTGTGAGCTAATAGCTAATTAGAAGGTAATGGAAGGAGCATAGGGCAGAATGGACATGCTTGGTTAATGGATATTTCTGATTTGCTCATGGTACATACGAACTAGGCAGACTGACAGCCCTTCTGTCCAGCCCCCGCTGAGCTACAAATGCGCAGTGTTTCGAAAGCACTCTTGTATGGGAAAAATGTTCCGAGTTAGCTTAGAACAGCATTACGTGTGAGACTTTTTAAATCAGTCTAACCAATTGGAAGACAGCAACAATAACCACTTAGTGACCCAACCATTAAAAACTGAGTTGTGGAAACGTGGAAACCAATTTGTGAAATTTTGACTAAATAACCAAGTTTAAAAAAAATTCTAGTTCAGCAGAGTTGGAGATACTTTTTTGATTCACTATTATAGTAACCTAAGTTTAGACAATTTTTAAATCCCCACAATTTAATATTTTTAAATCCCCACATCAGTTTGATTTATGAAACAAGCAGTGTATATAAGTTTGTACATATAAAAAATATATCTGAATGAAAAAAGTTTTCTAAGCTTTTTCTTTTTTTGTGAAGATTGGGGCATTGGAAAATCCTAGAAGAAAAATTAATTTAAAAATATAGAAAATAAAATTTCTGATTGCGCTCGTTTTTTTTTAGTTTTTTTTTTAGACTTTGCGATTTCAGTAACAGAAGTGTTAAGAAGAACTTCTTTAAAAAATTTTAAACCGAGCATTGTGGAAAGTGCAAGGAGATTAAAGAGGTGACATTGAAACCTTGCAATGATCTTTGGGTCAGGAAAGATGGCTGAGAATGAAATATCAGTTACAGTCACAGCAAGGAGCCCAAAGGCTTCTCAGAGAAGAAAAGAAAACGTGCACACAAACAGATGTCGTGATAACCTATTCCATTTTATTATTTTATTATTTCTTTAACAGTTCTTATATAGGGCTCTTGTCTGGAGCCCTTTACAAAATGTTAAAATTGATTCCCTAAAAAGTCAACATTAACCTTGTTTTGCCTATATTTTGGCTTTCCTTATGGTTTAAAGGGACACTGTCACTTGCCATAATGTTAAATAATATGTTTACCGATCCCTATATTTAACAGATATGTATATGAATGGTGTGAAAAATAAAAATGAAATATAAAAATTCACATCTGCTTAAAGGACCACTATAGTGCCAGGAAAACAAACTCTTTTTCGTGGCACTATAGTATTAATAGGTCCCACCCTCATGTTCCCCCTCCCGCCGGGCTGAATGGAGAGGAAGGGGTTAAATCCCTTACCTTTCTCCAGCGCCGGGCTTCCTCGGTGCTGGGGACTCTCCTCCTCCTTCGGTCGTAATCGGCTAAATGTAAGAGCCGGGCGCACATTCAGGCAGTCCATAGGAAAGCACCTCTAGCGGCTGTCAATGAGACAGCTACTAGAGGCTGGATTAACCCTAATGTAAACATAGTAGTTTCTTTGAAACTGCTATATTTACAGCAGGCAGGGTTAACCCTAGATGGATCTGGCACCCAGACCACTTCATTAAGCTGAAGTGGTCTGGGTGCCTATAGTGGTCCTTTCATCTGCTACTGGGTAAATCCATCTTAATCCACCATGTTAATCATTATTATAAATATAAACCCTGTCTGTTGTACCTGGCAGTACCTGTCAGTCAGCATAGAGAGAGCATACAGACAAGAGGAGACATTAGATAATGTTTCTGTTACAATTCTGACTGTATGTTGTGTTATCAGGGCCGCCATCAGAAATTTTGGGGCCCCTAACACAGCTCAAGGTCTGGGCCCCCCCCCCTTCAAGCCTGCCCACAGGGCCCGCCTCCAAATCCCGCCCACAGGAATACACACACTCTAACAGATACAAATACTGAAACAGACATACACACATGAATAGGGAGATACTGACACACACACACACACACACACACACACATATACATGCAGACATACATACTGACAAACATACATATACAGACACACACTGGCATACATACATAGACTGGCATACACACATATATACACTGGCATGCACACATACACTGGCATACACACATACACTGACATACACATATACACTGGCATACATACATATTTACAGTCTCCGAAATAACCTACCAGCCAATGCTTTCTCTGAGTGAGGAGTGGAAAGATACCTCCTATGATCAGCAGGGTTAACTCCAGCAGTTAAACAATGGACATGGCATCTTGGCTACTGGGTCCAGGAATACAAATATAACATCATTTAAAAAAATAATGTCCATCAGCTGCAGTCAGATAGCGTTTTGGAGGATTTATAGCCAGCTTTGTTTTGTATCCATCTGTACAAATGGTAATACATTTCTATATATACACTGGAATATACACATACCCTGGAATGCACACACTGGCATACATACACACAAACACTGGCATACATACATACATGCACTGGCATACATGCACACATACACTGACATACATACACACACTGGCATACACACATAAACTGGCATACATACACACACTGGCATACACACATACACTGGCATACATGCACACATACACTGGCATACACACACTGGCATACATACACAGATACACTGGCACACATACACTGGCATAAACACACTGGCATACATACATATATACACTGGCATACATACACACACTGGCATACATACACTGGCATACATACACACACTGGCATACATACATGCACTGGCATACATACACACATACACTGGCATACACACACTGGCATACATACACAAATACACTGGCATACATACACACACTGGCATACACACACACACTGGCATACATACAGAGATACACTGGCAAACATACAGAGATACACTGGCATACATACATACACTGGCATACATGCACTGGCATACATACACACATACATTGGCATACATGCACACATACACTGGCATACATAGACACACTGGCATACACACATACACTGGCATACACACACTGGCATACATACACAGATACACTGGCATACATACATACACTGGCATACACACACTGGCATACATACACACATACACTGGCATACATACATACACTGGCATACACACACTGGCATACATACATACACTGGCATACATACATACACTGGCATACATGCACACACTGGCATACATGCACACATACACTGGCATACACACACTGGCATACATACACAGATACACTGACATACATACATACACTGGCATACATGCACACATACACTGGCATACATACACACACTGGCATACATACACACATACACTGGCATACACACATACACTGGCATACACACACTGGCATACATACACAGATACACTGGCATACATACATACACTGGCATACATACACACACTGGCATACATACATGCACTGGCATACATACACACATACACTGGCATACACACACTGGCATACATGCACACATACACTGGCATACACACACTGGCATACATACACAGATCCACTGGCATACACACACTGGCATACATGCACACATACACTGGCATACATACACACACTGGCATACACACACTGGCATACATACACAGATACATTGGCATACATACATACACTGGCATACATACACACACTGGCATACATACACAGATACACTGGCATACATACACACACTGGCATACATACACACATACACTGGCATACACACATACACTGGCATACATACATACACCTCATTTTCAGCCACCCTCCTCTCTTCCTTACCATTTCGTCGCAGGAGGGTGGCTGGGGATGATGTGAGTCGGCTGCCTCTCCTCACGGCCTTTCTCTCCTCCTTCCCACGCGAAGTAAAGTGGGAGGAAGTGACCGGACGTCACTTCCTCCCAGCAGCACTTGCTTCCGGCTGCATTTTTTTTTTAAAGGGGCCCGGTCGCGCTATTACAGCGCTGATTGGGCACCTGAAGATAATAAGGCCCATTGGGTGGCCCTAAATGCTTGGGCCACCTGATGGGCACCATCAGCGTGTGGGCCCCGGTGCAGATGTACCGGCGGCAGTCCTGCTGATACACGTGGGGGCCGGGCCCCCCAGGACTGCCGGGCCCGTGACAATTGTCACGGTTGTCATGCCCTGATGGTGGCCCTGTGTGTTATTGTATGATTTTTAAAATGTTTCCTATATAAATATACTTATTTGCAGTCAACATTTCTCAAGAATGTCACATTTGTGAGCTGTGCAGGAGAGGTGTGTAAATTTACTCTGTAATCGAAACAGAGTAAATTTGGGTTGAAGGAGATAAAGTTAAGTCATCCAGTCAATTTTGGTCTGGTGGGTGCTTCTCTTAGTTATAGCCATGTTGATATCACTATATGGACACAAGTATTGGGACACCTGACCACTAGACATGTGCAATTCGTTTCGACTAGATTCCAAATAACTTTCCCACGCTGTGTAAAATGACACAGAGCACTCTGATTGGTGGATTTCAAGCCATCCAATCAGAGTGCTGTGACAGGTAAATGCAGGCTTAAACCACCAATCAAAGTGCTCTGAGCCTAATTGCAGGGCGGGGCAAGGCTTTCAAAGCCTTCCCCCGCCCTGCAGAGCTCAGTCTGCGCGGAGCCCTCGCCGGGTGAAGATGGATTTTTTTTTTTTTTTGTGCGTCTGTTATTATGGATTTGTTATTTGGCCTTTTTTGGGGCTGAAAAAAATAAGATTGGGGCTGAAAAAAGGTCCCCCCTCATTATTTTTAGGGTGAGGGGGGTAGGTAAGGATTAATTTTTTTTGGGGGGGTGACTAGGGGTCTTCGGACCCCTAGTCACCTGGGAGGGGGGGTAACATTTTTATTTAGGGCCCCCACCCACCGCTCAGGGGTGGGGGCCAGGGGCAAGGACATTAGGTCCCCCCCCTTATTCCAATTTAAGGCCCCCACCCACCGCTCAGTGGTGGAGGCCAGGGGGGAGGACATTAGGTCCCCCCCCTTATTAGTATTTAGGGCCCCCACCCGCCGCTCAGGGGTGGGAGCCAGGGGGGAGGACATTAGGTCCCCCCCTTATTCCAATTTAGGGCCCCCACCCACCGGTCATGTGTGGGGCAAGGGGGGAGGACATTAGGTGTCCCCCCTTATTAGTATTTAGGGCCCCCACCCGCCGCTCAGGGGTGGGTGCCGGGGGGAGGACAATAGGTCCCCCTCCATCATTTTACTTTAGGGCCCCCACCTGCCACTCCGGGGTGGGGGCTGGGGGGGCAATATAGTTTAAAAGCCCCCACTCGCGTGTCGCGGGTGGGGGCTCGGGAGAGGGGACCTTTTTTTTTTTTTTTAACAGTGAGCAACCACAGGCTGCTCACTCTTTAATAGACATGCCCCTACTCGCGGTATAGCGAGTAGGGGCAAAATTTACTAATACTAAGTAATTTTTACTTAGTATTAGTAAATTTGTCCATTTAGACCAATTTAGGTCTTTCAGCCTTTTGGTAGATAAGTCCTTAATACCATGGGAATTAGGGAGTTATCTACTAAGCGGCTGCAAGAGAAGTGCCAAAGTCCCGAAATTCCGAAACGCCGAAGTTCCGAAGTGTCGAAGTTGCCGAATTTTCGAAGTGCCGAAGTTCCGAAGTGCTGAAGTGCCGAATTGCCTAAGTCCCAGATTGCGGAAGTCCCGAATTTCGGAATGCCAAACCGAACCAAAACTTTTCCCCATGCACATGCCTACTGACCACTACATTAGGGACTTTTATGACATTGCATTCTAAATTCATAGACATTAATATGTAGTCGTCCCCCCCGTCCCCTCCTTGCAGCTATAACAGCTTCCACTCTTCTGGGAAGGCTTTCCACAAGATTTAGGAGTGTTAGGGGTGGAGCCAACATCGGAGCTGAGCATACATGCCACCTTGAGCTCTAGGCCTCATGAGAGGAAAACCGCAATTTAAAAGAGAAAAATAGGATATTAACAATCTACACAGCCCCTCATCCAATGCAGGAGAAGGCTATGGGCCGAAAAAACAAAGATATAGAGGAATTATTGAGACGCTCGCAGGCCCAAATATGGGACAAAATGGCGCCGGAGGAAGAAGGCCCTTCCTACTCCTCGGTTGACGACTCCATCGAGGCTGGAGTAGGGGCTATGAGCACCCCACTTATCTGTGAATACCAATGGAAGGTTACCTCTTTTTACGGAGGAGTGTGTGTAACAGAGTGCTTAAAAAGCAAAAGTGATTTACAGGCAGCTCTATACACTTGTGTGGAAATATCCTCTATTCCACTGAACAAATTTGTAGATTTTAGTGCGGTGTAAGTAACAGAGACCTACACCTGTAAGTGGAGTGCTCAAAATCATAGCTTACCAAACGTTATTTCGTTCAATGGTGCAGTATAGGGTACATATCAAGGAAAATACAAAAAATACAATATAGTGCAGATGGTATTTAAAGTGGCAATGCAATAATTATAGTAATTACGTGATGAATTGTACACTCACATTTGAAGGAACCTGTACATAGAAACACTGGCTCCGTTTTGAGGCTTGTGTGCTTGTTATGGTAGCACCACCCTTCTACTTCAATTTGGAGTAATTCTCAAAGACAAAAAGAGGGAAAGCGGACCAATGTATAGATTGTGATAGTAAAAACACAAATATGTGTTAGTAAATGTGGTGATCACCTGGTCCTGAGCCTATGGGTCCCGGCTCTAGGTATATAAATTCTGTGCCAATTTAAATGGGGATGGCACTACCCCTATGAAGATTCTCTGGAGGCTCCAACAAGGACTTAAGTGGGATCTTAAGTAAAATAAAAAATTTATTGGTATATAATAAATTTAAAAACAAATATTTTAAAAAGTCCTCAGTAAAAGTCCTTTAAAAATGGCCAATACGCGTTTCACTCTCAAATAGAGCTTCTTCAGTCAGCTGTAGGCCCCACTTATCTGACCTAAACCCCGGCAAGCCACCGCCGGAGACCCAGTAACGGCCACCCAGCTCAAGAGCATGCTAGCTGAACTAAGAAAGAACATAGCGGCTGACATGGCCGGCATTAAGGAGGCTATGGACGGTATCACATCTAGGATCACCCTGCTGGAGGCATCATCGAGAGCCCATGACCAAAGACTCCATGGAGAGTAAACTTGCTGACATCCAGCAACAACAACTAGCCACCAACAACAGGGTTGACTCCTATGAAGATCAACGGAGTCGCTATAACCTAAAAATCCACGCTATACCAGACACGGTAGGCCTAACTGACTTACCTCACTTTGTCAGACGCATGATAGGTGCCTTGCTGCCACCCAAACAGGCCAAGGCAGTACAGCTGGATGGCATGTTCAGACTGCCGAAGCTGGCCACAGCACCAATCAACCGATCCGCTTCCAGTCTATACAAAACAAAATTCTCCTAAGGGCGGCTGCCCGGGAGAAGGCTACTCTACACTTCGAAGGAGCTGCACTGACCTTGTTCCCAGACCTCACTAGAGGCACCATCGAGTGGCGCAGTGCCCTGCGACCGCTGCTACCTTTGCTCCGAGATAAGTGCATCCAATATCGGTGGGGGACCCCGAGAATGCTCCTCTTTCAATACCAAGGAAAAGCACAATGAGTCCGTGGCTTCTCCGAGGTGGAGACCCTCCTACAGAAACTAGGACTTGCGGACTCTCCTCAGGCGATGGCATCTGGTCTGTCCCAGCTGGATCCCTCAACGGTGCAGGAGTTTGTTCCCATATCCCCGAGGGATATGACCTGAACAGCCACGAGCCAGCCAGGACTTAACCGTCCGACTAGGAAATGTCTTACCTACAGGCAGAAGTTTCCTTAATAGCAGCTATCAGTGGCGGCACAGTTACACGATGTTAATGATTTGCATTTTCTTTTTTGTTTTTCTTTACATTACTTTTAATTCTTGGTTTTACTTATCTATGATTTAATGGCTCCCTGTATACTCTGCAGGAGAAGTTGGCTCGTCATGCACCACCCTACACATTTATACTCACGACACGCATTCTGCCGTATTATAAACCACCCCTCTCACCGGGCACTTAGTGATATATTCCCCACTTATGCAGGCACCACTGGGAGAGAGGCAGTTCCCTCCAGAGGAGTAACACCCTCTATAACGACCGATAGTCAGAAGTCACTCAAGGAAACCCTTATTACAGCCCTGCATACTGTTCCTTATGCTACTATTTAATTACAAAAATTATTCCACATGCCTAATACTTCTAGTTGATGTCAAATGAGACCCTATGCATGCATGTATGAAAAGTTCGAAAACTATCTCTGTACAATACTTTATGGAATGAAAAATAAAGAATAAATAATAAAAAAAAACATTTAGGAGTGTTTCTGTAGGACTTTTTGCCCATTCATTCAGTAGAGTATTTATAAGGTCAGGCACTGATGTTGGACAAGGAGGCCTAGCTTGCAATCTCCGTAACAGTTCATTCTTAAGGTGTTTGATTGGGTTACATAATTACATAGTTACATAACTGAAAAGAGACTTGCGTTGATCAAGTTCAGTCTTCCTCCCATATGCTTTTTCTGTTGATCCAAAAGAAGGCAAAAAACACAGTTTGAAGCGCTTCCAATTTTGCAACAAACTAGGAATCAATTTCTTATTGACCCCAAAATGGCAGTCAGATATCTCCTTGGATCAAGCAGCTATTACCCCACTAATTAGAAAGTATGTCCCTGTATGTTATGTTTTTGAACGTATTGTGATAAAGTGAAGGCAGATAGGCCTTTTAACCCCAGGGGGAGTATGTGTAGTTTGTGTGTTGCACAACACAAAGCATTGTTTAGTTATGGGCCCCTGGGGTGGAGCATTTGGAGAGAAGGGTGGGCCAATGCTCCACTCCACAGTTTAGTGGTTTTCTGGGGAGACATAGATCCAGGCCAGGGTTTTTTGGACCGTCTCCAACCCACTGCTCAGCTGCAGTTAATCAGCTGTTGCAGTGGGAATAAACCCCTCCCTGCTAGGCAGGTAAAGGAGAGGGATTGCTGGCTTCCTCCCAGGAAGCAGGTAGGAGAGAGGCTGTTCTCTCCAGATAGAGAGTCAAGGAGACTAGGCACTGGGAGTGCAGAAAGGAAGCAGTCAAGGCTGGCTTGGAGCACTGGGAGTGCAGGAGGAAGCAGTCAAGGCTGGCTTGGAGCACTGGGTGCAGAAAGGAAAGCAGTCAGGGCAAGGCTGGCTTGGAGCACTGGGAGTGCAGAAAGGAAAGCAGTCAGGGCAAGGCTGGCTTGGAGCACTGGGAGTGCAGAAAGGAAAGCAACAGGCTAGCTAGCAGAGTGTTGCTATCTAATAAGGTTGGTGCAATATTGTTTTGTTTAGTTTAAGCCCGAGAGATAGGGAACCTAATGTCAGTTAGTGCTCAGACGAGCTAGGTTTTTGTTTATAGGGTTTTCTGTTACATTTATGTTTTCATTTACTGCTGTATCCTGTGTGAACGAACAAATAAAGTGCCTGGAGTATATGCAATTACAAGGACTGTGCATGTTTTTGCCCTAGAGGACCGTGCTACCTGCTGACAAGGATCACAGTATTTATCCAATTGCTGTTTAGTTCAGGGCTCTGTGTGGGCAAGTCAAGTTTTTCCACACCAAACTCATCCAACCATATCTTTATAGACCTTGCTTTGTGCACTAGGGCATAGTCATGCTGAAATAGAAAAGGGTCTTCCCCAAACCGTTCCCAAGTTGAAAGCATAGCATTGTCTAAAATGTCTCGGTATGCTGAAGCATTAAGAATTCCCTTCACTGGGAGTGAGGGACCTAGACCAACCTCTGAAAAGCAGCCCCATACCATTATCCCTCCTCCACCAAACTTTACATTTGGCTGAATGCAGTCAGGCAGGTAAAGTTCTCCTGGCATCCGCCAAATCCAGACTCACCCATCAGAGAAGTGTGATTCATCACTCTACAGAACATGTTTCCACTGCTCCAGAGTCCAGTGGCGGCGTGCTTTACATCACTCGATCCGATGATTGGCATTGTACTTGGTGAAGTGAGGCTTGCACGCAGTTGATCAGCCATGGAAACCATTCCATGAAGCTCCCGTCGCACAGTTTTTCTGCTGATATTAATGGCGATGGACGTTTTGAATTCTTTAGCTATGGAATTAGCAGAGCGTTGGCAACTTTTACGTACCATGCGTCTCAGCACTCGGTGACCTCACTCTGTGACTTTATGTGGTCCTCTGCTTCATGGCTGAGTTGCTTCTGTTCCTAAAAGCTTTCATTTGCCGATAATACCACTTACAGCTGACAGTGGACTATCTAGCAAGGATATAATTTCACGAACTGACTTATTGCAAATGTGGCATCCTATCACAGTACCACACTAGAATTCAATGAGCTCTTCAGAATTACCCATTTATTTATTCACAAATGTTTATAAATGCAGACTGCATGACTAGGTGCTTAATTTTATACACCTGTGGCAATTAGTCTGATTTAATAACTAAGGGGTGTGCCCCAATACTTTTGTCCATAGTGTATATCATACACCCAAACCTGTTGACAATAAGAGAAAGTGATGGGTGGTTTAAAGCTTTCATGTCACAACTGCCCCCCCTGTGATCCCTATTAAGCTGGTAAGTAGGCGGAATATTACATCTCTCTGATTTGTCTTGGGGGACTCTGGTTCATTACTTTGTGAACTGCTGCCTGGATAATTCCATTTAATCTTTATATTCCCTGTACTTCTTATGGGTTTTATAATAGTTTTTCTGTTCTATTTTAATTTTTGTTTTCTCTTGAGCGTTTGCAAGATTCAAGCCATCAGCCCACACAATTCTATAATGATTTCATTGTGGCTCGTTAGAATCCCTTTATCAATGTTATATAAATTACAGCAACTTATTGCATTATTATTATTACTATGATATTTATAGAGCGCCGTCAAATTCCGCAGCGCTTTACAATGGGTGGACGACCAGACATGTATTTGTAACCAGACAAGTTGGACGCACAGGGCCCTGCTCAATGAGCTTACATGCTAGAGGGAGTGGGGTAAAATGACACAAAAAGGTAAGGATAGTATTAGACTAGTGACAGTTGCGGAAGAGGAATCAGTCAGGAGCTATTAACAGTTTAATTGATACGCTTTTATGAAGAAGTGGGTTTTTAACGATTTTTTTGAAGGAGTGGAGACTGGGTGAGCATCTAACGGAGGAGGGAAGCGAGTTCCACAGGAACGGTGCAGCCCTCGAGAAATCTTGAAGGCGAGCATCAGAGGTGGAAGTACAGACAGAAGATAGACGTAAGTCTTCAGCAGATCGTAAGGGCCTAGACGGGACATACTTGTGTATAAGGGAGGATAGATAGGTGGGAGCAGCATTATGTAGCGATTTGAAAGCAAGTAGCAATGAGCAGCTGTAGGTGAGGTGGACAGCCCGATTGTTCAGTGTGATGCACAGAGGTTCCCTGTATAGGATATTAAAGTGGCAGTTATCATTTATTTATTTATTTTTGGCATTTAAATAGCGCAAACATTTTCCGAAGTGATTTACAATATTATAAGAGGGGGAACAATAAATGAGACAATTACAAAATGTTACAGGAACACTAGGTTGATTAGGGCCCTGCTCAAACAAGCTTACAGTCTAGAGGAGGTGGGGTATAGAATGCCATAGGACAGGGTTATAGCAATTAAACAAGGTTGAGGCAGAGCTGGAGGAGAGAGTAGAGTGCTGCCCTTTAGAAGAGAGCAAGGGACATGTCTGTGAGGTAGAGGTTTCTCTGGGAGGCTATCAACTTTCTTGAACAGACAGGTTTTGAGGGACTTCTTAAATGATTAAAGGCTAGGGTAGAGTCGTAGAGTCTGATGGTGATAGGCAGACTGTTCCAAAGCAAAAGAGCCACCCGCAAGAAGTCCTGCAAGCGTGAGTTGGCAGTCAGGGTGCGAGCAGTGGACAGGAGAAGGTCATTAGAAGTGCAGAGAGGCCAAGAAGGGGCATACATACCAATCATAACACGTACATGCCATTTTATCCAGACAGGTTGAGTTCTGTTTTTAACACTGGCTTCTATCAATGAACCAATGGTTAAAAAGTATCCCAATGGCTCTTTACATGGACAATACGGTAACACATTTCACCAAATCCTCTTTGGATGCAATTTCTGCAGTCTGGATCTGGCTATGCATTTTTGGTTGTACTTGGCCTCTCTTCTATAGTGAGTGTTCCCCTCTCACACACAACAAGGATCTGCTAATAATAAAACAACAAAATACTAGACAGTTTGAGAAAAGTTTTTTTTCTTGTCTCAATAAAACTGTAGGAAAGCAATTTCTGACCTCGGTTTCATAGAAGTTTGTGATATGCAGTAGAGAAACATTAGTATTTCGAAGGTTAGATTTCACTGTAATCACAAGAAGCAGCAGATTTGTCTCATGACAGGGAATAAAATCTGGAAAAGAAGTATATATTCATTTTATCAGTACAGAGTGAGCTGTGTGGTTATATAACACATGGATCCATGCACTTATAACATTATGGTGGCACAAAACACCAAGGTGATGCACCCTCAACGTGATGTTAGAATTCACCTGTCTGACTTCAGAATCCGGCTGCACCCCATAACGAAGCATAAAAAAGCATGAGGCTTCTAGATCATATTTAAATTCCAATTCTCATTTTTCTTTTCAGGCCAATATCTTAATGTGACAGAGAATTATGGGAGTATAAAAAGGTTACTCCTATCACCATGACCACTTCAGGGATTTGAAGTGGTCATGGTGCCTGGAGTCTGTATGTGCACTGTACCACTATGAAATGCTGCGTGTACGGAGTTGAACCGCTCTGTTGCTGGAGGTGTAACTGGGGTGTCATTGGCCACTGGAGAATCCTCAGCACTTGGCGGGGACCTACGTAAGAGGTAAAATCTTTCCAAATGTCAGTACGGGGAAATGGCGTCAGGATGTTTGAAATAACCTTTTAAAAATACCTTAGTTTGATAACACACCCTTAGAAGAGGTGCAGTTATATTTGATGTGCAATATCAGATCACATGCCTTTATACAAATACCATGAGCTGACAAATTTTACCACATGACAGGAGGTTTCCTATTTGCATAACTTTCTTTACTGAAAATCTCTAGCAGCACAGAAAAATAAACAACCAATCAGAAAAAAAGTCAGATGGCACATAAAACGCCCTGACAGTGACATCGTTTCCTCTTTCTTTGCTGCTCCAGCATGCACAGGTCAGAGTATTTTGCCTCTCCTGATGACTTTCATATAATGGATTGCTTGTAATTGTTTTCCTATTCTACCATCTACTACAATAGTCCCTGGCTCTCCTATACCTGTCCCTCTTTGGATTTATGTTTTCTTATAGTTTTTTCACTCCCACTGTACCCTTCTTATTATTGTACATTGCCTGAGGCGTTTTTTCCCTCTCCATTGTCCGCAGGTGTCACGGCTGTCAGTGCCGCTCCCGCACCGTGGACCTTGTGGTAGTGCCTTTGGCTGTATTTGCTGGGACTGTGTGGGGACGGGGTGGAGGGAGGCCGGGACGCTTTCTCCGCGCATAGCAGCGGGCTCGCGATGAGCGAGAGCGTTGCTGACATTCGCGCGCGAACGGTGGCCATCTTGGACCTCGCGGGTATCGCGAGATTCACGGCGGCCATTTTTTCCTACTACTTTTACAGATCGGAAATCACCCGATCTGCACCTTTTGCATTGTTTTTTCTCAGGATTGCCTTCACTGTAAAACAGCCCAGATCAACTAGACCTCCACATACATATAATGGATGTTTAAACACTGCCTGTCAGCTTTTTACATTAAAGTAACAGTACCACTCCACTTGCTGGAGATGTTTTGCATGCAGAATCATTGAGGAAACTGAGTGTATTGCAGAGTACCCTTCACAGGGGTACATTTATATTTATTGTACGTATTGAACGTGGGTGTCCTCTGGGTACTTTTTCATGGCACACCACCTGGGGTGACCCCCCAGATATGCATGCAATGCTTGTAATGTGCCATCACCATTTTTCTCACACATATTGAACGTGGGTGCCCTCTGGGAATTTTTTTCATGGCACACCACCCGTCCTGCACCTTAACACTGGTTTTTCCTTTCTCAGGATTACTTCCACAGTAAATCAGCTCAACTCAAACTGATCTCCACATACATATATGGATGTTTAAACATTGCCTGTCAGTTTTACATTAAAGCAACAGTACCACTCCACTTGCTGGATACGATTTCCATGCAGGATCATTAAGGAAACTGAGTGTATTGCAGTGTACCCTTCACAGGGATACATATATATATTCACTGTACCTAGTGTACGTATTGAACGTGGGTGTCCTCTGGGTATTTTTTCATGGCACACCACCTGGGGTGACTCCCCAGATATGCATGCAATGCTTGTAATGTGCCATCACCCTTTTTCTCAAGGAAACGGAGTGTATATATTATACTGCCTGAGTGCAACAACTGGCCTTTTCTCTCAAGGAGACTGAGTGTATATACTATACTTCCTGAGTGCATATATACTGTTACCCTGCACAGGGTTATTTACATATATACTGTACCAAGAGTACAAACAATACTGTGGCTGTCCTCTGGCGTTTTTCATGGCATGCCACCTGGGCTGACCCCCCCAGCTATCCGTGTCTACCGGATATTGTGCCTATGGTTAACGTGGGTGTCCTCTGATTGTCACGGCGCACCACCTGGGGTGAACCCCAGCTAATTATATGCGGGTCTCCTATGGCAGCAAATAATTTATGCACTGAATGTCCCTCTGTGACGCACTAATCTGAAGTGATCGTGGTTTCAACTCCGGGTACAACGGTGGTACACCCAGTACATAAGAGACACTCAGGTCTCGCTATCTTTCAAGGGTATCCCCCTGTTCTATCAGGTGAGAGGGCCCTCCCGCATTGGCACACATTACTACTATACACTCACGAGCATTAATAAATACATATTTTTTGGGTCACTATACCCTGGGCTCGCCCCAGTTGTACGAGGAGGCTGATACCTCTAGGTGATTACCCTGCCACTATTGCACCTCATGGTCCGTCACTGTTTCACACACAGGACAGTTCCAGACATGGAAGATGCACCGCAATCGACCCAAGACTTCCAGGCGATGATTAACGCTGTGGTTGCGGCCTCAGTAGAGAAGGCTCTGTTACGAGCACTACCTCTACCCCAGGGAGACACAGGCCCACCTGATATGACGGAGGCCTCGGGCTCAGAACTGTTGAAGTCCAAACGTCACTGGAAGGGTACAAGCCCCCCAGCCTTTAGAACCAAAGGCAAGGCACCGATTAAACGGCCCAAACATGTGGAACAGTGGGATCTTGCTCCCCTTCACCACCGTCTTCAGATGAGGAGGACTATGACCCACAAGGCGATCTTAATGTTGTGCATGAGTGGCGCGAAGACGCCTCACTTTCGGATAAGGAGGACTGACAGGACCTACCACAGTCATCATAAAAATATGTCGAAGAGACCGTCTTCGGGGAGATGGACAGACAAAAGCATGCCCGGAGGGTCCCAAAAGCTAAGACGGCCAAAGATGGTACCTTCTTGGATGAGCAGGAGTACCACTCTTCGACCCTTTGGAATATTCAACACAAAGAACTTGGGCCAGAAGCCAAAGGCCTACTGTTCAGAGAAGCCTTCATAACCAAACTCAAGAGACACGTAAACCTGGTCACCGCTTTAAACAAGGCACAAGCTTTCTCGAAACAGGTCTTCCGAGCCCCACCCGGACAAGGTGTTTGTGGGCGGACTGGTCGGCAGCAGAGCCGAGCCACCAGCCGCTCCTGGTCAACGGGCTCCAGAACATACCCAAGGGCGCAGTGTAATACACGTCGGAGGACAGCGTTTTTCTTAAGCAATATCTTCCTAGTCAAGAAAAAGACGGGTGATTACCGACTGGTTATTAATCTGCGACACCTGAATTACTACGCGATATACAGACATTTCAAAATGAAAGGTATTCATCTCCTACAAGATCTTCTCATCGCGAACGACTGGTTCACGCGTACCTGTCAGTCCACATCGCCCTAGTTTGTCGTTGTTTCCTCCGGTTCAGTTGGAGAGGACGTACATGCCAGTTCACATGTCTAGAAGACAACCACCTATATATCCCATAAGCGGGGATCATACCGCTGTACGACTGTTATACCTGAGCTGGCTATAGCTCTTCTAAATGTGAGTTTAATATATATATTCATATTCTCACATATATTGACCCACTCAGTCTATATGATAGGTCTCTTATTTGTGTCTTCCCTATCACGAGAATAATCAAACATCTATAAACAGTGAGGACACCCCATCACCAAAAGCACCTTAAAAGACACTCGTCGCTAGAATGCAACTTCAAATTATCTTGGACTGATTTATATGCACTTTTTATATAGATGCTCTATCTATATACTTGCTTGTATTTCCTATAGTCTACACTGATACATTTTGGCGCAGCCTTGCACTACTGTTGTTGTTGTTTTCTACTCTTATGCTAGAGGGTTACCCTCTGCCAGGCCGCTGCCTAACTATTCCTTATTATTATTATTAGCGCTGACCTCTTTTATCAGTTCACATGTCTGCCTTTCGGTCTCAGCTCTGCTCTGTGGGGCTTCACGAAGCTGCTGAAGCTGCTGATGGCTCACATCCGAACCTCGGGCGTGCGATGTCTCGTTTATTTGGACAATTTGCTGATTTCCTGCGAATCCGCATCCAGACTACGATTGCAGACGAAGTTTGTCGTTCACTTTCCGGAATCCTTGAAGGGTTTCGTGGTGAACAGACAAAAATCGTCTCTCTCTCCCGCCCAGTCAATTCAGTTCCTCGGATTCGAGATCGACTCGAAGAACTGTATGCTATGCCTCCCCACGGCAAAGATAGCCTCAATTCGGAAAGAGATCAGACGGGTCCTCCGGATGGAGACTTTTCCTCTCAGGATGCTTGCGCGGATTGTGGACGTCTACACTACAGAGACATGCACCGCCTGAAAGCGCGATTGCTGCGCTCGGGTCACTCATACGATCAGACTGCTGCATTCTGCTCCGCATGGACAATATTTCGGTGGTATAATACATCAACCGCCTGGGCTGAGCCAGATCACAAGCCCTCACGGAGGCCACCAATGACATAGACCAGTTCTGCCTATCACGCAACATCACACTGTGGGCGGAATATCTACCAGGAACTTCCAACCTGACGTCGGACTGGTTCTCTCGACATTGGAGAGACATCAGCGACTGGAAACTCAACACCTTAATATTCCAACAATTGAGGCTTTGGAAACACCCGTTGAGTCTGGATCTCTTCGCGTTCCGGACCAACCACTTACTACCGAACTACTACAGTTGGCTTCCGGACCCGAATTGCAAGGTAGTGGATGCGTTCCTGCAAACATGGCCAAAACAGGGGGCATATGCCTTTCCCCCATTTACCCATGATTGCGAGGGTCATCCGACATGTACAGATCCACAAGATATCCCTACTGCTTATCACTCCCCTTTGGCAGAGCCAGGCCTGGTTTCCGGACCTATTAGAGATGTCCTACAACACACCGATCCTGCTACCATCCTTCCCTCTACTTCTGACATGACCACGAGGGGAACATCACCCCCTCATTCTAGATCAGAAGCTAGAGCTGGTAGCCTGGACGATTTCAGGTGTTCCTGGTCAGGCCAGGGCCTATCGCAATCTACCAAAGACCTCCTTTGGGATTCATGGGCTCTTGGCACCAGAAGATGTTACATTTCCGCATGGACAGCCTGGAATAGTTGTTGTATGGAGAGGGACTCCGATCCCTTTACAGCACCTATTCCTGTGATACTAAACTATCTATCTCATCTGTTCTGATAAGGGCGGTCGTACCGATCCCTTAATGTGATTAGATTGGCCATATCGGCAGCGCACATAGCGATAGAGGGCATTCCGGTGGGTCAAGACCCGTTAGTTTGCCGCTTGCTTCGGGGAACCAAGCTGTCGAGACCTCCAGCACCGAAATATTCACGCCTATGGCATGTGGATGTGGTGCTACACTTCCTGAGGGAGTGACCAGATAACCCATACCTTTCGCTGAAACACATTTCAGCCAAACTCACCCTTTACTATGTCTCGTTTCATCGCGTATCAGATGTACGGACGTTTGATGTCGACGGTTTCACCTTCACTCCAGAAGGGGTTACCTTCCAGATATCACGTCAGACTAAATCAGACTTCTCGTCGTTTTTTTACCCGTTTTTTTTGTATCGGATCCCAGACTGTGTGTGGTCAGGACATGTGTTATGAAGAAGTCTCAGCTCCCTTCTGAACATCGTTGGTGGGTCAGCTTCTGATTTCATATGTTAAACTCCACGGCCGGTGTCTACTACGACCTTGGCCAGATGGATTCGCTGGCTTCTAGCGTTAGCCGGCGTTGAACCATGTTTTGGGGGCTCACTCAGTCAGGGGTGCGGCCGCTTCACAGGCATTGTCGGCAGGAGCTTCCCTGGCCGATATTATGCGTCGTGCAGATTGGACATGTGAGAGCACATTTAGAACGTTCTACTTTAGGCAGACTTCGCATGCCTCTTTAACTTTGGTTAATTCATAGCGTTAAAAATGCAAATAGGAATCTTCCTGTCATGTGGTAAAATTGAAGATTATGCTAGCTTTACAGTACTAATAATCTTAATTTTAGTAATGATAGGAGGCAAGTATTTCCCACCCTATTGGTTTTTTCCCTCCCTTTGTGATGTCATTAAGGTTTGTTTTGACACAGGCTTTTCACATTTCACCTGTTCTGATCTAAGTGGCCCACCTTGGTTGCAGAATGCCAATTACCCAGTTTTATCATGCGATTGTGTAGTTGCCTCCATCATTAGACACAGTTGAGGTGGCACTAGACAATGGCGCATGACTATATAGTTGACAATAATACATTGAAAATAAATTGTTCAGTTTTTCTTTTATCTCAACTCCCATGACGCTGATATAGACTTAAACTGTGCAATTATTATGTTCTCAAATTCCTGGCAGTGACTCAGTTAATATAATAGACCCCCTTTGGTTGTAAAATGTACATTTTAAATTCCTCTGGATTCTAAGGGGGGTGAGGGTGGGGGTGGGGCGTAATGATACCTGAACACTTTTGTTGGGAGACTGGGCTCCCAAAAGCAGGAAATGGCTGGCTGACAGTTATAGGACATATAGTTCTCATCATCCTGTGTGAGAAACATTAGTTATCAGTGGAAAAAAAACGAAAGGAGAGACTGCATTTCCATAGAACTGAAATCCAAAGCTTGCCAGAGGTGGTCTGTATTTATATTAGCTAATCTCCTGTAAACACTTAATTAACCTCACTGTACCTCATATGGAGATCCAGGCTTGGAATCAAAGCATGCGGTAGGTTTACTTCAAAGCTGTTTCAGTTTAGACTTTTTGTAGAGCAAAGTTACAAGCTGTTAATGCTCCATTGATGTTAATTGACTTAGTTTGGGGAAGTGGAGCTTGTCATGAAAATTATGTAGACGGTGTGGATGATCATCCCTGACATATGTGCACATCTATACATAGCCCAGAGAGCTTACATTCTAAGTTGTATGAAAAGCATTTTAGTTTCCCTTTATTAGAAGGTGAGGAACACAAAATCCATTGTGATGGATTTCTATAGTAAAGGTAGATAGTTATGGAGCAAATGTAGACATCATGTGAAAGAACTTTAGCTTATATTCTAAATTCCAGTAATAAGCTACATTTTCTGGGCCGTCTACTTTAAGAAATATTATTCAGAGTCAAAACACAGAGCAATGTTCCAATAAATGACACACAAACCAACTACGGCAACAAACCCAATAATTGTAGCTAAAAAGAGAGAACAAGAAGTCTTTGGACAAATACCTTTTTATTCTATCAATATTTTTCAGGGGAGCTCTATATAAATATAGTAAAACTCTTTGATTTAAATTATCGTAAAGATTCCCTCTTCCTTTCTTTTTGTTGTTACATTTTCCAAAAGTTCACCTTAGTTATATGTCTACATATACAGCTCATCTTACGGTCCAAACTCAAGGAGCATCTGGAGCCATATACAAGGTAGGAGTCCACTACCATAGGTCAACATGTGAGGAATCTATCCTGAGCCGATTATACTCGAATTTCCTCTTTCCTTACGATGTATCGCCACTGCTATTCAAGCTCTCTATAAGACATACAGTACTATTGCACTAGCTGAAATACTACACTGCTATTTTGTTTAACCTTGTTTTTTTTCTATATATTAAGGAAAGATCAGGTTGAGAACTGAGAAGGAAGAGAAGATATTAAATTTAAAGGGACACTGTAGGCACCCAGACAACTTCAGCCCATTGAAGTGGTCTGAGTGCCAGCTCCCATCACCCTTAACCCTTCCAGGGTTAAGTCCTCCTCTAGTGGTTGTCTACCAGACAGATACTAGAGGGACTACCGGGTTCTTAGATGACTTTTGGTCGTCACGCTCTGCATGAAGACCTCCAGCATCGCCGGAATCCCCATAGGAAAACATTGGATAATGCTTTCCTATAGGGAGGTCTAAAGCGCGTGCGGGGCAGGAGCGTGGGCGGAGCCTGACCCATCGTCGAGGGACATCGGCGCTGGATTGAGGTAAGTGTCTGAAGGGGTTTTACACCCTTCAGCGACATGGGATGGGGGGCAGGAGGGTACAGTGCCAGGAAAACGGGTTTATTTTTCTGGCAGTAGAGAATCTCTTTAAGTAAAATTCCGATTTTGATTTATTACTGAACTTGGTATATCAATGTAAGTAGTAGTTCTACAAGTATTTGTATATTTTCTTGTTCAAGAAACAGATTTTATCTCCTTTCAGAGGAATTGGTGTGAGGTGAGAGATGACGTATTTCCTATATTTTGTTTTGGGAAGGCCTATATTCCATTATAATCCTTTTCGAAGGGATGAGGTCTAATGGTCCCTAAACAAAGAAAGTCCCAACAATCCGTTCTATGCCACGAAATTCTTTACAAACGAAAACAAGGGAAACTATTCTTTTTTTTTTTTTCTAAGAAAGAAATTAAGAAAAGGACAGAGCTAAGAAACACGTGTCAGCATTTCCAACCACATCCAAAAATAGAGGATTTGGGGATTCCTATCGTGTTCCAGAAATGTCAAAATAATATTAATAAAAAAAATACAAAGCAAAACACATGCAAACCAAAAGTTAAAACTTAGCTTTAACCATGAGGGATGTGTGCGTTTATGCGGTATCTTTTGTCAATTTTTTTTGTCTATGCCTCAAAGTGTTTGATTAATTTTTGGACTAGCCTGTGGAAGTTTTTTAACATTTAAAAGAAATATGATTGCAACATAGATGTCGTTTTGTCATTTTGTTGCTGTCAGTACTAGCACAATGAATAACATTTATTTAAGACCATTGGTAATATAGAGCTGGACATCCCAGTAGGTACCATAGGCAACTGCCTATATATATATATATTAATTTATTTTTTTATTTGCTGGTGAAATGTAAAATCAGAGATGAAAGGTGGAGGAGAGAGATTTACGATGTTACATCCACAAAAATCTTAGATGGAATAATTCAAAGTAAATGTTTTAATCTGGTGTCACTGATCCAGAGAAACAATTTTTTTGTGTGTAAATCCATGCAGTTATATATTACTGTGTGCCGTGTCACCCATACCGAGGTACTCTGAGCAAAATCATTACAAAGTTGTTATGGTAGTTAGAGAAAACTAATGGATAGAACACTTCCTCTGGGCACTATAAGCTGGTTCCATTTTTTTCCTGTATATGGTATGGTGTGATAAAATACTTAGATTAATAGTTTAGATAGATTAATGAGAAATTCTACTCTTTTTCTTCTGCTTGTAACCCCAGATTTCTTGTCAATGGATATACTAGATCAGGCTTCCCAAAACTCCGGCCCTCCAGATGTTTCTGAACTACAACTCCCATGATTCTAAGCCTAACTATTTAATTCATAGAATTGTGGGAGTTGTAGTTCAGCAACATCTGGAGGGCCGGAGTTTGGGGAAGCCTGTACTAGATGGTTGTTCGCTACATAATTATGATATTTTAAGCATCCCTCATCCTTGTTGAATTACTCTTTAACGTTTGTGTTTATCTTTTGGGAGGTCAGAGTTTTGGACACCTTGCCTGCTCCTCCGTGTGCGTGTTACTAAATAACTGTAAGTATGAAGATATTATGCCATAACACATCATTGAAATGGGATGGCATGGGAATGGCAGGACGTGGCAATGGAATATCCTAATATCACCACATTTTGTCACAAATCTATGCTAAAGCCCCTACATTGTCTCATGATTGTGTTGGGATCTTAAAGGACTCTCCACACACCTAAAGACGTTTAGCTTGCTGAATGCGCATTTTGTGTGAATAGTGTGTCCTCTCTTTTTCATTTTACAAAAGTACAGATTTCAATAGATATAAATTATCTGTTTCACCCTCTGGCTGTCAATCAGACAACCAGTCCTGTAACTTCCTGGTTTGTTTAGCTCATAGCACCTGCCTTGTAAAGACTTCTCATTGACCTGCCTTGGGAAGTCTGTGATTGGACAGCCACACAAAGTCTGGGCTTAGGAAGAAGGGGGCAAGAGATCAGTAACTTTTGCAAATTGTTTTTTGATATACCCCCAATGAAAAAATACATAGCTAAATGCGTGCATGCTTCATTGGGGGTATA
>OW240922.1:57189149-57272397 GCA_933207985.1 Pelobates cultripes
AATGGATACCCTACACTCCGGCTGAGTATATGCGTAATGAATCTCCCGAGTCCCAAGCGCAGTAGTGATTATAGCCCAAATTCCCCAAACATCAGCCTAGACTTGATGAAGGGTAAAACGAATCTCTTTAATCCAGGCTCAATGGCCCACTTATATACAATACAGCGACACAGTAAACCCAATGCCCATGACACTACCATAAACACACCCACAAAATGTCCCCAGAATGCAATGTCAACGTGACTCGGAAATAAATGACAAAATATGAAAAACACACAAAATCACATATTTCCCACCTAGGAACCCCCATAGTTTATACATCCCCAAATAGCCTGGATCTGAGCGTACGACATATCCAAAAAGCGCTCAGATCCCACGAACACAGCCTAAACGCCACTGGGGTAAAGTTCTGACCATCCGCCAACATAGTCCTATGTCCAAAACAGTTCCAGGGCGTGTTGTGCCTTTGCCGGTCAAATTCGGGAGTTCCATGCAAAAGAAATACTGAACACTCACTCTGGCTATTTAGTAGCGTTTGTTCATATGGTTCATACGAACAAACCTACCAAACGGCGCTTACCTGGCATGTGTGGTAAGGAAGCAGGCATCGTCAAAGTTCAGCGGTGTTCAGGAGTTTCCGTGTCTGATTTTAGCTCCATTCGATCGAAGCCCAAACACCGCTGCCTGCGTTCTCAGCCGCACAATTAGAACACACGATAGTTGAAGTGTCAGGAGAGGTTTCAAGGGGTTAACAAGCCCAGAGGTGGTCTGCAGTTCATGAGTTTGTTCGATTCCCGAACAGGACAAATAAATCCCACGAACGAAGTCTTTTTACCAGCCTTTTCTACGGCCAATAGTCAGTGGGCAAGAGGCTAGTCTCCACACTCCTCCAGGAGCCCGTGGTGAACGTCCAGGCTAGGGTACATTCGTAACACTACCTAAACGGTTAATTTTAGAAACAATATAATGCGTTTTACTTGATGAAGCCAGCAAGACCTTAAAGCTCATAATTTCAAACATAGTTATGTCAGTAAATAAGAAAGCAGCACATATCAGTAGAATGTTTTAATACCTTGGCAGACTGGCACAGACCCACACATAATCATAGGTACACTATTATAGAGTTTGTACATACAGATAATAAGTACATTTTTAATTTTTCAAAAACTTCAAACTGTTTGAACATAAGCAACTATAAATAAACAATTAATTTAGAATTCACAACCATTGAAAATTCAGCAGTTTGAAAGGGTCTCCCAGTATAAATGAGCTGTTTTGATACGTCTGACTTTTTTTTTCTCATGTATAACGAAGTTTAAAAAACAAATGTGAGTAGAAAATGCTGTATCACTGCTAAAACCTCTCCCAAATCCTCACTAATTATCCCGACAGACTTCAGTAGACACCAAAGCCATTTGGATCCTCCTAATTACTGTACACACAAAGGAGAGAGGAGCCAGATTTGTGGTTCCCCGTGGACAGCCAAGGCTGGAGATACATGTTCCTTCTTGGCCTCTTGGTCTGACCGCTCCATTGAGACACGTCCACCCCAAACCTCTAAAGCCAAATATAGTTTTATGAATGAAGCTTTCTGATGGTTAGTGTTTGGCAGCTTCTTATTCATGAAGAAATACAATGTGTGAACACAGACCTCAATTAGTGAGAATCTCCTATCTGTCAGATGATTACTCATTAATTTAAAGTGCCCTCTTGTTTTAAGACCTCACAGCCAAGGGTAGAGTCAGCCAAGAAGGGGATCTCCTTTGTTGTCCTTCACTAGACCACCCCCTCAGCCTCTCAAAGATTAGGCGCCTTCAGAAAAAGAATACTTGAGGTCGAGAATGTCTAAAACAACTTTAATTAGTTCAAAGCAAACGATTTTATCCTATTCTTTTTTTATTGTTTGTTTTGAAAGGATTTTTTACTTTTGTTTTTTTCTGCTTGGAACAGTTTGACATCATATTTAAACCTAACCATTTTTATAAGTAACGAGATTGTTGCATTAACAATTGGAAACAAAGCTTGCAAAGAGGTACATTTTTCGAAAAACAAATATTCAGTAAGTTCAGTAAGTATAGAATTGTTTAATTTAATAACATAGACCAGTGGTTCCCAAACTTTTTAGGTTCAAGGCACCCTTAATATTTTAATATTTTTCCAAAGCACCCCAAGTCAAAACAATTTTCTAGATTGCATATATGTACAGCGCTGCGGCATATACTGGGCCCCTAATCTTGGGAGTGGCACTGGTAGATTATTTAAAGAAACAATCCAGGCACAATAACCAGTGCATTATGTTGTAGTGTTTATGGTGCCAGTAGTGCCGTAGTGTCCTCCCAGGGTAAGTAGTAAAACTGTTTAAGAACAGTTTGACAACTTAACTGGGGTCTGCCATGATAGGGGCTGTAGTGTGTGTGTGTGTGTTGTACAATATGTGTGTGTGTGAGGAGTGCAGTGTGCGTACAGGGGTGCAGTGTGCATATGTGTGTACAGTGGTACAGTGTGTGTACAGGGGTGTATTGTGTTTGTGAAAGATGTAGTTTGTGTGTGTGGGAGGGGTGCAGTGTGTGTGTATGGGGGGCAGTGCGTATAGGGGACAGTGTGTGTCTGTATCGGGGCAGTGTATGTGTATGGGGGGCAATGTGTGTGTATGGGGGGCAGTGTGTGTGTGTGTGTGTATGGGGGATAGTGTGTGTGTATGGGGGGCAGTGTGTGTGTATGGGGGAGCTATTTTGTGCTATGGGGTTTGTGGGGGTAGGAGGGAAAATAAATAAATAAATATATACTTTATATTTTTTTATTAAAAATAAAAATGATTTCTCCCCCCTCCCTGCTTACCTTTGCCTGGGAGGGGGAACAGTACTGAGCCCTGGTGTCCTGGTGGGGAAGCCCTTGTGGCCCGAGTGAACTAGAGCAGCCTCAGGAGCTGCTAGAATTCACTCTCGCAAGATTCTGAGCGTTGCCGTGATAACCGCGGCAACGCTCCGAGCTCGCGAGAGGAGAACCTGGCGGAGCTGCAGGTCAGAGCTCCCCCGGGTCCTCTCTCCCTTCCCTGCCAGCTGTCAGCAAAGTGCTAACAGGCTGGAGAGGGAGATCTCTGATCTCCCCTCTGATCATGCAGAGCTGGCAGGGGAGAGCACAGTTCCCATCGCACACAGTTTGGGAACCTCTGATATAAACATATAATTTGATTGGAATAGGGAAAAATTGGGATACTCCTTCAGATTTGTAATAAAATTACTTAATATAGCAGTTTATTTTATGTTGTATATCTTAATGATGGTTGCGTTAAATATTTACCTGGATTCGAGATTGTTAACATAATCCATTCATTTTGTATTTATGTACAAGAATTGTGAACGGCTCTTCGGTTCATCCAAATCCATTTGCCAAAAAAAAAAATTGGGGGGAAGGGGGATATTAGGGATTCTTCCATGTGACATTTTGGGAAAAACTCTTCGTACAAAACAAAGGCACAAAATTGGCCAATCAGTGTACTGAAAAATATTAATATTACATCACTGATCGCGCATTTCTGTGTCATTTGGTTCACAGATAAAGTGAGAAGAAGTAACTAATACAGGGTAAAAATAGGAGGAGCAGTAAAAAAACAACAACAATATATTTATGTACTTATATATCTATTAAATATATAATATATAAATATCGGATTTTTCTTCATGGTCACTTCTTACTTGATCTGTGAATATTATCAACATTTAGAGGCTGTCCCCTAATCACCCTCTTACCATCAACCATCTTTTTTTTCCCATCAGTCATATTTTTTCACATAATTCAATTCATAAATAAAAACATAATGTTTTCACCCATTGTCCATTTTATTTCTTTCATGATTCGTCCATATAGTACTTCGGGGTTTGGGATTTCAGACAAACCGCCAATCACATAAAATTCGGATAAATTGTGATTTAGGAGAAAAATAAATGCACAAGTATATCATGCACTACTTAATGGGACACTCCAGACCCATAAAGCACTTGCTGAAAAGCGTGATGTGTGAAGAGTGTGTCCCCTTTTATTTTTCATTATACAAAAAGTGTAGATTTCTAAATAAATAGACACTTTTATAAACCTGGCTACAGCCCCTTGACTTTCAAGCAGACACGTGGTTTTGCATGAAAGTTTGGTTAGCTCGGTGGAGCTGAACTCAAAAGGCAGCAATTATTAAGAGAATGTGCCTTGCAAAGACTTGTCATTGAGCTACATTGGGAAGTCTGTGATTGGACAGCCACAGGAAGTCTGGGCGGGGTTAGAAGAGGAAGGCTTGCAAAGGCCAAGAGACAAGAGAACTGCAGGTTTTGTAAGCTGTTTTTATAAATACAGTCAATGAAAAATACATGATTAAATACATGCATGTTTTCATTTTCAGTATATCTACTGAACAGTTATTTTTATTTTGTATTTTGTATTAAATTCATAGACAAAAAGGTAAGGAGGGAATGTCAAAATATACAGATTTAATTTAAAACCATAAGTGAACACACTGAAAAAAATGCATTCTACAAAATTGAATTTATTAAATAACTAATATGTACACGTTTGAATGTGCCTCATTTGGATTATATCCTCAGGATCTACTTTACTGAAATCTGCATAAACCAAGAATTGACCAAACCTACTTATGTCATTGTTTTTAATGGAAGTACATATACCATAAACATTTTCCTTGCAGTATTGTATTATTTTTTTAATACAGTTCTCATCTTTTTAAAAATGGTGCAGAACACCTGGTCAAGAAGGATATAGGTATAAGGGGTATAAGGGACACATAGGACTGTATTTTTGATTTATTGTCAAACCATTTCCTCTTGAAATTAAGGTGTTTGCATCTGTTTCCTAATAGATTTCACAGTTTCAGAATTATTGATCGGATGCACTTTCGCAGCTGGATGCACATTCTGAGATTTTCTTAGAAATACGATATACTCACGCATGTTTAATTGTGGAATTTCTTTCAATTCACCATGCTCGCACATGCACCATCATAGTGCCACATACATGGCTCATGGAGGTTAAATGAACTTACAAGATATGTTCTGGCTGTGTCATGAAAGCCTGTCATGAAATGAAAATTTAAAAATAAAAATTATTATAATTAAAAAAAAAAAGAAAAAACCAGCACAACCCACAGTGTTTGATTAGCAATCGGGTTGTTCCAAAACCCTCCATTAAGTTTGCATGTTATAAAGATATATTAAAAAAGTATAAAATATTTTTTAAAAGGTTGTTCTAGCCTTAAATGTTGCTAAACTACTCTATAGAATGTCAAGCACTTTTGTTCACAGTTTAATTGCCAAAGAAACATTTTAATGAGGATTGAAATCTTGGCAAGATATTTTTTTTTTTATTAATATAAAAATATAATTTACTACCATGAGATCAAATTATAATATCAATGGTTAACATTATGACATTCCTCACATCCTTAAAGTTCATGCTTTTCCATCGCAGACAATATACTGTGATGGATCAGCATATACAAAAACATAGCATTGAAGATCCATTAACAAAAAAATCTATATAGAATTAAAAGATTTTTCCATCTCATGAATGTCTGAGCAGATAAATACTAAATCATTACATAATCAACATTTATTTGCATTGTATTTGCTACGTTTAATAGATCAGATGGGTGTAATTATACTACGTGAAAACATCTGGGTTTTAACTTCAAAAACCGGGCGCACTGAATATCTGTATTAAGTGCTTTGGCCCCGAATAACATATCACAGTGAACTACTGTATAAACAGTACAGCCACTAAATTTATGGAATGAACGTAAATAGGAAATACAGTTAAGGGCTATTTACTAAAGTGAGAATTGTGATTCTCAAAATTGTAGAATTGAAAAATTATCCAAGTCAGCTACGCTTCCAATTTAGTTATTTTGGTCTAAAATTTGGAATTCGCTTTCACCTCTTAAGGACACAACTTCTGGAATAAAAAGGAATCATGATGGAATATTTCTGTCATGTGTCCTTAAGGGGTGAAATTCATTCTGGATTCCCTACAATACTCACTTCAGTAGATAACCATGAATTATGTTTTTCTGATTCAGAAAGTGTTGACTTGATAGTTGGGCTTGCAACTTTGCTACTGGTCTGTATTGAATTCCATGGGTGGCCCAGGACAGCAAGCTTCTATTCATGGAACACATTTGCAAATACCTCCCTGACTAATCGTGTTTAGTAATGTACTGTATCAAGAGAAAATCTATTCTACGTAATCCCAGAACAGGTTAGAAGCCTTGCAGTAATCTCCATCCTTTGTAGGAAACATGAGCTGGCAACAGGGCTTTAAAAATTGGTTATATGGCTTTTCGCGTCCTACAAAAGAAGGGATGAAGATTATATGTGAAAGAAAACAAAAGAAAACAAACAAACACGGAGATTAAAAAGGAATTTAAGGAAATGTGTTCAGGTGATACTGTAGAAAGAATGTGTTGATTGTAGAATTCACCTCTCGTTGCTTTGCCCTGAAGGTAGATGCGGATTTTGCACTGAGTGCTGGATGTGTTTTTGACTTGTTCTTCTCAGTAGATTAATGGTATTAACAAAGTTTCCATTAGCATTTGGAGATTGGAGGGGGGGGTGAGATGAGAGGTTAGAGATAGAGGCGTCCATGCGGAAAGCCACATGACTACAGAATTGATAAGGCTAAAGATGAAACAGAGCTTCATTGGAAGAAGAGAGGCCAGGAAATGCCACTACAAATTAGCCTAAGGCCTTGTTTCTTTTTCCTTCATTATACAAACCTCCACAAGAGAAGAATGGACAAGGTTATGACCCCTTCTCTATGCCCCTTCTATGCAAACTCTTTCTATGAGACCTTTGGATGAGTGCGTGTGTGGGTAAGTCAGAGCATGTGTGTTTGTGTCAGTGTTGGTCTACATGTGCATACACACTTGCAGGTGGCAATAGATGGATAAGTTCTCGTTCAAATGAAACTTGACAACTGCTTAAAGAAAGAATAGCCTAATTCCCACCCACATATTAATCAGTGGAGCTCCTAATGAAGCACAACGCAAGAAAAAAAGATGGTTCAGTGACAACAATTACTACTCTGGATAACTGAAAGTCACAGGTTTAGTTAAATTGAACCTTCTCACTTCAAATCGACACAGTAAATTGGTGATTTACTTAACACCTCTTAAACATGGACTTAATATTAGATAAAAATATATTTTCCTGGTTTTTTTCTGAAGATGTTTAAAAAAACACCTGTTTATAATAAATTCCTTTGATCTATTGTAAATAATAGTAAGAAATGAATGTTACCTAGTATTTGGAAGAGGTGAAAGTACAGAAGATACAACCACTCCCGGGGGAATAATTGCTACTAAAAAAGTGAATGTTTTAACCCCTTAAGGACCAAACTTCTGGAATAAAAGGGAATCATGACATGTCACACATGTCATGTGTCCTTAAGGGGTTAAAATAATATTTTATATTTTGTATAGCCTAGAGGTTTTATGTAGCCAAACAGATTTCAGATAAACTATTTAGTGCAATTTGTGATTTTATGGAATAAAAAAAATAAGTAGTGAGTGATGAGTTTAGGGTGCTATGGGAATGTTCAATTGTCTTCTGGTCAAATTGTCTTCTGGTACTCTAAGCCGAGTGGTTGTCACAGTTATAGAATGGTGGATAATGTAATAATAGGTTAAGAAATGGGATTTAATGATTACAAAGATATAGAGGGAGGATTAAGGCTCTTCTTGGGCAAAGAGATACATAAGAAGTTATCACTTATCTTTGAAATCTAGTATGCAAAGACCAAACAATGCCCAATAGGTGTGTGCATAGTCACTGTGTCCAAGTTATTATAAGAAAGTTACAAAATTAAGCCCCGAGTTCAATCGCCTGCTACTCCTGGCCATCAGCAATAACTATAGTGCACGTCAACCCCAATACTTACAATAAAAAAAAAACAAAGAAAAAGTTACTTGTGCACTATCCCAAATCCACGTACACATTTAAATGACTGGAGGATTTTTAGTAACTTTTTTCTTTGTTTTTTTTATTTTTTATTGTATGTATTGGGGCTTGTGTACTATAGTCATTTCTGCCGCCCAGGAGTAGTGGGAGTTTGCAGCCGGGGCTTAATTTTGTACGTTTGTATTTGCTTTTGTGTTACACGGCCATGTTACAGTGCAGCCGCCCACCCCATGCGTTCCCTATTAAGTGTTCAGGGGTTTAGATAAAATATCTCTCTGTCTAGAGGTTTTACCTTTTAGCTAAAGACAGCGAGGTGGATTGTTAGTGTAGGACTCACCTAAGAGGTTTGCCTTGATGTGACAGGTGAGTTTACACTTGAATGGCCTTTGGAGTGATACTAAAGACCTTTCAGTTATTTAAATGTGCATAGGGATTTAGGAATGTACTCAAGTAACTTTTTCTTCGTTTTTTATGTTATTCCAAAGTACAGTATTGAGCCAAAGCTACTGAATCAAAGGTACTGGGGGCCTCTTGATTCACCATAGAGGGTAAAGAGAAGGAATCCAGACACTGTAAGGGGCTCATATTCAATATTGTAACCTCAATCCTCCCACAGTCATAACCATTAACCATATCAGCCTCGCTAATTGCAGCATCCCCTTATCACTTCACGTCCGTGCATTAGGTGAGGAAAGAGGAGATTAAATATATAAATAATAAAATAATAATAATAAGTAGTTTGTTGCACGTGTAAGGCATGTCACATAGATCCAAATAGGAATAAAGTCTACATTTTACGACAGACAGACAGATAGACAGATAGATAGCCAGATAGATAGACAGACAGACAGACCGATCGATCGATTGATCGATCGATAGATAGATTTCACTTTGATTTTTTTTTTCAACTATACAACCAGTAATTGTGCTTGTCACTGGATTTTCTTTGCCTGTCTTGTAGTTTTTAATGAATCCCAGATAGAGAAAAATGTCCAGCTCACTGGTTTTACATTTATTTTTCAGTTAGCTCACAATTGTCAGAATTCCAAACATTCATAGTAAAGTACCTTACAATGTAATGCCATGAAAATGCTGTTAAACAGGCATGATTCATGAACCTGCTGTGTGCTTCTGCTAGAGTAATTCGGGTTATGTATCCTAAGGCTTGGAGGAAAGACAAGACAGGGGGATATGATAGAAACATTTAAACACATAAAGGGAATCAACACACTAAAGGAGGAGACTATATATTTCATAGAAGAAAAACTACCACAACAAGAGGACATAGTCTTAAATTAGAGGGACAAAGGTTTAAAATAATATCAGGAAGTATTACTTTACTAAGAGGGTAGTGGATGCATGGAATAGTCTTCCTGAAGTGATAGAGGTTAACACAGTGAGGGAGTTTAAAGGACCACTATAGTTCCAGGAAAACAGACTCGTTTCCTGGCACTATAGGGTCTTTAGGTCCCCCCCACCCTCAGTGGCCCACTCCCGCTGGGCTGAAGGGGGCTGAAGAGGTTAAACACTTACCTTTCTCCAGCACCCCCGGCGCTGGGGAACATTCCTCCATCTGCCGACGTCAGCGGTGAATGCGCATGCGCGGTAAGAGCCGCGCATGCATTCAAACAGTCCATAGGAAAGCATTTCTCGGTGCATTTCCTATGGACGTCCAGCGTCTTCCCACTGTGATTTTCACAGTGAGAAACATGGAAGCGCCTCTAGCGGCTGTTAATGAGACAGCCACTAGAGGCTGGATTAACCCTAGTGTAAACATAGCAGTCTCTCTGAAACTGCTATGTTTACAGCTGCAGGGTTAACACTAGATGGGCCTGGCACCCAGACCACTTCATTGAGCTGAAGTGGTCTGGGTGCCTATAGTGGTCCTTTAAGCATGTGTGGGAAAGGCATAAGGCTATCCTAAATATAAGGTAAGGTCAGAGACTAATGAAAGTATTTAGAAAATTGGGCAGACTAGATGGGCCGAATGGTTCTTATCTACCATCACATTCGATGTTTCTATGTATCCTAAGGATCTCTGCAATGTATATCTTTATATTAAAAGGAAAAACATTAACATGGTTATTCACTAAAGTTAGATTCAAAGTGAATTTTAAATTAAAGGTAGAAGTAACTGAAATTGAATCATTTTATCATAGTCACATATGCTTCATGTTTATCTTCTTTGACCTTTAATTTCAAATTCACTTTGAATTCACATCAAATTCTCACTTTGAATAACCCTGTAAGTAGTAAAAACATACAATGTGTAAACAATTGGTCACTATGTTGCAATACATGTCAAATACTTGTCAGTCTGACAGTTTTCATAATTAAAAGTACGCTATACACTAGTGCTGTATTTAAAGCTATAACTAAAATAACGCGGTTATAGCTCATGTGACTCTCATCGAGAGCAAATTTTGGCGTTTTGCAACGCATGCGCACTAGCCTCCCAATGCTTCCCTATGGGGAAGCACTAGATTGACTGAGATTATCAAATTTACCTTTTAAACCCCTGTAAGGTGGGGGTGAATACTTATATAGGCAGGGGAACACTATAGCTCTAGTAATACACTTTTTTGTATTTTGGTATTCTTTAAGAACAGTTCATATCTTATATTTACCATAATCTCTCTTTTTTTACTTTTCAATTTTTTTTAAAGATCTGATTTTACTATGAGTCAACTTTGATTTATATATATTTATATCATATTTTTATATAAATAAATATAGGCTCAAGTCGTTGTTTTAAACTCAAGGCAAAGAATACATAAAACTGGTGTATAAAATGGCTTATTGTGCTGCCACTCTCCTGCACTATGTGAACAAAATTTGATGATCATAGCTGAAATACAATCTTGGAGAGCTAATAAAATAGGACCACTATCTCTTTAATTAAAGCTCCCTGGTTTGAGGTTTAAGACAAAACCATCACTTTACGGGCCAGGTGTGTGT
Source organism: Pelobates cultripes (assembly GCA_933207985.1). NCBI lineage: Eukaryota > Metazoa > Chordata > Amphibia > Anura > Pelobatidae > Pelobates > Pelobates cultripes. The sequence goes on from OW240922.1 coordinate 57,200,066, forward strand.
CTGAAAGGAAAAGAAACATGATCTGCCAGACTCAGGAGATATACTGGTAGGATGGAAAAAAAGATAAAGATTTGGACAGAAGACTAGGCTACATTATTGGAGGTGTCACTCCAGTGGTGTAGCAGTAGACATTAAGATGGAGATGAAAGCTTAGACTGATATCACACACACTTTAATTATTTTAGATAATGGCTACTCTGACAACTAATATTTGAAAGTTTCAAGAAGTCTGAAATTATTGAATTTAATAGCTATTATATTTGTTATTTTTGCCAAATTTTGGTAAAGTATGCAAATTGACATCTACAGATATGGCTTTAAAAGGACAAATTCAGAAGCAAATATTTATCAGTCTGGTGTTAATTAAATTCCCAAATCACATGTGCATTGTATGCGAACATATTCAAGCTCGTTTTTTTTAAATCAAGTGAGCACTTTAATCCCCAAATGTGCCCCCAGATTGTCTTAAATGAATGCATGAATTGCAATCTCAGGGCAAATTTGAAAATTATACCAACATTTTGTAATCTAAAAGACAATTTGGTTATTAAAGACCCCCTTTGTGAATTTCTTTGGTATTCTGGTAACTCAGGTAATTCTTAGCCACCCTGAAAACAAGATAACTGTATGGGGGAAAATTAAATACTTATTTGTTTCTACCTGCTTCGCCCTACTTATAGTTTGCGTCACTATGAATGCTATTACACGGAGCTTTTATTGCTGTACCAGACATGTTCAGTTGTACTTTAATACTTTGCTTCCAGGTTAAAGATACTTTGTTTTAAAGGGACACTCCAGGCACCCAGACCACTTCTGCCCATTGGAGTGGTCTGGGTGCCAACTCTCACTACCGTTAACCCTGTTTTTATAAACTACAATAATTACCTTGCAGGGTTAAGTCCTCCTCTAGTGACAGCCACTAGAGGGACTTCCGTGTTCTTAGAATACGAAAAGTGTTTTAAGCGACGCTGGACGTCCTGACGCTATGTGAGGACCTCCAGCGTTGCCGAAATCCCCATAGGAAAGCATTGAATAATGCTTTCCTATGGGGAGGTCTAATGTGCGTGCGCGGCCATTGCCGCGCATACGCATTAGGTCTCCCCCACCAGCTGACATCAGCAGGGGAGTAGAGTAGATGGAGCTTGACCCAGCACCAAGAGACATCGACACTGGACTCCGGTAAGTCACTGAAGGGGTTTTAGCCCCTTTAGCAACTTGGGTTGGGGGGTGGGAGGGAGAGGGGCTGTAGTGCCAGGAAAACTAGTATGTTTTCCTGGCACTGGAGAGTCTCTTTAAGTTCACTGCCAATGTAGGTGTTCAAATGGAAATTCTTAATTAATTTGGACTCACTTTTTTCCAAACTCTGTTCCAGGAGCATATTCCAAATGTAATCTATCCCGTAAAAGTAACCTTGGACTCATACCAAGGTATTAGGCCCCTGCCTTCATATTTTTGGGATTATTTTTCAGGAGTATCTTGATAGTTCCTTCTCTTGTATCCCTCACTCTGTCATTGTTTGTTCTTGGTTTAAGACCACTCTCTACCTCTTCTTAGTAAAGCGTTTGAGCTGAATTTATCTGTTCGCCTTGTAAACTCAGTGCATACTTTGCAATATTTCAAATAGCAAAGATGGACATCTTAATTTTAGGAGTTTGAGTGGGGGAAGGTTTAGGTGACATGCTAATGACAATTTATGCAGCTAAAATGTAATGTGGAACAAGAATGTATCTTATGTACACAGACTAATACTTAAACATTTAATGTAGTTTACAGACACATTGGTGTAAGTATTATTGCTGTAAAGCTCTGTTATACACTCAGATACACCGACAATATGGAGTTCCTAGGAAAAAGTGACATTTGGATAGAAAAGATGGACAGAGGGATTTGGGCCCAAGCTAGGCACTGTCCCTTTTAAATAGGGGCACTTGGGAACTATGTCATTTTACAGGGCTACACAAAATGAGAGCACCTTGCAAATAATATTTACAATAATGCTGACTGCTGAAAATAGCATAAATACTTTATTACCTCTTTTATTAGTTGTTTTTTTCAAAGTGCCTCTGTAGATTTAATTCTGATTCCTAAATTTTATCTCTGCTTACCTGTTACAGTGCTTACGTATGTAGCTATCTAATAATGTAATGGAGGATGGTATCCATATTGACCTGCAGGTATTTATTGTAGATGGGCCCTACCTGACAGACTGTTTTTTTACAGTGAGTTGCATTTTTCTATGTGGTCACTGTAAAAGTGAGCTGTAGTCCAATATTCCCCTGCCCTACCCGAATTACCCTTGTAGTTCACTAAATTTGTAGCTCTTGGCCAGGATTCACCACAACAAATAGAAAATGATTAAGCATGAAGTGAAACTCACAGGGCCTACAGAGACCTACTGACTGGGTCTATGGAGAAAATACCCAGGGACCCACTGGAAGTCCATCCTCAATTAGAGTTTTGAGGCCTAGCTACTCGATGGAACACATATAGTGCTTGATACTTCAGAGCAAGAGGCAGAGAATATAGTAGGTCTTCAGCAAGGGAAGTATATATTTACCTCATGCAGGGAGTGCTGAATGCATTTGGCCTGAAGGCAACTACAAAGAAATAGCCCAAACTGAAACCAAAGCACCAAAGCAGCAAACTCAACCCCCTTTCTTAATTTTATAATAAAACTGTTATACTAATACTGTAAAAACTTGAATAAAATATAATAAAATAATTGATTTACATAATATAATTTTTTTTTGAATTTGACAATTTTTATTGTACAGTACATGCAATCACAGTGTTATACAGTGCACCAGTATTGTTACAGAACAGCTGTAGTGAGAAGTAGGGTGGTGTGTGTTTGTACCTATCATGCGTCAGCTTTCTTTACCGGGTGTTTCTCGGTGTCCTACGTGAATCCACATAACTGTGGTGACTCAGCGGGCTTCAAAGTCTGTTCATAACCATAGTACATTACCGTAACCCAGAACCTGTTACCCTACTGTGCTCGTGCTGTGCGCCCTGCTTCTTGGGTGCTTGATCTGACTTCGAAGACATATACTGTACTTTTTTGTGAGGGGGGGGTCTACGAAGGGGGACGGGGGGTAGGGGGGGGGTATTGGGGAGGAAGCCATTGCTGTGTGGGTCTGTGCTTGGCCTTGGGTGTTACCAGTTGCGGAGTTAGCTAGGTATTCTGTCCACCTATTGTGGGCCTGGTGTAAGTGTTTTTTCATACCAAATTGGTGTGCGTATATCATTTCGTATTTCCAGTTGAGTTCCACTTGCCTCAACAGAGAGTTTCGGTTGGGGGTGTTGTGGACTTCCATAATCTCGCTATACACATTGCTGCTGAGATCAAGATGTGGTACGCAATTGCCCACTTTTCTTGAGTGATCATGTCAGGTGGGATAAATAGGATGCATAGCTCTAGTGTAAGTGACATTTGTGTTTGGATTGCGTCAGCTAGGGTGGCCTGGGTCTCTTCCCAGAATGGTTGTAAGGCTTGGCATGACCACCATATGTGTGACATATTGCCTTTGGCTTGTCCACATCTCCAGCACTTGTTGGAGGAGGTTGGCCATATCTGATTGATCCTGGTAGGCACTAGGTACCATCTATATAGCAGTTTGCGTTGTAGCTCAAGATGATTGGCACAGGAGGTAACGCCTTTGTGTGAAGAGTAAGCTTTGGCCCAATGTTCCAGAGGGATGGTTTTCCCTAGTTCCTTGTGCCATGCCTGTATGTGCGTGTCAGTGAGCCTGATTGGTTCTTGGAGGAGGGTGTTGTAATTCAAAGAGAGTAGTTTTTTAAGGGGCTTTGTGGTAACACATGACTGTTCAAATTCCGACATGCGCTGTGATAGTGTAGCCCCTGCCCTGGTGGGTGCATTATTGGATAGGTATGATTTTATTTGCAGGTACGCAAAGATTAGCTTATGTGGAAGGTTGAATTCTTGCTGTAGGTCCGGGAAGAGTTTGAGACCCTTTTCGTTGTACAGCTGGCCAATGGTTTCAACGCCTTCTTGTGTCCAAGGGTGGGTGTTGAGTGTCGGTATTGCCGCCCCTAGGGCGGTCAGGGGGGTTGCTAGTGACGTTGGGTGGTAAAGTACCATCTTGTGTTTGGATGTGTCCCATTGTTGTAGGATGTGTTGGGTCGTTGGTAGGAGGTGTGTGGTGTCTTTCCTGTGGCTTTTAGGGGTCCAGAATATGGAGTGTAATGTCGGATGTTGGGCCCAGTAGTTTTCTATCTGTAGCCATTGGGGTGACGCTGGCCTTTGGCGTAAGTGCGGTATCACTGATAGTGCCGCTGCTTTGTAGTATGTTGCCAATTCCGGGAGGCCTAGTCCTCCATGGGTTATTGGTTTTTGCAGTATTTTAGTTGCTACTCTAGGTGTCTTATGTTGCCAAATGAAGCCTATGAGTAGTTTCGTTAGACTTTTGATGTAGATCCCCGGTAGCTGTATTTGTAGCGTTCTATACAGGTATTGCAATTTTGGCAGTAGAGACATTTTTATCGCCGCTATGCGTCCCACCCACGATAAATATTTCCCCTCCCAAGAGTCTAGGGTGATTTTAAAGGTTGTTAATAGGGGTTGGTAGTTTAGTTGGAACATGGAAGTGGGGTTCTTAGCCATTTTGACTCCCAGAAACGTAAGGTAGTCGTTTCTCCAGTCCAGTGGGAATGATTTTTTGAGAGTGTCCAGTTGGGTGCTATTTATATTGAGGCTTAGGGCTTGTGTTTTAGTAACATTAAGTTTGTAGTGTGAAAGTTGCCCGTACTCTGTAATGAGGTTCATAAGGTTGGGTAGGGAGTTTAATGGTTGTGTAAGGGTTAGGAATATATCATCTGCAAAGATACTTAATTTATATTCCTGTTGGTTGAGTGGTATCCCGTGGATTGCAGAGTTTGCTCTAATTTTGGCTGCTAATGGTTCTAATGCCAGCACGTATAACAGTGGGGATAGGGGGCAGCCCTGTCGAGAGCCGTTGTTTATAGTGAATTCATTAGAGCGGAATCCTGCATTTAGGACTCTCGCAGTCGGGTTGCTATAGAGTGCCGCTACCGTGTTCGTGAATTGGCAAGGGAAGCCAAATTTTGTCAAGACCGTTTGGAGAAATTTCCAGTTGAGTCTATCAAAGGCTTTCTCAGCAGGGGGGAGTGTCTGACAGCCGGCGCGCACGGTCGCATGGAGTGAGAGCTCCCGGCCACAACAGACCCGACCGCGCTAAAACGGCAGATTTAACAATCTGAATCTCGGCAAAACATCACCCGACAGCAGGTACCGACACCATGGCCCCCTCCAAGCAAATGAAAATGACGGATCAGCTTAAATCCGCCAGGAAAGATAAAAGCAAATCTCCACAAGATGGCGACGACAGCATGGGCCTTTCCCCAGCACAAGACCAGCTAAGTGACACTGACACAGCCTCACATTCCTACACAGAGGCACCAGTTAGTGAAATAAGGCTATTTACCATGCTGCAAGACTTAAGAACAACTCTTAATGCGGACATGAAAAAAATGACTGCTGAATTTAAACGGGAGCTGAACGAAATAGGTGACCGCACAGACCGCCTGGAAATGCGGACGGAAGAAATCTGCGCCTCACAAAACGAATTTGCAGAGCAGCTGCGCACGCTCCAAGAAGAGCACATACTTCTTAAAAGAAAAACCGCAGACATTGAAGATCGCTCAAGGCGAAATAACGTAAGATTCCGGGGAATCCCAGACTGCGTTACACATGACGCACTCGCCGAGTGCATTCTGAACCTGAGCACCACCTTAGTACCGGCCATAGAGAAAGCAGGGTGGCTCATGGATAGGGCCCACCGCATCCCGAGGCCCCCGCGCTTCACAACAGATACACCAAGGGACACGGTGGTCAGATTCCACTACTTTAAATCCAAAGAAGCGCTGATGACTGCAGCACGCAAATTACAGCGCCTACCAGAGCCGTACCAAGACATCCAAGTATTTGCCGATTTATCAGCGCTCACTATGGAAAGAAGACGGGAGTTCGTCTCTGTCACGAAAACGCTCCGCAATCACAACATCCAATATCGTTGGGGATACCCGACCAAGCTCCTGATATGGAAAAACAATAAACACCACAACATCGAAGAGCCAGCTGAAGGCCTGAAACTTCTACGAGAATGGGGACTGTTCGGATCTCAAGACGCTCCTGCGCAAAGCTCCAACCTACCTCAGCGGCTGCAGACAGAATGGCACATGGCGGGCTCGCCCAGAAAACAACAACGAGATACCCTAAAGGACTAAATATGTGCAACAACCGTACACCGGGACTGTATGTGACACCCCTCCACTAACGGACACCAATCTGTATGTATACTATGCCACACCTCACTGCACACTACGACACATACTATAAACAGAGCATGCTTCCAATTACGTAGCCCTATACATGCATACCATAACAATCTCCATCGCATAAACGCTTATCCAGATATGCTGGAATAAACCCCTCTTCCGGGGGGGACACATGCAGACCCGATATCACATAGGTAACGTTAACACACACACACAAAAAAAAATAAAAATGTAAAAATATGATTCGCACACACTGGTAAAGTACACACAAGTTCGAATAAATGAATATGTCTTATAATTGTAACCATGTTTAAAGGGTCTAGGCCACGGCTGCCTCCGTAGACCTCTCCCCCCGGATTGACCTGCTGCCCGACGGGTACGGGACAGCAGCTCAATCGTGTAAAATGTCCACAACCATTGGGACACTCTGTACATACTTTATTTATGTAGTTTCATTTATGTTTCTGGTTTTGTATATGTTCTTATGTCAGTTTATATCTCTAATTACTTCGGTTTTACTACGTGACAACCTGTAGACCAGACCACAACTTGCAAACATGCATTTACATGGTGAATCCCCCTGTAGTCAATCTAGTGCTTAATATTCAGCATAACACGACTCCTACTGCTAATGGCTAACTCAATGCAGATATTCTCCCTCAACGTCAAAGGCCTCAATAGCCCCCATAAGCGCAGACTGGCAGCGCAAGAAATGCGCTCGTCCAAAGCGGCGATAGCCTGCTTGCAGGAAACCCACTTTTGCAGATGAAACCCACCAAAATTCTCTGTGAAACAATACTCACAGGCCTTTCATGCATTCTCCCCAACAAAATCGAGAGGGGTCTCCATATTTTTCCATGATGACTGGGCATTTACGATGCGTACACAACACGCAAACAGGGATGGCCGGCTACTTATACTAGTGGCCTCTCTAAATGGCATAGAGATCACGATAGCCTCACTCTACGCCCCCAATGTAGATCAAAAATCCTTTCTAACCTCAGCTTTCAAAAAGCTGCACCGATACAAACAAGGGCACGTGATTCTATGTGGGGACTTTAACTGCACAGCTGACCCGTACATAGACATGAAACGAACTGAGAATAAAACTCCCAAGAGGCCATCTATCTTACTAGGTCGACACCTCACTAATCTTCTCCTAATGCATGACTTGTATGACTCATGGAGATGCCTATACCCTGCGGAGAGGGACTACACATATTACTCCCCAGTCCACATGACCTACTCCAGGATAGATCTATGTCTCACTGACAAAAACACCCTAAAACATCTCACGAACGTTTCCATAGGCCCAATAACGTGGTCGGACCACGCGCCGCTTACGATTGCGCTCCACGTCCCGTACCCGGCTCGTGGCAGAGGCACGTGGCGGTTAAACGAAGCCCTGCTAAACGTCCCAGAAAACTCCAAACATATAGAAAAACAGATAACTGAATTCTTTAACGACCACGCATCCTGCACAACACCCATACCGACTCAATGGGTAACACACAAGGTGGTTATGAGAGGGGCGCTCATCCAACTGGGGGCCAATAGTAAAAGACGGGCTTGCACGCAGAAAGCAGAGCTGCTGAGTGCACTTACTAATCTAGAAGCTACACATAAACAGAACCCCAAAAAGCATACCCAAAAACAATTGGAACAAATACGGTTACAATTACATGCATTAGCCCTAAACACCACTGAAAAGCATATGCGCTACCTCAAGCAAACCCATTATATAGGAGGTAATAAAGCAGGGAAAATGCTAGCCAGAAGACTAAAGAAGAGACATCAATCCACCAAACTCCCATACATTATATCCGCGAAAGGGGACAAGTTATATAACCCTCAAGATATGGTAGATGAACTAGCCTCCTATTATGCCTCACTGTATCAGCTCGACAGTGACAACGCCACACATCAACCCACGGACAGAGACCTACAAACCTTTTTCCACGATACTACTCTACCAACACTCACCCAGGAACAAAAAACATCATTAGAGAGGCCGTTCACAAACGAAGAAATTCTCTCCACGATAAAAACACTGCCAAAACACAAAGCACCGGGCCCAGATGGACTAACAAACTGCTACTATCATAAATTTGGCGATACCCTGGCCCCACACATCACCAAACTCTTCAACCATATAAAAGACACAGGAGAAATCCCACCAGAAATGCTAGAAGCCCACATAGTAACTCTCCCCAAACCCAATAAATCGCCTACAATGTGTGCCAACCTCAGACCCATCTCGCTACTGAATGCCGATACAAAACTCTATGCTAAGTTGTTGGCAAATAGAATGAAACCACTCCTTTCCAAACTAGTTTCGAGGGAGCAAGCAGGGTTCGTGCCCGGTAGACAGGTGGGTGACAACACAAGACATTTTATCAACTTAGTTGAATGGGCACACTCATCGAATCAGCAAGGCGTCCTCTTGGCACTCGACGCAGAAAAAGCGTTCGACCGACTAAATTGGAAATACATGAGAAAAACTCTCGAAGTGCAGGGATTTCCCCGGCCCTTTATAACTAGTATCCTAGCCTTATACAGCTGCCCTTCGGCAAGAGTCCATAATACGGGCTTCCTCTCCAAACCCTTCCATATTCGGAATGGCACACGCCAGGGATGCCCATTGTCCCCACTCATTTTCATCCTGTGCCTAGAGCCCCTCATTTATCACATTAAACGTGACCCACTAATCCCAGGACTAGACACCCCGGTGGGGGAACAAAAATTAGCCCTATTCGCAGACGATATTCTAGTATTCCTGACAGACCCGATACACTCTATCCCAGTCCTTCTACAAACGCTGCACAAGTACGGCTCAGTGTCGTACTACAAAAACAACACTGCTAAAACCCAAGCTCTGCCCATCCGACTACCAAAGACCACGATTAAAAAACTAGAGGAAACACATACATTCGAATGGCGAGCTAAATCTATCCAGTACTTAGGTATCAAACTAACGAAATCAATAAACTCACTTACTGCCGAGAACCATATACCTATGATTCACAAACTCACAGCCCAAATGAGCCAATGGGAAGGGTTAGAAATTTCATGGCTGGGACGCATCAACTCCATTAAAATGATGATTCTCCCCCACATGCTTTATCTCTTCCGAACACTCCCCATTCCACTACCGACCAAATTACTAAAAAGATTCCAGAATATCATTAACGCCCACATATGGAAACGGAAGCCTCCCAGAATGGCCACCACCAAACTTAGCCTACCATTTGCGAAAGGCGGCTTAGGCGCTCCGGACATCCGTAATTACTACCGAGCATCTTTATTAGCACAGGGACTACGTTTACTTAGAACCCCAGACGCAGAACGAACCCCCCTATGGCTGGCTCTCGAGGACGCCTGCATGCTCCCAGTCACTCTAACTAATGCCCTCTGGACCCCCGAACCAACACCCATAGGGCGCACCACGCTGTGGTGCACCAAAACCACTTTAAACACTTGGAAACAATGGGCCTCAGTGGTCTTAGACACACAGACACTGTTCAAAGAAGCACCACTCACGACACTGCAGACCAGTTCCCCCGACCTCCCCCTACAAACATGGTCGAACCTAGGGATCCGCACGATCCAGGACCTATATCATCAAAACACGCTGAAAACGTTTCCCACCCTACAAAGTGAATTCTCCCTGAGCCCCAGAGACCTATTCAAATATCTAAGGGTCAAGCACATACTGCAATCTAGCACTAAGCCGACAACACCCGTAAAACGATCAGACACTCCCTCTACCAGGTACATTTTGACATCCCGCTATGTTAAACCCCTAGCCCTTTGCTATAATGCACTGGAACGAGAGAAAGCTGAACATAAACTTCCTTACATGGAAAAATGGGAAGGAGATCTAGGGACAACACTCACTTTGAAACAATGGCATGAGGCCCTTTACTTAACAAAACGGGCATCTAAAAGCCTGTCTCTCTGGGAAGCATTCTGCAAGATAGCAATGCGCTGGTATCTAGTTCCCTCACGACTGGCAAGAATGTACCCCAACTCCTCCCCGCTGTGCTGGAGATGCAACCGCACGGCAGGGTCGCTACTTCACATATTCTGGGACTGTCAGATCATAACCCCGTTTTGGACCTCAGTCCAATCACTTATACGCGAAACAACTAACCTAGCCATACCATTAGACCCTATACACTACCTGCTGCATATGCTTCCCACGAGCGACTCAGTAAGACCTCCAGCGACCATGACTGCAATAAACATACTGACTATAGCCAAGATAGCGATAGCCTCTCAATGGAAGGCCATAATACCACCGACAATTGAGGAGGTAATAAAGAGAATGGACAACGTGTGTTTGTACGAGAGAATGGCGCACAACTTACTAGGTACATCGGAAAAACATGGTATCCAATGGTGCGGATGGATTAATATCCGAACATTGGACGACGCAGATGAATGAGGCACTATGACACGATAACACACGCCCCAGAGAAATAATAGGAGGGTTATACCAGTTATACCAGATATAATACTTATACTACATTCTACATGTCACAAACCTTGCCACTAACAAGTCACACCACAAGGTCCGATAGTAATACTAAACAGAGAAATTCAGGTACATGGTTATATTAGTAGAGTTACTGTTGAATGTTACCCTTCCCTCAACCCTTTGTTCTCCTCCCTTTGTTCTCCTCCCTTGTACCCGGTTGCATGGTGTGATAGAGACTGAAGCCCATGTGGACATCAACAACAGAAAGCACAAATGTCTATAGCTCTAGCCAGAAACAAAAACGAGCTGTCATACAAACGGAGTTAGAACATAACATCGGCGATGCATTTGTGCTGATGTCGACACTAACGTCACTACACGCATTATCATATTATATGAACTTCTATGTATAAGCTAATGAGGCCACATTTGATCAATGAGTCGTTACGACAGCAACAGTGTAAGGTATCGTATTGTATGTATTGTTGTGCAGTAATGTTACCGTTAGTACTGTATTAATAGTAATGCTGGCATTGCATCACTGTCATTGTCATTGTAATATTATCATAACATCGTCAAACCACTGAATAACTCTATCACTGTATTTGTACCAACACTGTAAATGTTTTATTATTTCATGGTGCCATGCACTGGAGTACTACCAAAACCAATAAAAAATAAATATGGAAAAAAAAAGGCTTTCTCAGCGTCAAGCGAGACTAGGAGACCGCTTAGATTTTTCCTCCGTATACTGTGGAACAGATCTAGCACTTTGCGTGTATTGTCTGCTCCCTATCTGCCTGCCACAAACCCCACCTGGTCGTCATGGATCAGTGTTGGGAGTATCGACCCTAGGCGGCGGGCATATATTTTCGCATATAGTTTAGCGTCTGTGTTTAGTAGGGAAATTGGTCTGAAGTTTGAGCAGTGGGTCGGTGGTTTGCCAGGTTTAGGAAGTGTAATGATGTGTGCCAAAAGAAGATCTGCCGGAAGCGTCTTGTTCTGAGTGGCCGAGTTGAATAGTGAGGTCAATGAGGGGGCTAGTTGAGTTGCAAATTTTTTGTAGTACGCATTCGTAAATCCGTCCGGACCTGGTGCTTTGTTTTTAGGCAGGGTGCGTATGGCTTCAATCACTTCACTTGCCGTGACTTGGCTGGCTAGTTGGGCCGATTGGTCTCGTGTGAGAGTGGGGAGAGGTATGTCTCGTAAGTAGGTCTCTATGTCTTTGTCAGCGGGGGTGGGTGATTGGTTGGATTGTGCCAAATTATATAGTTTGTCGTAGTAATCAGCGAACGTGTTACTGATATCAATGGGGGAGATTACTTTTTTGTTATCGTGGGTGAAAATATGTGAAATCTTTGTGTTGGCTTCTTTTCTTTTCAGTCGTGCGGATAACGTTTTGCTGGCTTTGTTTCCCTGTGCGTAGTGTGTGGAGTTAAGTTTGCGGAGATTAAAACCTACTCGTTCTAGAGTGTGAAGTTTGATCTTGTCCGCAATGTCTTTAATAGCTTTTTGTGTTGTCGCTGTTGGGAGTGTTTTGTTCGCTGTCGTGAGGTCCGCTAGTTGTTTATGCCATGCCAACCACTGGGTTTGACTGGAACGTTTTAGATGTGCTGCTTGCCTCAAAAGTAGTCCCCTAATGACTGCTTTGTGTGTTTGCCATACCGTGCTAGCTGTTGTGTCCCCCGTGTTATTCAGCGCGAAGAATTCCGAGATGGCTTCTTCAAGCTGCTTAGCAAAGGAAGCGTCCGTCAACAACGTTTCGTTTAGTCTCCACGGGCTCTTGTGTTTGTAGTCATAGTTGTCTTTTAGGGTCAATGTCAGTGGGGCGTGGTCAGACCACGAGATCTGGCCTATAGAACAGTCGAGCACTTGGTCTAGGTGTTGGCTCTCTAGGTGAAATCTATCTATTCTGGTGTACGTATTGTGTGTGGAAGAGTAGTATGTGTAGTCCTTTTCCTGTGGGTTTAGGACTTTCCACACATCGTACAGTTGGTGGCTATCCAGTAGTTTGAGGTATGTTGTGCATGCCCTGTAGTGTCTAGCTTGAGACCCTTTGGTTGTCGTAGAGGTCGTGTCGCAGTGGGGGTCTAGAATTTGGTTGAAGTCCCCACAGAGAACAAGAATGCCTTCCTGAATCGGTTGTAGTAAAGTTAGTATTTTATGCAGGAAATTCCATTGGTTTGTGTTTGGTGCGTATATGTTGGCCAGAGTGTATTTAGTGTTGTTGATTGTGCATAGGACTATGATGTACCTTCCCTCTATGTCTTTCTTTGTGTCATGGTGTTGGAAGGAGACCGTGTTGCTGATCAAGATTGATGTGCCCCCAGTTTTTTCCCCCGACGTGGCATGGAACTGGTGTGGGTATAGGGCTTGTTTCATTGTGGGTGGGGATTTAAAGTGTGTCTCTTGCAAGCAAATGACATCAGGTTGATCCCTTTTAAGATCCCTAAAGAGGCAGTGCCTCTTGTATGGGGTGTTCAACCCTCTGACATTATAGCTTTGTATTTTCATATAGTGGTGCAACGGTGGAAGCTGTGCAATCGGCTATGGTTGTATGTGAACGAAGTTGTGGGTGGCTCGTAGGTTGTAGAGTAACCCTCTGTTGATGCAGCGGATACCTGTCGTAGAGTTGGTACCAATATGTGTATGTGGATGAAACGTGTTCACCGGCAAATCGTGCGGTCAATTTCCTCCGCAAATTGCTTACTCTGAGGCCTAGTGTAGGAATTCCAGGCTCTTTACCAGTGGGGTTGGAGGGGGATGGAGGGGGGGGGGGAACAGAGGATGAGTCGCACTGAGAGTGTGCGAACAGCAACGGTTGTAAAACTATAACCCAGTTGTGGGTTGAGGAACCGAACATCGGTGCCATTTGGAGCGTGGATGAAGAGTGTGATGTAAGCCAGGTATTGGCCGTAGTTGGACACTGTGACCAAGTAAATCTATGAACAATGCCCTCATGGCTGCCAGAGAGGTTGTTTGCGATGGCTGCCGCTAAAGTTAATGGTCCCGTTGTGGCTCGTAGGACTAACTGTGGTTATATATCAACATGCCTAAACATCAAGTACATTATAATGCTTAGCAACAGTGAGAAATTAACATATAGTGAGATTATGCATGGGAACAGGAGCTTGGTGAGCATACTGTTGTGTGTTTTTTTTTGTAAAATGTATATTGATATGCTTGAACCCTTTAGCATATACTAACAATTGACTTATAATAACAATATGGAGCTTCGGGCTTGTGCTGCTCAGATGTGTTCCGGTGTGCTGATTTCACCCCCATCGTGTAGTGTATGAGTGGGTAGGTTGCTGTAGTGTCTACCGGCAGCCCTCGCTAATAGTACACCCCTGTAATTTAATCCGGATGCCTACCGGTGTGTGCACATGTTGTGATGCAAGAGTGGTGCGACAATGTTGCTGGCTGTGATGGTGTAGTCTTGTGTGGTGTGAATGTATGGGGGGCAGCATAGTCACCTGTCCGGCGGACAGTCATCTGTGTACATGAAAGATCATCACATAGTCTGGTGTAAAACACCTTTAGTCCAATTGAGTCCAATTGCGTGGAGACCACGTATCTGGATGGCTTCACACCATTTCAGCTGCTGTAGTGAGTGTCTTGGCATGTGGAACTTCATCCCACTACTTAATCTTTTTAATCTCTCCCTCCGGCTCGCTGTTTCTTCCAGTCAGAGTGTAGCTTGGTCGGGTGTTGCTGGTTGTCCTGCCGTGGGTGGGTGCTGGGTAGAAATGGTATGCCCCATTTCTTCAGGGCTTTCTTGCCTTCCTCCGGGGTGGTGATGGTATTAATAACTCCGTTCTTGTGAATGAGGAGGTGCACTGGGTGTCCCCAGCGGTACGGCATGTTGTGGAGACGGAGCGCATCTGTGATCGCTTTAAATTCTCTCCTCTTCTGCAGGGTTCTTGCTGAGAGGTTGGAGTATAGTTGAATGGTGTTATATGGTGCCGGGAGATCCTTCCGCCGCCGGGATGCCGGCATTAGCGCTTCCTTTGCATGGCAGTAGTGAAGACAGGCGAGTATGTCCCTGGGGGCTTCTTCCGGGAGGAATTTAGGCTTCATAACCCTGTGGGCCCTGTCAATAAGGAGGACGTCCGCCGGGAGATCCGGAGCTAGAATCTTAAAGAGATCCGTGAGGTATGCTACGATGCCTGTTTGTTTAACAGCTTCAGGTATACCTCGGAAGCGTATGTTGTGTCTCCTAGACCTATCCTCCAGGTCCATGAGTTTGTTTTGGCACGCTGATAGTTCTTGTTCCAGATGCTGGACATGGTCTGCCATATCATTGTGCGCCTCCGCGTATTCGCCCATGCGGTTTTCCATATGGGCAGTCCGGTCTCCCAACTCCTGGACATCTTTTCGTAAGTCCGAAATGGATTTGTTAAAGTTGTGTAGCAATTTCTCTGACATTTCGTCGAGACATGCTTGTAGGATAGCTTGAGTGACTGGGAGAGCTGTTTCCCCAGAGGATCCCTGTAGAGGGAGTGTGTCATCGCCATCTTGGTCCGGCGCGCTCTGGGCTCTTGGCGGTTGGTTTCGGGCCGTAAAGAATCAGTTTTTGTCGGGTTTGTCAGGATTCCGTTTCCCCTTTTGTTGAGCCATGTTGAGGGGTGTTTGTGGTGAGGTTTTTGGTGGTCAAAGTTGCTAATTCAGTCGCTTTTGGGCCAGTTTAGGACGGAGCCTCTCTCACATGCGTCCGTCCTCGCCGAGCGCCAAGCCACGCCCCACGTAATATAATTTAATATTGTAGCAGCCCAGAAATCTCTATACACTAGTGGCTTGAGGGACAACTATCCCCTGTAACCCTCGCCAGCCCTCCCCTGACCCTATACAATAAGAGTTATTGCTGACAAAACAGGAAATGACTTACTTCTTCCACTCTACATAAATGTGCAAGATGCAGAGGTATCATAGACATCAATTTAAATTTTACATTTCATTTAGTTACATTTAATTTATCTTTAAGTGTCCTATTGTCAATAGATCATCCAAAGCTTAGCATTAGCCTAGAATACAACACGAGACAGGTTCTACCCATTCCTTTGCATGCCTTCTCCGTCATCACAGCGCATTATCTTCTTCACAGTCCAATCAAATGCTCACAGTGAAGCATTGTTGGACCTTGGCACACACGAATGTGCCAATCAGATTGTTCTAAAGAAGCATTGGACCCAATACTGCTCTAACAGAAGCATTGAACACTACACTGTACATACACACGGTGTGGGCATTCACAAGCAACGAGATGAGCTGAGTGACAGCTTATCTTATCAGATCTAACAGGTTACCGGCTCAGAGTGCATGTATTGAGGAGGGAGGGAGTCTGGGGTGGACGACGGAAGTGGACAACAAAGTATAATTGAAGAGACTTGTAACATATGATGTAGGGAGACTGAATTCCAGATCAAGGGAGAGAATGCAGTCATTAGGGAGGAAAGAATAGGAAAGCCGCACACAGTCCAGCAAACATCTACTTGCAGGCGCGCTCACATTGCTAGCTGCAAGAGAACAATCTAATTGCATCCATCACCAACATACCTTGCCTGTTGATGACGACATGTTTTTTTGCACAGGAGTCACAACAGAGTTCTGGGCTGATTAGGTTATGTGAATTAAATACACCACGGCACACAATCGCAGTTACCTCTCTTTAGACAATCAGGTTGAAATGCTGCACATACAGATTGCTTGCTCCATGACCACTTCTAAAAGCAGAATAGGTCATGGATGTTGGAGCCCAATGAATGTTATCTCAATGTATGAACATATATACAATACTACATCTTGTCCAGCTCACATCTTAGAGGTTACAAACCTAGCAGTAGGAGGTGAGCATGAACATTCTGGCCAAATTAAGTTGGACCATCACTGTATCAGATTATTACACCAACCTAGAGGGCGTTAAACATGTAACCAAACCATTTTTGCCAAGGGCCCAATCCTGCCATTTGATGCAGATACAATGTGTATGTTTCCTAAATTTGTATTCGGTGCTGGTGAACTGAACCTGTTTGCGAGTGGAACATTTGACCCCAGGCCAGGGAGGAAACACAAAGGATGAAACAAAAAGCACAATTAGCCATTGGCGAGTAAGAATTTTAGCCCTGGTGAGTGGATTTCCACCCATGGTGAGTGTTACATTGACCCTCCAGACTCGCACTACTGAAAATTTTCAAATTCTGACCACTGATATAGGACTTGAAATTTGAAGCCCTGTTTCTTCACACAGATTAGAAAATTCTATTCCAGATTTGTGTTCTGTTCCATGTCCTCTGTTACTTTACTATGCAGAAATTCCACCTGCTCTCTTCTAAAACTGACCTTTCACAAATTTAATGATTTCTTCACTTCATTTCATGAACAGATTGGGGTCGTTTCATGTTTATATGTTATGCTCTTTTTCTATCTTTTTTGACCTTTGTTCTATTCTAGTACACGCCACAATCTAGGGATTTTAGCCAGACCCATGGATCACAAAAACATTGATTCTCAAGAAGAACAGATGGCTGCTGCACTAGGCATCTCTGGTCTAGTTTCCAAGTATCTTGCCTGCGTTTCCATGTATTCAAGCCACCAGATTCATAAATCTGCAGTAGTAACCTTGAGTGTTAAATAATGATCTGGTCGCATATTGAACTCACGAAGACTGGCCGTGAAAAGAGCTTCTCTAAGGCTCCAGGCATGTTATAGATGCCTCTTCATTTTAAAAGTAACACGTTAAATGATTTTTAAAGTGAATTGTGTAGCATTAATAACAGTGTTTATGGTGCTTATATTAAATGCTCATCTTACATTTTTCCCTGGGGGTAATACTAGTTACTCAAATGAGGTGAGGCAAAGTAATTAAGGAAACAGTAACAGTAACAATCAAAAATAAATAACAGAAATCATACAGCGATTATTAACCCCTCTATTCTTTAGTCTGATATAACCGCAGAATTACAATAAGTGTTCCCATTTCAATTTTTTGATTTGTTGAAGCCCATAACTGTGTATGCACATAGATCTTTTTATAAACAGATATATACAGTATATATGTACATGTTGATTTTCAAAACTATTTTGAGATTTTAAGGAGATCTTTTTTTACCTAGAAGGACCTTATTGCTTATGTTAACTTTGAATAAAATTTATTTTTACAATGAAAAGTATAATAAATTTCCATTGAAAAATATAAAGCACTTCATATGTTTTTTTTTAATAATAATATAATTTTTTTAATAATAAAACATTAACTGCACTAATTGTTTCAGAATTTGATTATCCTTGATAGTGAACAATTAATTTTCAGAGGTTTATCATTCACTCAGAGGTCAGTGTAGTGATGTGACACAATGTTGCTTTGTCAATGAGGTCATGACCACATCACAATACTGTGCCACACTAGGCTGCTTCAGAGTGGATGTCAGGATAGTACAGAGTTCCAATATGGACAGTACGTATTACCAGAGTGGCCAGGCTACACGTTATATAGTGTAAGAATAGTCAAAGGAGAAAGCCAAGATAAATGGAATATAGATAGGTGACAATACAAGTAAACAAGCCAAGGTTAGGCTAACTGAGGTAAGAATAGTCAAAAAAGCCAAAGAAAAAAACGCAAATTCAGAGAAATATACAGAATGCAGATCACAACAGGGCCTAGGCCTCCGGGAGGCTTTAGTAAACGTAAACCTAGCTTCTGACGATGCTAGAACTTCATAGAAGTTCTTTGCTAAAATTACACCATACACCCACCATTTTGGCTGTCGGGAAGTATGGGCACTTCGTTCCACATCAATGCAGAGGCTGAAAAGACAGGCAGCTTCATTATTCTGGTGATGTTTCAAGCAAAGATATGTCACAGTGTTTTTAACTGAAAACTGGTATAACAGTTTACTCAAGCAAGGCTCACAGTGTGTCAATTCAAAAGTGGCATCTTTATTGGAGCTTTGTTGATTGTTGTACCACCTTTGAATTCAGTAGAGGTTCAACTCAA
The DNA here is from genome assembly GCA_933207985.1 of Pelobates cultripes. Lineage (NCBI taxonomy): Eukaryota > Metazoa > Chordata > Amphibia > Anura > Pelobatidae > Pelobates > Pelobates cultripes. The sequence goes on from OW240922.1 coordinate 57,218,857, forward strand.
AAGTTTATATTTGACTGATGGCAACTCAGACCATTTTAATTCCTCCAAGTTGAATTTTAACTCAGGGAAAGGGAAAGTGAAGGCAAGGTGACCTAATATCTTAGAAATGTCTGAGCTTAGGTTCTAGGAATTGTAGTTCACCTGTTAGCTTTCTACAGTACTTTACTGTGCCCACAAAGCACTAGGTATGGGATAACTGCAGCAGTGATATAGAAAGTTAAGTGGGCATCAGTAACTTCATGGTTTAGCCACAGCTCTGTACAAATGATCCAAATCTTGAGAGTTTGCAGCACATGCAGAAACTTTTAATTTATTGTTTTTTGTATAGATAATTTTAATGCATTTTCTATATACTGAATGAAAATAAAAAGGAATCTAGCCTAGAATTTTCCTTTAACTGTTTTCATTACTCTCAGGTAGCAGAGGTGTTTTTCCATATCAGTACTCGGCTATAAGCAGAACTCAAAGATTTTACAGCACAAGCTATAGGTGAAACTAATGTGATCTCTGTGGACAAGAAAAATCAAAAGAGTGGAGTCAATGTCAGAGGCACACGCTACAGCATTTTAACCAAATGGGAGGATGTCTTATTTACGAATGCGTGGTTAGACTAAATCAGAGTGGCACAACGCAGATTCCAGAACAAGGTCTAGTGTCTAGTAGCCTGACTGAGAGTGAAGATCTATGAGACTGTTTAAACCAGGCTGCAATAGATGGTATCGTACAAATTAGGATCGAAAATGCAAGAAAACATAAAAACCTAAAATGCAGACAGGTAAACTCCTGACAGTTTAGTTAGTTAGGCACCTTGTCAGGTTCTTGGCATAAACAGTACCATATTAGCAGGATCCCATGACTGGTTGGTTGACAATGATGGTATAGCAGGGTCAGTTTCCATGAGTCCCAAATTTAAAAATAGTGTGGGTGTTTTAGCCCCTGAGGTTATTTTAGATATGACCTTGGGGACCCCCATCTATAAGCCACCCCTACAGATTGCAGTTGGCTTGTGTATTGGCTGAGGGACTTGCGCCATTGAAATGTCTCCTGAGCAAAAGGGGAGTTTTATCATTTTTGTTTGTGTGGCAGAGAACAGCGGAGGATGATGTCCCCACCCTATTTAGGGTGGGGAGGTGGACATTCCTTCTATGGTTATCTTCATGGATACAGAAGGGGGCAATATAGTGGCCAAGAGCCATCTCACATAGTGCGGCATTTCTTCTGCAGTGACTGAAATGGGTATGTCATGGATTTTTATGTGGTTGCATCGGTAGTGATCCTCTTGTGCATTCAGCTGTAGTGAGAAGGCAGTTGTTTCAGTGTGTCTTTCATACTAGACATTTAATTGTGAATGTCCCTGACATCCCCCTCTGTTGCCCGTACCCGATAAGTGACCTCCTGCATGTCTGTTTTTAGTATAGCCAGCATGTCAGATTTAAGAGAGGCTAGGTCGGTAGCCAGGAGTTGTTTGATGTTCTGCAATAAGTTGTGCAGATCTTGTTTGGTGGTAGGGACCCATCCCTCTGTTGATGCCATGGGTGTACTCAGGACTGCATTAGGTGCTGCTGGGTGCTGGGAAATGGCAATGGTAAGTGCTCCCGGGTTTGTCGGGGCTGCAAGGCCTTCTGCGGCTGCCATCTTTGCCTACAGCTGCCTCTGTAGTAAGGCCCCAATGTCACGCAGTTCAGCAGGTTGTGGCCTCTGGAAACGGTATGCTATAGCTGTTTTAAATAACTTTATTTTAGAAATATATGATTTAACCACATTTGCTATATTCTGCTACCATTTTTACTGAGCTATACTGCTAGCTTTACTTTCCGCGTCTTTACAAATACCTATAAGCAAGGTATTTGACCATTTACATTTTTGTCCCATCTACTATATGTGAATATAGTAATTATAGAAAGATTGCACTTTTGCTTTTATACTAACATTTCAGATTCATCTCTGTAAAATATTGCTGTGCATCCCTTGCTTCAAATACATGTTTGGCAAAAAAACAAAATACATCTATCAAAGAGTGCTCAGTTATGAAGATGTTACTGTATTATATATTAAAAAAAAATCTCAGAAATTCCTGCTTTTTCTATCTTTTCTGGTTTTCTTGATTTTAGTTTTCTTCTATAATGCAAACATATGGTTATGGAAACTCTGCTGTTCTCTGTGTGAACAAAGATTTTTTTTTGTTTGTTTGTTTAGAATTCCTTACTAAAACAGTGCATAAAGCACAAACAAAATAAGCACTACAGTACAAAGACATTTAATACAGAGTGTTTGCTTTCTAAAACACACAAATATATAGATGAACTGCAGTATCCCACACCTACCACTAGGTGTCAGAAGTACCCATAAATAAAGTCAGCACACATACCCTGTTCTTACTTACACTACTTGTGATGTACCTATCCATAAGATAATAAATAAGAACTGAGTTACTATTATTAAATACATTTATTTGGTTCGTATCTGTGTGATATCAAGATTACCTAATGAAAATAAATATTTTAATGTATGAAAATGTTCTGAGCACTTTTAACAAATTTGAATTTTTTTTTTAAAGATTTAATACCTCTATGAGTGCATAGATATCATCAACATAATTTTTACAGAGGTATCTCTGGAGAAGGTTGTGAGATCCGGTGAGATATCTGACATCTCACAGTGCCACACAATCACAGAAATATCTCTTCTGTGTTCTGATGCACACCCACTCATCCCTAGCTTCCTGGTGCCTCTTTATGACATCATATGACATGGAACCCTTCCATTGGTCTCCTTTCATAATATCAGTCTATGACATGCTTTTTGATGATGTACACACACTTGTGACATCACGGCCCTCTGTAACTAATCACAGTCCAGTAGAGGGTATATATACTTCCTGGTTGTCCTTGTTTACTTGCCCTGTCGTGGATCTTGTTACTTGAGAGTTTGTTTATACTGTGTAAGTGCCAAAACAATTTTAGCTTACTGGAGTGTATAGATCATGTTTGGTGTTTGGTGTATAGATCATGCACTGCTCTATTTACTGCCATTTAGGAGTTAAATCACTTTGTTTATGCAGCACTAGTCACACCTCTCTGTGTGTGACCTAAACAGTCTCCCTACACATTTCCCGTAAAGACAGATCTAATGTTTAAACTTACTTTATTGAACAGTCTGTTTAATGTAGAATTTATAATATCCTGCTCTGTTACTAGCCTGCAGGAGCTTCCTATGTGTGATTGGAGTTTAATAAACAGAGCTGGAGACAAAAACTTCTAAAGTAAACACAATGTGTGGTTACATCTGATTGAAAATAAAAATATTTGTTCATGGAGCCTGCGCGAGTTTTAGTCAGGGGATGTATGGAAAACAGTGCTGGATTTACATCTCGAGTACCTGTAAGTTCAGAATTCTCAAGCTCCCCCAACCCTCCTCCCCTTCCAAACTAATAAAAAGTACTTGGACTTTTAAATATGTTGTATATATACACATAAAAAGAGAGTGTGTGTGTGTATAGTGTGCACACATGTGTAGCAGTGTGTGCATGTCTGTGTGTATTTATTTCTATTATTATTAGAAGTAGTAATATTTATATAGCACCAACTAATAGTAATTTCCCAGTGCTTTACAATATTATGAAAGGTGGGGAAATTTACAATACATGAGACAATTACACAGTGACACAGGAAAAATAGGTAGATGTGGGCCCTGCTCAAACGAGCCTACAGTCTAGATGAGGTGGGGTACAAATACACAACAGGGCAGCAAGGGTGGCAGCCACCAAACAACATGGAAAAGTAGCAGAGCTGGAGGTGAGAGTTGAGTATGGTTCTTTAGGAGAGCAAGAGACAGACTTGGGTAAGTATAGATAAGTTACTCTGGGAGTCCATAAGCATTTCTGAACAGATGTGTTTTGAGGGCCTTCTTAAACAATTGAAGACAGGGGAGAGTCTGATGGGGGTAGGCAGGCTGTTCCAAAGGAAGGGAGCCGCCCGCGAGAAGTCCTGCAAGTGCGAGTTAGCAGTAAGGGTGCGAGCAGCAGACAAGAGAAGGTCACCGGCAGAGTGGAGAGACAGAGAAGGGGCATATCTATGAATCAGGAGAAGAAATGGGGCTAGAGTTGGTTAGAGCTTTATAGGTAAGGGTTAGTATTTGAATTGACACCTATATGATACAGGAAGCCAGTTTAAGGATCGACAGTGGGGCGAGATATGGGAGGAACGACAGGTGGAAAAGACTAGCCTGGTGGCAGCATTAATTGCCGATTGTAGTGGGGCAGTTTGGCTTTTTGGGAGACCAACTAGGATAGAATTACAGTAATCCATGAGAGAGATTACCAGAACATGAACAAGCTCCTTGACATCATCTTGCGTGAGAAAGGGGCAGATGCGGGTGATATTTTAAGGTGGAATCGACAGGTTTTAGCAACATACTGGATATGTGGGGCAAAGGTGAGGCCAGGATCAAAGATAACACCAAGACAACGAACTTGCAAGGATGGACTGATGCAAGCACCATCAACTTGCAGGGAGAGCGAAGGAGGAGGATCAGCATTATGAGGGGAGGAAATAAGAAGCTCGGTTTTAGAGAGATTGAGCTTCAGAAAGCGGGATGACATCCAATCAGAAATAGAAGAAAGGCAAGCAGTGACACGTTGCAGGACCGCGGGGGAGAGATCAGAGGAGGAGAGCTATATCTGGCTGTCATCGGCATACAGATGGTAGCGGAAACCAAAGAAGTTAATGAGTTTGCCAAGAGACAGTATAAAGAGAGAACAGAACAGGACCAAGAACAGATCCTTGGGGGTCTCCACCCAAGACAGGGCGGCAGCAGCAGAGATGTCAAGAAGAAATTAATATGGAGTAGTGGCCTTTGGATTTAGCTATGATTAGGTCATTTATAACTTTAATAAGAGCAGTCTCAGAAGAGTGGAGTAAGTTGGAATTTAGGAAGTGAGTCATACGAGAAAACACAAGTATTTCTAGAAGTTTTGAGGAAAAAGTAAGTAGCATGCTTAAGATGAAAGAGAGCTGCACAAGACAAGGGGAGAGAGGGTGGGAGGGGATAATTCATTCACTATTAGCACACTGAATCCATTACATTAACCAACAGTCCACATATCATTTGATACAGAAATTGGAAGCCGTCTGTGCAGGGCCGGACTGGCCCACCGGGATATCGAGAAATTTCCCGGTGGGCCGTCGGCACCTGGCGCCGGGGAGACATTTGGGTGACCTGTGGCCGCAGGGAGAGCTTGGATGGCGGCCGCAGGGGGAGCTCTTCTGGCAGCCCCGGTCTCATTAAGCTGCTCGCTGGGAAGCAGAGACAGAACAGCCAGCTCCAAGCTCTCCCTGCGGCTGTCAGCACACCTATCAGTTTGCCCACCCAAACAAGTATGTATGTCAGTCTGTCAGTGGGAGTGTATGTGTGTGTGTGTGTCTGTCTGTCATGGTGTGTGAGTGTGTGTCTGTATCATGGTGTGTGTGTCTGTCTGTGTCATGTAATGTGTGTCTGTCTGTGTCACGGTATGTGTGTGTCTGTGTCACGGTGTGTCTGTATCATGGTGTGTGTGTGTCTGTCTGTGTCATGGTGGGTGTGTGTGTATGTCTGTATGTCATGGTGTGTGTGTGTCTGTCTGTGTCATGGTGTGTGTCTGTGTCATGGTGTGTGTGTCTGTCTGTGTCATGTAATGTGTGTCTGTGTCACGGTGTGTGTGTGTCTGTGTCACGGTGTGTCTGTATCATGGTGTGTGTGTGTCTGTCTGTGTCATGGTGGATGTGTCTGTCTGTTTCATGGTGTGTCTGTCATGGTATATGTGTGTGTCACGGTGTGTGTGTCTGTCTTTCATGGTATGTGTGTGTCTGTCGTGGTGTGTGTGTGTCTGTCTGTCATGGTGTGTGTGTGTCTGTCTGTCATGGTGTGTGTGTGTCTGTCTGTTATGGTGTGTGTGTATCTGTCTGTCATGGTGTGTGTGTGTCTGTGTCATGGTGTGTGTGTGTGTGTCTGTCTGTCTGTGTCATGGTGTGTGTGTGTGTGTCTGTCTGTGCCATTGTGTGTGTGTGTCTGTCTGTGTCATGGTGTGTGAGTGTGTGTCTGTGTCATGGTGTGTGTGTCTGTCTGTGTCATGTAATGTGTGTCTGTCTGTGTCACAGTATGTGTGTGTCTGTGTCACGGTGTGTCTGTATCATGGTGTGTGTGTCTGTCTGTGTCATGGTGTGTGTGTGTCTGTATGTCATGGTGTGTGTGTCTGTCTGTGTCATGGTGTTTGTCTGTGTCATGGTGTTTGTGTGTGTCTGTCTGTGTCATGTAATGTGTGTCTGTGTCACGGTGTGTCTGTCTGTGTCTTGGTCTGTGTCATGGTGTGTCTGTCATGGTATATGTGTGTGTCACGGTGTGTGTCTGTCTTTTATGGTATGTGTGTGTCTATCATGGTGTGTGTGTGTGTCTGTCATGGTGTGTGTGTGTGTGTCTGTCATGGTGTGTGTGTCTGTCTGTCTGTCATGGTGTGTGTGTGTGTCTATCTGTGTCATGGTGTGTGTGTCTATCTGTGTCATGGTGTGTGTGTGTGTCTGTGTCATTGTGTGTGTGTGTCTGTCTGTGTCATGGTGTGTGAGTGTGTGTCTATGTAATGGTGTGTGTGTCTGTTTGTGTACGGTATGTGTGTGTCTGTGTCACGGTGTGTCTGTATCATGGTGTGTGTGTCTGTGTCATAGTGGGTGAGTGTGTGTGTCTGTCTGTCATGGTGTGTGTGTGTCTGTCTGTGTCATGGTGTGTGCCTGTGTCATGGTGTGTGCCTGTGTCATGGTGTGTGTGTGTGTGTCTGTCTGTGTCATGTAATGTGTGTGTGTGTCTGTGTCACGGTGTGTCTGTATCATGGTGTGTGTGTGTCTGTCTGTGTCATGGTGGGTGTGTCTGTCTATGTCTTGGTCTGTGTCATGGTGTGTCTTTCATGGTATGTGTGTGTCTGTCATGGTGTGTGTGTGTGTCTGTCATGGTGTGTGTGTCTGTCATGGTATATGTATGTGTCATGGGGGGGGGGTGTGTGTATGTCGTGGTGTATGTGTGTGTTTTTAAAAATAGTGTTTTTATTCTCCTTTTTTTTTCAACATCGTACTGGTCTCCCCTCGACTGGCCCTGCATCCAGGGGCGTATTAGCCGCGAGGCAAACAAGGCATTTGCCTTGGGCGGCATTTTTCAGGGGGCGGCAAAAAACGCCTCCCCCCAAATGCCCAGGGCAAATGCATAGTTAGCCTTGCGGCTAACTGACATCCCGAGCGGGCGGGCGGCGCTGGCGGGCGGCGCTGGTGGGCGGGCGGCTGGCGAGGGAGCACTTCCTCTGAGCTGACTGCTCAGCTCCCTCGCGCGCCGCAGAGTGATGCTGGGAGCCGGAAGATGACGTCATCAACCCGGCTCCCAGCCTCACTCTGCAGCCGGCGCGCGAGGGAGCTGAGCAGTCAGCTCATAGGAAGTGCTCCCTCGCCAGCCGCCCGCCTGTCAGCGCTGCCCGCCCGACCTGCAGCCACCGGACCACCAGGGAGAGAGACCCCCCCCCTCCCAGCACTCCCAAAGGTAAGGAGGTTGGGGGGGGATTTAAATTAAAAAAAAGTTAATGTGTGTGTGTGTGTGTCTGACTGTGTGTGTGAGTGTGTGTGTTTGTGTCTGACTGTGTTTGTGTGTGTGTGTGTGACTGTGTCTGGGTATGTGTCTGACTGTGTGTGTGTGTGTGTGTGTGTGTGTGTGTGTTTGTGTCTGACTGTGTGTGTGTGTTTGTGTCTGACTGTGTGTGTGTGTTTGTGTCTGACTGTGTGTGTTTGTGTCTGACTGTGTGTGTGTTTGTGTGTGTTTGTGTCTGACTGTGTGTGTGTGTGTGTATTTAGAAGGTGGGGCGGGGGAAGGGTTGGGTGGGGGTGGCGCGGGGGGAGGGGGAAGGGTTGGGTGGGGGTGGCACGGGGGGAGGGGGGCGCCTGAGTTTTGTCCTGCCTAGGGCAGCACAAAACCAGGATACACCACTGCCTGCTTCTATGACTGTGATCATCAAGCTTGATGATCTCAGCCAATCCGCACTGACACAGGAAGCGCCTCTAGTGACCGTCTGAGTGTCTGTCACTAGAGGTGTCACTAGGAAGCAATGTAAACACTGCCTTTTCTCTGAAAAGTCAGTGTTTACATTTAAAAGCCTGCAGGGACAGGCTATAGACACCAGAACCACTACATTAAGCTGTATGTGTGCGCCTGCTAGTGAGTGAGCTTCTTTGCATGTGTGTGTGTGTGCCTGCTAGTGAGTGAGCTTGTGTTTTTATGTCAATGAGCTTATGTATATCAGTGAGATTGTTTGTCTATGACGCTGTGTATCAATGAGCTTGTGTGTGTCAGTGAGATTGTCTGTGTCTGCATGTGAATATGCTTACTGTTTAATTAAACGTTTTACTCTGAAAGGACCAATATTTTATAATAGAAAAAGCAATATATTTTTTTTATATATATATATATATATATATATATATATATATTACTCAGTCATCTGGGTGGCAAGACATAGCCTTACATATTACATGCCAGAATATATGGCGCAATGACTTAAGGGGTTGGCATAGATTTTTTTTCCAGGGCTGCTTTGTATCCCCAGTCTGTGGGGATAATTCAGGACAAAATATAGTATGGGGCTTCTTTTTTGATATATAAAGGGTCCACAGGATCCCCAGTGACTAGATAACAGGTGGGCACAGTTTGTAGGGATGACCATTGTGTATATTCCCCCTTATTAATAGGGATCCTAGGGATTCATGTTTGATTCTTTTAATTGCAATTAATTGTACTTTGTGTGCTTTCTTGCTTTTTGTAGGGGCACCAGGGACCTGGTTATATTTTGAATTGAATGAACAAAAATACACACTCAAGACACACTCCAGGGGCCCCAGCTGCCTTGTCGATCCCTGTTGATGGTCTGTGCAATGTGATAGTGCTCCACACTTAATTGTGTATTGGCCAGGAGACTCTTTAATTGTTAAATAAGCAATATTCAGACTATTCACAAGTCTCTACTTCCAAACTACATTTCACTGCCCACGCCTAGTGGAGGCAGATGGGAGTTGTTGTCCATTTTCTGCACTCAACTCACTTAATGTGCCACTTCTCTGCACCATATTTCCCCCTTGGAACCACACTGAAGCTACATAAGGGCTAGAAAATGGTGGCCCCAGGAGCCAGTGGGCTGGGCTCAGCCTCCAACAAACACAATTCAGTGAGAAGATCACTCAAGCGGAGGAGTCTGCAGCCTTTAAGAAGGAGGTCATGATGGATATTGGCTCCACACAGGTAACAATGAGTCAGGGGGAGGGAGACATGTTGCTACCTGGAGCCCTGTCACTATGTTACGGAGTGTGCTCACAGGTCTCACTTTAAACCTATCAATGTGCCACAGGTAGTCAAGGTATCACTTTACACCTCCGTGTACAAGGTCTAACTTTCAACCTGTCAAGGTTTACAACAGAGGTCGTATGCATGTGTCTGTGAGGGAGTATGTGTTTGTCAGTGAGTGTGTGTCTGTCAGTGTGAGCCAAAACAGTGAAAGTCTGTGTCAAATTAGTGAGTGTGTATTTCTGTCACAGTGGCGGATCCAGGGAGGGGGAGGGGCAACGGGGCAATTGCCCCACCCGAGAAAATAGTGCAGCTCCGATAGGGGAGGAGGCAGGAGAGAAAGCTCTGCAGCTTCTCCTTTAGACTCCCATCATCGTCAGCCAGCCCCAGGAATTCACCTCTCTGCAAACAAAAGGTATGGGAGCAGTGGATGGTTAGCAAACGTAATTTGCAATTTGCGTGTTTGCCTATGTGTATGTTTAGATATGTGTATGTGTGCATCTGTGTGTCTCAGTGAGTATCTGTGAGTGTCAGTGTATATATGTGAGTGTATGTGTATCTGGGAGTGTCAGTGTGTAAATGTGAGTGTCTGTGTATTGTGAGTATGTGTGTGTATCAATGTGTGTGTGTGTCAGTGTGTGTGTATCTGTGAGTGTCAGTGTATATATGTCAGTGTATATGTATCTGTAAGTTTCAGTGTTTCTATGTGTGTGTCTGTACATCTGTGAGTATGTGTGTGTATGGATCTATGTGTGTGTGTGTGTGTATCTGTGATTGTCAGTGTATATATGTGAGTGTCTGTATCTGTGCGTGTTAGTGTGTATCCGTGTGTAGATATTTGTGTGTGTCTGTGTCTTACAGACCGGTTGGCTAAACATTGCCACTGCTGCGGTGATATTGGTACCAAAGGCTGGATCCCACTGACAATGATAATATTCGATTCCGGAACCCCAAACACATAAATATGGAATACTTTGAAACTAGAATAACTGCTTGAAATAAATCAACTTTTATAATCACTGAACAGGATTTCTCAAGTCACTTATTCGATTTCTTTGTGAAGAATGAATGCAAAAGTGCAATTATGCATAGCCTTGAACTGATATTTACAGTTGCAGTAACTGTTTTAATTATGTAGCGCTTCATACAAAGCACAGATATCCTATGGTATAATGCCTATGATGTGATTTCTATGTTGCGTTACTGAGTTTGATTTATCCTTGACTCTCTGCAGTAAAAGAGACCTCTATATGATGTCTTTATTTTATTGAATGAACTAATACATCATTGAAAGGGATCAGTCTCCCTCCCGTGTGTAAGCTTCCTTAATTAAGTTAAGATGAAGGAGCGCTATATCTTTTTTTTTATGCCATTAATTCTATGATACAGAGAATACAATTCTACCTATTCTCATGTCCTTATCTCATTTCCATTTCAAAGTTCTCAGTAAAAAAATATATATATGTCGCCCAGAGCAACATCACATCTCCAATAAGAAATAGTCAACTTCATTACAGTTTTGCATAAAAAGATCAGCTGGTATTGATCCATAATTTGGACAAGTGCCATGATATTGACAGGAAGACAAGATAAGTTAGAATGGCCATGTTTCAAAACTCCTGCATATACACTCAATCACTGGAACAGAAATTGCAACAGGGTATATTATAACAACAGCTTGCTGTTTATTTCCTCCTGTAGATCAATGCTAATATGAGGAGGGCCTAGGAAGATGGATGCGAACGACAGAGTCCAGGCTGCGAGGCTGGATGCCTTAGCAGATAAAGCATTTCACCACTGGGACTTTGGTTTAAGTGAAATGAGATGTCATTTATGAAATATTTTACTAGGGTAAATCAGTTCCCCTTTGACAGCATCTCTCACTCCATCACACATGCAAGGAGCAGGTTATGATGTATTGAAATTGGAACCAAAGTGATATTGTTTGACCTGCAAGAATTACAATAACCAGCGCTCACTACAGCTTGCATGCATGTAAGAGAGATCAGATATAGATATAATGTAGTCAAAGTACGTAACAAGCTCTCTCGGCTTGCTTAATCTTCTTTAGATTCATGCCATTTATCTATTTACCTATTAGAGGTATAAAACAGTGCTGTAGGACTGCAATTCCCATCACTCTCAGGTCACAAAAATCTATCTATATATGTCTCCCTCACCAACCAACCCTTGGCTGGACAAGTATATCCAACAGCCCCCCACTCCCTTTTTCTGTGACAACCCATCAGTGCCTTGCCTTGGAAACATTGAGTTTTTTATAGGTTCATTGTCACTCACAGTCAATATGCGAGCCATCAAATATGGTGGCCAGTTTTTGTTCCCATCTATACATATGTTTCTGTAAGTGATGCATCCTTACTGTCAGGCTGAGCTGTTTTGTTAAATAGTTCTTGGTAGTCCCTTTGCTTATATGAATATTATAGCTTGTTATTGGCTACCGGCCCTTGTACCTGAGCCGCAAGCCCTGACCTGTGGCTGCCACTCACCTTTGTCAGTTCTCCCTGTTCATTCATCAAAGGCTGGTGAAATAGCTCAGTGGGCTAATGCAACAGCACAATCTGTTCTAACCCTTGGGGGTCACAGGTTCAAATCCCGGCAGGGTTGACTCTGCCCTTCATCCTTCAGAGGTAGATAAAATGAGTACCATTAAATTGGGTGATAGTAACAACCCCTGGATGTTGGGCTAAGGTAACATCCCCAGCACGTACTTGGAAACCAGAGCAATCTGAATGTACCTTTCCTGGTTAAACACTTTGTTATTATTGTTATTTTGCTGGACAAGCCCTGCTCCAGTACACTGTCACTCCATGTCATCCTGAGGTTCTGTGCCAAAGGGGAAAAGTGGCTTACTTAAGTGAAGACGTTCATTCTACAAGTAACAGTATATAGGCAGTTTATAGCTCACATTTTATTTGTACTTTTTACTCATTTTATTTTCATAGCTCATAAGAGCAAGAGAATGTCCTGTTTCATCTAAGCTGCACACTTGCTTAGGTGAAACTATATGTTTGAACGAGACAATTACAACATAAGGAAACTCCATAAGTCAAAAACCAATCAATAAATACAATTCTTCCTCACACATAATAACTAGTGTCCGATAAGGGGTATTCATTTAATTTTTAAGCATAGGAATACTGGGCATTTCCTGCAGGTTCCATTCATTTCTATATGGCTAAATTTGTACAAACTATTTGCAGTTAATTACTACGAGGCACCAGTTAATTAAATGTGACTAAAAATAGTCTTACTGACTATTATGTAAAATACCATGGTTGCTATGTTTACTTGAGGTTTTTTCTATGCATATACCTATCTACCTGTGGTGTAATTAATTCAATAAGAGAAGGTTTCCGTGTAATCAATGTCGCAGTATTCCATTATTGTTTTGGGTAATATTCCCACTTATTTCACATTGGTAAGAAACATAACTACATAAATGTAAAATAACCAAAACGTTTTTGTGAAAAATGGTCCCCCTTAACATAGAAACATAGAAACTTGGAAACATAGAATGTGACGCCAGATAAGAACCATTCGGCCCATCTAATCTGCCCAATTTTCTAAATACCTTCATTAGTTCCTAGCCTTATGTTACATCTATTATACCCTTATGCCTATCCCACGCATGTTTAAACTCCTTCACTGTGTTAACCTCTACCACTTCAGCTGGAAGGCTATTGGATGCATCCACTACCCTCTCAGTGAAGTAATACTTCCAGATATTATTTTTAAACCTATGCCCCTCTAATTTAAGACTATGTCTTCTTGTGGTAGTTTTTCTTCTTTTAAATATAGTCTCCTCCTTTACTGTGTTGATTCCCTTTATGTATTTAAATGTTTCTCTCATATCCCCCCTGTCTCATCTTTCCTCCAAGCTATACATGTTAAGTTCCTTTAACCTTTCCTTGTACGTTTTATCCTGTAATCCATGAACCAGTTTAGTAGCCCTTCTCTGAACTCTCTCTAAAGTATCAATATCCTCTCCCTATACAACCAAGCATTCTGCTAGCATTTCCTGCTGCTCTATTACATTGTCTGCCTACCTTTAGGTCATCGGAAATAATTACCCCTAAATCCCTTTCCTCAGATGTTGAGGTTAGGACTCTATCAAATATTCTGTACTCTGCCCTTGGGTTTTTATGTCTAAGATGCATTGTCTTGCACTTATTCACTTATATTGTATTTTTTTAATTAAAGTACCAGAAAACCACCCAGATATCTTCATGTCAATAAAGTGGTCTGGGTGCAGTGGTCCTGTAGTTTTAACCCTTCCCGACAGTCACTAGAGGTGCTTCTATTGCACTGATAGAGTAGATGTTGGTCATGTGATGTTGCAACTCATAGGACAGCATTAGATTCAATGATTTCCTATGAAAAGCATTTTGATGCATGCAGCACTTTGAGGAGCATTGAATTGGCCATCACAGAGAGAGACGGATGGTAGGATGACTTTGTGGGAGGAGGTGCGGGCGGCAGGACTGAGGGAGTTTTGGCGCTGGAGAAGAAGTAAATAAGAACTTTTTTCTGTTTTTTTTTACTGAAGGGGGAGGGGGGGTACATGCTGTAGCATAGCATGTTTGTATATAGCATATTTATATATCCTAAAATTATAGCATGTTTGTATATCCTAACACTATAGTGTTCCTTTATTGAAAGATACCCTGATTGGCACTCCTTTTGCTCAGACTCTAGGGAAGCGTAGACAAAGCTCTTCAAGTTTGTGCTCCATAATCAGTTTAGTGAGCTGGGCTCAACAACATCTTCAGGGGGTTTAATGGTCATTCCTCTCAGAATTAAAAAGGCTCAGTTGGATCTATTTCAGAAGATTTTTGCCTCAGAAGAAGTAAAAGGAATTGCCTGCAGATTTTTGGAATTGTTGGGCAGGATTTTCTTCTTTTGGATAATTTCTTTGTAACAAATTATTATTATTATTATTATTATTATTATTATTATTATTTATAAAGTAACAACAAATTCAGCAGCACTGTATAATAGGTGGACTAACATACAAGTATTTGCAACATGATGAGTTGGACGCACAGGAACAGAGGTGTTAAGGGCACTGCTCAAAAGAGCTTACATTTTAGAGGGAGTGGGGTAAAGTGACACAAGAAGAAAGGGTAGGATGTATTTCGTGTATGAAAAAAAGTAGGTTGTTACAATAGTTTTCAATGAAAGGTTAGTTTTTTTGGACAACACAGTTGCACGAGAGGAAGCAGGGTGGGATACCAAGGTGCAGGAGGGAAAACTATCAACTGTTATCCATAATTGATAGGCTTTCAATGTGAGTTTTCAATGATTTTTTTTAAACTGGGTGAGAACCTAATGGAGCATTGAAGGGAGTTCCATAGGAAAGGTGCAGCCCTAGAAAAGGTTTGAAGGGGGGCGTCAGAGGTGTAAGTACGAACAGATGATATATGTAGGTCTTCGGAAGAGTGTAGGGGCCTAGACAGGACATATTTATGTATTAGTGAGGATAGGTAAGTAGGAGCAGTGTTATGTTATAACAGGAGCTTTCCAGAGTGCACTGGATAAGAAGAAATTACAGGGTACAGGGGCCAGACCAAAATTTCTGGTGGCAGCCCTGGATTGGGATATACATTTTGGCCACTTTACACACAATGCATCAGCTACACAAACACACACACTGCATCCACTATACACACACACTGCATCCACTCTTCATACATTGCATCCTTGTGGGTGGACTCAGGGGCAAGCCCCGTGGGCGGACTCGGTAGTGGACCCCAGGTGCCCAGACCTTGAGCTTTGTCAGGGGCCCAACATTTATGATGACAGCCCTGGATGCAATGTTGTACAATGGAAAAAGGTATATAGGATTGATTTGGAATATAAAAAGTAGGAGTAGGGAGAATGAGGATGGAGTGTAAGGGGTTAAGAAAATGTAGGAGCGTGCTGATTAGAGCTAGTGTTTGCAGTTGTTATTTCTGCTGAGCTAAATTTGTGTGTCAGATTCTAAATATAAATGAGAAGATGAGTTACAGGGTGAGGTGGGGAGGGCATTTGTGTTCTGTGCAGTTCTGTGGAAAGATAAATTTAGATAGGCTGTGGGAGAGAGATATATTAGAGTCTGATAAGCCTGCAATAAAGGTATGGAATGGAGAGATGCAGTGGAATAACATGCAGTGGCATAACTACCGATGCAATATTTGGTGCAATATTTGTTTTTGTATCCACCCTCCCCCCAGTGGTATATTTTGAAATGGTGCTGCCCTAGGCATGACAGATCTCGGGCACCCCCTAATTTAAATTTACCTGCCCCTTCCTGCCAAGGCAACACCTCTTCCTGTTAACTAAAACACATTTTGACTGACAGACACACACACACACACACGGACCAGCACTCTCAGATACATTGACATACACACACACATACATTCACTGATTTGACACAATGTGACAGACACATACAATCATTCAGACACACACTGACAGATGCATACACTTACTGACAGACACACATAAGCACTGACAGACGCACACACTTATTGAAAGACATGCACAATCACTGGACACACACTCACTGACAGACATACACACACACACTGACAGATATACACACACATTTACTGACAGACAGACACAAACTCACTGACAGACACACATTCACTGACACACACACACTCACTCATTGACAGACACACACACTCACATACACTGACACACACTCACTCACTCACATTCACTGACACACACATTCACTGACACAGACACTCACTCACTCAGATTCACTGACAAACACACACAGAGACATTTTCCACCAACACTCACAATTATTATTCTTTTTTTAAATTGAAATTCACCCAGCCTCCCTACTTTTGGAAGAACTGGGTGGATTTTTTACCTGGGATCCAGTGGGGTTGCTGGGCAGGAAGGCGGGCCGACGTGTAGGCTGGTGGACTGTGAACCCTGTCAGCGAGGGATCTCCCTGCTCACCTCCCTCGTGTGCTGCAGAGTGATGCCGGAAGCTGGACTGACGTCATATTCCGGTTACCGACATCACTGCAGGTCGCACAAGGGAGATGAGCAAGAAGAGCTCAAAGGAAACTGCTCCTTTGCCGCCCGCCCAGAAAACAAATGGCTGCCTGCCCCAGTGGGGGCCCAAAGGTGGCCAGCTCTTTGGTCCCCATAAAACAAAGTTAACAAGGCATTAGCCTGGGCATTTGGGGCAGTGTTTTTTGCTGCCCCCTGGAAAGTGCCACCCAAGGCAAATGGCTTGTTAGCCTTGCAGTAAATACAGCCCTGCATCCCCCCTCCCCCACAATGCATTGCCAACTGGGGTTCTACCATTTGCCCATCCTTTCATGGTTGTATTTAGCACTGAACAATGTTTGTGTGGTTAGATATAAGCATGTTTTTGTGTGGAGTATGTGTGAGTGAATGTAGGGGTGTGTTTGAATGTAGTGTTGACGTTTGTAGCCTGGCATGCATTTGTGTGTAGTGCTGATTTTTGAATGCAGGGATGTGTTTATGTATAAAGGTGTTTTAAAACAGACATGTGTTTGTATGCAGTTTTAAAGTTTGAATGCAGGCGGGTGTTTGTATGTAGTGTTGACATTTAAATTCAGGGGTGTATTTTGTGTGTTAATGAGATGCTGAGATGTATGCACATAGACACACAGTTGCACACAGACAGATACAAAGACACACAGGTACACACAATGACACACATTCAGATACACAGACACACATCTACACACAGACACATCTACACACACTGACACACATGCAGATACACACACACAAATCTACACACTGACAAACATGCAGTCACACACACTGACACACATACAGATACACACACATTGACACACATACAGGTACACACACTGACACACATACAGGTACACACAGTGACACACATATATACAGATACACAGACACACAATGCCACACATACAGACACACATGCATGGTGGTTTTAATGTTGTGGCTCAGTGAGTGGATATTGAGTGGGTGGATATAAAATCAATTGTTGCAATCAAAAAAGTAGTAGAATTATTAAATAATAGTTCTGCATGATCTCTGTATTTTTCTTACTGATATTTGCTGATGTATCTGGAGCATAATTTTCATTGCAAGTTATGTATTACACCATAAGCCATTACAATGGTAGAATAGCGGCATCTAGTGTTTTTATTTCAGATGGCATGCTAATGCAGGTGTATGTACCCAAATGACATGCACGTGCAGGTGTTCATCATGATCAAAGGTGCGTAGATGCAGTTACTACCTAGCAATTTGCCATAAAATGACAAACATGTTTGTTTTTTTGTGTTCTGCAAGGTAGCATGTGAATGTATTTTTTTATTTTAAATACATACTGTTTCTGAGTATGTAATATTGAGTTACTGACATTTTTCCACACAAATTCTTAATTATGTCTTGTCACAATGTATTCTTACCAAGTGTACTCAGTGTGTGTGTGTGTGTGTGTGTGTGTGTGTATACCATGCATTAGCACACTGGGTGACACCAAAGTGATCTATGTGTGACAGGGACCCTGAAAACTTCAGTCCCAGTTGCTGAAGCTTGAGCTTTCTGGAGCTCTTCCACCCAACCAGACTGCATCACTCTTCTTCTAGGCAGGTATTGTCCCCTCTGCCTTTTCCCTTGCAGCTCTTCTTCCAGGCAGATATTACCACCTCTGCCTTTAGTATGTTATCCCCTGCTTTTATAAAGGCACTTGTGGCTCTCAGGCCTAGCTCTTTTGACTTTGTCCCATGCTACAGGGACCATGTGGTCAGTCTACAGGTCCAAATTAGACACAGCAGTTCCAAAATGAACAAACATACAATTCTTTATTTTGAACAAGGACTAGCCTTTGGGGATTAGTCATAAAGCATGTGGAGACAAACATTTACAATACAAAGATATTAAATATTGGAAAAGGAGCAAATATGATTAATACATTAACTATATAATGCAGGCCTTCACAACCTGCGCCCCCCCAGATGTTTTTGAACTAAAACGCCCATGATTCTTTGAATAAAACAGATAGCCAATGCCCATGCTTTTTTGAAGGAAACAAATAACCAGGGAATCATGGCTGATAGACAGGGGATCATGAGAGTTGTAGTTCAAAACATCTTGGAAGCCGTAGGTTGGGCAGGCCTGATATAATAGAAGTAGCATTTTCAAACACACTAAAAACTGCGTCACATGACAGGTGTATTGTCGCCATATGGGCTTGAGGAGCTGTCTATTACCTTATACCTACCACCCCTATTGAAACACTGACACTCTTAGGTATGTCCACAGCTTTTATTTATTATGTCCACAGCTTTTATTTATTATATTCATAATAATAATAACAATAACATATAAATAGCTTTTAAAGTCATTGCCCACCCCTAACTCCTCAGCCATCCAACATCACTTCCCCACGTATCAAATCACAAGGCAATGACCCATCATATATAACATAACATGGTATAACAATACGTAAGTAACATAAACAGGATCCAACATTTCCCACAAAATCCTGGCAGGAGTATACCTTGATACCCCTACACCACCCAGGTTCTGAGCTACCAACGAGCTTGAAACCCACCAACATCTTACCAACATGTAACCAATAAATATTAAACAGCCAACTCACAACTCTTGCTCTTCTCTTCCTTATTAAACAGCCAACCCCCTGAACCTTCCTTCTACTAGCCCACCACAAACTCAGACCTTGAACTCTTAAGCCGTCTGAGCTCCGCCACCCCGAAGAAACAAAGCCTTGGGCAGACCTTCCTGCAGCCCCAAATTAAAAAATCACATCCCACATCCGAGAGATGCCCCCCATCCCTTCTGAAATACCCAGGTAATACCCATGACCTCCAGTTCCTTGTGCCAGACTACCACCCCGCCTGTCTTCCGTATAAAGCTAGCCATCAACCCGTTAACCTTCCCTCGGCAGCACCCCACAGCTGCCGAATCCCGTGCATGCCGCCAATGGAGCAGGGGAACTATCGTTGACTAGACCAACTGAATCTCCGGGACCCAGGTCCTAATCCTGTTCACATCCTGCTTCATACTCTTTACTAATAGCCATTGCGGGATAAGCCCAAGGTCATTACCACCTGCATGCAGCACGAGCACATCCATCCACCTACCCCCAGCTACCATACTAAGGACCTCGCTCCATGCGTCCTGCCAACCATAACCCCTACTGTATAACGAAACCATTGCAACTTAATCCGATCCTCAGGAAAGCCCAGCTGCTGACCCCGGAAATGAACTGCGGCTCTCCTCTTGGCCCAGAAAATAAAGGAATGGCCCACAATCCAAGCCACTTGACTTAGGGAAGAAAATAAATTTGGCAGCCACGGTCCCCACATAGCAAAACCCCCAAGAGCTACTGCTCACACCATCTTCTCCAACCGAATGTAGGAGCGGAACCTTACCGATTCCCACCACCCATTTTCTTAACCATTTCATCCCCCAAGCCTAACCAAGTCGCCTCAGTGGCGACTGACCAGTTCCCCGATCTGAAACGCCCAGAAGAAAGCCAAGAGGAATGCCATTTCAAACAAACCTGCCTCATACCCATTGAAGCAAAGCCCCGGCAGACTGCGCACCAGGCCCCCAAGTAAGTCAAGCGAGACTGGCCTCCTCAGGTCAGGGACGCTGCGCCCCCTCCAGGAGGCCCTTAGGGCTTGACGAATGATAACATTTTTGGTATAGTCCTCCCATCCCCTAGAGTCAGAAAACATACCAGAGCAGCACGTCCAACCCGGAACCCCAGACTACCGCCAAGTCCAACCCTCCAACAGACTGTTCCCAGGCATTCCGAAACCTTACAATATGCCGTCCATGTACCGGGGGCCAATGACGACCTTACGAGTCTCCCAAGCAAGCCGTTCCGAGACTTCACATTTCCCAAGGGCATTCCTGACCATCCGCCATCACCTCCGGTGCCTCTTTCCGAAATCGGGACCACTACGAACGAGACAGAGCATCAGCCACCACATTCAAATAGTACATGGCGCACACAAAATACCAAGTTGAGCGACATACAGAGCAATACGAAACGGCGTAAGAGGCACACCACAGGGGACAAAGAAGCCGATAGATTATTAACTGCGTGCACCATAGACATGTTGTCAGTGTAGAACACCACCTTCCAAACCCTAAGGAGATCACCACAGAGTGATAGGGCCACCAACTGAGGGAAGAGCTCAAGGCAGGCCAGGTTCAGCATCAGCAGGCTGTCTGCCCAGGCCGCCGGCCAAATCTCTGTGCACCACCGCCCCTTGAAATAAGCCCCAAAGCCTACACTGCCCGAGGCATCCGTGTACAGTTCTAAGTCCGCTGCCGAAACCGCAGTCTTGCGAAAGAACACCGTCCCATTAAAGTGCTCTAAGAAGGTAACCCATATAACAAGGTCCGCCCGCATGGGTTTGGAAATCCGGATAAAATGGCACGGAGACCGCACCCCTGCGAGAGACTTCAACTGAAAATCCATCCCATTGGGATCGCCCGACACGCAAATTTGATTTTCCATATCAGTGACTGAAGTTGTTTTAATATGACTTTCTTAGACAGACGAACCTCTGCAACCGCCTCCAGCAGCCCCAGGAGTTTGTCCTGTGGAAGATGACATTCACCCCACAAGGAGTCGATCTCCAGTCAGGAAACAGAGGCACTCCATGGGGCCTTCAGTCTTCCCAGCCACTAGTGTTACCCCGAACATTCGTTCTTTCACAGCAGATAGTGGCACACCTGAGAATCGGCTGGGCACCACTGACGATACCGCGATTCCTCCCTAATCACTGTAATGAACCCTGAAGTGATAGCTAGGTGTTCGTATGATTTGAGCCAAACGGCAAAGAGCCTGAGTGATTCGGTTCCTCTATTCGGTAGTTAAATCCCAGAGACACGAAATCCTCTAGTGTAACTTTCCCAAGTAGCAATCAGATACCCAAACACCAGCCAAAACATGATGAAGGGTGTAACAAGACTGATGTTTATTGAGACAACACAGGCTTTTATGGAGGTCCCCCTGCAAGAGGACCTCCCACAGTACACAAACAAAATAGCCAATCATAATGTACAGTTACAATTAAACACTCCCTCTCTCCGCCTGGGAGATAATGAGATAAGTTAAGGAATAACCCAATTATCTCCAGGCGAAGTGCACACATTTTCCCCAAAACTCAGAACACCCCTTTATGTTTAAGGTATCCCCACAAATGTCACATCCCCTGATAGCCCCGATCTGGGGGAACAACATATTCAAATTTCACCCAGATCAGTTCAGGGGTTTTTAAAAAGTGTGGAAGTCTTAAGTTACTTAAGTTACTTCATTATCTCACAGGCGGAAACAGGGAGTGTTTAATTGTAACTGTACCTTATGATTGGCTATTTAGTTTGTATACTGTGGGAGGTCCTCCTGCAAGGGGACCTCCATAAAAGCCTGTGTGGTCTCAATAAACATCAGTCTTGTTACACCCTTCATCATGTTTCAGCTGGTGTTTGGGTACCTGATTACTACTTGGGGAAAGCTGTACTAGAGGATTTTGTTTCTTTGGACTTTAACTACCGACCAGAAGAACCGAACCTCAAATCATACGAACCCATAGCTACCACTTCAGGGTTCGTTACAGTATTCTTCCAAAGGGAAGAGCGCGAAAAACTTCTACGAACTCAGCCTTCCAGATCCTGTCCTTCATGTCCTTTTTGAGAACTGCCACTTGCCTGCACACCGTCGGGCCCTCCCAGGGCCAGGTCCTGTGTTGCACCGGTTTCTGTCTGCTCCCAGTCTCATTCACGACCTCCAGGGGGCGCCCAGTCTCCACGGTCCCCTGCACCTGGTACTCCTACTAGGCCAACCATGCCGACCACGGGGGCCTGCAATCCAAGCGTGGCTCCGACCGATCCCGGGGCCGCGCTGCCTGGCAGTGATGAGCCAGCCACTGCGCCCATGCTCTGCCCACAGTGCTGGGCACGTGTAGAGGCCGGCGTAGCCTGCCCAACATCTTCAGCTCCAGAGCCAGCACCCACAAGGCTGGCCGTAGCTACACTTTGGGCCTGGGGGGGGGACTAATGGAACACCTGGGGGGGGACTATAGTGACACTTTGGGTGGGGGGGGGACTACCCCTGTAGGGTAGTGGGGAAGTCCTTTTAAAAGCACCTTTGTTCAAATGCTTTTCGCCTTTGCTTGGCTTTGTCAATGATACAAAGTAGCAAAGGAGGACTCTTTATATTTCAAGGCTGTCATGAGCAAACCTTACATGTTCATTGTTTGGACAGTCATCTGATAAAAAATATGTGCAGGTGCAATGTGCAGTTCATTTAATAGTTAATAGAACTTCCTATGAATTGCTTTTATCATACTTCCTTTATAAAAACTTAATTTTAAATAAGCTACAAAACGTGTTGTCATAGTAACCCGTTCTTAATACTGTAACTTCTGCCCGTGAGACGGATTGACCTATCATCATGCATGGGAGTAGTTCCCCTACCAAGTATCCTCCCTCTCCTCTGCATGCTATCAATTGTTAATGGATAGGGTTGTATACACAACCTTTCTGATCTCCTAGCTATTGCTGGCATGTTCCGTATCAGCTGCGAGGATTCAGACATATTTATATTATCTGATCCTTCACTCGGATTCCCCAAGCTGTATTGGGTGAGTAATAAGAGAAAAAAACCTATTAACTGCAAAATATTTTTATTAATGAGATAAGGATGACTATAATACACTGCACCCAAATGATGTTGGAGGAGAAAGTAACATCCAGGTGATAGAGTCTGACAAAGGTGTTGGATGAAGACCATGCTGGTACATTGCAAATGGAATCAGTAGAAGCCTCTGCCAAAGACATCCATGAAGCTAAGACAGCCCTAGTAGAATGAGCTTTGACTCCTAGCATAGCTTTTCCTGTCACTCTGTAAATGTCACTCTGTAAATGTTTCTGATGGAAGTAGTAATCCAACTCTTGATGATAGCTGTAGTAGTTGACAATCTCTTGTGATGACCAAATGGAATAATCAAAAGCCTTGTATATTTTTTGGAATTCTTTAATAATCCCTAAATATGTTTTCAGGGATCTTACAACATCAAAGCTTTGCCACATCTTTTCTTCCTCGTTAGTTCTGGGCAAAGGTAATACAGGACAATATTCTGGTTCAAATGAAACTTAGAAACCACCTTAGACAAAAATGCACGTACTAGTCTGAGAATTGCAGACTGGCCTGTGAACTGCATGAATGGATGTTCAAGAGACAAGACCTGGAGCTCTGACACTCTTTGCTGATGTAATGGCTATCAGGAATACCAGTTTTAGAGTTAAATCCCATAAAAAAATTGATTCAAGAGGTTCAAAATGAGCAATGTTAAGGTAATGAAGGACTTTCGGAAAGCCCCATGAGTGGATGAGATTCTTATTAGGCGGACTAATCCTGGTGACAACCAGGACTTTCAAAGAGCTCAAACTTAATCCTTTTTCCAATCCTCTCTGTATATAATTCCAATAAATCTTGAAGTTTAATTAACTCAGTATTCTTACCCAAGAGGAGATGCCCAGTCACAAAATGCTCTACAAATTTTATAATAGTCAGAAGGGGTAGATGATTTTTTGGATTTGAGTATAGTTTCTACCACCTGATAAGAGCAGTATATTGCTTTCAAAATTAGTTTTTCAATCTCCAAGCCATCAGTTGGAATTAAAATGAGTTCTCTTGATGGACCAGATCTTGAGAAAGATAATTCCTCCTGACTGGTGGCTCCCAAGGATAATACTGTGACATGCACAGAAGAAGCGAAAACCATGGCTGTCTCGGACAATACAACAGAATGGCTAACCCTTCAACATGTTGGTTCCATATTTTCTTGAGGACCCATGGAATTAGAGGGAAAGGAGGAAAAAACATATTGCAGACAAAACTCCCATGCTTGGGACAGAGCATCTTAAACAAAATATTGGAAATATTCTGTTCGAAAATGTGGCCATGAGGTCTATTTCTGACATTCCCCAACTTTTGCAAATTTTCTGAAATATATCCCAATTCAACTTCATTCTTCTGGGTATATATAACTCTGTCTCATAAAATCTGCAATATTGTTATTTTTTTCCTGGCAGAGGGATGGCTGATAAACCCTCTAAGTTACTTTGGGCCCAAACCAATATTGGCTGTGTCTCCTCCAACAACTTCTGGATTTGTCCTACCTTGGTGATTTATGTAAGCCATGGCCATCACATTGTCCACACGGACTTTCACCCATTTCACCATGAACTCTTTTTTTAAATATATCAGGACTCTGTAAACTGACCTTAGGTAAAAAAATATTGGATTGGAGACTGAAATAATGTGTTGATCAAATTTCTTGAGCTAACTTGTTCTTATATTGAGCATCCCAGCCTTTCCTGCTCGCATCTGTAGTCACAACTTCCCATTATGGATCTTCCAGGATAAATCCTCTTTGTATGCCCCTTTATATATTCCACCAATTTATGCTTAGTTATGCTTATTCTAATCTAATTGAATAAACTGTTTCAATACATTTTCTTGTATTGGTCTGAGGTTCCACTGTGCCCATGTGACCAAACGGATAGTTGAGGATTGTGTGACCAACATGCTCATGTTCATGTAGTCTGTCGCTGAACTTTTCTGGAACTTTGAAGATGTATTTACTTTCTCCAGAAGTCTGTTCACTCTGTCTTCTGATGTGATACAAAGAGAACTTGTATCACAAATTGTAAATATAAGAGCCACTAGAAACTGCATCACTTCAGATGGGTTCAAGTGACTTTTCTTTAAGTTTACCACCCAGCCAAAGCACTGTTTTATAATGATCAATCTATGCTCCACTAATGTGAGAGGACAGGAGTTTTCTATCAGAATATTGTCTAGATAGTGAAACATCCTTATTCATTACTCTCTGTATGCTGATGATGCTGATCAGGACCTTTGAAAATGTTGGGGGGGGGCAAACTCAAACCAAATGGCATTCCATGGAATTGCTAATTCTTGTTAAATACAAGGAATCTTAGAAATGTCCTGTTTTTAGGAGCAATAGTGATGTGGTAATATGCACCTTTTAGATCAAAGAATTGTCTGTAGACTTGCATCTTGAATTTTCTTTTCTTGGTCTCTGTGTTCTAATTCTTCAGATCCATGATCATTCTCCATTTTCCTGAAGGCTATGGAGCATGAAAGACTGGAGAATAAAGTCCCTTAAATTATTCTAATGGTGGAACTGGAATGATAACTTCTTGTTCCAGCAGTTTATGAATGCACTCCTTTTTAGAGCTGATACTGTTGATCTTACCACCACATTAATTAATGGTTTGTTTTTTTGATTCTATCAAGTATCCTTTCCCTAAAATGGAGAAAATCAATTGATCTTGAATGTCCAAGGTTCAGATTTTTGTGAATCTTCTAAGACAGACTTCTATTTTTGCTATCTGAACCTTGCCCCCATCAGTGAGTTTTGCTCTTCCTCTACAGACTTTGTTAGTGGACTGGTTTTGTTTTCCTCTCTAGTAAGATGCTCTGGCATATTCC
Source organism: Pelobates cultripes (assembly GCA_933207985.1). NCBI lineage: Eukaryota > Metazoa > Chordata > Amphibia > Anura > Pelobatidae > Pelobates > Pelobates cultripes. The sequence goes on from OW240922.1 coordinate 57,244,742, forward strand.
CTAACTGGTTAAAATGATCTGCAGTCTCTTCAAGTCTCTTCTTGCTGCAACAGATTGTTCAATAGCCTTGATTATTAGTTTAGTAATATCTACAGAAGTTGCAATAAAAAAATGCAGATGCAAGCTTTAAATCTTTAGCAATTTCTAGAAGAGACTCTGTCTCTGTTGGTACCATTTGAAATGTCTTCACTTAAGGCCAATGTCCAAACTCTCAGGCCGCTATCCATCTACTCATTTTTCGTTGGATCTCTGAGTTATGTTACACTGTTAATAGGCAAAATGGTTTTCTTGTCAACTGTAATGATTGTCACATGTACTTTAGACGCAGTATTTGTCTCTACTATCTATTTTGTCTTTGCTGTCTTAAAAGGATTTAAGAGGCTAAATATTCCTTGAGATGTGTCACTCACCCGCTCTCTAAGGGTAAGTGTTTTTTTTATTTATTTATAGTGCTCTACTGTACTTACTGGTGTTGTCTTTTTTTACACTCAGTATTTTTTTGTTTTTGCATGTTAGTGTATAAAGTTAGAGAAATACTTGCACTTGTGTGAAAGCTGTGTCTTACAATTTTTTTCACTACTTTTTTCACTACTTGTGCAAGTGTTAGTTTACCTGCTGTGTTTAGGTCTCACAAAGATAGGGTACATGCCTTTAAGGAACTTAAAGTTATTGTGGCCCATTACCTCAAGAAAGGCCAGGTTAGTCGTCATGGAATACGTTGGGCATTCCATCTTAAATCTAAGATTATACCAGTTCTCTAATGTCGATCCAATCAATGGGTGCTTGCAAACTATCCGCGGAGACTCAATCCTATCTAACCATTTAGCCCCAGGTATTGCTCCTTTAGCATTAGTTGACCTGTTATCCTGTCTTGACCATAGGTTTATGTCCCTTCCACATACAATTTACGACTGCATATGTTCGTGTGCAACAAAAGGCTTTCAGGATTTTGATTGGGAACGTTTGGAAAATATATAGTGCTCTAGGTGGAAGAGTCATATTTATTGTATTACAATGCCTGAACCAGAAGATATTCGGTAATGCCCAGGATTTTATCTCTGCTCAGAGCCTGTTATGGAGCAAAGTTTAACTGATACAAAAATGACAAGTCAGCTGACACCTGGACCTCTAGATATGTCAGGTGTTTAGAGCACCATCTGATGTGGAATTTGTCTTCCAGTCTGGTTGTCTCATATCTCCCTAGTGTGATATTAAGAATTTCCAAATTGTATGCATTCATTTTTAAGTTGTTTAGCCTCCCACATAACTAAAGCTTTCTAATTATATTAGGTAAGGTGATTTGGGGTCTAGGAATGGAAAAAAAGTAGGTTGTTCCACATAAGAGGTAACTTTGAGTTCTGCTGTTGGCATAGGAAGATTATTCATCTTAGGGTTCTTTCATATAGCTTCCAGGGGTGGTTCCAAAGTCATCACAAACAATAATGGACACAAGTGGCACCCCTGTCTAATGCCATACAAACTTTTTACAGAATCTGTCAAGGCTCCATTAACTCTAATATGTGCATTAGGAAACATATGCAACACCTGAATACCTTAATCACCAGTCCCATCATCTGTAATGTCATATACATAAACTGCAAGTCAATCCGGTCAAAAAACTTCTCTGCATCTGCAGAAAGGAGTAGCATCCGATGATGCAGAGTCTATGCTATATGAAATGTATTTAATACCTTTATGGTATTGTGTAATAAGTGGGGGGATGTGATTAACAGCCAAACTGTATGCCAATGAAGTGTTATTGTGTTCTAATACAGGGATTCAAGCCCCCATTCTACCCTAAGGCAATAATGGAGTCCTCTGTGAAGCACATGGCCTTTCACAAGGCAAAATCAGTTGGTTTGTTGATAAACTCCTCCTCCATTCCCTTCCAATGCAATCCCCCTTCCCCCAGGAGGCACTCTGGTTCTGTTACATCCTAAGGGATTGACTAAGGGAGGTGTGTCCAGCAGAAGGAGGGGCTAACCTGTTTAAAGCCTTGTGAATAGCACATTTTCTCTCTCTCTTTGGATTACCTCTCTTCACCTTCTCTCTCCTCTCTCCCCTCTCCCCACTATACACACCCTCTCTCTCTTACTCTCAGCTGCTGATCAATGGAGTGGTAACTGTATCACGTGTCTATGTCTGTTTTACTATGTTAATTTAGCCTACTTTCCATTCAGTCAATGTTAGTTTTAGTAGCAACATATACTAGCCTATTTCAAATGTATATGTATTGTTTATTTGTTTGATTAAGCCTTTATTAATAAATATTATTGAATTGCCGAAAGCAAGGAGTGTGGACTCTGACTTTACACTCGGTTTTTAAGTTATTATTTTTAGTTATTAATGTTATTATTAATTCCAAGTTTATTCCAACTTGCGAGTTAAACGTTTATTACATTTGGCGAGCCATGTTATTATTTTCTACCACCTTTTAAGCTCACTTGCAAGGGGGGAACAATCCAGTCTTCTCCAGATACATGTGAGCTATAAAAGGGGACAAAATAACCGAACCAATTTTTGTTTTATTTTTTGTGAGCGTTTTCGGCAATACGTCCAGGGCCAGGACGTGCGGGATCCTACACAGAGTGAGACGCAGTTTGTAAGCCGGCCATCACTTCTGGAGGATCGGAGATAGCCAGACCAAGGATTCAAAGTGGGGTGCACACCATTTGATTTGCCAGCAGTCTGAAGACACAAATCGTGTAAGTACTTTTAGCTTTATTTTAAGAATGGAAATTGTAGCAGAATATGCAGCGTCTAGCAGTTTTGATCCACTAATGTTTGAAAATGAAAATGAATTTAAGAAAATGCATAGCATGTGGTTACAATGCGAAAAAGAGAACATGAGAGTAGATAATAAAAAATGGTGTTTGAATAAGGATAAACAGAAAATCCAAAATTGCATGAAATTGTTGCTGTTATTAAGAAATCAATTAAATCGGATACTTTTGGGGCACACTACTGTGGCTTGTATACAAAGTAGTACTCAGAAATATAGTGATTGTCCAACTTGTGGCTTAAATGCAGAATATGTAAATACATTAGAGGATAATTATGAAGCGAGAGGAGAGCTAATTTCATCGCTTAGAACAGGTTTAGCTGCACAAACCCCAGTTGCTGTATGTGGCCATGGGGATATGTGTGCAGAGGAAGAAGAGGCATCTGGTATTGCAGAAAATGAGGACCAAGGGGTAAACAGGGGAAACCTTGTACTGGATGGGTTTGATATTAGTGGTATTCCGGTATTAACCCCCCATATAACTAAACCAACAGCATCACCTTTTAGGGACCCTTTGTCCATTACACCGACTGTTAAAAGCAGGGCATCTGCCACCCTGCAGACTGCTAAAATTCTGCAGCAGCAAGATAGGGATAAAGTAATGAAACAGCTTGTTAAGTTAAGATCCCTTTTCCCCCCATATGACTGCAAAATAGATGTAATTTCAAACATGTCCAACTTTGAATCTGCAGTCAAACAATATATGCTCTCTCCTAAAGAGGCCTGTATTATGCTTAAAATGTGGGCACCAAGCAGCATTGCATGCAGATTAAATTCCCCCATAAATGGGCCCATTAATCGGGATCAAGACTGGTTCAAAGAAGACAAATGGGGGACAGAAGGAGACAGGCTTAGAGCAATCTCCAAATTGATTACCGGAGAAAGAGATTTAGACAGTCATTTACTCGCTGAAATGAAGGTACACTTACAGGATGATCCTTGGCTTTTTGCATCTAAATTTGAACAAGTGTACAGATTAACCCACCGTATACCACAAGACCAAACCCCTCCTGATTTACTGCAATACCTGATAAAAAAATTCACTTATTTAGATCCCGGAGTGCAAATGATAGCAGAGGAAAAAGACACTCTGGAAGGAGTTCTAACTATTATAGGAAAAGCTAGACAAAATTTAATTAGGAAAGGTGTTACATTACACCACAAGGTGGCAATTATGGCTACTAATGAAGGGAGGCAAGCTCTCCCAGAGATTCCATTCAGAGGTACTTGTTATTATTGCAACAAAAGTGGTCATAGACAAAAAGATTGTAGAAAGGCAAAGATAGATCAAAGGATGACTGAGGGATGGCATGCTTATCCCTCTGGGCCTTTCAAAGAAAGAATAGGTCAAAATGTATATGAAAAGATTGACCGAAATAAACCCCCGGATAAAACAGGTCAGGGACGCCATTCTCACCCCCTGCCTAAGACCAATCTATACGGTCCTGCGCAGGAGGCTCTGAGAATGATGACTGTACAGGGAACAGTGACTAGCAATTCTAAAATGAATGAAGAGGGTGAAGTTCCTCTGATTTCATTTTTGGAATAACTATAACTGGATGGCATGGTTCCTATTTGTAACACATTTATGGACCATGCAGGACGCCCTTACGTGAATGAAATTATGGCAAGGCAACAGACTAAGAATTGGACTAACACAGGAGCTTCAGTGAGACTTACTGAACTATCACTAAGTCTCCCTTCTGGGGCAAAACAATAACATATGAATTTATTAATGGAATTTTTTTTTTTACTTAATTGCATAATGCTGGAGTCAAGCTAAACACTTCAAAGGTTGCTCACACAAAAGGTAAAAATTTTGGGAGTAGCTATCACAGCTGCCCAATTAAAGAGTGATAGCAATCTTACAAGTCCCCAGACCTTTTAACAAACAATCCTTGAAGAAATTTTTTGGTACTTGTACATTTTTCAAAGGAATTTGGCACACGCCCTATTTGTATCCATGGTGACATTGCTTATGCCACCAGATCAAACTCTCTGTCCCTATGGAATCTTGGGAAACTGGTTGAATGGGGACTAAAGCACCCCTCCAGTCAGCAGTAAACACTCATTCAAATGTACAATTGAATTTGTTAGCAAAGGAGGCTGTCTTAGATGGAGATCAATGGCATTTACATGTAAAAGACCCTGAGATACAACAAGCATGGGAGGAGCACTTCACATGCAAAGAACTAATTACGGATAGCCAAGATTGTTGATCAAGGTTCAGAAGTGCCAGATTTAAAAGCAGAACTGAATAGGAATTCTAATCTTTCTCTTTTATTACAGAACCATCAAAAACTTCAAAGTGGTCATTCTATAAAAGAAGGGTTATTATGTTAAAGTATATCCATGCCCTAAGCAACAAAGGCCTATGCATCAGAGAGTGCCAGTTGCAGACAGCCCCTGGAAGTCAATACAGAATGATTTCATAGGTGCACTTACACTGTCCAAGGGGGGTCTCATATATGGCCCCAACAAATTGTAAAATTGTATCTACTCCTCAAACTCTGTTTGAGAAAGGGGGGGTAGGCGTAATAAAGATTAAACATTTTATCAAAATTATCCCTGGAATGCAAATTGGGAAGAGCCCTATGTAATCCTATAAGTCAGTCCATGTAGACCAACGTAAATTATATAAAGGGGCTTGTTCCCCAGGTACAGAGTTATCTGCTAAGAACTGATACGCCTTCTTGATCTCTTACAGATTTTTCCCAAAATACCGAGACATGGATGTTACTCAACATGCTAAAACTCACCTGGAAATTGATGGAACAGCTTATCACAGGCCAAAGCAACAACAGCTGTATCTATGCAAATGCAGCTCGATCTACCAAAGACTTAACAGAGGACAGCAGTGACAATCTACAAGTTCCATATGTAGATGTGACATTTAATTTTGGGTGGGCGGTCAAGATTGTTTGGCTAAAGCAACATGATTCTTTCAAGGGATTTTGGAAAAGACAATAAGGGAAATTAAGAACATTGGGAATGTATATGGACTGGTTGAGGAAAATGGGAATGAATATGGACTGGTTGGGGAAAATGGGAATGAATATGGACTGGTTGGAAAATTGGTTGTAGATAGGAGGGAGGAAATAGTAATATGAAATGAAATGTTACTAACCCTAGTTATAATGTTAACAGCAATCTTAGAGAGTATCATATAACACAAATTATAGTGGATACATTAATCATAAAGGGGATAAATTGGGGAACAGTAGGCCACAATAAGGGTGGGGAAGTGAAGGTCTTGTTGAATGTAGAGGAAGAGATAGAGCCTATATTCCTGACTCCTCCTTTCACCTATATTCATACAACTCCTTCACTAATGGATAATGGGAGCAGACCTGAGTGTCAGAGGATTAGAGTGGTCTCTAGTGGTAATTTCCCAATATGTATACTGAGACCTACCCCTATAGTCAGGAATATTACTTTCCAATTGATTCGACTAACAGATTGACTAGTTTCATCACACTTTCAGAACTGTTCTAGGGTCACATCCACTATTAATAAGGTTTTAGTCAGATGGGTGACAAGAAGTAGAACTAGGAATAGGAGGGTTGTCTTGGGTACGGTTCTGGGAGGTGTGGGTACTGGGTTGGGTTTTGTAAATATAATTGATATATATAGTATGACTGCAATACTCCAGTCTGAGGGTGTTAAATTCAGAGAACTATCAATACTTTAATGGAGGATTGGACACAGAAGGATCAACAAACCTGTGCTGAGTTCTTTCATCAACAACAAGAACTTTAACTAACTGAACATTTATTTACTGACATGGCTAGTACTACCTGGTGGAAGAAATAAAAAAAAACTCACTTCCGAAACCAATCATCATGGGGTACTGCCATGGAAAATTTATTAATTCACCCATTTATTATTGTATTGTGTGTTTTCTATAGTATGCATTTTTAATCAGGTTGGTATGTGTTGTTACTTGAAGTCATTGATTGTTAGAGTATATCATCTCCAATATGATATGTAAATGGAAAGAGCTCTATTGTGACAATGGGTTGTGCATTCACATAAGTAGATACACTGCAGGATGCATTATCTCTCTCTCTTATCTCTGGTGGGTTTTATAGAGTCTAAGTGTCTCATCCACTTCATTGCCAATAGGAGGGATGTAATAAGTGGGGGGATGTGATTAACAGCCAAACTGTATGCCAATGAAGTGTTATTGTGTTCTAATACAGGGATTCAAGCCCCCATTCTACCCTAAGGCAATAATGGAGTCCTCTGTGAAGCACATGGCCTTTCACAAGGCAAAATCAGTTGGTTTGTTGATAAACTCCTCCTCCATTCCCTTCCAATGCAATCCCCCTTCCCCCAGGAGGCACTCTGGTTCTGTTACATCCTAAGGGATTGACTAAGGGAGGTGTGTCCAGCAGAAGGAGGGGCTAACCTGTTTAAAGCCTTGTGAATAGCACATTTTCTCTCTCTCTTTGGATTACCTCTCTTCACCTTCTCTCTCCTCTCTCCCCTCTCCCCACTATACACACCCTCTCTCTCTTACTCTCAGCTGCTGATCAATGGAGTGGTAACTGTATCACGTGTCTATGTCTGTTTTACTATGTTAATTTAGCCTACTTTCCATTCAGTCAATGTTAGTTTTAGTAGCAACATATACTAGCCTATTTCAAATGTATATGTATTGTTTATTTGTTTGATTAAGCCTTTATTAATAAATATTATTGAATTGCCGAAAGCAAGGAGTGTGGACTCTGACTTTACACTCGGTTTTTAAGTTATTATTTTTAGTTATTAATGTTATTATTAATTCCAAGTTTATTCCAACTTGCGAGTTAAACGTTTATTACATATTGTCTTTTGCATCCCGTCCTGGAATAAAGCCACTTTAACAGAGTTATGGGCATGTAGCTTGAGCCGTCCGCGCGATCCCTACGCTCTTTGGGTAAAATGGTGATGTGTGCCACTAGAGAGTCACGTGGGAAGGATGCTTGATCTAGAATCGAATTAAACGATCTAAGCATGTGCAGCAGCAAGATATCTCCAAATATTTTGTAGTATTTTAAGGTTAGGCCATCTGGGCCCGGAGTCCGTCCAGTTTTGGATTTTTGAATTGCCTCTTGTAACTCTAAGTTAGTGGGTTTAGAGGGAATAAAGCTTTCTGGATCTTGTCTGATAAGTAAGTGCATATTTAAGTCGTATGATTCGCTTTATCTATCTGAGTCTCAGTTGGTGCTAAATTGTAAAGAGCTGTATAATATGAGTGGAAGGACCATGCAATCTTGAGAGGTAATAGAGGGGACTTATTTCCTCCTTTTTTATTTTAGAAATATGAAACTGTTGTTTATGTTTCTGAAGCATATAATCCGAACAAGCAGCCACATTTATTCACTTCCACATAAAATAACCAACTGAGGGGGGGCGTGGTCAACTTCCGGTGAGAGCAGACGCATGGAGTGAGAGCTCCGGGCCCCTGTAAGCCCAAAATAGCATTATAACTGCATTACTGATGACACAAAACAGCTTAAAACGTTTGATACTTGGAGGAATACGCAATGTCTCTGTCCAAACAAACAAAACTAACGGATTGGATACGCTCCAATAAAAAAGATTGCCAGAAGCAACATCAAGATGGTGCTGAATCTCAGGGACACTCTCCGGCCTCGGTGAGAATCTCAGACCATGAGATGTCCGGTGCAAGCTATTCAGACAACCTGGTCACAGAAGAGACCCTGCACACTATGCTGCAAGATTTTAGAGCCACCCTACAGAAAGATCTTAAGCAGATTGCTGCGACAATGACTAAAGAGTTTGCTGAGCTGGGATATAGGACAAGCCATCTAGAAAATCAAATTGAGGAATTATGCCTGGCCCACAATGAAGTGGTAGACAAGGTGCAAAAATTATCTGAAGAACAACAAGCCATAAAGTACAAGCTGGCGGATATGGAGGGCAGGTGGCAGCGGAACAATGTCTGGTTCTGAGGAATCAAGGACAATGTAACTCTGGAGGAATTGCCTTCGCTTCCTTAAAGCACTGTGCTCCTCGATTCTTCCAAGCGCATCGGATGAGGCTTGGACATTTGACCGACTACCCCGTCAACCCTGGCCGCAAAGATTCGCGGCGGACACACCAAATGATGTGACTGTCCATTTTCATTACTTCCATTACAAAAATGAACTGCCTGCTGCTAGGAAGCTTAATGGACTCCCATCTCATTACCAGAACATCAGCCTGTATGCGGATCTCTCAGCCACCACCATGGCCAGAAGATGGGACTTTGTGAACAGACCCTATGGATCCACAAGGTGGTTTACCGGTGGGGTTATCCCACAAAGCTTTTAATATGGTGCAACAGCAAGACCCAAGCAATCTCGGATCTGGAATAAGGGATGAAGTACTGCTAAGTTTGCATCTCTTGAGGCTCATCCAGGAGTCCTGGTAGCAGATGCAAAAGTTACAATACTTGGAAGCATTAAAGTTTGTTAATTTAGTGTTTAATCTCCCTGGGACAACTGCTCATTTGTAAGGGCTACTACCCGCTACACTTACCTATCAGTTGAAACACAACTAAAAAACAAAAAGCGCTCGGTGCTCTATGATATGCACAGGTCTGGTGTGGCAATAATTTGCCTCCAAGAAACACATCTCTGCAACCGAAATCCCCATCGCCTCATATCCCATAAATACCCAACAGCACACCATGCATACTCACCCCACAAATCCAGAGGAGTGGCTATCTATATCCATTCTGATTGGGTTTTTGATATAGAACATACATTTTATGATCATAGAGGTAGACTCTTAATTTTGGTTGGCACCTTAAATGGTATTCAATTTACAATTGCGTGTTTATATGCGCCCAAAGACTCCCAACAAACTTTCCTGCATAAAGCTATTAAGAAAATAATGCGGATGCGCAAAGGCCACCTCATTGTGTGCGGAGTCTTCAATTGCACCCTTGATCCCACAATGGATACTAAGAGAGCGGACAACACAGTTCCTACATCAATATCCCTACAATTGAGCCAATATTTAACAAACCTGTTGCACACCAATGACCTCTATGACACCTGGCATACTTTATACCCCTCTGCTAAGGACTATTCTTACTTCTCCTCAGTCCATACGTCATGCTCTCGCATTGACTCATGTCTTGTAGAACTACGCTCACTGTCTCTTTCAACATCAGAAAGACACATGCGATCACTTAGGCAAATTCACTATGCATCTGGCAACAAGGCAGGAAAACTATTAGCCAAAAAACTTAAATCTAAATATCTCCAAACCAAAATCCACTATATTCTATCTAGATCAGGCGACAAATTATTTAATCCAAACAGCATACTGGAAGAATTGGCGCACTTCTACAAACACTTGTTAAATTTGAAGGAGGACCCTGATGCACATACCCACAGTAAAATAGAAATAGATCATTTCCTGGATGAAGTGCAACTCCCAACAATCACCGCCCAACAAAATCATTCCCTAGATACACCATTTACGGAGGATGAAGTTAGACCTGCAATCCGCACTCTCTTGAAGCACAAAGCACCAGGCCCAGATGGCCTTACTACATTAAGTTCAATAACATTTTAACCCCACACATCACAAAATGATTTAACGCGATACGGACAACAGGCATAATCCCTCAGGAGAAGTTAGAAACATACGTGGTAACATTGCGAAAGTCCAACAAATCTCCAAATATGTCTGCTAACCTATGCCCTATATCATTATTAAATGCTGATATTAAGCTGTACACCAAATGTCTTGCATCCCGCATCAAATCACTACTACCACAGCTGGTTTCGTCAGAACAAGCAGGGTTTCTCCCAAAACAGCAAGTGGGTGACAACACCTGATTGTCTCTTGACTTTATAGAATGGGCAAATATTAGTTCTCAAAATAGCATTCTCTTGGCTTTAGACGTGGAGAAAGCCTTTGACCGTTTAAATTGGTCCTCTATGGAATCTAGCCTTTCAAGATTAGGTTTCTCCGACTCCTTTGTTGAAAGTATAATGGTCCTTTACTCCAACCCCACGGCAAAGGTTTCTAACACTGGCTTCCTGTCATCTGTGTTCCCAATTTCCAAAGGCATGTGTCAAGGGTTCCCTCTCTCACCCATAATATTTATTCTCTGTCTGGAACCTCTAGTTCGCAACATCAAAACCAATAAAGCAATCTGAGGTCTGTCGTCCCAGGCTGGGGAGCAAAAACTAGCGCTGTTTGCGGATGATATTTTGATGTTTTTACAAGACCCGCTAAATTCCTTACCACCACTATTACACCTCCTATCATCATATGGTCAGATCTCATATTACTAAAACCCAGGCGCTCCACATAAATCTACCCCGCCATGCCAAACAACTCCTAGAAAGCAAATATAAATTTGACTGGCGTGTTAAATCATTGACATATTTAGGTATCAAACTGACAAACAACCTCCAACACCTGGTTCGGGAAAACCATGCACCCTTGCTAAATAAGTTACATACTCAATTGGAGGGATCGGGGGACTTGGAGGTGTCGTGGTTAGGCCCCCACATCCTATACCTTTTTAGGACTGTCTCATTACCCTTACCTAAGAACATTGCAAACCATATGCAGAAACTTATTAACTGCCATATTTGGAAAAGGAAACTCCCAAGGGTTGCACATCACTTGTCGTGGCTCCCAATTAGTGCAGTGGGTCTAGGTATCCCCTGTATACGTAACTATTACAGAGCGTCAGTATTAGCGCAAGGCAATGACCTTATTTTAAAACGAACAGATCCGGTATGGTTCCCTATGGAAATTGCATGCATTTCCCATGCTTCTTTAGTAAACCTACTTTGGACTAATGCTAGCACTATGCCCCACACAGGACTGTCTAGTATAAAATTCTTGCTTAAGGCGTGGAACCAATGGAGCAAATGGCTTATAGACCCAGTTACATTACTGAAATGTGCTTCAATTCAGGCTCTTCACTCGATATCACCTGACCTCTCAGTGGGATCTTGGAGTTCGAGGGGCATTGCAAAAATCTCCGACGTGTATGATTCACAGGGAATTAAACAATTCCCCGACTTACAAACTGAATTCTCGATAGCACCCAGGGAACTATTCACATACATTCACATTAAAAGTATTCTCCTCTCCAAATACGCACACACCCAGACCCAGTCAGTCCCACTCGACTGCCGGCTTGGCTACCCTAAAATCCTTATCAATATGCTACTCGGTTATTAGCAACCCATGGAAGGAACAAAAACTGCCCTACATGTTAAGCTGGGAAAAGGTACTGCGCAAAACATTCCCACTCTCACACTGGTTATCGGCCATAAAATACACCAGAGCAGCTTCCAAAAGCTCATCCCTGTGGGAAACACACACCAAACTGATGATGAGATGGTACTTGGTACCTCTTCGGCTCTCACAAAAATATAAAGGTTCCAGCCCAACCTGTTGGAGATGTCAAAATGACATTGGTTCTCTTAGTCATGTATTCTGGGAATGTTCAGAACTAACACAGTTTTGGAACTCTACAGCAGATCTAGTAGATAAAGCCTCCAGGATTAGTATGCCCAGATTACCTAATTATAATCTGCTCCACATATTCCCAGACCTTGAATCTATGCCAAATAGGACAATGATATTGAATCTCCTTGTAGCAGCAAAAAATAGCATTGCTCACCACTGGAAAAGTACTCTTCCCCCACCAATGAAAAAATAAATTTCAAAGAGTAGATTCCATATGCTTATATGAAAAAATTACCCTGAGCATACAGGGTAAAATGTTCTCCCATCAGCAACAGAGGAAAGATTGGGATGAGGTTCGGAACCAATTCCTTTATAACTCAACGACGTCCACTAGCCCCTAGTATCAGTCTTAACACACATCTACCTATAGCCGAGGTGTTTTCAACTGACAAGGTTAAAGGATGTACTGGGTATTGTCTTGCGTATTTATCTCGATGGCTCTGCAGAACCTGTATGCACCAACTGTTGGCGAGATGACATTGCTAGTCAACTGTAAATATATGCAAATTATGTTTCTGTATAAATTGAAAAAAGTTGTACGGTTGTTATACTATTAGCAATATTCATTGCATGTATCTAAGGCTAAATGTAAGGAAGTACTGTGTCTATTATAATTTATTTTCTGTTATAATTTCTTATTTGCCATAACACAATAAAAATATATATATTGGAAAAAAATAAAAAAATAACCAACTAGATTTTTGTAACAGTAGAAAGTTCTGATGGTTCAGGGTGTAACTTTTTACGTTTTTCCATCAGTGCCTTGCATATCTCACGGTTGTGGTAATGTCTAGCGTCTAAATCTTCAATTTGTTAGAGTAAGTCGGTTATATGCTGTGCTCTCTTTTTTTACCGGGTCTGCTAAATGAAATAAGGCTACCTCTAATGCTAAATTTATGAGCCCCCTAAACCACCGTCTTCAGAACCTCATTCATGTCATTTGCAGAGAAATATTGTGTCAGAGACTCCCTTACTCATGCTACTATTTCTACTATATCAAGTGTGGTGAAAGTAACCTCGCCACTGGTACTTGGAGGGGCCTGTTTGCCAGCCTCCTGCCTCAGGACTATGGGCCATGCAAAAAGGCTCCTAAAAGACCTTGTTCGTGTCTTTTTGCTATCCTGTTCGGGAACCAAACAGATGCACGAACCAGGGACCACCAAGGAGATTGTTAACACCTATTAACAACTTGGAACAGTTCTCACTGCAGTGTTCTAATTGTTCGTCTAGGTGGTCGCAATTTCTATGGACAACCACAAGGTGATGGCCATCTTGTTTACATGGACGCAGGCAGTGGTGTTTGGGCATGAATCTCATGGAACTAAAATTGGACACAGAAACTCCTGAATACCGCTGGACTTCCATCATCGCCTGCGTTTAGTTCTATACAATTTAGAAGGGCACTGTTCAGTTAAATCGTTCATCTGGATGAGTGGAACAAGCTTCAGGGTAAGAACATTGCCTGTGTTCGGTGGTTTGTTAGTTTTCCAAACTACCAAACTAGACTGACTGCAAGCCCTGATTCTATGGAACTGTTTTGGGCATTGGACCATGCGGGCAGTCGGTCAAAACTATGACTTCCAGGAAATTCCTGAACCCCTGAACCGATCTAGGTGATTTTTTTTATATGTTGGTCACCCAGATCGGGGCTATCAGGGGATGTAACTTTTGTGGGGTTTCCATGGGTTTTGGGGGTATTTTTGGGGTACTGTTAAAAAGTATGTTTTTCTGTGCTTGGAGATAATTGGATTAGATTAGTACAGTTCCTGATTCAATTATCTCCCAGGCACAGAGGAGGAATTATCTCATTTGTGTATGGGAGTCTCCTGGATCTGAGAGCCAATGTGGTTGTGTAATTGTTTATACTGTGGTTTACTCTCAGATCCAGGTGGGAGTGCCCCTTGCATGGGGACTTGCATATAAGGACAGTTGTGGCTCCCATTAAACGAGTTCCTACCTACCCTCAACATAAAGTCTCATTTCATGTGTGGGGGGAACAGCTGTATCTGCTCTGGGGATTGCTATATCACTATACTCCTCTGGGTTATAATCACTTGCACTTGTAAGAGCAGCCTGCTACACTCTCTGAAGTAGGAGAGGTCTGCCCTCTGGAAGATCCTGATCTTGGGTCCAGTGTGGGTGGAGGATGGCAAGACCCAAGCAAAGCTGTAACGCTGAAAGTTTGGACTACGGTGCTGATGGTGTCTTGTGGAGTGCTTGGAAGTATTTGGAGGTACTAGGAAGCAGTGATTGGCAGAGGCACCCAGTCAGGGTGCCAGGCAGTCCGTCACATCAGGCAATAGAGATTCGTTCAGCCTCCAGTGTCAATGTTTTAGCCTGGGCAGTGGGCAGGTCAGTTTAACGTCAACTGGGGAATGATCCAACCAGACCGTAGTGCCAATAGAAACTACCTTCAATTTAGTGAGATATTCTTGCGCTAACAAGATGTAGTCCAGGCAGGAGTATGTGTTAAATGCTGAGGAGAAGTATGTAAAGTCCTTGCCCTCCAATAATCTACCAGGCCCAACTTATTGAGAAGTCCCCAAACCTTCCATGCTGTTGTGGAACCAAGCTGCCCCACTACAAGGGTGCTATGCCTAAAGTCCACTAGCAGTTTAATTGTCTTACTGAGAACTGAAAAAAACACTTAGATGTGACATCAGTGTGTGCAAACATGCAAACATATAGACATGATCAACTAGAGTTTGCTTAATCAACTATAGATTGCTTAATCAATAAGTACCCATTTACCTCTATATTACTTTTTACCAGTTGAAACAGGACATGTTAAGCAAACAATATTGCGAGACCTGCTTTTTTGCATGCGTATTATGTGCAAAGTAGCCTACCAGATACCTTCAATCTTTTAATGTCAAGGTCATATTCACTCGAAAGTCTGTCTCCAGGAGCATCGACATAACCATCCTGCCAGCCCATAGTTCTCGTAAAATTGAGTACGCCTCTCCAGCTTGTTTAACCTTCTGTCATTAAATGTGCAGATCAGGAGTTGTTGTTTAAGTATGAGGAGCTTTCCTTGTCCAACGGTTCACAGTGAGACTAAAACACAAAAAGAAAAAAGGGGGTGAGTGGCTAGAAGAGAGTTAAGTAAGAATTAAGAAGAACAGAAGAATGGAACATGTAATGATAAGAAGTTCAATCTAAAGAAGCAATTTTTCAGTTAACAAGAGAACCTCCCATCCAAAGAGAAAGGTCATTACTAGGTTGTCAAGTTTACTTTGTGAGAGATTCTTTATGCCCAATAAAGGACAAACTAATTCTCACCACAATTGAAGGTTCCCACCTCCACAAATCCCTAATGGGTTATGTAGCTGTCAACAGCCGTAACAAAGTATGGTCACTGACAGCCTTGGTGTGCACGTCTCACATATAATATATAGAAAACACACAAAAACAGGACATCAATAGAGTAATCCAATAAAAGACCCAAAATGGAGTATAAATAAAATGAAAACACAATAACAAACAAAGAGCCTCCAGTCAGCTCTTAGTGATTCCTTGAAACTGTTATCTCTGCTTAAAGGAACACTATAGCGTTAGGAATTCAAATATGTATTCCTTCCGCTATTATTTATTTATTTATAAAATATTTTACCAGGAAAGATACATTGAGATTTCTCTCATTTTCAAGTATGTCCTGGGTCCACAGATCATTGCATTGTTACATTAGGTACAACAAAATACAAAAACAGAGACTAGGGCCCTGTTCCGCAGCGAATAAATGGCTAATTAACCATTTATTTGCTTACCTTAATCCAGTGTCGGGCTCCCTCAGCACTGGTGACCTCTCCTCCTCCTTCGATGTTAGCTTCCGAGTGGAGCAGAATGCATTCAAACCCGCCCATAGAAAAGCAGTACTCAATGCTTTCCTATGGGGATCATTTTTGACACTGGACTATGTGAGGACGTCCAGCTTCAAATAAGTACGATTTACTCCGTGTAAATAGCGGACGTGGCCTCTAGTGGCTGTCATTAACCCTGCAATGTAAACATAGCAGTTTCTCTGAAACTGCAATGTTTTGAGCTGCAGGGTTAAAACTCGGGGTACCTGGCACCCAGACCACTTCATTGAGCTGAAGTGGTCTGGGTGCCTACAGTGGCCCTTTAAGGATATAGCTGCAAGTGTGATCATCACTTAAAAAAGCTTGCTTGGCAAAACGCGTTGTGCTTTCATACCGTAGGGTACGTGGGTCTAGGAGACGCAAAAGAGAGTACCACAGGGGCACTAAAAAATTCTTGCACCCAAGAGACCCAGAGCCTTGGTTCACCTCTGATTGCAGTGTTCATAACTGCGCTACTATGGTATTGTGGATTTTCAGGAAAAAGGATAAAAGTAAAATGAAAGCATTTGATTGGCTGGAAAACTAGAACCTAATTTGAAGCTTTTTTTTTTTTTGCATTACAGGGTTCTTTGCTGACTAGTTCTTAATTATTTGAAACAAATTCATTGTTATTTCCACATGAAATTTTAGTAACAAAAAAAAAACTAAATCTTTAGGCATTACAATTGTGCCCAAATCAAATATGGCGGCCGGCGAGTTCCTTGTCCGTGACGTAGCCGAAGGAAGAGGGCGGAAGTGACGTCTATCGTAGGTGCTTCGCAGGGCTGCCAGCATCTTTGTCACGGGCGGCAGGTTTGAAAGAGAAGGGGAGCTTCAATTGTAGATCTGCGAGAGTGTAAGGATTTTACGCGTGTAATATAAATATGTGATCTATTCCATTAAATAAATGCATGAATTGCTCTGTATGTACAGCCATGCACTCTGCTGTCCATCATGTTTACAGTGTGCATGTATATGGTGCTGCACTGTGTCTGTGTTTATGGTAGTTTAGCTGTATTTAATCAGAGGGCTGGGCTAGTGATAAATGCCTGATTTAATGCTATATTTAACAAAGAAAATCTGGGACCTGGAGCTACATTCGGAATAAGGTTCACTGTATTGATTGACCATTATTTAATATACCCAGAATATGTGATAGCTGCACTTTGACTTGAGATGCACAAAAAGCTGCTGTGCATTGGTTTTGTGTGCCTGTATTTATGTGTTCAGTATTCTGGGCAGTAAATATTAAATATTGTGCTCAGAATGTTTAGGTTTACCACTGCTAGATCAACATGTGTGTAAAAAGTGCAGCCAGTACCAAATTACCCAATTACTCCAGACTTAAAGCTGGTAAACAGTTTAATATATACAAATGTGTGGCTATAAGCATTAGAGCCATCATGTATTTTAGGGCATTGAAACACTATTGCCTGACATTATGCTTACTCACATACTGCAGGGTTGAAATCAGTTAATCAAGATAACCCTTTAGATTCCCTTGGAATTCTATGTTTCAGAGCAACAATTCTTATTTGCCCATCGTCTTAAAGCAGTATAATTTTAGGGATGCATCACTGCGTGCCTGTTGTATCACTGTGGGGACCATTTGAGCTAGCAGCAGTGATAGGCCGAGAGCATCAACTGACTCTTTACTGAGTGGCAACCAGCGAGTAGTCCTTAAAAAAAAATATATGGACAATTTTGAAGCATTTTTTGCTATGGAGATCAGTGATTGGCTGAGAATGTCAGCAGACACTCACAGCTTGTCACTGCTGCTGGATCATATGCTTCTGCATTTTGAACTTCATATTGACTCCATTTCATATCTCTAAAGCACTATGAAGAGTGGGTGCTATTTTGTTATTTTTTTATTTTATTTTTTTAAAGGGCAGATTTCAATAGAAATTGGTGTTTTCTAAATGAACCTTGTTTGTTTATCCCTGTTTGTTTCTCAGACAGCCAGTCCTGTTACTTCCTGGTTGTTTAGCTCAGTGGAGCTGAACTCAAGAGGAAGACAATTGCTCAGAGCACCCGCATTGCAAAAACTTCTCATTGAGCTGCATTGAGAAGTCTGTGATTGGACAGCCACAGAAAGTCTGGGCTGGGTTAGAAGGGGAAGACAACAGATAAGAGATCTGCAACTTTTTCAAGCTCTTTTTAGATCTATCTCCAATTACAGTGACTAAGTGCTCTGTTCGCTGTGTGCCGCTAATGACATTCTTGTTTTATATGCCTCATTATTACTGCATCGATTACACGAACCTAAACAAATACTTTGCTGCCTATATTCTTGCTTGGAACATATATGATCATGAATATTATATTTATTTTTAAATCTATTTAAAAAAGCTTCCCTGCGTAAACCCTCCTTGTTTTGGAAATACCAAGTCAATGAAGGGTAGCACAAATGGACCATGGAGAACTCAACGTGCAAATTTCTCTGCCTACTCTAGGTGTTGTTTAGGTCTTGCAAGATTGTCTCCTGAATTCAGTTAGTTCTCTTCCTAAACTCAAACAAGTTAAAGGGACACTCCAGGCACCTAGACCACTTCTGCCTATTGGAGTGGTCTGGGTGCCAACTCCCACTACCCTTAACCCTGCATGTGTAATTATTGCAGTTTTCATAAACTGCAATATTTACCTTGCAGGGTTAACTCCTCCTCTTGTGGCTGTCAACAAGATTACAAGCTTGTTGACTGAAGGAGAAATCTGCCATTTTGGAGGGGAGAAGTCATTTGCCTAATTTTGTGGTACAGTTGGAAAATGCATTTATTCTTTTGGATCAACAGCAATATGATGTGTGAAAAGTCAAACTTTTAACCCTACAATAAATCAGAATGCCGCTTCATCCAGCACACTCTATGTACTTTGTTACTTTTTTAAGTTTTAACACCAAGATCTCAACAGGGATAAGTTTAAAACAAAAAAAAACATTTAGGCGCATGGCTCACTACACATCTGGTTGCAAGTACTTTATCTTAGTATGTGCAGTGTTTCTTATTGAAATGCTGCACATAGAGGCTCTTACCACCATGACCACTTTTGCTTGAAGTGCTTGGAGTATCACTTTAAACGTGCTAGAGTGGTCATTATAGGATTATTGTATCCTGGTATTGCAGTGACATTTGCAGTTTGTGGCAAATTCTGTATAATCATCTCTCCTGAACTCAATTACCTTGATCTCAGGCCTTCTCCTGAACTTTCCAGGATATATTCTGTTTCACCATTAGGAGAATAATGATGAAAATTCAGTCTATCTAACTACTTTAATCAGAACATTTGAGAAGGTCAGTCTAAGCATAAAAGAAACGTTTCTGAGAGTTTTTTGTTTTTTTGTTTTTTATATGTATTGATTGTGCCACAGCAGCCTCACTGCAAATTTTTTCTTGCTGGTTAGAAGGTAAATTACATAATTTCTGCAATCATACAGCCTTCCTTTGCAATTCCTGAAAAGATACATGCATTTATACACTTACGTTTGCAAGGGGGGTGGGTGATAGACCTTGATATCTACCTGCTCAGATTATTAAATCACTGCCCTCTGCCAGCAGCCTACCCTTAGAGATAAAGTAAGGATTTCACACAAACGCTGAAGGGAATCCTGCAGACGTGGCCCTCTTTATAGTACAACATTATTGTGAGTATTTTACTTAATTTTGTTATATAATTTGTAATATAAAACATGTTCTACAGCTAAAAAGACACATTTGTGCAGTAACAAAGATGTTTAGCTTCTAGGACTGTCCGACTGAGCTCTGCCCAGACTGGTAAGTAGCTGATTTTCCAGCATGTCTTAGCCCTTCTATATTTTAATTGGGAGTGCTGAACATTTACCATAAAACTCTCTGTAGCAGAAATATATTGGATGTGTAGTCCAGCATTTTGCAACAGCTCCATCCATAAGAAAATATGATTGTAACTGATAGCAGCCTCAGCATGACTAAATAAAGGCAATACAAAAGGTGCAAATTGTATTAGAGGTGCATATACGCAGATGTAGATCAACTGAATATCACATTGCTTAATCGTATTAAGTTCTTGTTTTATATAAGCATGAAAGATGCAAAATGTTAATGTTTGGATTTCTTTGTTTTTGTAAAGTGCTTTCCCTTTAAGTAAATCCTACAAAACTTCAAGATGTCAAGTTCTGTTTAAAAGACTGTTAATTGAACTGCATTACTCAGGAGTAAATGGGATCAGATGGGTATTAATTACTGCATCGAACAATGCTCAGTCTAATAGCTGCTTTAGACAGAATGGTAACATTGCACAAGACCATGACTGATTGGACTGGGAATTCAATAACTCTGTCAAGTGTAGCGTTTGATCTCCAGCTTCCAAGATCCATTTGGTGCTGCATTTGACTAGATACAACTTCAGGAAATATTTTCTCTTGTTTTCCTACTTACCCTTGGGTGTTTGGATTATTTTCTATTATTCATAGCTATGCCAGAAAAAAAATATAGAGTTTAGTGGTTAGATTGTAATATACTAGGTTACACATTTTAGTTTCAGAGCAACACAGTTTATTCAGTTTTGTTTTGTAGTGTTTTCTTTGTGGGATTGTTTGTGCTAAATTTGCCATTTTAGCTTTTCTTTTGGTTAGCTCGTAAGAAATTAAGTACAAATTTTTTGGTGCCTTCCAGTCTCCATACGTGCGCCTATTTGTTTACTGTTACTGTATAATAAAACCACAGCACATTGGAGATTAATCTACTACAATTTTCCAGTCCCTTATGCAGTCTGTTCCTCAGACTGTGGGATGCTCTGACTGGTTCCATATAGGTGGCTTCTGAGTTGGTGCCAAGTCAGCTGTTGTTGACCAGGGTGCTGGAGAAGACCCGAGAGCTGTCCCCCAGCTCTGGCTTTACATCTCCAAATTGTGCAACCTTGACCGGCCAGCATCTGGTGCATTGCCGGATCATAAGCAATAGGGGAGCAGTAACTATTGTGAAGGGTGTGCGTTGAACAATGTTCATATATTGACTGGCACATAATAGAGCTGTTAAGTTCTGTTTTTTATTTCTGTAGAAAATGACTGCCTAAAACTTACACTAGAGCAAAACAAGTTTAATAGTTATCTGAAAAGTAATAATAGTAAGTATAGAGCATATCGAGGTTGTAGTCTCCAAGATTCTTTAAAGGGACACTATAGTCACCTGAACAACTTTAGCTTAATGAAGCAGTTTTGGTGTATAGAACATGCCCCTGCAGCCTCACTGCTCAATCCTCTGCCATTTAGGAGTTAAATCCCTTTGTTTATGAACCCTAGTCACACCTCCCTGCATGTGACTTGCACAGCCTTCCATAAACACTTCCTGTAAAGAGAGCCCTATTTAGGCTTTCTTTATTGCAAGTTCTGTTTAATTAAGATTTTCTTATCCCCTGCTATGTTAATAGCTTGCTAGACCCTGCAAGAGCCTCTTGTATGTGATTAAAGTTCAATTTAGAGATTGAGATACAATTATTTAAGGTAAATTACATCTATTTGAAAGTGAAACCAGTTTTTTTTTTTTCATGCAGGCTCTGTCAATCATAGCCAGGGGGCTAGGGCTGCATAAACATAGACAAAGTGATTTAACTCCTAAATGACAGTGAATTGAGCAGTGGAATTGCAGGGGAATGATCTATACACTAAAACTGCTTTATTTAGCTAGAGTAATTTAGGTGACTATAGTGTTTCTTTAATATTGGTATACTAATGTTAAAAAAAAAAAAAAACACAGACACACACAATACTATTACACCTGGATGGTACGATTGGCTGAGAGCGTCAGCTTAGCTCCATTTTGAGCAGTGTTTTCTTAGCTCCATATTGAGCAGTGCTTAGCTCAGGGGAGGTATCAGATGTCTGTAGTGGTTATGGTGCAAAGAATATGTAACCTTGGCAGAGAGGTGAAAATAAACAAATACTCCATGAAGCTACTTGGCTGATCAGGGGAACGGGAAGGATTGGTTACCTGAAATGAAAGCTCAATGTGCATGGCCTTATTTCTGTTGCGAGTAGAGATTTATAGGTATATTATCAGATGTCTATGTATGAAGGCTGTTGCCTCGACTTCAACTACCTAAAAATGTTGTTGTTACCGGATGACATGTCCAGCTGTGTTCCTGGAGAAGGGAGTTAAAGAAAGGAAGCTTTATTGGCGTACAGGAACCAGCAACAAGACAAAAAGTACTTTTGAAAATAGGAGAAAGTGGGACAAAGGATGCAAAATCCTGTAAAATAGTTTATGTGCAAAATCAATATAAAATTTGTGAAAACAAAAATGCAGATAATTATTTTGGCCTAAAATGCATGAAGATTATGTTGGTACCTGGAATGTTCATTGAACAGCACAAGTATCCTTATGCTTTACTATTTCTTTCATGCAAAACTTGTCAAAGTCGTGTTCAGAAACTATTATAGCACTTACATATTCCATAGCGCTTTGCAATTATATATCATTACACAACCAAAAGACACTGACTTGTGAGGTTGTGTGACCAGGATTCAAACCTGGCGTTCCCAGTTCTAAGACAGTGACAAGACCACTGCTCTACACAACTGATATATAGCCTTGCCAAACCTAGTCTCTGTGTCTGAATGAAACATATTATATGTCTATACCATGTCCCCCTTACCTTGTTATACATCAGGTGCTCGAGAAAAAAGGAAAGGGTAAGGAATGGCTTCTGTAGTTTGCCTTTTTGTTTTACAATTATCCTTTGATAAATTAAATGAACACTCAAAGTACCATAACCACTGAAGCTCGCTAGAAAGATTTGACTTCTTACCTGGAGTTTACTAGGCGTCACTTCCTGCCTTCACTACCTCAGCCAGAGGGCCAAAAGCTATCTGTCTGAGCCAAGTCAGACGGTGCAGAGCTTAGCTGGGTCATCCGGCTCTCTGGCTGAGATAGTGGAGGCGGGAGCGAATCTTGGTTCACCCCTGGTAAGTAGTCAAACCATTTTAAAACCAAGGGTATTTCAGTTTGCAAAATCGTTCCTGAACCGTTTGACAGCTTTCTGTTGGAGGTTGGCAATACTCAATAGTTTATAAATATTTTAAATCTTAAGTGCCTGCCCCTCTTGCCCAAATTGTTAAATGTATTCTTTATCTGTATACATACACAGCTTGCAGAGGAAGAAATACATAATATACACATAAAGAAGGGTATTCTACGTTTACTGCTGTTTGTCCCCACAGTGGGAGTGTTCTGAGCATAACTTAGTCTGCAGTCTTTAGACTTTCTAAATGCTTTTTTAAAGATTTTTTTTTCAAGGTTTTGTGTGTTTTAATCCAATAGTAATTTTTTTTTTTTTTTTTTGAAGAAAAGGAGTGGTGAATTTCAGCAGGGGTTACCCTTTTAATTGATGCAGTGGCTTTTACTGTTGCTCGAATGTAGATAAAACAGGTCTAATACCTCTCTTTCTTTTGATAGAATCATATTAAAGATGTCTGTGGAAAAGATAATTCGAGACGCTCTCACAAGCTTTGTACAATCTCACATCCCTGACGCAGACCTCAGGTACTGTTTTGTGTTTGTTTTTTTGTTTGTTTTTGGTTTTTACATTGTGTTAGCACTTATTTTATTTTTCGAATTGTTTTATACATTTTTTTTTTGTTTTGTTTTTTATTGTTTGCGGCATACAGTGGAACAATCCACTGATTTTTATTTTTTTTAATTTTTTTTAACATTTATTTATTTTTTAATATTTATTTATAAAATATTTTACCAGGAAAGATACATTGAGATTTCTCTCGTTTTCAAGTATGTCCTGGGTGCACAAAACATTGCATTGATACATTATGGTACAATAAAATACAAAAAAACTAAATTTAATACACAATATATACAAAATTTAACATAGAACAGGTAGGAAATATATAATCAACCATGACAGGTACATTCTGTATAGATATAGTCCCAAAGAATACATGCATTTTTTGTGATTTATTTGGGGAGTACATGGAAAAAAAAAACACTTACATGCCCTTCCTTCTTTTTACCGACACAAACTTTCAGGCTTATATATGACAGAGTGGAAAAAGGTATAAGAAAAGCAGAAATCAAACTGGTATAAGATCGCCATAGAGCTGTTTCACACAAAGTATTCACAAATATAAAAATACAGAGATCTTAAGATAACACCAAAGACTAAAGAAATCCAGAAGAAACAAATAAGATTGATTTGAGGATAGCCCAATTATCCATTCTTTTTTCAGATTTACACAAGATCGATGAATGTTAATGATTAATCCAAGAAGGATACAACATTAAATTTAACAGCCTTCCTCTTCCATCTGTTCTTTATTCCAAAGTTCTTTTTACCAATTTTAAAACAGCAGTAGCAGAACTACATCAAAAGGTGGTCATAGAGGAAATTCCTACTGAATAGCAAAATCTTGCTTTGTAATAAAGATATTTTCTTGTAAAAAAACCCAGATGTAACATTTATACTTATCTCGGACCTCAAAAGATGGTGATGATTTTTTTTTTATTTTTTTTTAACCCCTAAAAGGACCAAACTTCTGGAATAAAAGGGAATCATGACATGTCACACGTCATGTGTCCTTAAGGGGTTAAAGGAACCTTGCATTGCTACATTGATTATACAAACTATTTTACTCTGGGTATAGTAATGTTCTCTTTTTCTTTGGTCCCTTCCAAATCTGAACTAATTTGTTCACTTCAGGAATGTACTTGACATTGAAAAGAACAGAGCACAAAGTAATCTGATCTCTTGGCTACATTTATCAATTAATTTGGTTTTGTTTAGAAATTCTGAGTCAGAAGTGAGAAGGCTCTCAATGCATCTTGTGTAGGATAACTACAGTGATCTATCCTAATGCCATAAACAACCAGCTTTAAATTGCTGTATTTATGTTGTGATTTAAATTTCTCTTTTCCCTTCAGTGCTATGGATGAAGTGTTTTTCTCTTATGTCACTGGGATTCTAGAAGAGTTGGGGTCCCAAGATTGCTCAGAAGAGGATTTTGAGATGGAGTCTTTCATAGAAATGTTGGAGGCATACATCCCAGGATTTGCTGAAATAGACAGGTACTGTAATTATAATGATTCTTGATTACCCACTTCGTCAGTATATTTCATTAATTGTCATTTTGTTTCATTAAATGATTTCTTTTTTCTGCGCTAGTGTATAGATAAAAGGACATCTTGCTATCTACACAGTTATATATGACAGGCTCACCTAAACGGTGAATATATAAATGGGAAATGTATCTTTGGCACACATTCTCAGCTAGTTTTAAGTTCCATTGGTATAGAGATTTAAACTACAACTGGCAGAGTGGTTTGCCCTTTCTTTGTGATTTTGTACTAAGTATTAATGAGTAATGCAGTCATCATGCTGGAAAAAAACTCAAATTGTTAGTTACTCCAAACCTTCTTTAAAAAAAAAAAAAAAAAAAAAATCAGCTTATCATGCCTTATTGGGCATTACTCATTAGGTTCCCCCCTTAAATAACAGCAAAGAAAGCATTAGACTTATCTGAAATCCTGCATTGGGTGTAAGTCCTGGCGGTCCCCTACACTTCTCTGTCTGATGTCACATGCTTGCCTTGAAGTCCAATCGAATGCTTCTCAAGGAGCACTTGGTTGGTCCATTCTCCCAGGCTCTGAGCAAATGTGTGCACCCTGGGCCAACAAGGGGAGGGAGAGCACAGAGGAGAGAGAGAGAAGAGCAATACACTGCCTTTAAGGGGAGAATCTGAACATGTCTGTTCCAGGCAGTGGCGTCTCTAGGATAAATTTTTCGGGGGGGCACATGGAGGGCCAGTGACAAAAGTAGGGGGGCACATTTAACCCCGCCCTCGTCGCAGTTTAACCCCGCCCCTGTCGCATGTTAAGCCACCCCCCCGACATAATGTGTTTTGTTTTTTTAATAATACCTGGTGGAGGATTCATTATTTTCCACCAGGGATTATTAAAAAAACAAACACATTATCGTTGATACAGTGCCATAGTTGCCAACATTTGAAAAAAGATTTCCAATGACATTTTGCAACACAGTTATCAATTACTGTCTGGCTATAATATCCCTGGACAGTCAGTGCTCTCTGTATAATACAGGGTTGTGTGTATAATAAATTGGGACACTCAGTGCTCCCTGTATAGTGCTGCTCTCTGTATAATACAGGTCTGTTTGTGTATAATATCCCAAGACAGAGAGCAGCACTATACAGGAAGCACTGACTATCCCGGGATATTTTATACACACAGATCTGTATTATATAGATAGCTGAGCATATACCCCAATCTCTAGACTACTAGTACCTGTAAACAGCAGCTCCCAGACGCGTGTAACAGGGCTAAAGTGTGCGGCAACTCACACAGATTATTCAGCGGTAAAGTGCACTCGCTGGCAGAGCCAAACTGGGAATCCCTGGGAATCCAAAGCAGCCCTGGAAAAAAAACGTATGCCATTCCTACAAGTCAAAATAAATATATATATATATATATATATATATATATATATATATATATATATATATATATATATATATATATATATATATATATATATATATAGTACAGTAAGCACACAAGCTCACTGACATGCGCAAATAGGCTTACTGACAGACAAAACTCTCTGACTCACACACAAGCTTACTACAGACACTCACTTGTATAAACAGAAGGCTCACTACAAAGAAGTTCAGGGACACACACACACAAGCTCACTAAAGACAAGCACACTGACACACACACATGCTCACTAAATAGAAGCTCACTGACACACACAAGCAGTACCATTTTAACAGAGTTAAGGGCCCCTGGGCAAAGCAATGCACTGGGGCCCTTCCTACACAACAACCATACACACACACAGACTGCTGAGTCCATACACACACAGACTGCTGAGTCCATACACACACAGACACACACACACACACACACACAGACTGCTGAGTCCATACACACACAGATTGCTGAGTCCATACACACACACACAGATGCTGAGTCCATACACACACACAGACTCTGCTGAGTCCATACACACACAGACTCTGCTGAGTCCATACACAGACTCTGCTGAGTCCATACACACACACATACTCTGCTGAGTCCACACACACACACAGACTCTGCACAAGGTCACACACACCACAGACTCTGCTGAGTCCACTACACACACACAGACTGCTGGGGTCCACACACACACACACAGACTGCTGAGTCCATACACACACACACAGATTGCTGAGTCCATACACACACAGACTCTGCTGAGTCCATACACACCTGAGACTCTGCTGAGTCCATACACAGACTCTACTGAGGTCACACACACACACAGACTCTGCTGAGTCCACACACACACACAGACTGCTGAGTCCACACACACACACAGACTGCTGAGTCCATACACACACACAGCCTCTGCTGAGTCCATACACAGACACACAGACTCTGCTGAGTCCACACACACACACACAGACTGCTGAGTCCATACACACACACAGACTCTGCTGAGTCCATACACACACACACACACACAGACTGCTGAGTCCACACACACACACACAC